>CM060939.1:89189917-90389917 GCA_030765085.1 Allium cepa | reverse complement strand
CAGCCGAATGGAGATCGTTGAAGAACAAGTGGCCAGAGTTTGGTAAAAATGGGCGAAATGTTTGGCTTGGTATTGCTACTGACGGGTTTAACCCTAGTGCAACACAATCAAGTAATTATAGTTGCTGGCCTGTGTATACGGTTCCTTATAACTTACCCCCTTCTTTATGTATGAAGTCGGAGTTTCAAATGTTATGCTTGTTAATTCCTGGACCAAGAGCACCTAGTAAAGATATTGATGTGTATTTGGAACCCCTTGTCGATGAATTGAAGCAGCTATGGACAGAGAGAGTGCATGCATTTGACATGGATAAGAAAGAGCATTTCACTTTGAGAGCAATGCTATTATGGGGAATTCATGATCTACCTGCATTTGGAAATTTATCTGGTTATGTAACACATGGTTACAAAGCATGTCCCATTTGTGCTGTGGAGACTGAATCAGAACGCATTGGAAATAAGATTATTTATACGAAGTATAGAAGATTTGTAAAGAATGGTCATCCATATAGGGCATTGAAACATGGATGGTATAAGAATATAGAGGATAAGGAACCTCCAACACGATTGACGGGATCAACTCTTTTAGAAAAGCTTGCTCATATCAAATATGTACCCGGTAAAATAACAAAAAACAAAAAACGCATAGTAGATGATATCGACCTTGACGATGAACATTTTGTAAACAAAAATGGCGATGATGAAAGACCAGCATGGTATAAGAAGTCGATTCTTTTTGGCTTAGAGTATTGGAGTAGTCATAGAGTGCGACATACTATTGACGTGATGCACACTGAGAAGAATGTATCGGAGTATTTCATTAACTTGTTGTTTGATAGATACAAAAAATCTTCCAAATTTGCATTTGATAAAACATACAGGATGTAATGTTGTCAAGTTCTAAAAGATGCAAAACTTCCATCATGCTTTGGGACTAAGTTAAGCAACTTAGTAAATATTCAACCACCCAGTATGAATATTAGAAAGTCATATGACTATCATGTTACTATCCAGTATTTTTTTCCTATCATGGTTCAACATGCTTATCCAAAGTGTCGTGACTTAAGACGTGCGATATTACAAGTATGCTTGTACTTCAATATTATTTGTTCGAAGGTTTTAATTCGAGAGCATGTCCAAGCTGCCAAAGATATGATTGCCGAGGCATTATGTGTGTTGGTGCATTATTTTCCCTTTCAATTTTTTGACATAAGCATACATGTAATGGTGCAATTAGCTGATCAGGCACTACTATGTGGACCAGTTAGTTATACATGGATGTATCCATTTGAAAGGTGCGACATTTTTTATAATATAATTATCACATGATTCTTTTTCAATAGTAACGTAAATGATGTATTTTTATATTAGAGCTATGAAGGAATGCAAAGACATACCAAGCAATAAACGCTACATGGAGGGATCAATTTCCGAAGCATATCTTGTTTCAGAATCCGTTAAATATGCCATGGAATATATGCCAAATCCACGTACTGGTAATCATAGCTCTAAACAAGCACCATTTTTAGATGAGAACGGAGATGACATTTATGAATGCTCCATCATTGAGGGTAAAACTATGAAGTTATCCGGCATACAACGTACTCAAATTCGAAGGTGGATACTTTTTAGGATGGAAATTCCAGACCGAGATGATTATTATAGGTTTGCATTTTTTTTCTACATGCTATAAGATGTAACTTTAATATTTACTTGTGCCACCATATATTGGTTTGTAGCGAATACCGATCGTCGTTAGAAGATGCTCAACGAAGTAGAAAGAAGCTCCATGCAAGGACGGAAGTAGTAGTGCAAATTGAATTCATTGAGTGGTTGTACAAGAAGGTTTGTTAAATTCCACAAAGATCATAATTCGAAATCAAATTAACATTATTTAACTTAATTAAATTATTTTAATAGTTAATGGAAGAAAAATGCATGGATTAATTGTTATGGTGTTACGTTAGTGGACCAGCGTGGGAAGCCCTCATCTTAAGTATAGAATAAATGGTTATGTATTTTCTCTACAGCGCTATGATGACACCCTTTCAACGCAAGATAGCGGTGTTTGTATGGATGCAATAACAACATTTGTTGCAAGTGCGAAAGATTTGAATCCTACAGATGATGACACCACTTGGTATGGTATTATCAAGGAAATCATTGAAGTTGATTATTATGAATTTTCACATGTAGTTTTCTATTGTGAGTGGATCAATATTGCTGATAAAATGCATGGTTGTAAGATTTGTCTGGACTCTAATTTGTTGATGGTGAATCTAAAAAAACGTAAAAGCAGCGACAGAGAGTATGATGAGCCTGCAATTCTTGCATCAGAAGAAAGTCAAGTTTTTTACATACCAGGCATACAAAATCCCGATTGGTCCATTGTACGACGTTCACCTAAACGCTTGACTGATACCGCGGATGATTAAGAGATGCCAACAAACTTCCAGTCAGTTTTAAAGGAGCAATCTAACTTAACAACGTTGTTGAAATGTATTGAATCCAAATAGATGAGCATGACTGAAGTAGTAGTTGCTTGTTTTTTAACTTTATTAGTATTCTCAGTCATTATTTGACATTTATCATGTTGCCATAGATCATAAATTTCAACAAATTTAAAATATAAAGGCATTTCTTTCTTCCCTGTATACTCATTTGTTACCATTCATTAAATCTTCACATGGCATATAAAACCATCCTTCTAAATGCAGCAGAGATAGTATATTTCAATGCAAATGCAGGTGACATGCAAATATGCAAGTATGTGTGAGCTTTTAAAATGCGTGAAGCTTTCCATTCATATGAATTGAGATGTAAAAATTCAAAATTAATGAATATGAACAGAAAGCATGGCAGACTTTTGGAAATATGTGAGTTTTAAGTGGCAGTTTTAAAATGTATATAGTTCTTTATATAATTTTACGGCATTATATTTTGTAGATAGGTTGTTATATCTCTTGCATTATATTTTGGCAGTATGTCGGCTAGTTGCAGTAAACATATAGAAAGCAGAGAAGAAGTTCCTCCACCCCCACCAAATAAAAAGTACTCGATAATTATTGAGATGGATGGTGCTAAAGACGACGATGCAACAAAGTGGAGTTTCCGTTGTGGCACTCTAATTCGAAGGCATATTCCCATTAGCTATGATGATTGGAGGAAAGTTGATGGGTTTTTCAGGGATAATTTATGGAAATTACTCATGGTATTTGAATTTACAATTTTTACAAAAATGATTTTTTTTGTGTGTGCATATTTGAAGTACAAAATCATAATTAGAACATTTATTTTACCTTTCTGTAGAAGGAGTTTGATTTGAATATAAACCTCGATTTAGCTCGACCTATTTTAGAGAAGGCGTTTTCACAGTACCTCAAAACAGCAAAAGCGAAATTGAGAAAGTTATATCTTAAAACAAAAGAAGGAGAGTTATTGCCTAGGCGTCTTGCGATTGATAACCGACCTGAAGACATTGATAAAGTTCAGTGGGAGGGGTTCATTGACATTGAGTATGCTGATAAGATGAAAAAACAATGCAAGACGAATGCTGATAATAAAAGAAAGAACACCATAAATCATACATTGGGAAGAAAATCTTATAGTAGACTATATGAAGAATTGGTACGTAGGAAGTCTTTCACAACTAATCGTGATAATATTGTATAATTGTTTAATATATTTACATTTATTCATGTAGGAGACTAATAATTTCGAATGTAAAATTACACGAGCAAAGGCATGGAAAGTGGCGCACACAAGTAAAAAACCCGGAGAGGTGCTTCCTTGCACTGCTGAAAAATATGTAAGTCTTTGATTTATAGCTTTGATTTCCAACAAACACTAGTAGTTATGATTTAGTCTGCCATTGGAATTTGTCTTAAACATTGATGGCATCAATTGTTTGGTTGAATCCTTCGATGTTAGGATCATACTCTGTTTTAGGTCATGTTCTCATTGTACTGGTTTTATTAGAACTTATTACCCAGCAAGGTTGTGTGTACAGAGACATTTTGTCTGTAATTACAAAATATTTAGTTTGATGTTATGACATCTATTTAGTGAATGTTGTAGGTTTCAATTTGGTAGACGGACCATCTGTCCATCATATTTTACTTCATCGTTTAGTAGGTGGAAGCAGGTCTCTTAATTTTAAATTGCTGATTTGGTACATGGACTGCAATAACTATTTGGATCTTTAAGATTGTACAAATCAACATTGATATTATTTAGCTTTACATGTTTATGTTGCTCATGGTAAGCTATATTTTATAGCTGTTTTATGCAATATCCAGTGGGTATCTTACTTGTGAGTTTACCTTACCATAACTTGAGTTAACTTTAGTAACAATGTATAATTCTTGAATATTATCCATTCATGGAGACATAAATTTACTTTACAAATTGGGTATGGTTAAAAGTGGGATTGTTTATCATTATATTTAGATTTAGATGTCATTTTGTTTATGAACTGCCATGATACTTTAAACAGCTCAGTTACTGGAGATTGGATGTAAATCTAAAGTTTCACTCAGCTGAACACAACCGACCAATTTATTGTTTCATTCAGCTGAATAAACCTGGGTGAATTTGAGGATTTTGGAAATTAATTTGATTAAATTAAATGGGTTTTATGCACAGCATAAATACTGGACGTCCTTATTTCATGTCCTATGTGCCCTTTAAATCCAAGCCATTCAATTTTAATTTATGTAGTATTTATAATTCAATTAAGTTTGTTTAATTGAGGTTGTAGAGAGCGCACTGGTACATTCAATTAAGGGATGATGGAGGAGGACTGGGTGTATGTAAGCAGTACTCTTGTCAAACATATAAGGTTAATCAGTAAGCAACACCCAAAATGATATTGGTCCAATAATATAGTGTTATGTTAGTAAAATTATATTTCAGTTAACCAGCTGATCAGTGCTAATTGATATTTGGAGCCATTATAACTTAGATTGTTGTGCTGATCAGCTTAGCGTCTAAAATATATAGTTTTCTGCAGTACCAGCAATGAGGTTTTAAACCTTACTTAGATTGGTTCCCCTTATGTATTCTAAAACTGATCCTTTTATGGACATATAATTCGGCATCACTTGCAAAATCATGTTTTATCTACTACTTAGAATCACTGTCAGTGTGAAATTAGAAGCAGTGAAACATAAGAATTGAAGGATAAATTGAGACAGCTTTGTCTCAGTTTTGAGGATGTTACACGGTTAAGTTAGCAAAAGAAAGATGAGGACTCTACGGCTGCCTTTAAGGTCGCAAAAAGAATAATATACATAATTAGGATTATTTTGTAGGAGATTTAAAGTTTAAAGCGATATAATCAAGTTATTCGTTGATGAGCACAAGACAATTACAAATTACATGAAGACAAATGGAAAAAAATAATAGAAAGAAAGCTAGATACACACAAACTACTGCATCTAATCCTTCGTCAGTATCATTAACAAATGAGTAAATCGAAAGTGAATAAATGCTGAAAACTTTTATTTTGGTTCAACCTTGGGCACGAATGGTTGTGATCCACTATGTTCAAATGCACTGCTGCCATCATTATTTGACAACACAGTTGCATTGTATGGATCAGTAACTCCATTTCTATTCACGAAGTCTGTGGCTGAAGTAGTTGTTGAGCTAAAATTTGAAATAGAGTTTGAGAACAATCCTTCATTTTGTAACATGACTTCTATTTTCCCTTCTCAATTGGTTGCTGAACTACTTTATATTATAAACTCCTAACTTCTCAATTGCTCATGCTCGTGTATATAGTTTCCACCAGAGTCCAACAATGCTTGTAATTTATTTCTGTGTTTTCTCATGGTCATTTTAGCATAAAAAAATTAGAATTTGTGTCTTCATAATGTAGGCACGAGATTTTTCTTTGTTTTTTATGAAATTCATGCTCTAATTTCAGTTTATCCTTCAGCTGCAAGTGTATTTGTAGAAGCTTGTCATAGTGCAAACCATCATATGGATCATTATCCAGTTGGAGAAATACCGTATTATCTTCATGTTCTGCAGCTTTTCTGGATTTGTTTTTAATCTGACTTTGTTCCAAGCTTTAAGATTTTTCTTTATGGATTGTAAAACATAAATGAATTTATGCATATATGTCCCTCAAGTGTTTGCTTTGAGTCCATCTCGAATGCATGTTATATAACCTTCTAGTGAGTGCCAGTTGTTGACATATTTGAATGGCTTTCCTTTTGGTTGATTCTATTGGACAGATAGTAGCAATAAGATGGTTGTGTGATCACTAATCTCATCAGGTAGTGCAATAGTAACTAAGTTAGGAAACTTGGTTAACATTGCATAGTTCACAATTATCTATACTTGTGGCCATTCCTCGACGTCTCCAAGTGTATTTTCACCCCTGTGAAACAGTTTCAATCAATCCACACTACATCATACAATTTTTGAAGTTTGTAATATAGGATAAAGGAACTGACATCTGCTAATTTCAGTTTCAGTTTCAATTATATATTTAACCTCTGTTATGTAATTTTACATCCTTACAAAATTATGAATTGTGTAGGCATTGATAGAAGCGGCCGAAGAAAGACAAAAATCGAAAGCTAGTGTTAATGGAGAAGATGGAATAAGAAGTTTAGAAGATTTTGAAAAGATCCCGTTGCCAAAGCTTTTCGGGATGATAAAAGCGAAGCTATTGCCGAGCTATTAGCTCTACATCTAATGTAAAGCAAGTAAGACTCTCTCAAGCTTTAAAAGCCATTACCATTTACAAAGAGAATGCTAATCAACAATGGAAAACAGAAATGCGTAAAGAGATGAAAACAATGAATTTAGCTATAAATGGTACGAGACAATGTATAAAGATGCTTGTAAATCATATTGGAGGAAATGTGCCGACACCAAGAGGAGAAGATGCTTCTAATACAGAGAAAAATCTCAACAGTCCTGGAGGTAGCTTAGGTGCTCCACTAAATGGAATAATGGAATCTTCTACGAGAGAGAAACAACCAGTAACGCTATTGTCAGTAGATTTGACGGAAGTAGCAAAAGGACACATTGGGACGCAAAAGATATGTCATGGTAGAAAAGTGGTTGAAGGAGAGCAAGTTGTTTGGGTGGAGAATGTTTACGATCCAGAAGATTCAATTTATGAAGCACCACAAAATGGCCATTACACGCTATCCGAATTAGTTGAAGGGAGTTTTGTGATTTGGCCCGAGTATCGTTTTCGTTATTAGTAAGTTACTAAACACTATGTAGTCATATTCTGAAACTGTGTTTTAAAGTTTGTTATATATACTATGCTTGTGTGCTATAATTTGTGGTGTTGGTATGAAGTATCCTTTGTGGTGTTTGAATGAAACATAAATGTTCGGTGTTGTTCTAATTATTGATCGTATGTTTTCTTAATGTTAATACTATATATTTTTTTGTATACATTGTTTGTAGCTGTAATAAAATATTGGTGCTATATAGTTTGTTTGATACTGTTTTAGTTGTCATGGTTATAAGTGTTAGAAAATAACCTTTCGCAATGGTTATAACTGTGATAAAATTTGCATTTGTCACGGTTATAAGTGTTAGAGTTTCCTTTTTGGTAATGGTTATAAATGTTAGAAACTATTGTTCTGTCACGGTTATAAGTGTGATACTATCTAAATTTTCCATGGTTATAAGTGTTAGCAATAACCATTTTATCACGATTATAACCGTGAGTAAATACTATTCTATCACGGTTATAAGTGTGATAATATCTAAATTTATAATGGTTATAAGCGTGAGAAATTATTATTTTTATCACGGTTATAACCGTGAGCAAAAGTGTGACTGAATTTGCCCACGATACCTATTTTCACGGTTATAACCATAACAAATTAGTTTTGTCACGCTTATAACCGTGAGAAAATTGCCTTTCTGGTGTTGTGAAACAACTTGTCCTTAAAAGAAACGTTTTGGATTTCGATGAGACCGGGATTGGGTATCCAGATTTGGATATCCGAAAACCACATCGATCCAAATTAATGATAGGTCATGAATCTCAACTGAAGATGAAGATTCAGAGTGCATGGGTTATTGTCGTTAACTCTAAGGGTGATTCCAAAATGAGTATAGCGAGATAATGCCTTCGATTTCGTTCGAATCCGAAACGAACTTGTATGGATTGAATGCTTTCAGAACATCATCAGGTGGACGATGAGCATTCTAAGATAGATGTGTTCTATAAAGGTAATCGTAGCCTCAAGCCTCATCAACTGGGATTCAGGTTAGCTTTGACGAATACTAGAGCAAATAGAGCAGGAGGCTTCGGCGTTTGTAGATATATAGTGGTTGTGATGATCTCTGATTCGTTTGTTG
Source organism: Allium cepa (assembly GCA_030765085.1). NCBI lineage: Eukaryota > Viridiplantae > Streptophyta > Magnoliopsida > Asparagales > Amaryllidaceae > Allium > Allium cepa. Next base: position 90,381,575 of record CM060939.1, on the reverse strand, counting down.
AGTTGTATTTGAGTTGTATGACTAGACATATGTATATAATTGTCTAGTATGTGTTGTAGATGGTGTGTAACTCTGATAAATGTTGTATACTATGTAATACTTATGTCAATTAATATAATTTATTCGTTCCGCTGTTGAGATTTTGATATTGTTTCCTTCTTTCTTCTCTATCTTTTCTCTTTCTATCCCTTTCTTTCTTATTAATGATGCGTCTTTCTGTGAGATGAAAGGCGGGTCGTTACAGTGGTATCAGAGCGCTAGGTTGAGTGAACACCTAGTCTTTGAAGTGATTTCTTTCTTGAGAGAGCGTACTTGTAATTTTGATATATATTTATATATATTTATTTCTACCTATTTGTTCGATAACCTGTTCGGGTTTTCCAATATAAGTTCTAGAGGTAGGATGGGGTAGTGCTGTGTGTAGCACAACTACCAATGGTAGAAGTCTGAATGTTGAGGTTGGAAGAGTATTTGCCAAGACTATAGACCCAATGCCGTCTCGAGTAAGCTTTATAGTGGTGTAGGGTTTTCATCAATCTCAGAAGGAAACCTGTTTATGTTCGGAGTCCATCTTTGAAGTGCAAGTTTGGATGGATACGAGTTTGGATCTGACTGTTGAGCTGAAGAGAGCGATAGTATCTTGGCAACCTCAGAAAGAAGTAGTTGTGTGAAGAGACGCAGTGACTATGGATGTTTCCGAAGATATTTCTTTGGGAGCAAGTTAAGGAAGTGTGTCTGCACCGGTGATGAGGCTGAGTTCAGCAGGGTGTTTGTGTTTGGTTTGAGGCCCGAGTTTCTCGAAGAGCTTTGGATAGGAATTCTTTGGCATCTGTGGCAGCGTTGCAGCTCGGAGTGTTCTGTGTGCCGACAAGGAGGTCATCTGGCTAAACAGTTTTTTAGAGTTGGAATTCAGAAGCTGCAGAGTGGATCCTTTTCTTCGATGGACTGGTTAGATATGCATAAGCTACTCTGATTGGTAAAGAGAGAGCAGTTTCTTTGGAAATTAGGCTGGATTGATCGCAAAAGTGACTTGCGATAGGTGAGTGTTCTCTTGGATTATTAGAGATTTTTTTTCTGGATGTCTTCAGGGAAGTCAGAGATTTGCCGTAGCATCTGGAAATTGAGTTTTCATATCGACTAGGATTCCAGGAGTAATACTGGTGGTTCAGCTTAATAGAAAGATGGCTTCTAGAGAGAGTTTGGTGAGGCAGCTCAGATTTTGGTAGAACTTCTGAGTTTTCTCTTTATGGATTTATTGAACCATATTTCTGGGATGTGTTGTCTAGTTTGTGCTCGTGTTCATCATCAGCATTTTCATCTGCTCTAGATCAGAGTTGTGCAGCGAAAGCGAGGTTGGCGTGTGCTCTCGTTTTATCTTTTTCGGATGGAAGAAGTAAGTTTGAAGTCTACTGATGGTAGTAGAATTTGTGTTCTTGAATTTGGTTGATCTTGAGAGGATCATTTTGTTGGAATGTTTTTGGTCCAGTTTGTTTCTAGAGGTATCGGCGAAGGTTGAACTGATCAGGAAGATAGAGGTAGCCCAGGATCGTCAAAAGAGTTTTGTGGAAAAGAGACGGAGGAATTTGGATTCCGAGGTCGAAGATTTGATTTTGGATAAGTTTTCTCCGATCAAAGGATCTATAAGATTTGGTAAGACTGGGAAGCTAGCTCCGAGATATTGGATCTTTCTGTGTTCTTGTAAGGATAAGTGCTTTGGTCTTCTGATTGAATTGCCAGTTTGGAAGACTGGGATTCAATGTGTTTCACGTATCTCTGAGGGGGAAAGTGTATGATCTATCACTGGTTGTGGAACCAGTAGTACGAGAGGATTTGGTAGTTGAACAAGACTTAACTGTGGTCTGATATCCTGCTCAGTCTTGTAGATCTAGTTGAGTAGGAGCTTTGTAGCTTAGTAGTGTTGATTATTTGGATTCTGTAGAACGAGTATTCCGATGTTTATACCTGGGAAACTCTGGATAGTGTTAGAAAAGTCTATCCTGATTGTATCAGGATCATTAGATTTGTTTGATTTAGTGAACTGGTTGCTATGGTTGTTAGCATATGGTTGATATATATGCTTGTGGTTAAAAATTAAAATCTTTGATAGGTTATTAAATTATCTTTGAAAATTTCGGGGATGAAATTCTTTTAAGGGGGAGGAATGTGATGACCCGAAATTTTGGGCAATATCAATTTAATGATCTGTATTAAAAATTAAATTGATTTAATAATTTTCTTTTATAATTGTAATTTAAATTGGAAAATTATTCTTTTAAAAGCAAATAAACATTTAATTGGTAAATTTTTATCTTTTAAAGTTAATAAAATATTTTCTATTTATAATATATATTTGTATATATTGTGAATAGAAAAGCTTTAGTTTGAATTTAATAAATAAAATTATGTTTTCAAATTCTAATATATTTTGGTAATTTGGAAATTATGGTTTAATTTAATATAAAGCTTTTCAAAGATTATTTAAATAAATAACTATATAGTTTTATAATACTTAATCTAAATATTTAATTTTTTAAATTTATTTTAAGTTTAAATTTAAATAAAATTAACATAAAGATTTATTTTACATTCTTTTTAAATATTGCTTAATAAATATGATATATTAATTTATTTAAGTGGGATAAGTAATTTATAAATAGTGAGATAATTCTCTTTTTAATTATTTAAATTGGCAAATGTGTTATTTTCAAATAATAATAATATGTTATTTTTTATATATAAACATAAGTAGATTTTTAAAGAAAATAGAATTGTTATTTCAAATTTGAATGTGTTATTATAAATTGATTTTAAATTGGATTTTTAAATTTAATTTGAATTTAAATTTGGATTTAAATTTGAAAATTTAAAAGGTAGATATTTTAAAAATTTTAAAATAATATATAAGCTCTTATTTATAAATATAATTGGTTTTATTTTCTTTAAAGTAATTTTTATATATAGATAAGTATTTGTAAATTAATAAATTAAGTATAAAGCATTTATTAATATTTAAAAATAAGTAAAGATTACTTAAATTACCAGTGTAAATCTCTAAGGGCTTAATATGACATGTGTTAAGTAATAAATAAAATAATATGAAAAATGTTGAGAGATTTTACAAATGTCCTTTATAATTTTGATTTTCTTTTATTTTAAATAAATCACAAATTTACTTATATAAACATAAGCTTCCTTCTCTTCTATTCCTTTTCTATTTTTCTTTTTCAAAAGCTAATAAACTCAAACCAAAAACTCTCTAAAACAAATCCGTAATCTACACTTCCACAAACCAGAAATCAAAATTCTATAACCTGTTAATCATTTTCAAAAATCAAATTGAAAACCAAAGCCTGCATTTCTTAAAGCCTGAACACTTTTTCTTCAACCTGAGATAAATGAAGCAAATCTGGAATCAAGTAGTAATCTCTGCAACAAGTTTCAAAACATTACAACCAGTTATCAAAGAAATCACAGAAGCTAAGGCAACTCAAGTTTTAAAAGATTCAAAGGCTGTTTCAAAACAAAAAGGCCCTGTATTCAAATTAACAGGTGAGCAACATCACTTTTTAAAAGTTTAAGTATATGAAATCTGTTTGCATGTTCATATCTGGAATTAGTATGTTTGTATGTATATATATTGGTGCATTTCTATGTATATATGTGAATGTACGGATGTGTACTTGGCTATTTTATCTGTGACTTAATTGTTCTTTGTTTCAAAACTAAGAATTCAAACAAAATATATTTTCTCTCGATCTAGTCTTTGTTAGGATTTAAGTCTTAAACAAAAGTTGGTTGTTTCATTATAAAGTTAGTTTTAAAATTTTATTTACGTTAAAATAAATTTGGAAACTCACTGGAAATCAAAAAGAACATAGCAAGCTAAATATAAGTGAAAATCCAAACATCCTAATCTATGGTTTCAGGCATAAATTATGAAACCTTATTCAAAAACATGATTTCTAAGATTGAAATCACAATTTTTAGAGGAATATCGAATGAGCAGTTCGAGTTTGATCAGAATCTGAATTCTGGGTGATTTTTGATGATCTCAGTGATCTGGGAAGTTGCGATCATCACTGGTGGTAGTGGAGTGATCAGAGACTTTGGGAAAAATGGCAGTGAGGTGTATAGGTTATTGTGGAGGCGGTGGATGATCAATAAAGTTTGTAAACCTAGTTTGGAGCTTGATCGGAATTGGATCCACCACGGCATCTAGGGTGGATCGAGTGCCACCAGATTTAGGGGAATGGAAGTAGGGATGTTGACGAGGTCATGACCGGAGACTCAGGTACTCCGGTGGTCGGAAGAGAGAGCAGGTGGGTGTTCGAGATTTTGGGTTATCTTCCAGGTTTGAGCAGTATTGCTCGAATTCGATTTTGAAGGAGGATTGGAGTTTGGATGGTCGGGATTGGATGCGTGGGTGATCGCCGACATGAGGAAGGTGTCGTGGATGGCCGGAGTTGGTCGGAGCCATCGTGCAAGTGTATAGTGCATTTTGTTATTTCCTGGTGAAGTTTGGAAGCAAAAAGTTGAGTACTCGAGTTTTCTCGAGTCATTTGAGTGTTTTACTCGAAGTTTTGTAAGGATTGACTCGGGGTTTCATAGGTTGGCTCGGGTCATTTGAGTTGTTTCAGGTTTTAAACCTGACAGGGATTTTAAAATATAAAATGAATTTAAAAATGTAAAGCAAGATTTAAACAAAGATTCCAATCAAATTTTTAAGTTTGGTTTCAAATTAAATTTGGTAATCTGATTTTGAAATAAATAAAGTTTTATTAAATCAAAATGTTTGTACAAGTTTAAAAGTTTAAAGTATTATTTTTTAAAATGAGTTAGTTTTCCAATAAAATGTTTAAAACTTTATTTATATAAAATTCTTTTATAAAAGTTTCTTTAATATTTATGGAAGTTATATAAATTTGTTTAAACTTAAATTTTCAAATTAAATGATTAAGTTATTTTTAAAGGCTTGTTCTTAAATTTGTAATTTGGTTTAAACTTTTCCTTATATAAATTTCTTTTATAAATGATAAATGTTTCTTTATATTGTTTAAGAGAATTGGAAATTGTTTTAAATTTGATAAGTTAAATCATTTTTAAATCTTAATTAAAATGTAATTTAAAAGTGAAATATTTTAAATGCATATGTTAATGAAAATTAAGTCATTAGTAAAAGAGTGATTTATCTTAAAGATAATTTAGGTTTCAATGATTAATGATTAATCAAGTTAATTAATTAATGATTTAGTATTAATTAATTAGTAATTAAGGGTTAAGTTAATTAATTAAAGATTAATTAATTGGTAATTAAGAATCATTAATTAGATAAGTATAGATTTTTAATCAATGATTAGGAATTAATTAATCAAGTAATTAAAAAGAAATTAAATTACAGTTAAGCACTTAATTAATTAAGTAATTAAAAATTAATTAATTGGTAATTAAGAATTAATTAATTTGTAATTAATAATGGTTAAGTAAAGTTTAATTACTTAAGGAAAGTAATTAAAGAATTGTTAATAGTTAATGAAGATCATTAACTAAGGATTATCTGATGATTAATTAATGTGATTAATTTAAGTTAATTTATTAGATTAATTAATTAAGGATAATCAATGATGGAATTGGTTAAGTATTATTACTTAATGAAAGTAATTAAAGGAATTAATTATTAAATGTAATTAATTAAATAAATATGATTAATTTAAGTTAATTAATTTAAGATAATCATTTAGTTGATTGAGTATAATTACTTAATGTAATTTATAAAGTGTAATTACTTAGTGAAGTAATTAATGGGTAATTATTGGATGTTATTAATTGAAAGGAGATTTATTAATGGAAGTAATTTGAGTTTAATTACTTTGTGTAATTAATTTGGGGATTAATTAAAGATAATTAATTAAGGAGTAATTAATTAATTAATGAAGTAATTAAGGGTAGTTAATTACTGAATGAGACTAACCAATGGTGATTAATAAATGTGATTAATTAAAGATTAATTATTAAATGCAATTAATTTAAATAGAGTAATTAATTAAAGAAGTAATTAAGGAATCATTAATTAAGTAATTAATGACGTAATTAAGGGATGATAAATTAAAAGGTAATTAATCAATATAAGTAATTAGAGGATAATTAATTAATGTAACTAATTAAGGATTAATGTAATTACTTATAGTTAATTAATTATTGAAAGTAATTAAAGGTTAATTACTGTAAATGTTTAAGGATAATTAGTTTGTGTAATTAAGTAAGACTAATTACTTAATTTAATTAGAGAATAATTAATCAAGGATGATTAATTAAGATGGTAATTAGATGATGATTAATTAATTGGTTCATAATTAATTAATGGTTAAGTAAGCATGATTATAGTAATGGAAGTAATTAATTTAATTTATTTTAAATTAATTAGAGATGGAAGTAAGTGATTTAATTTATTTTAAATTAATTAGAAAGGATGTGATTAATAGATCTTTGCTTATGGATGGCTGATTGATATTGAATGCCTTGAATGGTTTGATATCTTTAATATGGGATATGTATTTAATCTGTGATATTGAGATGCTTTGGTTAAATTGTAATGACATGAGTTATCTATTGTGATATTGTGGATTATCTATCTGTGTGAATATAGATAATAGAATTGAATTGTTTTAACTTTAAAACAACTTGGCCTTAAAAGGAATGTTTTGGATTTCGATGAGACCAGGATCGGGTTTCCAGATTTGGATATCCGAAAACCACATCGATCCAAATTAACGATAGGTCGTGAATCTCAAGTGAAGATGAAGATTCAGAGTGCAAGAGTTATTGTCGTTAACTCTGAAGGTGATTCCAAAATGAGTGTAACGAGATAATGCCTTCGGTTTCGTTCGAACACGGAACGAACTTGTATGGATTGAATGCTTTCAGAATATCGTCAGGTGGATGATGAGCATTCTAAGATAGATGTGTTCTATAAAAGTAATCGTAGCCTCAAGCCTCATCAACCGGGAATGGCTAAAACAGGGGAGGTGCAGCAAGGCTAAGTGGGTAGAACCCAAGTAGGACGAGATTTACTCTTGTCTAGAGGTCCCTTTTTATTCGGCTGTGTGAGCAGTTGGAATTGCACACCAACTGCGGGGTTGTCTTGTTAGGGACTATCCAGTAAGGGATGGTTCCGGTCTTGTGTTGTGGGGGATTGGGAGTAATCCTCGGTACGGTGATCTAGGCCCCGTACTATGACGGGCGGCACCCCAGTGGCCCTGTCATTAATGGAAACTCATTCTTCCTACGTGCCCTTACGGTTTTGATTGTATAACCCACTTTGTGGATATTATGTTGGAATTTAATCATGTAATAATTTCAGCTATTTCTTATTTATTTGAAAACCGTAGACCCTATTATAATATCACTATATTTCCTATCAAATGTTTTGGTTAACGTAAGGTAAAAAAAATTCCATGTTTATGTGTGGGAATTCTTACGTGATACCTTTTCTTTTCAAAGGTTTTTAAAGTTAAGTAACTTTAACCTGTTACTCACACCAGACCCATGTCTGACCCAGAGTTTATCTTCTATTTTCTTAAACTCTTGGGTACTCAAATTTTTATGAGTAGTCAATGGATTCAGGTTAGCTTTGACGAATACTAGAGGAGCAAATGGAGCAGGAGGCTTCGGCGTTTGTAGATATATAGGTGATTCCGCTGTGTTGATCTCTGAGTCGTTTGTTGAGTTGTATTTGAGTTGTATGACTAGACAAGTGTTTATAATTGTCTAGTATGTGTTGTAGATGTTGTGTAACTCTGATAAATGTTGTATACTATGTAATATTTATGTGAATTAATATAATTTATTCGTTCCGCTGTTGAGATTCTGATATTGTTTCATTCTTTCTTCTCTATCTTTTCTCTTTCTATCCCTTTCTTTCTTATTAATGATGCGTCTTTCTGTGAGATGAAAGGCGGGTCGTTATAAAGTTCCAATTCATATTCCCATTTTGAAACAATTTAGTTTAAATTCATTTCACATCTAAAACTTTGAAATACCTATTTAAATCATTTTAATTAAAGTAAATCCAAAGTTCAAATTAAAATTTAAACCTTTAAAATAACTACTTCCAATAAATTCAAATCATATCTCAAATTTCACTTTAAGTTTTCAAATTAAACCCTTAAACAATTTCATTAAATAGTTTCAATTTCAACATTTCAAATCTCGAATTAGAAAATAATTTAATTCATATAAATCCAATTTTTATTTTCTTTGAGAAAATATCATTTAAACCAGCTCAAATTTAAGATTTGAAACCATTTAATTTAACCAATCTGGCGTCCGTATATAATTTTCTACCCTATGGCCAAGTGTTCAGTTAATTCTATTTTTAATTACATGAATGGGCATATATGTTTCAATTCAAAATTAAATGACAAAGGTATATATCATTTCAACCTATTTTTTAGTTTATTTAAAATAATTCAAATAAAAATTTATAGGATGTTAAACAATAAATGGGTTAATAACAGGGATATATTAAAATAAATAACAACTATACATACAACATATCAATCAATAGACATCCAATTACAACCAACATCCAAATCAACCAATATTACAACCAACATCCAAATCAACCAATATATTACAACAGCTACTAATTATCAATTGTCGGTGGTTAACTAGTAATCAAATTTAATATTAATTAAATGTCATTTTTATTCAATATAAAATACAAATGAATTTAAATGTCAATTTAAACTAGCAAACAGAAACCAATAAAATATTATCACTTCATTATTTCAATTTAACTAACATTAGAAAATTTAATATTGCGTGAGTGGGCTCAATCACTCACCTTTGATTTTAGCCCATAAAATCCAAATAGAAGCGCAAAACCTCAACAGTCTCCAAATTCAACCAAATCAGTTTCATGTTGTCCGGATTTAAATATGAATACAACAGTGCGTGAATCGAATTTAATATGCAAATGATATTCATGCACTACAACAAAACATTTTTTTTACAACAGGCAATGCCCGTTGTAATATGGTTTTCGCAACGGGCATGTGCCCGTTGTAATAGGTCTCGTTGTAATCCACCACATTTTACAACGGGCAAAGCACGTTGTAAAAACCGTTGCGGTATACCTTTTTACAACGGGTTATGACCGTTGTAATAGACTATAATACAACGGCCATAAACCGTTGCAATAGACTAACCATACTAGTTGCATAGCCTTTTTCACAACATGCATTGACCATTGCAAAAAGCATATTTAACAACTTGTGTTTCCCATTGCAATAAACTATAATGCAACGGCCATAACCTGTTGCAATAGACTAACCATACTAATTGCATAGCCTATGTCACAACATGTATTGACCGTTGTAAAATACCTATTTAACAACGTTTGTTGACCGTTGTAATAAGCTCATATAACAACGCACATTGCCCGTTGCAAAATAAATGCAAATTTAAAAAAAAATACAGCAGCAACCATGCAATACATCCATACAAATACTAAATATTGTCGTAAAATAATTAAAATCACATACGAAAAGACTAAAAGCTAGAGTCGAATTCTAACACTCCAAAACGTTAGATAAGTTTACATGCCAAATACATAAAGCATTAACACATAACAGTCCGCTACAAATATCACGTTCTAAGTACAATCATACTATACCACAGAGATGAAGTCATTATGCCACTCGACGTTTGATCCAACGGCCTCTTTGATAGTCTGCATCTCTGAATTTGGCCTAAATTCACCCATACTTTCCAAGCATTTGCTCCAAGCTTTACAAAATGTACTAAAGCATCAGGATCAGTGCTTGCTATCGTCCCCTCTGCAACTACGTTCTTCTGCCAACCCAATAGCTTGCACTTTTTTTCACCAAACCATCCACGGTAAGCTGATCTTGAACCTGCATATTGTTACTCTTGCGGTGTGACTGCAAGCAAAAAACCATGGAACAAGGTTATATAAAAATACTGAGATTCAAAAGGTAAGTATGGAACTTACTGTCGTGGTGTCACCTAAAGGTTTTTTTTCCTTTCTTTCTAAAAATAAATGAAATGTGAACTAATTAAACTAATTGAGCTACTACCATGATTAATGAACAACAATTTCTTAGAGCAAAAATACCAAAATTTCATATACTAATTTAGGATTATTTATATATTCTAACCTGAGATGTATGAGCCTCAGCGATCTCCAAATCCGTCACATTAACATTTCTTCTCTGTAAAAGTACAAGAGATGACTTGGTAATTCATAAGCACATATCACATATTTATTAACAATAGCTAATTAAATATAAACTTACTGTCATGACCAAATTAGTCAACTCTTCTACTCTAGCCGCCAAATGAGTTACTTGATTTTCCAATGCAATCACCTTTTTTGAATTAGTTGAATAAACACCCATTTGAGATGGTACTACACCAAAACCCAACCCTCTAACCCTTCCCATATGTTCATTTCCAAAAACATGTGACACCCCATCTCCACTTACCGATGTTGTTCCATGAGAGCTCTGAGCATTACTGTGCTCTTTTATCTTAGCCTACAAATCAAAATAGACCATTTCAAGAAAAATGAAATATGAATAAACTATCATCCCTCAATGTTCAGTTCAATGTATTTAATATTTGTAGTGAGATATTGATCGGAGAAAATATATATGAGCTGATATATGACTGAATCGTAGAAATATTGATCCATCAATGTCAAGTACATATGAGTTTTGAATAAATATCTACACTCATATTTCAAAAGAATAAAAAAACTTAAGATGCAATCGGCAACAACGGAATTTGGTGGGTCTCCATTTTTCTTTGTATGGGCTTTGCACCATAGCTCGTCTCTGCTAATATTTGATATTCCAGTTTCCTTTTTCTGCAAATAATAATAGTAAGAAGATGAACCAAAGAAAAAAAATATTATTGATGTAAATGTACATGCATTTCTTACCATATCTTCAGTTAATCTCGCATAACCCTTTCTGCTCATTGTATATGGAAGTTTATTTTTATCTCTCAGTGCTTTGAATTTTTTTCTAGTTTCCTACATAGGAGAAATTAATTAATAAACTATTATTTACCTTTTAATTTATACTGAATAAAATACAACTTATTACCTCAAATTTCTCCGACAACTTTTCCTTAACAAAGTCGTTCCACTCCTGAACATTTTCTATACTATCTGGTTTTAGCATCGCTAATCTAAAGGAAGCGTCAGGGCAAGTAGAAGCTACTTTAATAGCCAAAACTAATCTTGATTTTGCCTCTCTCCGTCGTACTCCTAACATCTTAAGCAACAAACCCTTATATGCTTCATCCACCATGAATCTTGACTGCACAACAAAAATCACTTCCTAATCAATACAGACAAGAACATGAATTTGTAGATATTCTTCAACTATAATCTTTTAAATAACCAATCTTATTACAATTATTATTATTCAGAGCTACCATGTAATTTTGGGTAAAAATCTCATTTTTTTGTGCATTTGTTCCTGGTGTTTATCTCTCTGCAGCACTAAAGTCAGGTAAATAAGAAGCTGAAAATCAGAGGCTAAAAGTCCTAACAGCAGCTCCAAGAGCAGCACCAAATCAGGCTTCAAACAGGTAAAGCAAAAGGAGAAGTAGAGTCAATGTTAAGAAACACGAGTAAAGGGGAGCAATAAGCGGAACAATGCTAGAAAGATTTGAAGTGATTTCAAGATGTCTATTATCTTTTTGTTTACTAGACCATTCATCAATTCAAATATGTTCATGATTTTGAATGCAGCATGTATTTATGGATGACAACTTTAAAATCAAAACAACTGCAGGAAATCAAAGAGCAACTCAAAAATCCATGGTAGACAGTTGCACTTGGTTCCAATTAATGTGTAGTGATAATCAACTAAGTGCTGCCAGTAAATTAAAAGATCAAAACCATACAAGCTGTAGTTTTCTCCATGTGTACGACTATATGTTTCTGTAAATTGTTTAACTTTGTTAGCAGTATGGTAAATGAGTACAACTATTGCAGGGTAAACTGAGTAACAAATAATAAGCTATGCATGTTGCAAACACTAGTTAAACTTTATTTAGTTACGTTGTTCTTCAAGCTTGTTTGAAGGTTTTGAATTGTTTCGTTTTTAAGCCTATGAGAAAATTTTGATTACTCAAAACTTCATTGCCATCATCACACATTAGTAACTAACCTACGCCCTCTTCAAAACTTCATTGCTACCACGACTATACTACATACACTCTTACTGCCACATCAACATTCAAGTCACAACTGTCCTCCTCCTCCACTTTCAACTACCATCTCCTCATCACAAAACCATTATAATTCTGCTGCCATCTTCACTTCTCAACTGCACATTTACATCACCAGGAATTGTCACAACCAAACCACTGCATTTTGTTACTGCCTCTTCTCACTGTTCTACCACACCTACTCTACAAACATCATCTTTATTTCAACTGCAGAAAAATTGCGGTCGAGTAAATTAAGTGTTTTGTGAAAATAAACAGGCCATGTTTGGATTCTAAACCGGAAACAATATTCAGATAAATAATTCGTATCCAAGGCAATTAAAAATTAAAGACCAAAAAAATTAATTGTCATCATTTTATGTTGTACTAATACACAATAAACGATTATATTGCATATGCATACGAAAGACGGTATATATTAGTTCAAACGGTCTGAACGAGTATAATGATAAGACGAATGAAAAACAGATTTATACCATTTACAAACAACTCCAACTCATAACTACCAAATCGAAAATAAAAAAATAAAATAAAAACAAGAGGCAGCTATGCAATATAGCAAAGGCAAAAATTCCATCTGACCCTGTCAAACTCATTTGCAACGTCATCAAATGACATTTTGTGATCTCCACATTTCCTGCACATTCATATCAACTATCTCTCGCTGCTTTCTTCTCCTTCAATCTCCCTCCCCTCTTCAGGGATCGGGAAACAACCCGTGAAAATGACGCACATTAACAAAACACCTACAGTACGAACTTCATAACTTTCCTTGCTTCCAGTTACATCACACTTCAACCCTTGTGCTTCTACCATTCATACTGTCAGTTCTACATACCCACTTCACAACAACCAACATCAGTTCAACATTTTCCATGCATACCATCCTCTGACATAACTCAGACCTTCCTCCACACATTCAACCTGCTACCGCAACTTCAACTTCATCACAGATAAACTCCACCATCCCTATAACCATCGCTTCTTCTCTCTGCCTCCTTACTCTATCACTTCCATCACCCTTCACCACCATGCCATAACTGACATTCAGACCATCTAATCCTACCGCTGTAACATTTATTGACTTCACCACTACATACATATTCAACATACTCGCAACTCATGGTCAAACTCACGACTCAACTGCCTCGCAGCCAAACCATATCAACTACAAACTACAGCCCCATTGAATCAATACTACTCCACCTGAAAATCAACTGTTCTCCCACTGTTGCACCACCACCAGAACAACATATACCATTACCAACATCCATCAACATCAATTCGCAGCCACAAACTCCCACTCCCTATACCACATCAACTGCGAACATCCGGTCACTGCCATCCTCTACGCAACATCTTCGACATCATTCCACAACTGCCATTACAAGAGCAGTCACCACCGCTTTGTCCTTCATCAAACCGCTACCCTCATCGACCAACCCAAAATTACCACAAAATCATCCTCGACTCGAAGCACAAATCCTTCTAACAGTATAGATACAAATGCATCATACGATTTATATAACTCATCTAGAAGCCTGATAGCATGCACTTTTTATTATATAACTCAGTGGCTTATGTCTGCAAGCCATGGTTTGAGATCCTTATTTTTATTGTATAAAAGCTGTTATAAAAAGTTTTAAATAGAATGTTGAATGTTTAAAAATATATTTAAACGTGATAAACACAGATTACTCAATGTTTCAATCAAGAATATAACAAATACCCTTGACTCTTAAATTACAATAAAATTTATGCCTTTAATCCAATACTCATGGAGATTGAAACATGTCCATTTTTTTGAATTTGACGTATAATAATTTTCTCAAGGAATTTAGCTTGTAACAACAGTAGATGATTGGCAGCTAGGAACATAAAGACATGAGTAGGAAACAAATAGACATACAAATGTTAGCCATTCTCTGCCCATCATACGCATTCGACTTATGTTTCGGTGCAAAGGTAATAATGTCAAGGATGTTTGTACCCGACTAATTTCCAGCAAAGTTTACATATAAATAAAGGATGTCCAAAAATTGTATTCGAGTTTACAGCTTATTTCATACCTGAATACAAATCAATAAATCTTTCTTTAAATTTGCGTCGACTTTTTTCCACTCTGAAATGGTCAAAGGTACCATCTCCCTTGCTAAGGTATCGAGATAGGATGATAAGTGCTTAGAGTTGGAGCCTATTGGTTAACCTCGATCGTTGAATTCAATTTCGGCCTTTTCATTCGACATACAAGAAAACGTTTTCATCATTGTCTTTCCTCTTTTTTCCCTTGACGTCTCTTGTTGAATACCATCATTATAATCTGGGTTGTTCAAGGCATCCATGGCGTTGAGTGGGTCTGTGTTTAGGGGAGTGATATTTGGAGATCCAGTTGAATTAGGGTCAGGATTGAGATTTGAAGACTGGACTTGAACGGGTGGAGGCCGCATTTCAGTACGCTTCTGAGGGGATCTTCTAGCATTGTTGTTTAAACTTTGAAGAGGATGAGCTACATCAGCATGGCTTGTTTCATTGGTTTTCACACCAGAGTTTTATCTTTTGCACGTAAAGCTGCAACTACAGCTAGAGATTGCCTCATTGAATATCTCATTGCTACCTTTGACATTTGAAATTAGCATACAGAGTCAAAATAAATTCTAGTACAGTCTGAAACATCACTACTAGATCATTTCATAAAAAATACAATTAGAAAATATAATCTCTAATCTACATAATTTTCGGTTATACGCGATTTAAATATAGTAATTTATTCGGTTTTAATCTCTAATTTGAAATGTCGTTTATAAAAAGTGTGCAAATATTCCATTTACAAATTTAAGTTTCATTTATTATTGTATGTGGGTCGCAATAATTATTTCATATTTAAACAGGGGGCTGCTGAAAGCCTGACCTGTATATGCAGTGCCTTTGTGGTTCATCCTTGATAAATAAAAGTTTTTTTTAAAAAAATATGCATATACAGAAAACTATGTATGGAAATAAAAAAATTATGTCATGATATAAGAAATGTCAGTTTAAAAAAAATAGAAGTGCATATTAAAATTTTAATATTTTACCTCTCCTTGACCTTGCTCCATTTTACCCATTGATGCTTCAAGTTCAACTATCTTCCGTTAAGAGAGGAACCTAGAAAAAAACATAATATATATATATAATTAGAACATAATATATATATATAATTAGAACATCACACTAATTAATCATTATTGTAAAGTATGAAAATCCTAATATACAATAGCAATACTTTGCAAAAGAAACATTTTTTGTCCAAGTTTGCAAATCAAAATTCATGGTTGATAATTCATGATTAATGATATAACTATGCATAAAACCATGTATAATTACACTCTTTACGAATATAACTACGTGTAACACAAATATCAATAAAAGATGCTTATATCATACCAAAATACCGTCACAATCCTTCCTTATATAAATTTCATCCCCATCATCGACATCTCTATCGTCAAGTAGCGACTCATCTACCGATTTGCTAGTTGACTCATCCTCCTCATCGTAGCTTTCCAACTCATGAAAACCTCTAGGGGGTGCTCTTAGCACAACATACCGATTTGAAAAACTACTTTCTCCACACAAAAAACACTTGTATGGCTTGTGTTGCCAAGATGAAAGGGTCGCTTGCAAATTGATTTTGGAATTGATGCAAATTGACTAACGTAAATCGATCTTCGACCTTAACTCCATGATCAATATTTTTCCAATCACACTTAAACAAGGCAATTTGAAACTGGTGGTAGTCAAACAATAAAATCTCACGCAAAACACCATAATTTATTACTTTCTCAACGGATCCATCTATGCGAACAGTTTTTGCCTCAATGGAAACACCACTATTTTGTGTAGATTTATCATTGTCTTTAGTATGAAAATGACGACCATTAATTATATAACCAGTATAAGAAATTACTTGATGGCGAGGTCCATATGAAAGCCAATTTATTAGTTCATTAACATCGGATGTATTTCTATCATCTTTAACATGGAAAAGCATAATGTTATATATAAAGACTAATCACGATAACATATACTTCTATGTCGAACTTATCCATCTTAAAAATATAACATTGTCAACCTTTTTTTTAACCAATGACTAAAAGTCTCTGAATGTAGCTTTGAAAGTTCCAAATCATCTCGTGAAAGCCGAGGATGAAAACGTTTCAATTCCTCATTGTGCATCCTATATACGTAAACATACAAGTCAAAATCTAATTTATTTCACACAAAATAATTAAACTGAACTTATGCTTACTTTATATAAGGCTCCACTTCCTCAGTATTAAACAACACATACCGATGAGCGGCATCAATCACCTCCTTAGTGACTACCTTATGTTTTCCTTTGGAAATAGGACGCCCCTCAAGTATGGAATCACTTTGTTCCACTTCATTTCTATTTTTCCTTTGTCCAATTTCTAATGCACCATTAATATATCCAACACAATACTTCATGCATTCGTCAGCAGAATAGCGCTCAACTATGCACCCTTTAGGCCGTGCTTGATTTTTAACATACCCCTTCAGTGTTCTCGTATATCTATAATCAAGATGCATAGGTAAAATATTTTCATAAGCACATGTATTATTAACTACTATAAGTACTAATGCCGAATTTTACCTCTCAAATGGATACGTCCACCGATATTGTACTGGCCCGCAAATTCTTGCTTCCTTCTCTAAATGTATTGTCAAATGAATCATGATGTCAAAAAAAGGAGGAAAAAATCTCTCAAGATCTCATAGTGTTAATGCGACCTGATTCTCGATGGATTCTAATTTATCTTTATCAACACTCTTTGGCAAATGTCGTTGTAAAAAGAATGTAGTCGTAGTAATGCATTCCTTGTCCCTTTAGGTAGAAGTCCTCTCAGTGATACAGACAATAGTTGTTGCATCAAAACATGATAATCATGAGACTTCAGACTTGAAATTTTATTTTGTTTTGCAAAACATTTTCCAATATTTGAGCTATACCCATCGGGTACTTTCAAATTCCTTATTCTATTGTAAAAGATCTCCTTTTCTGGATTAGTTAAGGTGCATGGGGCAATTGGAAGTAATGCTTTGCTTCCCATGTCTATAGGATGTAACTTTTTCCTAATACCCAGTACTTCTAGAACTTTATGTGAATTAATGCCATCTTTTGATTTTCCTTTAATATCAAGTAACGTCCCAAGAATACTTTCACAGATTATTTTTTCAGCATGCATTACATCTAGATTGTGACGTATAGGAAGTACCTAAGAAAATCAAAAATAGACTATAACTAATTAATAATAAAGTATTGATTACGTAGATAGAAAAGAAGAAGAAATTTTGTTTCTGATTAAACTTTACCTGCCAATAAGGCAAATCAAAGAAAATGGACTTCTTCTTCCACATTTGACTTCCTTTTTTCTTCTTATCTTCGTTTTTTTCCTTTTTTCTTTCTCTTTATCTTTCTCTTCCTCCTTTAATTTTTTCCCCCAATCATTGCAAATATCTTTAACAATATTAAAGACTTGAGCACTGGTTTGTATTGGAGGTCTTTGCCTAGTCTCTTTGGTTCCATCAAACAAGTTTTTTCGTTGGCGATAGTCATGATAAGGATCAAGGAATCTCCTATGGCCTAAATATGCACACTTCTTACTAAATGGTAACCATATTGAACATGTATTAACGCCACAAACAGGACATGCCCTCTTACCCTTTACGGTGCAACCTACTAAATTTCCATAAGCTGGAAAATCATTTATCATCCACATTAAAACTGAATTTAATCTAAATTCATTGCGAGTGTATGTATCATACGCCTTTACCCCTTTATCCCATAATTTTTTCAAATCTTCAATAAGTGGTTGTACATACAC
Source organism: Allium cepa (assembly GCA_030765085.1). Taxonomy (NCBI): domain Eukaryota; kingdom Viridiplantae; phylum Streptophyta; class Magnoliopsida; order Asparagales; family Amaryllidaceae; genus Allium; species Allium cepa. The sequence goes on along the minus strand of CM060939.1, from coordinate 90,363,426 downwards.
ATCAATATCATTCCCTGGTTGTCGTGGTCCAGGAATTAATAATGATAACATCATATTATCTTTGTGCATACAAAGCCACGGAGCAAAGTTGTACGCAATAAGAAATACTGGCCAACAACTATAGGCAGAGTTCCAATCCCAAAGGGATTAAAGCCATCACTTGCAAGACCAAGCCTTAAATTTCGTGGATCGAATGCAAAGGAAGGATACATCCTTTCAATTGTAGCCCATTGAGAAGAATCTACTGGATGACGTAATTTACCATCTTCACTCTTATGATTGCTATGACATCTTAATTGCTCTGATGTTTCTACGGACATAAACATTCTTTTCAGTCTTGGTATTATTGGAAAGTATTGTTGAATCATAATTTTGATTCATGACGAAGATCATCGACAAGCATTGACGATCATAGATCACAAGATGATGGAACATAGCGACAAAAAGAGAATAGAACTTCAAATAAAGACAAGACTTCAATTCAGAATATAATATGTATATTTATATTTTTTTTGAATCTTAGTTCTGTTAAAATACTGTTAAAATCATCCCTCAAGAAGTCAAACTCACACACAAAAAGATTGCACTTCGAAATATTGTGTTTTAAAGTGATCTGTGCAACATAGCACATGTCAGTCGACTGACTCAGACCAGCTAGTCGACTGACCTGTGTTAGTGCATATAAAATTGCCATGAAATGCACGTTTTTGAATTTCAATCGACTGGCACTTCTGAGTCAGTTGACTGAACGGAAAATAACGGCTATTTTACTGAAAAGACACTTTCTTTCATGAAGGGGTTTCAATCCAATTCAATAGGAACAGATGCAACTTTTGATTGAGATCTTTCACGAACGATTGCATCCATATATCCTCCATATAAACATGCTTTGATTCTTTTCACAAATCATCGAATTTTTACTTTTCTCTCTTAATCGATTCTTTCTCTATATTCTTTGCAATTCAAAGCATTCACAAACTTTATATCACTTGATTCTTTGAGTTAATACATATATTCTTTGATTCTAAGTGATTTACTTCCTTTCAATCAATACACACACAAAATACTCTTGAGGATTTGATTATAGGAAGGGTGTACTTCAAGACATATCTGTGTTATCAAGAACATACTAGTCAACAAAGCTTTGTGTATAAAGTAGAAGTCCCGTTCGGTTGTTCAGGCAGAAAGACCTCTTCGGTTGTTGAGGTAGAAATCCTGTTCGGCTGTTCAGGTGTTGTATAGACCTGTTCCTCCGGGTCAAGTGAGAGATATTGTTTGTAGTGTAATTCCAAAAGGAGTCTGGGACTGGGCGTAGGACGGTGCTTTGAACCAGTATAAAAATATCCGGTGTTATTTTTCTGACTGCTTTTATTTTTTCGCATTATAAATTATATTGTTATCTACATTATTCTCTGTATTATTGTTTATCCATATTGCACGATCCATAGCTTAGCTCACTTTCAAGTATCTCAAGACCTTTGCAGGTACTTTGGTTTGCTTTCCATCTTCCTTCGTCTTGTTTTTTTCCAACGAGATTTTCCACATTTTGGACAAAAATCACTATCTGCAAGCTCTTTCCTAAAAAGACAACAATCATTTACACATGCATGTATTTGTCTATAGCCTAAACCAAATGATTTAAGCAGCTTTTTTGTTGCATACGTCGAATCAGGAAGCGTGTTTTCCATAGGCAGCATATCTTTGAGAAGTTTAAGAAGTTCCGTAAATGCTGTGTTAGATACACCATTTCGAGCCTTGTGCTTGTAAAGAAGTATTGTAGCTGACAACTTTGTGTGGCTTGCACAAGCAGGGTACAAAGGAATTCAGAATTTTCTATCATCTCCTTAATCTCTACCCCATGTACCTCATGTCTTACTTAGAATGATCTTCCACCTCGTCATTACATATTTGTGTGTCTAAGTACATTCTATATGTATTTGTCACTTCATCGCCTTCATTTTCTAAAGGGCGTGCTTCCCCATGAAAAATCCATACATCATACGTTGGATCAATTCCAAAACAAACCAAGTGTGATACAACTTCCCTTGATGGATGGCGGATAAGATTCCTACATTTTGAACAAGGGCTAATGATGTTTCTGGGATTTCCCTTCCTTTCTGCATGCTCATAAACAAAATTCCGAACAGCTTGCCTGTATTCTTCAGTCATTCTATGACACATAAAGGGATCAATAATCAACCGTAATAATTACAAGTATAAAACTGATAATCAAAATAGAAAAAACCTTGGTAGGTGGATCAATGCTTTTTCCATCTTGATACTCCTTTGATGTTAGAACCTAATGAAAAGACGTAATGCCAACAAAAATATGAGTTTTTCTCATAACGGAATTGCGCAATTACCTCCCGATGAAAACTATATAGTAATGTGACCCTTCAAACTAAGCCTAAAAAGAAAGAAAACTTGTGCGTCATGTAGTAACTTGTGCGTCATGTAGTACCATATCCTAAATAGGACTAACCAGTACATATGCACATATTAATTTAACATGTCACTTCCTTACTTTCACAGTTTTATAGTAAGATCAATCATGCCACCTTGCTTGTAATTAAACTCAGTTGTAACTTGACATTTAGAAAGGCTTGTTGCCTACCCTTCAAAATTGACACCACTGGCACTATAACTAAGTAGTCTTTAATATAAAGTTGATATACTATTCATAGTCCAAATGCCGCTAAGCCACATATTTTTATAAAGAACTATCTTGTTGTATGTGTTGTATGTGTTAATATTTTATAGTTTGCATGTTATTAATACCCATCAGATTAAGTGGGTTGATATGTTACAGTCCCAGGTAGTAAAAATATATGGTTAATTCAAAATATTCTACTAGAAACTTTTATAAAAAATGCACTATTTTTCTATGGTTTTCTAAATATTATAAAAAAATCTTCCTCGGAATTATAATTATTTTACGTGTTTACTACTTTTCTGTTTGTTAAAATAAGCACCACTTTTACATCGCATTTTTTCACTGTTTACTACACAGTGTTGCTAACCATCACCCCTTCCATCATCAAATAGCCCACTGCACCTCCCTCCACCATCCACTTGAAACAGCAGCAAAACTCACTGCCTCTGCCATTTCATCATCATACCATCCTCTACAACACACGCACCACTACCACTCTTCAAAACTAAAGCAAGTTTTGCATAGTTATTAACGATCAATAAATGCTACATGCAGCTAAGGTCCCAATAAAGCAGCAAAATACAAATTCACTAGCCTGGAACATACATCACCACCAGCCTAACAAAACTATTTCACATACATACTACTGATAGAACCTAAGCATAGCATACACACATTTAAATAGCACAGATAAGCATCCTTATTAAAGAAGTTAATGTTTCCCCTTGGCAGCATTAGCCATAGCATTTCTTCTTCTTCTGGCAAGCTTTTGGCCAATTGTATCAGCATCAGTATAGCAATCAGCATTAGCATCTTCCTTTTTTATCATCTTCTTTAAATTTCCTAGCCAGGAAATTATATTATTTATAATTTCATTTCATCCGTAACTGCGTTAGCACATGAGTATCTTTTGTAGTGTTCTAATATCTTTAAATTTCTCCCAATTCATATCACCCAACAAAATGACATTCAGAATATCCAGAAGTTTCTATGTTATGCTTTAAACTTTGAAAGTCCGTCTTCTTCCCAATATACACATTGATTGTGAATGACATAACCATGCTTTAACAATACAATAGAATTTTTTTCTTCAATCCAGCTCGTTTTTTGAAACATATAACAATTTTTTTCAATTTCATAACATAATACAAAAGTAGATGCACTCTTGCCATGTTGGCGTTGAGTCGCCATTTTGAGAGCGCTTTGAAATCACACCGGTTCAATTTGGTTAAAAATTTACACCGGCTTGACTTCAACTCGCTTATGTACAAATTTGAAAAATTAAAAAACACGTCGACTTGCTTTGAAATCATATCAGTGCAAATTCTTTAACAATGACATTGGTACAATTCTAATCGTACGATTGCAAAAAACTAATTGTGCAAGTGAAAAAAACATACATGTATTTGCAATAAGCCTCGAAATAGACGAACTCGATCCAAATTGAAGAAGTCGTGATTCGATCGAGCAATTGAAGACGACAGCTTCAATTTTTTCCAAAACCCTAGTTTCGACCAAAGAGAACGAGCGAAGAGGAACGAGCAGGAACGAAATAAAAGGGCCGGCTTTTTTTAATAAAGGCTTTATGACCGTTGTAATTTGTGAATAGGGTAATTTGGGACTGTTGTAATTTGGCACCTCTTACAACGGACAATTTGTGATCATTGTAAAGTTGACATCTATTACAACGGGCCTGAATGGACCGTTGTAATAGCTTTCTATTATAACGGACAACCAATGCCCGTTGTAAAAAAAGGGGTTGTATATGACATCTTTTACAACGGGTCTGAATGGACCGTTGTAATAGCCTTTCATTACAACGGGCAACCAATGCCCGTTGTAAAAAGGGCGTTGTAATAGGCTATTTTTGTTGTAGTGATGTTATATGAAATATTATTAAAATAATAATTGATACATGTTTAATAAAAAAACAAAGTTTAATACTTACATTTTTTCAAGATGGGGATTCAGACAAAGATGGAAGAACAAATTAAGATGAGGGCAGGACATGGAGGAGAAATGAAAAAAATGAAACTCATGTTTCATAAAGAAAGCTATTGAATTTGCAAAAATAAGAGCTTTTGAATTTGAAAGCTCACATGAAAATGATTCCGGGAAAGAAAGATTTCAAATGGAGATCTGAGCATAGGATATGAGGTGGTGACAGAAAAAATGAAGTGACAAGTTTAAAACGTGAACAATTTTATGATAAGAATATACTTCAGCAAATAACAATTTGAATTAAATGTATATGAGGTGTTGGGAAACAAAATGCAAATGAAAAAAATAAAATTGCAGGTTATTTAACAATAAGGAAACGAAGGTAGAGGGACAAAACACTACAATAAATTGTGCTTTTAGTTGCAATATAAAGTAGCAACAGAACAAAACCTTTTTGTATGATCTGTCAAACTAAAAAAAGAAGAAGAAGATTCAGAAGCAACAGAACAACATCTAATCCAGACCCACCTGGAATTCCACTTAGATTTGAGACAACCAGATCGTCCCCACCACCGAAAGATGTAAATGTTGTCAACCAAACAAAATAAAAACCAAACGTAAAAGAAACCATAAAAAAACACATAATATAATGATGAATTATTAATGTTAACATATGTGATGACAAAAAGTAAAATTTCAAGTATTTTCATGAATAAGCATACGCGCAGTAAAATAAGAAGATTTATTTCTGTTTTGTGCATTACAGTGATCGCTTCATTTTCAGTGACAATGCAATGTTGAAAAAAGAACCAGAAAAGTATCCAAAACATACAGAACAATCTAGTTAAGTATATGCACTTCATAGTACTGTCAAAAAATATACCTATGGCATGTGGATAAAGGTTTGGGATTTATTTGTTTTTACGTCAGTGTCAGTTGCTCAAGAGTTTAGAAATTTATATAGTTACTAAGTAGGTAAATACACAAGAGTTCAAAATTTTACATAGTTACCGAGTAGTTAGAATAAATGCATTACTAAATACATCTAAAAATATGCATAATTAAATAAAAATATCTAGCTATATGCAAAGTCAAATAGTATAGAGTTGTGAATTTTTGCTGATAATCGGATAGCAAATGGATCATTGGATAAGCATCTCTTCGCTGATGATGGTAACAACTATAGTAGCCAAAGCAGGACTAATAGATTGTTGTCATGGAAAGCTAGATACAGAATAGCAGTTGTAGTTGCAAAGCTGACATACCTTCATCATGAGTGCCTTGAGTGGATTGTGCATTGTGATGTGAAGCCTGTAAACATACTCTTGGATACCGAGTTTGAGCCAAAAAAAGCAGATTTTGGGTTGGTGAAGTTGTGGAACAGAGGTGGAGTTGGATTAGATGTATCATAGATAAGAGGAACTAGAGGTAACATTACATGGCACCTGAATGGACTTTGAATCTTCCAATAACTGCGAAAGCTGATGTCTACAGCTTTGGGTTGGTGTTACTAGAAATACTAATGGGCACCAGAGCATCAAGTGCTGATCCGATGAGTTTGATTCAGATGATGAAAATTAAATTGCAGAAAAAAGGAAACTGTGTTGGAAATTATGCTGATGGAAAACTGAACGGAGAATTTAACTGCAAGCAAGCATTGCTTATGATGAAAGTGGCGGTTTCTTATTCAAACCATAATAACTGAGTTATGCTGATTTTTTTTTTTGAAAATTGATAAATGGGCCAAGCCCAGTAAGTTACATTACATAGGAGAATGAGAGAGGGTAAACCCGAGAGGGATAACCCGAAACTGAACATTACATATTCAAACCCTAGAATTATGAAGCAAAGTAGCGCCTCCACTAAACTCTCGAAAGAAAGTAAAAATGGCGGAACTTCATGGAAGAAAAATCTCTGCTTTGAACTCAGAAATTACTCGCTTAAGCCTAAATTAGAGGCTTAAGGAGGTCTCCACTCCCTTATTTCTTTAGCGTGAAGTCTGGAGATCTCTGTATCGAAGCTAAAATGGCTTTGACTAGCTGTTTTAGTCTTTGTGTCCTTGAAGTTATCATCTTTGTTATCATGTTTGCCACCAGACTTTAGATCTGAGGAAGAAGTGGGTATTGAAGCTTGAGCCTCCTTTAAATCAGACCTTGAAAATTTAAAACAAGCGTCTGCGAAGGAGTTGTTGTTCTCCCCTTTTTCCCATACAGATAAGTGATAGATCTGATTGTTTAGCTTGCTGATGTAGTAAGAGTTTCCTAATCTTTGCTCTCTAATAGCCAGAAGGAAATTGTTGTCATCTTCAGCATTATTGCGGCTCCTCTTGCTATAATCAGGTAAAATATCGTTTGCGTTAGTGCAAAGTCCTTTATTAATCTTACTATTATTAATATTAAGAGCCTTGTTACTTCCCTGACAGGTTGAGAGCCGATTACTTAAGAGGTTGTCTGCAGTGGCCTTGCTAGCGTCATTGAATCGAGCCAATAAAGATAAGTGCTTGGCATTTTTGTTGGCTTTATCTATGGGTAAAGCGGCATTGGATCTAACGATGTTGCTTTGTAGTTGACAGTCATTGAGAAGCAGATGCTCAGAATTGGATGGACGACTCTCCCTATACATATCAGGTAAAGAAGAGTGTAAATTTTTATTTGAAAAACTTTTAAAATTAGAATTAAAATTGGTGATATGTTTACTTCCCTTGTAGGAAATATTTCTGGTATGTATTGTGGAGCAGCAACCTTCAACCGTGGAAATGTGATCAATGAACTATGTTGGCTTCACCATGAATTTTCCATCAGCAGCAAGATATTGAGAATTTTTATTAAAATTCTCCTTTTGTAAGTATTCTTCGACGAAGTTCTCATAGTTGTCAGCTTCTAAGATATTATGAGTTCTATTGTTGTTTCTATTGAATTTATGAAGAATGATGTTGAATTCGATTTCAATGGTTTTCCAAAGTTGCATACTGTCTATTTCAACTTTATTATGGAGCCTGTTATTTCTCTCTTTTCAAACAAAGTAGATGACTGTAGTAAGAACTACAGTTGCTTTGTTGAAATCTACTTTCTTGCCTTTGAATGCTTTCTGAAAATATTGAATGCTGTCTCGAATGTTTTGGAGAGCCAAATGTTGATTTATGTTGAGCTTATTTTTGGCAATGAACCAAACAAGTCTGGAGTAAGAGCAGTCAAAAAAGAGATGTTCAGTGTTTTCAATTTCGGTTTTGCAAAGTAAGCAATTGATATTTCCAGAGTTTTTGTTCCATTTTCCACATCTTTCTCTTGTTGGAAGACGATTTAATAATGCAAAGTAAGTGCAGTAAGCCATGTTTGGACAGTTGGCTGAGTTCCAAACTGATATATGCCAATCAACTTCCATTTCCCCTCCTTTTAAAAAGTACCAAGTATTTTTAAAAGAAAATTTGTCTTTTAAAGATAATTTCCAGCACCAAGCATCTTCATCTGTATTTGGGTCAATCCCAACTTTATTAATTGAAGAATTGAAGATGGTAGTTGCAGGAAATGCTTGAGTATTCCAAGTAGAATTTTGAATGATATTGTCAACAGTAGCATTGACTTTTCCAAAGTAATAAATATTATTCCAGCCTAGTAAATTGATATGAGGATTTCCATTAATCCAAGGGTCAAACCAGAGGCTTGTGCAACTACCATCTTTAAATTTTCGATCTATAAGCTTGTCTCCAATTTCCCTACAATTTAGAATATTTTTTCAAGCATAAGAATAATGGTTTTTAATGGGCATGGACCAGAAATTTTTGTTTTTGACAAAATTAATTAAATATTAAATTAAATATTATTAGGTTTTCTTCTATTTCTTCTATTTCCCTGATCTCAGAAATTTTTGTTTTTCCAGAGTTTAAGTTTGAGATAATTTATAAGTTTAAGTTAATTAAATATAATGTGTGATATTTTTTTACTAGTTTATAAGCTAATAATAATAATGATAATGATAATAATAATAATAATCAATAGTTTGAGTAAATTAACCAAGTTTTATAAAAGTTAAATACATTTATAAAAATTAACAAGTTTATTAAAATAATAAAAAAATTAAATTTGATAAAAAATTAACTAAGTTTGTAATAATAGTAATAATGCTAATAATAAACTATAATTTGATAAAAATTAAATAAGTTTATAATAATAATAAATTAGCTAATTCAACCGTGTTTAATAATTAATAATAATAACGAAAAAATGAACAAAAACTAAGTTTATAAAAAATAACTAAATTTTACAAACTTTAAATAAGTTTATAAAAATTAACTTAGGTTATATTAATAATATTAAATTAACTAAGTTTATAACAACAATATTAAATTAACTGAGTTTACGAAAAATTTATAAGTTTGAAATAATTTATATAAATTCACCAAGTTGATAAAGTTTAAGTTTGAGATAATCTATAAGTTTAAGGTAATTAAAATATAAGTTAAGACATTTTAAGTTTTAGTAATTCAGATAATTTATTAGTTTAATAATAATAATAATATTTTAAATTAATTAATTAAGTTTTTATAAAGAGATAAATACAGTTATAATAATTAACTATGTATTATAAAAATTAACAAGTTTATAATAATAATAATAATAATAATAATAAACTAAGTTTGACAAAATTAATTAAGTTTGATAATAAGCTAACCGATTTTCATAAAATTAAACTAATTTTTATAAAAATTAACCAAATTCTTAAAAATTAACAAAGTTTTATAAAAAAGTTTATACAAATTAATTAAGTTTTATTGGAATTTAACTAAGTTAATAAGTTTTATAAAAATTAAATTAGTTTATTACTAAAATTAACCAAGTTTTATAAAAATTGTTTAAATTTAAAAAAGTTTGATTAAGGATGTTAGATATACTTTAAATATGCAAAACAGTTTCATAATCATTAGTTTATTATTAAATTTGTGTACGATAATTAGCTTTTTTAGGTGTAAAGACTAGCTACATCAAAGAATTATGGGCAATCAAGTAATGATCATGGCTTTAATTGTTACATATATTATATCATTTAGTACTTGTTGTGTAAACTTCTTTATGAATGGTTATGGATTTTATGTGAATTTGCATATTTTATCGAAAAACTATTATCGAAATATTTATAGATATCATATTTAATTATGTGATTAATGTGTTTTTTCATATGTTTGAATCCGACAATTATGTGAGTGATTGTTGATTTAATAAGAATTATGTGAGTGGTGGTTGGAAATGGTACAAGCCATTAACAAGAAACGGTAGCGTATACAGTATGCTACAAAGCAGTTAATAACTTTTAGTAGTGTTTTAAAACGGCCACAGAAATAAATGTAAACAGCTGCGATATGACTTCAGTAGTATTTTAAAAAGGAACCAAAATTTTTAGTAGCGTATCATTAAATGTTGTTATATGACATGCTACAAAAAGTTCGAAACATTTTGTAGGGTTTCCAAAAAGCTACAAAATGTCAAGTTTTGGAGCATTTCTATAATGCAGCAGAAAGTCTCAAACTTTTAGTTGCATGTCGTATCACAGCGTCCACTGAAATGCTACTAAAATTTTAATATCGTTTTTTCAATGCTACGAAAGGCTTTTTCTGGTGTAGTGAAAATAAATGTTACGCTTTGTTTTGAAAGCTTCAGGCATTAATAATGCATAAAATTTATACGTAGGAATGTTAAAGTTTGCAAACTAAAAGAAAGTGAAATTTTGTACAACCGAAAATGAGATGGCAAGGATTAAATACAACCTAAATGTCTAGGACCAGGTATTAAACAGAAGGAGAAATGAACAGATCAAGTATTAATAATAAGGCAATTATTTCAAAATGTACATGGAATAATTAATATCAAAAGAAATGAAGGGACCATGTACATCGCACAGCCTTTTGAAATTCAATTTTTGGAATGTATTCTTCTTGCCCAAATTAATCTTACTAACTCAAATAATACTCAAATTTGTACACATTTAATTTTTTTGTCAACACAAAATAAATAAAATTATGCTTACCTTAAAAAATGAAAACGTTCAATTTGGTATTTCCAAAATGATCTTTTATTTCAATTAAAACGCCCTTTCGGTTTAACATGAAACATGCATTTTTTTATTAAATCTATTAATTGCAATCAACATTTTCTTTCCTTTTAATTGAAATATTTCAATTACATTAGTTGCAATTAATTACAAAGTTAAATTTCAATACAGACAAACTAAAATGGGTGAGAAAACAATTGTTTGCTTTAGTCATTTAAACACGTTTATAAATTTATTGTTTATACACCAGAATAATAAATAGCTTACTTAAACAAATTATTTTACTATTCTTGTAATCAATTTGTATGTTAAAACATAGTTCAAAATAAACATATATTTCTTCCTTTAAATCAATCATTTTATTCTTTATTTTAATGAAATTAAACCTACATTCACAATGAAACATCCATTTTATTCGATATAAATGTTCTTTTCATTAAATCAATCTTTTCTTATATTTTCACAAAAAATAAGATATGTTTAATTACACTTATTAATTTATAATTTAGTATCCTCTATCCTATTAATTGAAATTTTCCATTCGCATTAATTTCAGTTGATTGCAAAGGTGAATTTCAAAATGGACTAAATAAATATAATGAGAAATTATTTCCTATATAATAGAAATTTAAACATATTTTACACTATTGGATATAAATAGGAACTATACATTTCTTACTAAATAATAGTCGTCTCAGCATTCAATCTTTCAGCTATCAAACATTTCAAATAAATAAATATATGATTTATTCTTTAATAAAGAAACATTTACTATTCTTTGTTAACATTTATTATCCCAATCACTTGGATATTTCATTCAGACAGTTATTAATTTCATTCAAACCAATGTTATTAAAATACACACTAACATATGTTATCATCCTTACATTATTCCAAACATATGCCATTGATAGAAATTTTAATTAAGCTTATAACTTGTATTATAATTTAATTTGTATCAATAAAATCTTAATTTTTTTATTCCTAGCAATTTTATTCAAAAATCATATTTGATTTAATATTTTTAAGTGGTTAAAAATAAGGGTCATTACAGTTAGGGGGAATCCCTACTCTTATGTATTTTTTGATTAGTTCCTAAAGAACCGGTATTGAGCATTCTGGAAAATCGATGATTGGTTTTTGGAATGCTACGGAAGCGGAAGAGTATACTCGTAATAGATGACTTGAAAACCATAACCACTCTAAAAACATATACGGTACTATGGAGGAGTTCGTAATATATTGAGATGTTGGAATTCATGTGTGCTTCCGAGACTCGTTGGGTATAGAAATCCATGTGGGGTTCCCTGATCTATTTCATTGCGATGCATGAGCTGGAACACCAGACGTAGCCTCGTTAGTGGTAGTAACTAAAACAAGAGATAGGATGCATGGCCAGTAGGGTTAGTAAACTCACAGTGTGTAGTCGGCTTCACCTAGGCGTTACTTACATTTGTTATGCATGCATGAGGCGATGCACTCGGTTTTAGCGAGACCGGATAAGTTTTTCCTATGGTACATCAGTAGGGATGTATGCTGCTTCGAAAGGATATCACTGATCCTTTTACAAAAGGACCGTTTCTCAAAGTACTAAGGGCACCTCCATGGAATCCTACATAATTACTGAACGTGCCTTATTGGTTTTGATTCTATACCTAATATTGTTGTGATGTACAATCACAAGCATCATAGCTACTTGATTATTGTTATTTTCACCCTTAGATATTATTATAATATAAATGGAATTTCTATAGAAAATGTTTGAGTTATTGTAAAGTAAATCTCATCTGTGTTTATGTACGGCGTGGTCTTACGAGATACTTTTGATCTCAAAGCTTTTTATAACTTTAAAATGCAGTTAGGTGTGTTTTTCTCACGCTGTTTTTCCAGGCTGACTCGGGTGTTTGAATGGAAATATTATTAATGTAATTTAAAAGTGAAAAGTAAGCATTGAACTCACTTCGATCGTAGGAAAATAATTTCGATAATGATTGCAGCATCACCTTCGTTCATTTTTGGGTTTCTATGAGACAGATTACTACCATTGGAGTTTTGTTTTAGGTAAAACTAGTTTTAATTTAAAATTCAAAAGTGTAATTTGAAATACAAGGAAAATATTTATAGTAATGCTTCAAAATAATTTGAAATAAGAATAGGGTGTTTAAAACTCTAGAGATTTTTATTTAAGTGTTTTATGAAAATATGAGAAAATAAGTTTATTAATGTATAAAATTTGAGAATTTGTAAATTAAAACAAGTTCAAAAATTGTTGAGTATGAATGTTGAGAAAGAAAATTTGAATTGAAATTTTTCTTAAGTTAACTTAAATAAAATGATTTTTGAAATAAAATTGATTGGATTCGAAATGGATTAATGAAATGAACTAATTAAATAGATTAGTGAATTGAACATGGTTTAGAATGTTGTTTGATAGAATTGAACATTGAAATTGAACATTTAATTGAGTTAAGTGAAATTGAATTTTAATTTAATTGGATATGGACTTAAGTGTGAAGCGACAATAAACACGAGAAGTGTTGTATAAAATGTTTATAAACTTAAGTAAAAATTTATGAATCGATTCATAAATGAATTTAGTCTAGAATGAAATTTTGTTAAACATAAAATTTGATGGAATGTCCTTAAATGATATTAGTATTGAAAGAATATACTAAGTAACAAACGATTTTGAATAAGTGAATGTAAATAAAAAAAATTGAATAAGGAGTAACCAATTGAAATAAATATGTAAATTTTACGTATATTATTTTATTCACATAACTGTTTGATTCATATTCGAATATATGGTTTCAAGGTGGTTTATATTGGTCCGAGTTAGGATTTTTCACTTAATTCTCGATGGTGTGACACTAGATATGGATTATGGATTGATTTTGGGATTCTCTATCATAGTATATGGCTATGCAAGGAGAATGGTGGTTTCTGATCAAGGAACCAAATCTGATTCTACAGTAGAGAAGTTGTGTAAACGATACTAGTTTGGAAGTGAAACGGTGTGATCGATGTAGCGATCAGCTATGGTTTTGTGTATGGATGATATATGTACATCGCATGGGCTTCAAAAAATTAAATGTTGACAACTGAAAATGCAAACAATATGGTTATGGCTTATATGTTGGATATCATTAGTAAATAAGATGCAGGTATATAAAAGCAAGAGCTGGTTTGATGCCTTTGATTTTATAAGTAAAAATTGGTTGCCAACAAATAGGTACGTGGTTATATTATTGTTTGATTTGATGGTTTTATGATTGTGCTACTTGGCTATTGTTTTTCGTTGGTTTAGGCCTATAGTGATAGTTGTAGTTTTTCTGACCGAGCCATGCGAAGGAGACGTTGGCAGAATTTTCTGTAAATTTAAGAGCTAAATTTTTTTTGAAAATTTTGAGGAGTTATTTGACAACTAAAATTGGATGTTTATGTTATAACTTGGAATGGTATTAGTTGGTAACTATAAATAAATTTAAAGACTTTGGAAAGATGGTAACAAAGTTTCAACGAATTAGTTTTGGGAAGTTAAAAGCTTAGAATAATTTGGTAATATATTTCAACTAATTTGTTTTAAAATTTAAAGGGTTTTGTGGTATTTTTCTTACCTTGGAAAATTTGGGGAAATATTATTTTAAGGGAGAGAATGTAACGACCCAAAAGTTTAGTCATTTAAATTTGGAATATTTAATTGTTTTAATTATTGAAAAGCTATTTCTATAATTTAAATAACTTGAATTTCAAACATAGAGATTTATTTGATAATTTAATTGTTGGATTTAATATTTGGAATTTTTTAAATAATTTAACCTGGGATTTAAGATTAATAAAAATGATTTCAAAAATTGATTCAAATTCTATTTAAATAAGAATGAAGGTAGTAATTTTTAATTTATATTTCAAATTGATCAATTTGGTTTTTATAATAATTCATTTAATTAACGTGTAAAAAGAGCCTTCCTGGGCACTATCTCGGATTTCGATGGAACCAGTGCCATTGCATCTGTAATATTGAGTTATTGTATATCGACAATTTTTGAGGTGATTGGACGCATTGTTTAGTCGTGCGAGTTTGAAATGCTTATAAAATAATTTTACGAATTTGCATAATAACTGAGTTTGAAAAGCTATCTTCTGTAAATGATCGAATTAGGTCTCGAGACTAGTTCCATTATGTTTGAAATAAGGGTATTACATATAGAACGATAGGTGGCACACCTTGTTTAGAGTTTAAGATTTTTGAGTGCTTTAAACGAGATATTATAATATGATGTGTCTGTTTATAACTTCCATTCCCTACCCATTCTTTGTACTATTCAACCCATACTTCACCGTACCACTATCTCTTTTAAAATTGAGTTCAAACCAAAGAAAGAAAAGTTGGCTAAATTCAAAAATAATTAAAATCATAAGCATGGACTTATCCTATGGTCGAGAATCATCGGAGCCATTAACGGCAATTTCGAGGAAGTCACCAACTACAATATCGTTCACGACGTCGAGCTCGACCTATTAGATAGTTGGATCATGTTCTATCGTGACGATGTGGCAGCAAATCTCATATGAATGGCTAAAGCATTATTGATCGATTTCCATGATTTGGTGATCCTAAAGGTGATGGCACATGAAGAAAAAATGTAGAGCGAGGCAAGTGAGAGGCGCTGGCCGAATTTTGTGGCCAACGGTCAAATACGGTGGCAGCAACTTGCAATTGAACGAAAAATGAAGTTTGGGTTCGTGGGAGCAAACAATGGCGGAAGGCGATGCGAGGCCGATGGCATGAGGTAGAGGAAGGTCGAGGCTAGTTGGGCGAGCAGGTGGGTGTGTCTCATGGCCAGAAAGGAGGCGATGGTGGTGGTTTGAACGCGTGCATGCGAGACCTAGTTTCAAACGAGAGAGGGGGAAGATGGATTAGCTGTAAATGATGGTATTAAGTGTAAATAGTGAACTTAATATATATATATATATATATATATATATATATTGATATTTCAAAGTTGTATATTGAATAACTTCTTCATATGAGGTCGAAATTGAGCTTGGCAAATTACATTGCGTTCGTACCTACGAATACTACGTTATGGAGTTGGTTTGGCAATGAATGGAGCTTGTTGAATATTATGTTGAGTTCAAACGTCGTTTGAATTTGGACGGAATCCGTAGCGCCTCGGCGCCGATTGAAATAATGTTAGTTAAACTCACTCTTTTTGGTAATCGGTATGTTTTATAGTAGATAAAATTATTTATGTGTACTTGGATTGTTGAATTTGCTGGTTGTTGAATCTAATCTAAAATCACGATATAGCATCTTGAAATGCTATTAGATTGTTTGAATCTTATATAGGATCTCGATATAGCATTTTGAAACGTTATTAGATATTGTTTGAGTTTAGATTTGTATTCAAATCTTATTTTAAATAAGGGATCATATATGAGGTGATAAGTTATTATTGATTTTGAGTATATATTTACGTTGTTTAAAATTATAACGTAACCAATTTAAATATACTACTTGGGTGTTGTATTTTTAGCCAAATAAACACCATCTAATAATAAATTAAAGAGTTTATTTGAACGGTATTTGAGTAGCAAAATAAGTCGCCATTCTATTATTGTATTTATTTGAATATTGTGCTAGTTGATCGATACTGGGTATGTGATATGTTAACGATTGATTGTTAATTATGGATTTGGTTTACATACATACATATATATATATATATCAATTTATGTAAATACCTGTAGTTTAGCTTGGAAAGTTAAATTGAATTTACTGGTAGCTTGTTGAAGTACCACAGGGATCGCTGAGCCTCTTCTTGATTTGGAAAGTTAAGAATTTGATTAACTTAAAATTTTATAATATGATGTAAAATGTTTTAGTTATGTATTATATATACAAAGTGTTTTGTTTAATAATTATTTTACAAAATGTTTTATATAATTATATTCTTCGTAAAGTTAATTAATATATTGTGATGTTCTAAAATTAATTTTCTTATAGTAATGTTGTTTAAAGGATAATTTATAATTTATTAAGGTTTTTTAAAGAAAATAAATTATTATTCTTTATTTAAAAATAGATAATTATTTTGTTAGTAATATTATTCAGAAGTTAATTAATTATATTTTAAAGGTTGTTTAAAGTTATTTTATTATATTAAATTATTTAAGATATTTAAAGTTAATTATTATCATATTTAAAATGTTTTAAAATTATTACATTACTTTTAAATATTTAAAATTTGTCTTTATGTAGGGAAGGTTTTTATCTATTATAATTAAATAATGATTTCTTTAAAAAGGGATTTCTTTATGAAAAGGATTTATGTAAAGGAGTTATAAATTGGAAGAGGTTTGAAATTGGAAAATAAGTTGGGTTTTGAATGATTTTAGAAAAGAGGTTTATAAATTGTTTAATGATTTGAAAAGGAAAGTTTTGTAAATGGTTTGAGAATTATAAAGAATGTTTTTTTTCTTAATTAAACTTGGAAAATTATAAAGAAGCTTTATAAATAGATTTTGAGATATTTATGAATAAAGAGATTTTGGAAAGAAATGGTTGATTTTTCATGGCGTAATATGAGGGGCATGGATTGCCAACATGATACCATGGATTCGTTAAGATAACGAATCACGATTTGGAAGACTCTGATTCATGATTGATATGGAACAGTGCTTTCTATACCTATTTTAAAACATTTTCAGGTATTTTTTTTGAAAGGGGTGGTTTGTGAATGTACTTATACTGGTGAGATAAGTATATGAATATCTTAATAAATTTTTGAAAGATAATTTTAAGTTAATGGAAGATTAATTTAAGAGGCTTGGTGATTTCCATGGAAAATGAAATCTCTGTTTGAATGTTTGTTTATTTGATAGTTAGATAACCTACTATCAAATCTTAGCCTAAATATGTAATCGTTCTTAATTTTAGTGGTACGGAAATATTCCTACATAACATCGAAGGATTTTAACTCTAGAAATATTTTGGAGAAACACGAGAATTATATGGTACAGTTACCGTCGGTGGTGCTTTATTGTAATTATAAACTTGTTTTGTTCTTCTACTACAAATGATGAGGAAATCCGTCCACTTAAATGGTTGGGTGGTGATCCCCACTCTTATGTATTGTCTAACTATACCGGTACTGAACATTTCCAAAAATCGACGATTGATTTTTGGAGCATTAGAGAAGCGAAAGAGTGTACTTATAAGAGATGGCTCGAAAACTGTAACCAATCCAAAACGTTATACGATTCTATGGAGGAGTTCATGATATATTTAGATGTTGGAATTCATGTGTGGTTTCGAGACCCGTTAGGTATGGGAGTCCATGTAGGATTCTGTGATCTATTTTGGTGGCGGTGCGTGAGGTGAAACGTCGGGCGTAGCCTCATTAGCGGTAATGACCAAAACCAGAGATAGAAGGCATAGCCAGTAGGGTTGGAAGCCCATAGGGTATAGTCGGCTCTACGTAGATGTTACTTATAGTTGTTATGCATGCATGTAGCGATGTACTCGGTCTTAGTGAGTCCAACTATGTTTTTCCCATGGTACACCACTAGGGATGTATGCTGCTTCAGAAGGACACTCTAATCCTTGTGGAGGAGGACCGTTTCTCGAAATACCGTGGGCACCTCCATGGAATCCTACACAATTAGCAAATGTGCCTTATCGGTTTGATTGTACACCTAGCACTATTGTGATGTACACTCACATGCATCATAGCTACTTGATTATTATTATTTTCACCCTTAGACATTATTTTAATACAAATGGAATTTCTATAGAAAATGTTTTGGTTATCGTAAGGTAAAAACCCATCAGTATTTATATGCGGCATGGTCTTATGAGATACTTTTGATTTCAAAGGTTTCTATAACTTTAAAATCCATTTGGGTGTATTTTTCTCACGTTTTTAAACTGACTCGGGTGTTATTTTATTATATTGTTTGGGTCAGACCAAGCATATTATGGATTTAGTTTGGATACTTTAGAGCTTTACGAGACGAGCTGGAGGCCTAGAGACATATTCATGTACATGATTATTTTTTCATTACATTCATTGTTGTATTTATCAACAGTTGTACGAACAGGGTGCTATAACTGTTCGGGTTGAAGTTAGTTAGTATACTCTAATTGATGTCTTTATATATATATATATATATATATATATATATATATATATATTTTAATGTTGCCTTTGTGTAAAGATTTGTTGTACATTATAGATATTTGCTGCTGCGAGATTCTGTGTTGTTTAGTTTTTCTCTTCTCTTTTTATTTCTTTCTTTGTTCTCCCCCTAACTATCCTCCTTTCCATTCAATTTGACCAAATCATGTATAGTTACTAGTCCGCTTAAACTATTCAAAAAAGTGGGTCGTTACAGTTAATTAACAGATTAACAAACCTTAGCAAGGTTTGACTTAGGAAGTATGATTGTACTTGGCGAGTTCTCTAGTGATGACTCGAATATTTGTATACTTCCAATGGAACTGGGAATGAGTCAACCGAAAACTATCAGTTGTTATTTCGAAGAGACTAAGATTAGATATGTTATCCGTAAACCACTTCGAACCAACATAAGCGTTCAAATTGAATATATCCCAAAGATGATTGAAGATGAAGCTTTGAAATGCAATAACTACTTACCACTAATCCTGAGGATGATTATAAATGGATGTAGTAGAAGTAGTGCCTTCATTTTGATTCAATCTCAGAATAAGCTTATATGGATAAATGATGCTATTGCATTCATTCAAAGTGGATTGCTATCCAAAAAGTTAGAACATAGCCTCAAGCCTCACAACCCGGTAATGGCTATGTCGATAAGTGTCGTACACCGACTATGTGCTGTATAGACTTAATTATGCCAAACTATGTCGAAATGTGAGATGCAAGAACTTCAGCTATATTCATATTTTACTTTAAACCCTGGACACTACTATAATATCATTGGGTTTTCCATAAAAAAATTTGGTTATCGTAAGGTAAAAAATCGTCCATGTTTATGTACTGCGTGGTCTTACGAGATATCTTTGTTTTTAAAGGGATTTATAAGTTAAAAAAATTCCTTGTGATTTGAATTTCTCACGTTGATTTTACCAGACTAATACGGAATTATTTTTCTTATAATGCTCGGGCCAGAGTAGGAATGTTATCTGAATAGTTTTGGATGCTTTGGAGTTTAGGAGACGAGCTGGATGCCCATGACGTACTTCCATATTTTCTTTTTATTTCCTCTGTATTATTGTTGTATTCTTCGACAATTGTAAGGGCATGTTTTTATAACAGTCCAAGATTGCTGATAGGATAGTATTGTACCCTAATGTGTGTATGTAAGTTAAAGTCCTTTCTTTTTGTAAAGACTTGATTTTATATTATATATTATTCGTCATAATTTGTGAGATTCTATTCTATCTTTTCTTTTCTTCTTTTCACCCCTAGTGATCTGTCTTTCGGACAACCAAATGATTGGCACATGAATAACAAGGACATATTAAGTGTTGTTTTTAATAGTGAAAAAAGCATACCGTAGCACTTAGTATCAGACCTGAAGGTTAAGAGGGAACCTTGATTTTGGTGGGGTAATCTCATTAGAGATAAGGTAAGTGACACCCAAAAATGAGTTTGAGTTTGTGTATGTGTGTGTATAAGAGTGCGTATTTGTTAGTGATATAAGAATGATTTATATTGTATTGTTTGATCGGTTGAGTGGTATACGAATTCTACTGATCAGCATTATTGACAGGATTCCTAAACACTTGAACAAGACCAATCAACACAGCATTGTTTTAAATTGGGTAAAGGAAATAATTTAACATAACAATATATTTTACATATACAAGAATGGTTTTCAAAAATAGTACAGTATTTTTGATGTGTTTGTTGTTGGGAAATGATATTATTCTATTATTATCATTTAGGATTTTGTTTAGTCATGCTTGTCCAATTGAGCATTGATTATTATTGAGTGTTTTATTAATAGTTTCTTTTTCTAAAACATGGGTTGGGAAGACATGAAATTGTGGGAACATTGAAAAGGAATACCTTCTGAAATAAGTTTCACAATTTGACTATAAGGCACTCGGTGTTAATGTTGGTTCAAATTTTGATTTAATAAAAGATATTTATTAAAAGGAAGCAAGGATATTTTAGAATGATTTTATAATATGGATTTATAATAATGGGTCTTTTAAATAGATTTAAATAGGAGATTTAAGGGCTTAAATTCTAGTGGTTTTGGAAAATGATTTTTCAAGCTTTGGGAAGTAATAATAGTATTGTTTGAAAGTATTTTTGCTTAAGATGAAATTTTGGGAATGAAATTTTTTTTATAGTTACATTTCCTTTGGATTAGTTCGAAAAACGAGTCTCGATTTTTTTGTAATGATCCGAATAATCTTCTAAGTGAAAACCAGATGGTTTCTTAGGCAAACTTTGTAGGGTACTTAGTGAATTATTCTCTTCATCATTGTACAATCGAAATAAGTTCAAATCCAAACAACTCAAAGCTAGTTGGTAATATGTATTTGGTAAATACTACTATTTGGAAATATATAAAGTATTGTTCCGAAAAAGGGGTAGTTTTGAAATAGAAGTAATATTTTTATGGTAATTAGTTCGAATAACCCGAAAATAACTAAAAATGTGAAGGAGATGTGTTTGCATGGCAAACACTTCTCCTGAGCATTACCCATCTTGGTTAGGGAATATATGATACCATTTGATAGTGCCTAGTTCCCTAGTATCATTTCGGGATTACTCAGGCTATTGTATATATTTTTAGGGTTAAACATATAGTTTCATTTCATGTAACGACCCGAAAATTTTTGATGATTAAGAATTGTTAATTTAATAAGATACTGTGATTTAAAGTTGGAAGAAATAAAAAAATTGATAATAAGATGAATGTAATTGGAATAGAATGTAATATTATTAAATCAAGGTAAATTGATAACTGCTTTAAGTATAAATTCTAATTAATTTAAAGAATTAAAGAGTATAATTGATGTAGGTTGTAAATAAATTATAGTAATGCATGTATAAATTAATAATTTGATTTAAGGAGTAACTGTTAATTTAATGTTTTATTAATTAAATAGTATGTAATAAATTGTAAGTTAGGAAAAATGAATGTTGTGTAAATAGCTATAACATTTGTGTGTAGATAACATATATGCATATGTGATTAAATAAAGTTAATGGAGACGATTACTATATGCTACCTATTTATTTAGCCTGTTAAATTTAATTTGAAATCAATTGCAATAAATTTGCTTAATTTGTGCAATTAATGTAGGTTAATCTGATAAAGTAGAATGTTAATTCAATAAGATGTAACCAATGAAAATTTTATGCATAATATGACAATTAATTGAATAAAGAGAGAATTGGAGTCAAGTTTGATCAATCTATTGGAATATAAAATTTTAATAAATAGATTTATTGCAATTAAATGTAATTAAATATCATTAATGAAAATTAAGATGGTAATGTTAAAGTATTAGTGTGATAAGATATAAAAAAATGTTGACTATGTTAATATAGTAATAATTGATTGAAAAAAGGAAAGCTTGAAATCAAATTAAACCAATTTATTGAAATTAAATCGTAATTAATTAGATTAATTGCAGTTGGAACCGAATACTGCATTTTGAAAATTAATTAACACAGAAATTTCATGCAAACTTATTTTAAGTTATTATAAATGTCTATGCAATCAAAAATGATAAAATTGGTTAGTTAATTAATTTGAGTATAAAAAGTGATTAATTTATTTAATTAACGTGAAAATTGGCATTTTGGCCACTAACTCTCGATGTAACTAGTTTCAACAGATCCGTAATAGTGAATTATTGTAGGATTTCAAGTTTCGTAGCGATCGAACTTGACGTTCGACCATAGGGACTAGAAACGCCTAGAAATCAATTTAATTGAAATCAATTTGAAATAAGCTAATTTTAAGCCATTTTCTTCATACGATGGAATTTGGACTTGAAACCTTGTCCATTGGATTTAAAAATATCGAAAACATCTATTTCGATAAATGGAATGACCTATTTTCGTTTCGAAGGCGAAACGGGCTTTCCGGGTCGTATTCGTCATTTCAAGTCGATTCAGGTATTGTTTATATTTCTTATCGGGCTTCATTAGTATATACTATTTTGTTTAAACCCTAGCAGCCTTTCTATTTCTTATTCCATTGCAAGTACATACATTCATTCTCATCTCCTCTTTCCAGTGGTAGACAAAAAATCAAAACCCTAATTCCAAATTGCAAATTCAGTTTCAAATTCAATTCAAAAATCAAACTCCTCTAAACCTTGACATATTATATATCATTTCAAAGCTCTCGATGGGCGTAATTCACTGGTGCAATTTGTTTCTCAATTCGATGCACCGCTTGTTCAGAAATCAAAGTTGAACCTCGACCGTCGAAATTAGGTTTTCGCGATCCAACAGTGGATCTTCATCCGATCGACGGTCGGGAAGCGTCGTTGGAAAGTGGGAGTCGAGTAGGTCATAGATCTATTGTCTGTTCATCAATATAGTCAATAAAATTGCCTCGAATTGCGGTTATACGGTGCGGTGGCGCTGGCCACTTTGTGGGCCTGGAGGCACGTGCGTTTGGGCAGGGGGAGCGGCCTTAGGCGAGGAAGGCTTTGGCGTTGATTAATCGAGAGATTGAGGGTCATGGCAGCGGGAATCCGTCAACGGCCAAGTTTTGTGGCGGCTTCGTGGTTATAGCGTGCGTGAATGTTAGGGTTTGGAACGAAGAATATGGCTGACATGTGCAGGTTATTTTATTATTTTATCTGTTTTAAATTTTAATTCGTATAAACATCTAACTTTAATAACTTTTACCTACGAGATCTGTTTCACGCGTGGTTTGTTCCATTGGGATCATATTGAAATTCCAGATATTTTGACACTTATTTGGACGAATTCTAAGACTGTTTAATTTTGGATCTTAAATTGGATCTTTATTCGATTTAAAATCGAAGGTGAGTGTTTTAACCCACTCATAATTACTAAATTATCTTGTGTTAGTTAAATTTAATTTATGATGTGATTAGAAATTAATTGATTGTTGTTTGATATGTTAAATTGTCATTCTGGTTAAATTTGACTTTTGTTGCATTTAATTTTCGTTTAATTTAATATTGAATATTAATTGTCAATTTAATACTTGTCTTGATTATCAGTTATCTATTGATGTTTATTAATTGATTTGGATGATAATGGTGATGAATGTTTGATTATTGATATTGGATGACTGGATGTTGTAATTTATATTGTTTTAACTGCAAGTTCCCTATGGGTTGAAATGATACATACCCGAATGATCTATAGATTAAGAAAAAAAATCATTATAGGTTGAAATGATAGATTCGAGCGATTTCATGGACTTTTATTTAATTTGGGATTGGGGTTTGAAATGATATAAAACGGTATAAATTTAAATTGCAGATTGAAATGATAAATATTCATATCACTTGAACCTAGGATAGAGAATTATATACGTACACCGGATTTGTTAAATTAAATGATTTTAAAATCCTTATTTTTTGAATTTAGTTAAATGACATTTTGAAATAAAATTTGATTCAAATAAATTGAATTATTATCGAAATTCAAGTTTTATGTTGAAACTGGAATTGATTTAAAGGAATTGGTTAAAGAAATTTAATTGAAATTTTAAGTTGGATTTTGAAGCATAAATGGAATTTATCGGAATTGAGGCATTAAAATTATAGAATGTAACTTTGAAATATATTGAATTTGAGTAGCTTAAATTGACATTTCATACATGGATTGTAATCGATAAAGAATTTAATAGTTTGTCGAGAATTTGAATTGAAAGATTTGGAATTGGGTTTTGTTGATTTGGAAATTGAAATGGTCCAGGTATGTTGAAATAAAATAAATAGTTAAATTGATATAAATCCCAAATTCATATTTCAGTATGAATTGTTAAAAATATATTGTTTTAAAAAAAATTCTAATTATTAAGATTTCAAAACTATTAACTATTTTAAACTACATTAACTATATAAATTATTTCAACATATTTAAACCAATTTAATTTATTTTAAACTAATTAAACCATTTAATTTATTTTTAATCTAATCAATCTATTTTAAAGTTATTTAATCTATTAGTTATATTTAATCTATTTTAAATCTGTTTAACTATCTTAAATTAATTTAAACTATTTTTAATCTATCTTTAAATATTATAGAGTATTTTAACTATTTAAAAATTTATTTTTAACTATGTTAAACTATTTATAACTATCTAAACTATTTATATCTAAACTATGTTCAAAATTTCAAATTTAATAAAGTGGAAGTATTTAAAATACCAATCCTTGATTTAATGGAAATATGATTAAATGATGAAATAACCTAAGTTGCGTTTATATAACATATTTGAGTAATATAATTTTGGAAGTGAATGTGATTTTTGAAAGCGAATATGATTTGAACGTGATATGGTTTGACAACATGATATTTTGATATCAATTGTAAATTTACTTTTTGAAATGTAAAAGAACCATCCCGTGTGAAATAAGCGTTTGGTTGTTAAAGAGACCGGGATCGGATACTGTCATACTCTTTGTCAATACCGAAAACCACTTTAACAACTATGTACGTGGTGGAGATTCCAGAAATGATGTAGGATGGTTTGGCGAACGATTTCTGTATAAGGTATGGCGTGACCCTGACTCCCGTGTGTCGGCTTAGATGTAACTAAAGCAGAAGCTCTATCTGGGCCAAGTGAGGTCATTCCTTCGATCGGACATACTTCTTCGATACCATATTATGACATTTGTGATGATTTGGTGGCCACCCCTTGATTTTGATTTGGGAGTGTGTTCCGAGGTAGGCAGTATTAGCTGCTATACGTTACCACCCGCTCGGTTCCGCAACTGGTAAATCTGCCCTGGCATTGCCTCGAGGGCCGTGTTCACATGCCTTAGAACACCTTCTATGAGTTTGTTTTGTACCATACATATGTAATGCCCTTTGAGCAAACCTCATGGAGGAGCCTACGGTACTTTATAGACTATAGGAATATATTCGATGAAATCATGCACCGTCAATTCTTAAAAATAGCAGAGACTAAGACGAATAACTTTGGTTTAGAACAGTCAAGCTAAAACTTGATAGTTTGGGATATATTGATTTTTAAATAATGAAGAGGAGGTGGTTTTCCATGCCTGGCAAACAAAGAGAAGGAGGGAGATGAAGGCCGGTGCACGCATATAAATATATAGACCCAAGCATGTCAATATTGTTCAAAACGAGATCCTCAACCCAAAGCATGGAAAGGATAAGGGATAGGAGAAGTCAATGGA
This sequence comes from Allium cepa, assembly GCA_030765085.1. NCBI lineage: Eukaryota > Viridiplantae > Streptophyta > Magnoliopsida > Asparagales > Amaryllidaceae > Allium > Allium cepa. The sequence continues at coordinate 90,337,415 of CM060939.1, read as the reverse complement.
GGCCGGTAGGGTAGATAGGGAGAAAATGTTGGCTGCGCTATTCTTGTTATCGATATTTGACACCGTGTGTGCTTGTGCGTGTTTTAGGGTGTTTGTGTCATGATACAATGTTCACGTACAAGTCGCGATCGACAAAAAACAAAAGGCGATCACATAGGATGATGTTACATGATCACAAAGCAATAATAAAATGGACAAGTTCTTAAATTCTTTGAAGTGTCAAAAGTACCAAAGTCTGCCGCCAAAGCGTTAAACGAAAATTTAATCATTTTCCAAATTAAAAATTACGGAAAAATCCAATAAATTGAATTAAAAATACGTCATTGGTAATCAAGTCTCGGTTTGAAACAGTTAATTTATCCTAACTTAAATTCAAATCCGAATATTTAATTAAATTAAATATTCAAATTTGAAGATCCAAAATATGGGTTGTTACACTCTCCTCCCTTAAAAAGAATTTCGTCTATGAAATTTCACCTCAAGAACACTATCTACTATTCATAAGCCCACATGATGTTCATAGATCATTCATATACAGAATCTGATTCGATCACTATTCAAATAAATCACTTCACTTCCAAACCAATATCGCTCATCTGATTTTCTAGTGTGAATTCTAATTAGTCTCCTTGATTAGGAACCTCTATTCCCCCTACATAGCCATATACTATGACAGAAAACCTTAGTTCCATATCAAGAACCATCATCAAGTGTTCTTCGTTAAAAACTGAATGATAAATCCTTATTTGGAACAGTGTAAATACCTCAAAACCTTTTGTTCGAATATTAAATCAAAAATATATGAAGAGAGAAATGTATATGTTCACTCTACATACTTATTTTAATTGGTTATTTCTAATACTAATTCTATTGCTACTAGATTATTTATGAAAACATTTTCATAAAACATTGCTTAAGTTATAAAACTTGTAAAATTCCCTATCATACCCAAAGCATATACCCAACTATTAGATCTAAACCTTTATTTTGAACTTATTTGATAATTTAAACACTCGGGTTTTATTCTAAACACATTTTTGAAATGATATTACATATTTAATCCACAGATATATACATATAGACACACACACACACACACACACACACACACACACATATATATATCGCTCGAGTAACCCCAAAATTATATCAAGGAACTTGGTATTACCAAACAGTATCATATATTTCCTTACCAGAAGGACAATACCCAAGATAAACATTTACCATCCGACCATATCTCTTACCCATTTTTAGTTATTTTCGAGCCACTCGAACTAGTTAACTCAAAACAAACTTTTTTTTTATTTTTCAGAATCCCATTTTTGAAACCATACCAAATATACTACCGAATAAATAGTTTATATTTACCATCAGTTTCCAACTTAATTTGGATTCATCCGGATTTGAACTCGTTCCAATCGTACAATGATAAGGAGAATAATTTACTAAGTGCCTAATACTATTTTCCTAAGCAAACATCCGATCTTTCACTCGAAAGATTATTCTGATCACCAGAAACAAATCAGGATTTATTCCCTGAACCAAATCCAAAGGAATACACATTTTTATTTATTAATTTTACCTTACAAAAATATTTATTACTTTAAAATGTTTCTAAGTAAACTATTTCACCATTTCCACAAGCATTTATATTCTAAAACTATCTTAAATAAAATTATTATTTCTTTTCTCCAAAATCATTTGAAATAGTAATATACCCATTTACTTTATAGTAAATCGAACCATACTTTTGGAATCAAATCAAAATCTGTTTTATCAAAACAATTGTATAGCAAGATCCTAACGGTAGCAATCCTCTACTTGGAAATATTTTTATCCTACGAACATTTTCAATTACTATTATTAACATGTAAACCATTTTTCCAAAATCACTGAGATTTAAACTCTTGAATTCCTTTTATTTATACACACACTTTTATAAATCAAATTTAAAAAATATTCCCATTTAAAGGAAATCATTTCTCAAATATTTATTTCAAAAATATTCTAGCTTCCTTTTACAAATCATTTTTCAAGTATTATTTTAGAATTATTTAAGTTTTCTTTTAACAACTTCTTTATAAAACCCCAATTAATTACAACCAACTTTTATGTTCGGTTATTTCCAAAATATTTCAATAATATTTCAAATTCCTTTTTATAAAACAACATTTATTAAAACTTAACTTTTTATCAAATCAACCTTTCTATAAATTCGTTTCTAAAATATTCATTCCAGAATATTCAACATTTTCTTTTAAATAAATAACCTTCAGAAATCAAATTTTAACTCAACATTATCAATGAAGGTCTTGTATTCAAATTGTGAAACTTAATTCATAAGGTATTCATTTTCACTATTCTCAAAATTCCTATCTGTCCAATCTAGGTTTCAAAAAGGAAGATTCAAGACAGATTAATCGATAATTGTCAATGCTCAGAAATGGGCGAGCATGACTGTGACGCCCCACCTCTATACCCACGCTAGCCAAGAACACTCCGGAGAAGTGCTGTCAACTAGCACGGAGAATAAGGCTGTTGAGGAGCGACCATCCATGTAATAGCTTATCACACGGTGGCTATAAATAATCTTCGGAAACAAACATAGAAATAATCATATCACAAATCAGTCACAGATATCCATATCACAAAGGCGGAAGAAGATATGAATATATAACTAACACATGAAAGTGTACATCAGAGTAGTGGTCAATAAGATCCACGATAATACAAAAGAATAGCAACACGTGCTATACAAAAGAATACAACTATGAGTCTATATCTCAAGTGTATACAGCAAAAACTGCTAATCTAAACAGTTAGCCAAAAGTCAGAGTGATGAATCCCTGGGAAGAAGTCAAGCAGAAGCACCTGTAACATCTCGGTCTGATCCGAGTATTATTTAAGAAAATAATAAACGGATCAGTCTAGCTATAAATATCAGATGACATGATATAACATAAAAGATATGGCATAAACATAAACATCCATAACGACATACCGCTATAAGTATGTAAATAATGATCAACAGAAGATCAATCAATAAGAGATAGTCAATATCACAAGAATCTTCTCAAAGATTCGAAGGGGGCATCATACCCTAAACTTGTACTCATAACAAGTCAATGACACAAATTCCAGAAATCAACACGAGAAATCCAGAAATCATAAAAAGGGAAAGAGGCCTATCACATGACGGTCCGAAGACCATGGGGAGCTACCCCACATGTGTGAGTGGAATCACACAGAATGAGGTCAAGACTAACCAAAAAGCAGAAAGGTATGTGTGAATGGAATCACACAAGTGGTGTCTAGTCTAACCTTGCAATGAAAGAGACATCGCGCAATTGCTAGTCTAATTCATAAAGCGATCATCAAGATCAACGAGAAGTGTCAATTACACTAAGCTAGTAAATATAGAAGTTTAGCTTCATGTCCCATAACCACTTGCTTAACTTAAATATTTACGAACAAACTGTAAATCTTCACTAATAAAATTGTCACAAGGGGTTCAATCGAGCAAGTCCAAGAATTAACCGACGAAGTGAACGCAAACGTTTCATACCACTTGTTTTACTAAGTCGTTTAATTAGATTTCTCATCCGAGTGAGGTAAAGGTTTGTATATACTAATAGATTAGAAAACGGTTTAAGAAAAGAGCTTTGTTATTAAAAATAGAGTTGAAATTGTTTGTTAAAAGAGTTTTGATATTTACTACTAGTATTGAAACCTTTATATTATAAAGTGACAAAACACATAAGCAAGTGTAGAAACAATCAGTTACAAAGATCGCATACGGGGATGCGAATAAAATCCAAGGAAATCAGCTCAGGAAGTTCGGTTGAATGTTCTTCAGATAAGATCGCCTACGCAGAGTTATACGGGGTTCGACCTGCCCGGTCAGGTCGCGGGGGTCCAGGGGGCAGCGCCCCCGGCGGGGTGCGGGGCAGCGCCCCGTCACGGTACGACCTAAGTGAAGACAAGCGGCTTACGACCTAAAGCAAAATGAGGTCTAACGACCTAAAGAGTTCGCGGCCTAAGGGATACGACCTAAGTGGCGCGACCTAGTGGATGACAGGTCATACGACCTAAGGGTAAGGTCAGAGGCGACCTACGACTTAGTGGGGTCGAACGACTTAAGGACAGCCGACTTAACAAACAGGTCATACGACCTAAGGATAAGGTCGGAGGCGACCTACGACTTAGTGGGGTCGAACGACTTAAGGACAGCCGACTTATCAATTCGCGACTTAGAGAGGCTTAGGTCGGATACGACCTACGACCTAGTGGAGCATAGGTCGGAGACGACTTACGAGATAACACGCGAACGACTTACTGGAGCTTAGGTCGGAGACGACTTACGAGATAACACACGAACGACTTAACTCTTAACTCGCAGCCGACTTAGCACTCTAACTCGTGAACGACTCAACACAGGCGAACAGAAATACAAAGGCGGTGACTTTTCAACGCGCGCGACTTACGACTTAGGCTTAACTCGTGGACGACTTAGCGATGGCCAGAAACGACTTAAGGCCAGAACGACCTAACTCCGAGGCAGTGCGACCTAACTGCAGTTTTTTGTCAAAAACGCTAAAAATTGGAGTTTTTCGCCAATCCAATCCAAACCAAATGCAAATGCACATGCTAAAGTGATGGGGAATCATTCCCAACAGTCCAATATAGTTATAGGCTAGAATTGTGAGATAAAAATCTCACCTTTGCACTAAAATTTATGAAGATGAAGCTTGAAAGCAAGGAGAAGCAATCCAAAGCTTGAATCCAATATCTTCTACTTGAATTTGGAGTTGAATGATGGAGTTGCAATTGAATTTGAGCTTGGAGTTTTAATTTCCCATTCTCTTCACCATTAATGCTAAAGCTTGAGTTAGTTAGGAAATTTATGAAGAGTGAGGAGAAGAGGGTTGGAACTTGGGCTTAATAGGCTAAACTAACCCAAAGTCCAAAGCGGGAAAAGTTAGTGAAATTTCACTAACTCCAAACCTATCGATGTTTATACTTAAAAAGTTGTAAACGACATTTCGAACTCAATGGAAGTGGTCTCGAGTCCTAATTTGACCGTTTGCAAAAAGTAGTTTTCGGACCAAAATCCGATTAACGATTTAATATTTAAATAAAAATATTTAAATGTAAACTCGATAAATATGCGGGTTGTTACAATGACCGATCAAATCCTAGATGATAATGATGGAATATTATCATTTCCTATCAAAAAAACACAACCAAGAATAACTATATTGAATTTTCTATGAAATTTTTTCTTTTATATATATAAAATATAATTCTGGGTGAAATTATTTCATTTACCCATATTAAACAATACCATGTCAATTGGTCTTGTTAGAGTGTTTAGAAAATCTTTATCAATAACGTTGCCCAAACGCATCGACCAGATTTCTTAAGAAATTCAACAGACCAAACAACGGAATACAAAAAAATTATATCACTAACGAATACACACTCTTACATACATACATATATACATACATACATATATACATATACATATATATATATATATATATATATATATATATATATATATATATATGTTCTCAAACTCAACCTAGGGTCTCGCTTACCATATCTCAAATGAGTCAACACTACTAAAGCCTAGGTGTTCGCTCAACCTAAGCTCTGATACCAACTGTAACGACCCACTTTAAGCTGATAATAAACCACACATGTCCAACCCAAATTGACCGTACACTTTAAGTTGGCAATAAACCACACATGTCCAACCAAAATTAAACGAAAAGGCGGAAGGGTAGGGAAAAGAAAAAAGAAAGAAGACAAGAAGAAAATAAACAAACACGGAATCTCATAACAGAACGAACGATCTATAATATATAAAAAAATCTTTATGCAAAAAAAACTGTAGTTTTTGTATATACAGACATCAATCAGAGTACACTAACTTATTCAGTACTGACAGTTATAACAACTTGTCCCCATAATTGTCGATAAATACCACGATGAATGCAATGGAAAAATAACCATGTACGTTAATACATCTCTAGGCCCCGGCTCGTCTCCTAAAGCTCTAAACATTCAACTAAACTTGGAAATATGCTCGGTCTGACCTGAGCAGTATAGAAAAACACGCCCGGATTGTTCTGGTAAAACTAGCATGAGAAACAATCAAATGGATTCTTAAAGTTTAAATAAACCTTTTGAAACAAAGGTATTTCGTTAGACCACGCCGCACATAAACGAGATTTTATCTTATGATAACCAAAACCTTTATATTAGAAAGTCCAATGATATTATAATAATGCCTAAGAGCGAAAATAATAATAATCAAATAGCTGTGATGCTCGTGGGTACACATCCCAATAATACTAGGTATATAATAAAAATTGATAACACACGTTCACTAATTGTGTAGGATTTCCAAGAAGGTGCCCTCGGTACTTTGAGGAATGGTCCTTATGCACAAGGATAAGAGATATCCTTCTGAAGCAGCATACATTCATAGTGATGTACCATAGAAAAAATATGGCTAGTCTGGCTAAGACAGAATGCATCGCTCCATGCATGCATAACAGTTGTAAGTGACATCTAGGAGGAATCGACTACACCCTGTGGGTTTCCCAACCCTATTGGCTATGCCATGCTATCTCTGGTTTTAGTCATTTCCACCGACAAGGATGCATCCGGTATTCAAGCTTACGCATCGCCACCAAAACAGATCACGAAATCCCACATGGATTCCAATACCTAATGGGTCTCGGATCACATACGGAATCTCGCATCTACAATAGATCTTGGAATCACTCATGGATTTCCATACCCCAACGGGTCTCGGAATCACACATGTACCCCCAACATCTCATTATATCATGAATCTCCTCCATAGAACTACATATGGTTTTTGGAGTGGTTATGGATTCTAGTCATCTCATACGCTTTCGCTTCTCGAGTGCTCAACAAAACCAAACGTCGAATTCCTGAATGCTCAATACCGGTTCTTTAGGAAATAATCAGACAATACATAAGAGTCGGGATCACCCACTAACCGTTTAAGTGGACGGATAACCTTATTATTTGTCCTAGAAGAACGACGAGTTTATACATACAATATAGCACCACCGACGATAACTATTGTTGAATATGGGAGTATATAATTTTTGTTTGATGATAATAAACACACACACACACATGTATTCATTTAAATGTATTTGTTAATGTATTATTTTATTTTTCACATAATCAAATAAACATTTGTTGAATAAAATAAATAACACAGAATTTAAATTCAAACAAATATTTTATTACAAATTTTGAATAGTACAAATTTGAGTTCTCACTATATATACAACATTTCACATTATAACTTTTCACTATATAATTATCATTTACATCAGCACCTCACTAGATATAATTCATTCACTTGTATTTAATCTTCAACTCTATTTCAGATTGAATCCAACATTTAAACAATCTGCAAAATAAACACTGAAGTAGTAAAATTGAACAAGAAATAATTTTACAGTGGAAAATAAAATGTGTATTTTGAAAATATTATTTGCCTCGGTTATTTGGGGTTTTCGTCATCATTTACTTTGAATTCATCACACATGAATAACCTGTGACATGCATAGTGTATCACTGTACATGCCACAAGGCCGTGCACATCGATATATGCTTGATAAAACTGCAGGGATAGGTGAGCATAAGGTCAAACCCAATCAAAAGCCGTGTTCAACTTAAGTGAAATACAAATAAAGTCACGACATGAGCACAAGGTCAAATCCAAGCTATAAGTTGGATTCAACTTAGGTGTAAAACGAAAAACAAATACAGATGAATGTGTACACTTGAAAAATATTCGATAGCTCAAACGACACCAGTGAAAGAGACTAGCTCAACAATCATGTAACATTATCAATATACATCAAGACTCAAATGTACAAAGACTCCAAGCCTGTAAGCATTTCAAACTCGAAGCAACACCCACATCACAACACACATATATATGTATGTATATACATATATGGTAACGAACAAGTTTAATACAATGAGACAGCAAGCACATGAATGCACAGTACAGACTACATACAAAGCAGTTTACATATTGCAATGCAGACTACAAGACCAAGTCTAACCAGGCAGTGACAATAAGGGATGCACCGGTGAAACAAGATCAGGTACAAGGATGGTGAATGTATTAAACACAGTCAAGTGCAAGCGCAAGTGAAGACAAAGCAAGCTTGGCAACATGGAAGCATATGCATAACTAGCTCGACTATTTTAACAAGGCGGTTTTTTTTTTCAAATCAGTGTACATCAAGCCAGAGAAAGCTACACAAACACCATATATACATATGTATATATGAACATGAATCAAGTACATATGTGTAACTATTCAAAGTTTCGACTGCAAGAAAAAATGAAGTACACAGCATACATAGAAACATGTATGTACATATATGATGACACTGCAGCTACAAATCAAACAAATGGCGGAGTACAAATTCAAACAGTAAATGCTTCGACTAGACTTATATAGAACAACCAGTGAAGACTTCAAGAGGAATAAGATGATCTACCTCGAAGCACATGACTCAATGCAAACACAGTGAAACCAGAAGCAACCACATCAGGAAAAATACAAGTACATCGAACAGCAAGACAACATGTACATATGCATATAGACCAAAGCAGAATCAAATTGCCAAGGCTAGACATCAAAATCAAGGCAGGTTTAAGCAGTAGTTTTGAACAAAGACAAAGCTAGAAGCTATGGGTGTCAAAGTAGTGCTTGCGTTTCAAAAAGGAATTCAACTTATAGAAGTATACGAAATTGAACCAGTCCAAACTTTTCACATGTATTCAAGAAATTATCAGACTAACAAGTAAACGAAAAATTCAAATGGCCAAAGTCAAGATAAATCAACATCGTCAGAGAATTCAAAGCCGTGATGACCAAGGAATCGAGCAAGTTCAAAATCGATCCATGATAATCAAGTAATAAAAAAAACACGAATTTGAACAAGTTATTACAAATCTCAAACATTCAAGCAAAATTGAACGGCAAAACCAATTATCAGACAAACGAAAGTATGGGAATTCGAATCCTATTTAAACTCTATCATCATCGACATTCAAAATTCATTCGATTTCAAGCAACAACTGAGAAGAATAAAACATTCAACTCGAATCGAAGTCGAGAATATTCAATAATCAGTAAAAGGAAAAATCGCATACCATTTTAACAATCGAACTCGACTTAGTTGAAGCTGCCGTGAACATATAATCGATCGAAGATAGGAAACAAAGCATCGCTCTCCTTTAAGCGGCGACTTCAACAATTTCCAGAACCCTAATTCAAAACGAAAAAGAATGAACGAGTAAAAAAGGAAGCAACCATTGTTTGAAGAACAAAGGCCGAAGAAATAAAGTGAAAAAGCGTTACGGCTGACAACAAAAGGAAAAGGGGATTTCTTTTTAATTTTTTATTGGGCCGTTTTCTCTCTTTGGGCTTAATTTTTAAATTTAGGGTTTTGTTATTTAAATTGTTTTTAAATTTGTATTTCTTTTTAAACTTTTGTAACTTACTAGTCGTGTAATGATCCATAATTTTCGTCATTTGAAATTCATATATTTAATTGATTTTAAATATTCACAAGTTAATTTATAAGCTAGATGTAACGACCCGTAAATTTTAACTGTTTTAATAACGTAATTAAATTGAATTTTGGTGAAATTTTAAATAATTGAATTTTGAAATATAAATTTGATATTTAGAATACCTCTATTTAAACATAGCAAATGGTAAATTTTCATTAAATAATATGGGAGTTTATTTTTTTGTAATCCTATTTCAATTCAAATCGGTAGTTAAAAATTTGAAGGTAATAGAATAATTTCCAAACCTGAATAATTTTATATAGAAAATTTGTAAATCACCTTCTGATGGAGACGACAAATTTTGTTTTATCGAATTCGAACTTATTTAGCTCCGTCGATCTTATTTTTTTTACATTTTAGCTGCACTTTCCACTAACGGAAATTCGAATTTTTATAATTCAATCGTACCACTAATATCTGTATATCATTTTGATCGTCTCGTCGTGCTAATCTCTGCGATATATTCAATTCTAGTAATTTAAAATATAGTTTATTTTGAAATTAAATAAAGGTGAATTTCTTTTGAATAAAATAAACCGAATTCTAGTATATAAACAAACAATAGAATTTTTTGATGGAAATTGATATTTGATATGCGTCCATCTAGACATAGCGAATGGCAAATTTCCGTCGAATAATATAGATGTTCCATCAGTCGCTAAAAATTCTGTTTAAATCAGTTAATAACAGTTGAATTTAAAAATATTCTGAAACCTAAATATGTCAATATGATAAACTTTATTTAGAACACTCTGAATCAGACTGCGAAATTCATTTCGCGAAATTCGGACGTTTCTAGCTCCGTTTGGATTTTTCCGTACAGAATAGCAACGTATATCGGTGTCCGTATGGACTTTTGATAGGAATGTCCTAATACAGATATTTCTATATTTTAAGGTCCAGTACGTGACGGAAACGATAAAAATGTGCGTCGTACCGGTACCGAATCAACCTGGCCATGGTAATAAATTGCTTTAAAAAAATTGAAGCCTTTCAACCTGGACATTGTAATAAATTGCTTTAAAATTTTCAACATAAGACCGTTGCAATTTCTTTCTCTTTATTTTTTCTTGCCAGCACATATCCTCCAGTTCATTTTTCTTCCTTTTCATATTTCTATTCTGTGCATGCCTATTTATCTTCTTCCTACCTTGCCTATTTGTTTCTTTTAAAGAAGAATAAACAAAGCTCATACATCTTGCATAAAATTGTTTGGACCTCTGACTTTTATATGCGAACAACAAAACCGATCGGCTCCTCCATCAACTCGCGCTCACTCAAAGCCTCACCACCGCTTGCAGCAGCCCGCGTTCATCACCTCTAAGCCGCTTCACGCCTACCCCTCCTCCACCTTGAACGCCGAGCAACCGCACCTCCCTTGAACCCATCTCACACGCATTTCGACCGCCGCGCCTCCCTTCCTCTTAACCTTTCCTGGCCGTACATTTCGGCTCTTCTGCCTTGCTTCTTTTGCCAAGCAACAGTTTGCAATATCTTCGACTCGAGCCTTTCTTTCACTCTTTTATGTGCATGTATAAGTTTATAGTTATATTTTATAGTTTATTTTATATGTTAGCAAAGGTATTTATGTTCAAATCTATTTCTCAGTATGATATCTATTGGTTTACTTTTCATCTGCAAATCTAGTATAAACATTGTTTAGTTCTTTTAGTTATATGCTCTTTAAAGGAATAGAATTTAAGTTGTGTAACAGCTAAGCTTTGATAGGTGTCAGTACGTATAAAATAGAACTAAATAAAGAGAGTATGGGTTAGTTTTGAATGTTTAAAATATAGTATATAGGTCTGCACATGCATGTTTTGTTCTATAATTTTTTTAACAGGGTCTGCATATGTCAGTTGCGTGCATATTTCTTTTGACTAAATTTTTAAAAGTCTGCATGAGTTGATTTTCCTTTTCACGTACGTATAGTTTATTTTAGATAATATATGATATAATATATAAGTATTCCATATGTCAGTTTACTAAGTTATGTATATTGGCAAATGTATTTATATGCGGTTCTATTTAAAGTGTTATATAATATGAGTTTCATATTTATATTAGTTTGTATATTCTGTTGGATCTAAGCTATATTGATACGTTTTATATATATATTATGATCATCTCAGTATAATATATTTGTATAAGTTTATAATTGATCTATGGCAGTGCGTAATTTTTTTTAAGTAAATTGTTTGTTGTATATATATAAATATAAACTATAGATCTTTTTTTTATAAATATGAATTTATATAAGTGTATCTATGATTTGTTTGGGAATATATATATATATATATATATATATATATATATATATATCTTATTTTGAATGTATGTCTTAATTTTTTGGGTCTGGTTATATATTTTTGTATAACTACAATCTACATATTTTAACTATAGTCTGATTTTGTAGATGATTTTTGTAAATATATAAGTCATATAATAGTTATACGAGTTTATATATATATATATATATATATATATATAGACACACACACACACTGTTGTACAATATTGTATATGCATAGATTTTGATACATACATGTTTTAAAAATTTGTTATTGATTTTATAATAAATGTGGACCTTAAAGTGTACTATATGGTTTATATAAGATTGTTGTTTTATGTTATACATACATGTGATATGTTTAGACCTATATGAGTATTTATCTCAAAGATATTATTTAAAACAATGATTTTAATTATACATATATTTTAATATATTTTTTAAATTTAAATATTGATTCATAATGATAATAATATAATTGTTGTTTACATCAAACTGATTTTGATTCACTTCATCGATTCTTGTCTATCAGCTTGTCAAATTCGTGCCAATTTGCTTTGCTTTGGAATTCGTATCTTGTCGAGTCGTCAAATTCTTCTACCCTCGAAAGGTGAGCAATCACTCACGATTAATGTTCTTTTATTTATTAAATTTGATTTCAATTGAAACGACAATTGAAATATGCTGCTTTAGTTATTTACATTGCTATATATATGCTATCTGTTCACCTGTGACATCTACACCATTATCTGTTATTTATACTGATGATATATGCCTGTTATATTATTATCATATCTGTTATCACTCTGCAAGTTCCGTGTTAGTATAGAATTCACTGTGGGTTGAAATGATACATACCCGAACGGACTTTAGAATAGGAGAAAATCGTTATGGATTGAATTGATAAACCCAAGCGGTTTTCATTGAATTGAATAAATTACGGATTGAAATGATAAATATCCATATCACTTGACCATAGGATAAAAAATTATATACAGACACCGTGGTCTATATATATATATACATATATATATATTGAAATGATTTCTATTGTTTTGGAAAGAAATATATGGATTTATATGAATATTGAATTTGATATTAAACAAATATTATTCTGTATATATAATTAAATTCTTGATTTTTAAGCTATGTATAAATTTGTTTTAATGTAAAATAAGTTTAATAATAAAGTTTGTTTTACAAAATTATAATATGGTTAAGTATTTATTTAAATTATATTTTTATATAGAGTTTATAATGATTTAAATAAAATTACGGTTGAAAGATAAATTTGAAATTGAATTGAAATTAAATTTATTTAAAGAATTATACTCAAATAGTTGATTTGAAATTCATTAAACTTGAGATTTTAAAGGATATGATTTTATAACTTGATTTAGTTTAAGGTTAATAAATGAATATATCGAGTTTAAATAAATCTAAGGAATATTCAGTTATTTGAAGTTTAAAAGTTTTATTTAAATGATATTGGATTTATTAAGTACATATTTCAAAACTAAATAATAGTAAATTGAATTTGATATATTGGGAATTATCAAGAATTTAGTTTTGAAATCATGGAATATTTGAAGCTTTGAAATATATGGAATTTGAAATGTTTATTTGAGGTTCAAATCTGTATTTGAAATTGGTATAAATTGAAATAGATTATTGAAAACTGAATTGAGTTGAAATTTATGAACTGAGATTTGATTTAAACTGAATTTTTGGATTCAAGTTGATTTGAATCAATTTGTGAAGTTGAGGAAATTATTTTATTTATAAAGTAATTTTAAATTTAAAACTATTTTATTATATATATTTTTTGAACATCTAAACTGTTTAAGTGGTGAAGGTTATAGTTTCGAAGCTATGAATTTCAAAGTATTATGTTTTGAAAATGTCATATTTTCAAGTGTTTGGTTTTGGAAGTATTATAACTTTGAAAGTACTATGATTCTAGAAGTGAATATATCTGGAATAAAAATGATTTGATTTGGTTTTAAATAAAAATGATATCATATTGATTTGGTTTTGAAATGGAAATGATATCTTATTTATATGGTTTTGAAATGGATATTATACTCTAGTTTGAAGTATAAATTATTTTGAAATGGCCATGGTGTTATAATAACATTTGGTTGTTAAAGAGACCGGGATCGGAAGTTGTCATACTCTCTGCCAACTTCGAAAACCACTTTAACAACCGTGTACGCTGTGGAGATGCCAGAATGAAGTAGGATTGTGGCGACATCCAATTGAGGTATATACGTAGACCCAACTCTCGTGAGTTGGCATAAGGTGGCTAAAACAGGAGCGATTGACGGGCTAATGAGCTAGCTCCCCTGATCGGACACACTTCTTCCATACCATTCTATTACTTTGTGATTGATTGGGTGCACCTTTGATTTTTGGAAGTGTGGCTCGAGGTGAGCGGTAGTGGCTGCTACGTGTTACCACTAGTCCGGAAGCGTAATTGGCATATCTACCTTGGCATTGCCTAGTTGTGCCGTGTCACCTACCCTAACGCGCCTTGTATGATTTTATTTTGTACCATACCTATGGAGTGCCCTCTGACGACGCCCAGTACGGGGGAGATTACGGTACTGTATAGACAATGGGAATATATAAAATGTGTTAAGGGGGATATTGGGTAACTCCTTAACGCTATTTTTAAATATATTATTGTTTGTACTAAAATTGCGCACAACACTCTTCGAAAGTTTTTGAAGAGATAATAAATGAAGAATATAAATTGAAAGTGAGGATTATATAACAAAAACTCCAAATAAAAGTAATGTAAATACAAAGACAAGCGATTTATAGTGGTTCGGCGTGTTGCCTACGTCCACTGTGAAGTTTTTGGAATTTTATTGATTCTCTTTCAACGTTTACAAGTGATTACAGCAAGTTACAACTGGAAATTCGAAATCAACAGCAAGAATATGATGTAGGATGATGGAGATCTCGATCCGGTAGAGTCTGGGCGCTTGAGAATCCAAAGATCCTTTTTCTGTTGGCTCTGGGGCTCTATTTATAGGCGTAGGAGGCTGAGATCGCGCTCAAATCTCGGAAGACTTTTTCTGGCATGTGAGTGGGCCCACGCGACCAACCTCAGAAAGTTTCAAGTCGATCTGTGATCGATACAAAGTCATTTCGTATCGATCAAGATGATGTCCAATTGGGCTGAAATTTGGTGGAGGCATTCTTCATCATGCATGCAAGCTCCTATGAAAATTTCATGGCATTTGGATCAGTAGATCTCTAGATATCATGGATATGAAATGGATTCTTTCGGTTGCTGTTTGGTTCGAATCGATTCCTTCGAATCGATTGTTTTGAACCGATCAACTCACGTGGTCATTCGATGACGTGGTACACATATTTCGAGCCGATCCACCTATTTCTCCGGTTTGGCCGCGTCGCATCCATATATCTCGCCCCATTCGAAATGAAGACTGTTGTGTTAGACCAGGTCCTTTTGACTCAAACGAACCATTGGTCATGGGTCCGAACAAGAGACTTTTGATGGATTCGAAGTAAGGTCCTCCGATGGGTTCGAAGAGCAGAGGCTCGATGGATACGAACTTAGGTTATCTGATGGGTACGAATAGCACTGCCTAGATGGATTCGAAGTAGACAATGGCTGAATGTTACGAGGCACATCATCTGCTGATGGATACGAATCCGATCGATGCGAACTCGATGGCTTCGGTCCCTACCCACTTGATCGATACGAACTCATGAAAACAGAACGATGCGAAGCAGAGGATGGACACGAGCTAGATGGATACGAAACCGAGGTCCACTGATGGATACGAACTGATGCTTCCATGATGGATACGAAGCAGTGACTATTGCCTTATTTAATGGAGGCGAAGCAGGGAGACGTCAATGGATTCGAATGCGATCGAGTCGAACCGAGGTATCCGATGGATTCGAACTCGATCGATACGAATTGAATTCCCTCAACTGATTCGAAGCCGCTGTTCCTCTGATCGACTCGAAAACTGTTGATTCGAAATGAAGCTTGGGATTGATTCGAAACCGAAGCCTCTTCTCTCAAACTGAATCGATCATAACTTGAACATACGAACTCGGATTGACTTGAAATTTGGAACGTTGGCTCTCTAGGCCTTGCTTGACATGTCCTATCAATTGTAACTCAATCTGGACCCGGACAAAATTCGTCGATATCCCTAGCGAACCTGTGTATGCTCGATATCCAGGAAGAGTAATCTTTTGTATCTCGACCTTGCCAAAAGGTGGGATAACATTTGGCCCCCAAAGTATGCCTTGTGGAAACATGACGTGCTTTGAAAAGCTGCACTTTCTCTCTGAACAACCGTTGCTCTCTTTCGCTGAAAGTTGTGCTCTGTATTGCTGTAACTTTGCGTTGATATAACTGATTGTTGTATGATAGCGATTGGATGTTCATTGTTGCTATCGTCACAATATGAGTATCTGATTCCTGTGAATGTTTAAAATCGAATATTAGTTCGACATACATGCACATATGTTAGTTTGACTCTCGTTAACGTTGTGTGTTCGCGAGTCGTTGTCAGTTAGTTTGTTTGCCATATTGAATTTTGAATCGATCCTTTCTTGAACCGATGTGAAATTTGAGTTGCAACAACGTCCGCTAGTTGTTTTGAGAAGTCTCTTTGTGTCGATCATTTCCTGAATCGACATAGAAGGTTGAAGGAATCGACTTTGTGTCGATGAATTGAAAATCTAATGGGTATCGAATGCCCATTCGTGTTGATGCTTAGCAATGAAGAAATAAGAATCTGCTGTGCCGTTCGCATCGATGATAGTGTTTGTGCTACGATGGATATGAAACTGCCGTTCGTATCGATGTGTGGCAGAAGGTGCTGTGAGTCTACAGGCGCGAACACATGCTTCGAACCGATGGGATTTATCGTTCGATTCGCATCGATGCTGACTCTGGCCCGCTGGGTTCGAACAAGGCCTTCGACTCGGTTTTTGGGCTTGAACGGTTGTGACCGGTTAGGCGAGCTGGGTGATGAATCGTCCCGATTTCAACCCATGCTCCATATAAATACTTCATACCTAGCCATTTTTTCACTTTTTACCGCTGCCTTTGATTTTCGCATCGTTCTAGAACTTGGAGAGATAGTGGCCTTGTACTTTCGACCCGATCGATTACAATTCTCTAGATCTTCGAATCCCCACCTTAAACTAGGTAATCGACCACGAACCTAAATGACGAAGCCGCCTCAGATCCACTCTTTCTTCATCAATCATCCACTCTGGGAATTGGTAAAACCAGATCTGGCAACAGCCATGGCGGTTTTTCATTTATTATTTTTTGTAGATTGGAGAAGAAAGAGTGGAAAAGGCGAGAACACATCGATCCGAGGTGTGTGTTCGAATCGATGAGAGCAATGATATTTTCCTGGATCTCGTGTCGATTCTTGAGACAAACCAGAGGGCAGTTCGTACCGATGGTCATGATGGTTGATCGTATCGATACGAAGTGATCGATACGAAAAGATAGGTTAGTGATCGTTACAAGGTCCTTTGCTTCAGATCGATGCGAATCTTGTTATTACGATCGATACGAAAAGTGTTGATTAATGCGTCATCGATGTCAAGCTAATACTTTCTCGATCAGTACGAACTAGGTAACCAAGGATTGATACGAAATCATCGGATTTTATCGATACGAACTCGGCTCCGGATGATCGATTCGAAACATGTTTATTGGCATCGAATCGAACTGGTACCTTGATGGATTCGAACAAACTCCATGTGCTCGATTCGAACCGATATCATGATGGATTCGAACGAAATCCATGTGATCGATTCGAACCGATATCATGATGGATTCGATTGAGCTACCTTTGATCGATTCGAACTTGCCACATTGAATATGAAATTTTTGACATTCTTCAATACAATTATGACGAGCTTCATTCTCGCATACTTGGACTTGATTAAACTGCATACTTGACTATATCTTGAAGCTCGCTGATGGAACCGTAACAACCTTAATTGCTTGCACATCTTTTTTAACTTTGCACAAATTTATTCAAGTAATGCATTGCACTGCACAACACACACTCGTACACTTTACACTGGGGAATGCACGGGCCCTTTGTCGTCTAACGATAATTTCTCATAAGTTAGCCAGTTATGGAACCATCAAGTTCGCAGCCGTAAGAAAACCCGCGAGAAATTCAAAGTACAGTTCCTTCGAGACTAGAGGTTCCGGAGATTGAGCCTTAAATCATCGGTCCAGCCCCGGACGAATTTTCCAATGCATCTTTTATTGCCAATCCATTGGACTCCATTCGGTCCAATGTTTCTGAAGATATGTTGGGGAGGATATGCTTAAGGCATGGCCTGTCAATGGATGACGTGTTATTACCGGGGCTGAATGACAGACCACACAATCCGCCAGAGGGATACACCGCATTCAATCGCCACGCGTGCGCGGCCGGGACGCTTCCTCCGTTCAATGAGTACATAATAGGAGTATTGTCATTTTTGGGGTTCGTCCCATCTCAACTACATCCGAACGGATATGCTTCAGTGAATAGCTTGTTCATTGTCTTCATGGATTATCTTCATCGACCACCGATCCCGACCGAGATCAGATATATGTTCAACTTCAAAAGCCTAAATGATTACCCCTCCTTCACATTTTTGGAAGTAGTGAGGAATTGTCAAGTGGTCACCGGGTCCTAGACCAGGCTAAGCTATTACAGGACAGAATGGTTTTACGTTGATGTCCTCCAGGATTCACCCGGCGATGGTTATTCAAACGTGAGTATAGCTGAGTTCTCAAATAATTACTAAGGCGATTGCAGTTGAAGTGAAACTTATATCTTTTCCTTTTTACAGCAACGATTCAGCGACCCGAAGGTGAACACTTCAAGAAGATAGTGCGGGTACTCCAAGAAGTCCCGAGTGAAGAAAGGGATATTGAATTACTTTTGACGGATAGGAATCTTCGGACTCTTGGGTTGATCGAACGGGGGCAGAGTATAAAGTTTGACGGGGCACTAAGGATCGTCTTGAAAAAATGAGTCAAGCACAAGAAGCCCAAAGTTGTTATAGCCGAGGAAGCTGATTCTGAGAGAACCCATACTGATGATGAGCCGTTGGCCGAGCCTACAACGTAGTTCAAGATGTCATAGAGCAGAGAAAAGGCAAGGCGACCGTTTTTGAGTCACCTGAAAAGGGAAGACGGAAGTCGGTCGTCATGTCCCGGCTCACCCCCGGAATTAGAATTTCGGAGAGGTCTCTCCCAAGAATAGAAAGTCTCTTTGAAGGGCTTGCCGATCTTCCAATCCCGGACAATGTGTCTTTTCAACATGATGCCGGGTTGGAGGAATTCCATCATACTCTAGAATTGAGCGAGCCTTTTATTACTAGCGTGGTCGACACTTTCGGTTGGTCATGGGGGTGCATATTCATACACATTTCACGACATTACACAACCCTTAGTCGTAGGTCATCGGTTTCAAAAAGTCACTAACTCTACTCTCATTTTGCTTTGCAGATATTATGACTGGACGTGGTTCGATGTTAGGAAGTCTTCGACAGGCTCGTAAATCTTCCTCATATTACGAGCCGCAACGAAGAGAAGGAGACAGAGATTACGATCGCAGGTACTCTGGGTATTCTAGCCAAGAACGATATGATAGAGATAGGGACTACATACGTCGGTCTCGATCTCGATCTCGCACTCCTCCTCCCAAAGCTCCTATACAACCTCCTGCCTATGTTCCTCGTCCTTCCGAACCTTCTCGATACAAGTCAGCTTCTCATTCTTCCAGATCCGAGCCCCATCATTCTAGATCTGAGGCAATGACCCCAATAGTTGCGGAACAGCCTCCTACTGAAATTTCGGGGGAAGGAGCAATCAGGCTTGCGCAATTAAAGAAGGACTTCCCGAATATTTGCTTTGATAACTACATTTTCCCTCTTCATTTGAAAAGAATCCCGTCGGAGTTCGAGCAGGTGGCGCACGATTATGTGCATGACTTTTATGCCCAATACAAGGCGTGGCATAAAGCGGCCGAGAAGGCGTCGTCATTAGCCTTCGAACGAGCAGCTATTATTGAGAAGCTACAAGCCGAGCTGGCTCAAAAAGACCGCATCATACAAGTACTGAACACAGAAGCCGAATCATCTCGAAAATCAGAGATGGAGGCTCTTACGAAGGCCGATGAAGCTCAAGCGGCTATGGATAGAATGAAAAAAGAGCATTATGTCACGGTGGAAGACATGGGCCACCAGAACACCATCATCACCGCCGAGCGAGATGCGGCTTTGAAAGAGATTAATGAGCTTAAGGCTAAAGTTTCTTAAATCATGAAGGAAAGGGATACCGCCAATATTTCTACACAGGAGGCATGTGATCAGGCGGTAGAATTCCGGACCGAGCGTGATGCTGCGATGGCTAAAGCAATGGAGATCGAAGCCGATGTTGATAGAAAAATTGAAATCGCCGAGTCCAAGCTGGAGGCCGACATTGAAGACCTCCTCATCACTTATAATGCTAACGTGTTAAGGCATAGGAATTTGGCTTGGCTCGAGAATTACTCGGTACATCTTCACAGTGCCTAGAGTCGGTTGATTGAGGAGGAGAAAGCGGCGCATCCGGATGAATCAATTGGCCAATTTGAGCTTGAAAACCGGTTGCTGACCGAAGACGAAAAGGAAATCCTTCATGATGCCATAATTTCTCATGAGAAGGAGACGGTCGGCGCCCGTCATCTGGAAGTCGGGGAAGGTTCTGGTGTTGAACATCAGGCTGCAGTTCTTGAGATCACCGCTCCACTCCCGTTAGAGCCCACATCTGCGGTTGATTCACGGTCTGTTCCAGCCTATATTCCAGAGCAACTGCAGCTATCTCCTATCCGGGAGCGTGTTTCTGAAGCTGCTCAGTCGTCAGCAGGCCAAGTTGAGGAAGGTATTCCGAACTTATCTCAAGTGTATTCCAAATAGAGAGTTTGTTTTGAAGCGATTATTAATAACTTCTTCTTATCTTTGCTCAGTGACTGGAGTTGCGCCGATTGCTGCGACTCAAGAATCAAGTCAAGGGCAGAAGGCCATCACCACCGAGACGACCGTCGTGACAGCAGTGTCAACTGAGATGACGCAGGGGAGCGCACTATTTCTTGATGAGCAAATGGTGAGCGAACTGCTCAGCCAGCATAGTGGCTTCTCTACAGACTTGCCGTTCATCGTTAGTGACCTCCCGCCAGCCTCTAGCTCTTCAATGCAGACTGTAGATGCCCCTAGCCAGGCCCAAGCGATTCGTGATGAAGAAATTCTGGCCGAGATTAATGCATAATTTGAGGCTGTGGGGCAAGGTGGTAGTACGGCGGTGCACAGCCCAGCGCCTTAAGGACAATATCACTAGGCGGCACTATCCCATCTTCTGTTGCAGATCCAGTCCCCCCAACTCCTCCGGTGAGCAGTATACACCTGGAATCAAGTTCAGAGGAGGACATCGACATTATGCCCCCAGCTGGGGAGCAACCATCGGAGGGGAGAGGCTTGAAACGGACGATTTCTAGCGAGTCGGAGGGTTCCCCGTTGAAGAGAAGGCCAAGAAAGAAGAAGTAGGTTGTCTACTTAAGTAAATTTTTGATAAATAGGAATTTGTTTTTGCTTTTCATTAGTAGGCCGTGTATAGATGCGGGTTCGGCCCCTGCTAGTAGGAATTTTTGGAAGAACTTGCACATAAGCTCTTGTTTCCAGTTAATTGAAATAAAATTTAGCTTTCCTTCATTTCAACTGTTTTTTTCTTGCTTTACTTGTTTAAGTGATGTGACCATCAGCTTGTGACCGCACCTATTACAGATCTTGAGTACCCGTCCGCGCTCCGGGGACTTAGAATAATTTGCGAGCGATAATTCGGTTCGCACTCCGGGAATCCGATAATTATCGATGTCTATGACATAGTTCGCACTCTGGGAACTCCGAGTTAATATTTATACTTTAACTCACATCCTGGGAATTCGGAGTTAGCGCTTACGCTTTGGTTCGCTCTTCGGGAACCTAAAGTCGATGTTTATGCCTCCAATTCGCACTCTGGGAATTTGGAGTTAGTATCTATGCTCCGGTTCGCACTCCGGGAACCTGGAGCTGATGTTTACTATTCCATTTCACGCTCTGGGAACTTGAAGTTAGCCGATAGATGGTCAGTCACATCTGTTTGAGATTTTTGAGAATTCGTTCACACTCTAGGAACGATGGACTTATCGGGATCGTGGATGGTCGGATCGCATCCACCCCGAGTTAACAAGCGAGGTCGTTAGATGGACGGGTCCATCCTCCTCGAACTTGTTTAAGATACGGTCGAAGTCGTTAGGAGGACGGATCCACCCTCTTCGAAACCGCATTTACATGTTTATACTCCAACTCGCACTCTGGGAACGATGGACTTTATGTTTATACTCCAATTTACACTCTGGGAATTTAGAGTTTGTTCACACTCTGGGAACGATGGATTTTATGTTTATACTCCAGTTCACACTCTAGGAATCTGGAGTTAATGAAAGGATTGCCGTGTATCAATCCTTTTAGGTGTTGGTGTGGTGACATGCCCCCGAGCTTGGGTTTCACTTAGTGAGTGACTGGTCGTATCTCAATCACTCCCTATTTGAATAAATCCCACCGTATGATGGAACTTAGCTCCCCGTGCATTGTGATGTTTTGTGTCGCATTCAATAGATCACAGCTCTGGCTCGAAGAGATAGCATTTTATTGCTGAAATAAGAAAATATGGCAAAGTCAGCTGCCATATTACAAGTTCTAATTTCAAAATGCGAAAATAAAATGCAAAGGAAATAATGGGCTAAAACAAATAAAGCATGTCATGTATAGTAGCGACGGAGACTCTCGCTATTCCAGGCTCTCGGCAGGGTAAGACCGTCAACAGTCGATAACTTGAATGTGCCATCTCCAAGCTTTTGTGAAATCACATATGGTCCTTCCCAATTAGGCTTCATGTGTGAAGGAACGGGATAGATCCTTTTGAGTACGAGATCAACGAGTTCAAAGGTTCATGGCCGGACCTTAGCATTGTATATTCGGGCGACTCGACTCCGATACGCGGCTGCCCTCAGATCAGCCTCTTCACGCTTTTCATCGAGTAAATCCAGAGATTCAGCAAGTAGTATGGCATTTGTTTTCGGATCATAGTATGTCACACGATGAGAAGATACTTCCATCTCGACTGGAATAACGGCTTCCGAGCCATAAGATAGAGAAAATGGAGTGTGTCCGGTTGCAATCTTGTGGGTCGTTCGATAAGCCCATAAAGCCATAGGAAGTTCATCAACCCATTTGCCCCCAGCTTTTTCCAGTCGTTTCTTCAGAATATATTTGATAACCTTATTAACAACTTCGACTTGGCCATTCGCTTGAGGGTGTGCAACTGCGGAGAATTTTTTATAGATATGGAACCGTTGGCAGAAATTCTTGAATTCAACGCTGTCGAATTGGGCTCCGTTATCGGTGACAATAGTACGCGGGAGACCGAACCGACAGATAATGTTGCGTACTACAAAGTTGATTACTTTCTTCGTCGTGATGGTTGCAAGAGGTTCAACTTCAGCCCATTCGGTGAAGTAATCAACTGCGACGATGGCGTACTTCGCGCCACCTTTGGCCAAAGGCAACGTACCAATTATGTCAATGCCCCATACTGCAAACGGCCAAGGACTGACCATTTGGGTTATCTCAGTAGGTGGGGCTCTAGGAATCCAAGCATGTCTTTAGCATTTATCACATTTTCTGGCGTAGTCTGCTACGTCACGATTAACAGTGGGCCAATAATACCCGTATCGGAGTACTTTCTTGGCGAGTGCTTGCCCCCCAGTGTGATCGCCACATTCTCCTTCGTGTACATCATGTAATACTCGTTTGATTTCGTCGTGAGCGATACACCGGAGGAGAGGAACAGAATATCCTCTTCGATACATAACTCCGTTTTGAATGATGAACCGTGCGGCTTTTCGAAGAACCCGTCTCTTCTCACTCCTGCGCTCGGGCAATGTCCCATGCTCAATATAATCACGATAAGGGGTCATCCATGATTCCTTACTGGAAGTAGTCTCAAAGGTGAAGTCAGTCTCCATTTGATCAATGCTCGGAGAGGATAGAGTTTCAACAGGGACGAGCCCTAACTGCTGAGCTTCGCCCGTACTTGCTAACTTTGCCAACGAATCGGCTTTTTGATTATGCTCTCGGGGTATGTGATCAAGCACTTTTCGGATACGAGCTAGATAAGCAGCTAGCCTTCGATCTTTCGCCTGATATTCACCCCGGACCTGTCACACGACTAATTGGGAGTCACAATAGATTTCCACAGCGGTAATTTTCAAATCACGAGCTAGCTTCAACCCAGCAAGTAAAGCTTCATATTCGCTTCATTATTGGTTGCACGGAACTCGAACTTTAAAAGCATAGCATATGGATCGGCCCTCGGGGGTTTCAAGTACTACCCAGCGCCCGAGCACCGATCGTTGGATGCACCATCAGTGTGTAACTTCCAAATGTACTCAGAAGATTTGCTGGTCTCAGGCATGTCTTCAGGAACAGTAAACTCGGCTATAAAATCTGCTAAGATTTGACCGTGAATAGCTCTCCTTGGAGTGTAAGTGATATCGAATTGACTCAGTTCGATGTTCCATTTGAGTAACCTACCATACGTCTCACGCCGCGTGAGGACCTGTCGTAACGGCTGATCAGTGTATACAGTGATGGGATGAGCCTGAAAGTATGGACGGAGCTTCCTTGAGGCAATGACCAGGCAGTAGGCTAATTTCTCTAGCTCCGGATAGTTTCTCTCAGCTCCGGTGAGTCGTTTGCTAACATAGTAGACCGGTTTCTGAACTCGGCCTTCTTGTCGAACAAGGGCGTCGCTGATTGCATTTTCTGACACTGCCAGGTAAAGATACAACCGTTCGTGGTTGATCGACGGTGCGGAAAGATGTTGAACCAATGATTTGAATGCGTCCTCGCAC
The DNA here is from genome assembly GCA_030765085.1 of Allium cepa. Lineage (NCBI taxonomy): Eukaryota > Viridiplantae > Streptophyta > Magnoliopsida > Asparagales > Amaryllidaceae > Allium > Allium cepa. The sequence continues at coordinate 90,312,458 of CM060939.1, read as the reverse complement.
TCCGCAGTCCATTCGAAGTTCCGCTTCCCTTTTCGGATCAAATCGAAGAATGGGATGCATTTGTCGATGGACTTTGATATGAACCTGCTCAGCGCTGCTACCTTTCCATTGAGACTCTGGACTTTCTTTATAGTTCTTGGAGTTTGTAAATTTCTGATAGCCCAGATCTTTTCGGGGTTGGCTTCTATTCCTCTGGCGTTGACGATGAACCCAAGGAATTTTCCGGATGCGACTCCAAAATGACACTTAAGCGGATTGAGTTTCATCCCGTATCTCCGAAGGGTATTGAACATTGACTCTATGTCTTTAATATGGTCAGTGGAGTATCTTGACTTTACCAACATGTCGTCTACATAAACCTCCATGGTCTTTCTGATCTGGTCAGCGAACATCCGGTTAACCAAGCGTTGGTAAGTTGCTCCGGCGTTCTTTAATCCGAAGGGCGTGACTTTGTAGAAGTATAGTCTCAGATCGGTTACGAAGCTTGTATGCTCTTGGTCGGGCACATGCATGGGTATTTGATTGTAGCCCGAGTAAGCATCCATGAAAGATAATAATTCATGTCCGGCCGTTGAATCTACGAGTTGGTCAATTCGAGGAAGTGGAAAGCTGTCTTTCGGACAAGCTTTGTTTAAGTCAGAATAATCGATGCACGTTCTCCATTTCCCATTTGGTTTTTGAACAAGTACTGGGTTGGATACCCACTCCGGGTATAGGGAATCCCGGATAAACCCATTGGCTTTCAACTTATCAACTTCTTCTTTAAGGGCGACAGATCTCTCTGGATCCATACCACGCCTTTTCTGCTTGACTGGGATATATCGCGGGTCAATATTCAGGGTGTGGCTCACGATGTCCGGCGAGATCCCACACATATCAGAATGCGTCCAGGCAAACAAGTCGAGATTCGCCCGGAGAAAATCAACCAATTCCTGTTGCATTTCTTAGATCAACTGTGACCCAACCTTAAACATTCTCAAATCATCATCATTTTACCATCGATTGGAACATCAATCGTCAACTCAGCCAGGGATGCCTGACTTTCAATAGATTCTTCCTTGTTTTCATTGTCTCTCGGGTCAAGATCCCCGTGGAATTGGTTGTGGTGCCCAGGCCAAGGCCCAGGCATTAATTGTCAATTATCTGCAAAATGAATGCAGAGAGATTCCTCTACGCCCTTTCCTTTTTCTCATCGCTGCGCTTCGCGCAGCTCAGCCACGTAACAGGCTCTTCCAGCAGCCTGATCTCCCTGTATAACTCCAACCCAATGATCAGTGGGGAACTTCAAAGTCAAACACCATGGGGCAATCACTGCCCTGAACTCAGCAAGGGCCGGTCGGCCCAAAAATGCATTGTATGGAGAGTGAATATCCAAAACAACGAACCGTAAAATCCAAACTCTTCTGCATTCTCCAATTCCTAACTCCATTGGCAACTCTTCCACCCCAGTGGGTATATTAGCACTCTCATCGAAGCCATGAATTCTAGATTGACAAGGCTTTAAATCTTTGGCTTCCATTTTCATCTGGTCGTATGCTCTCTTAAACAAAATATTCACTGAACTCCCACTGTCCACCAGGATCCTCTTCATCCAAGCAGGACCAACCTGAGCAGATATGACAAGTGGGTCAATAGTTGGGGCTTCGACCCTATCAACATCCCGGTTCCTGAATACGATGTCATCTGTCATCGTCTTTTGTAGTTTGGCCGGGGCCCCTTCATCGAAATTACTGCAACACTCAAAATTCACATGCCTAATAGAACTGGCATATGACTCCATTTCCCTCCAACTTCGATCTGCTGGATGGGGACCACCACTGATTGTGTTAATAACTAACCTCCCGCCTGTACGGGCAGGTTCTTCCTGTCTTTCTCGAGTTTGTGCATGGTTTTGATTGGATGGGCCCGCACCACCAGACTGCGGTGCCCGAACGAACTGCTCTAGCTTTTTTTCTCTAATCAACTTCTCAATGAGGTCTTGCAAATGTCTACACTCATTGGTATTATGTTCATAACTCTCATGGAATCTACAGAACTTTCCTGTTTGGATTTGCCTCTCCGACGATGGCTTCGGAGCAGGTTTCTTATACTGCATAGCGTTGCAAGTCTGTAAATACACGTTCTCCAGCGACGTGTTCAGTGGTGTATAATTGTCAAACATTGGAGCCCTACGTCGCGGGCCATGGTTCTGATCCCATTTTCTATTCCGATTATCACTGTTCCTCGGTTGTTGAGTTTGTTTATTCTGAATATCCAGCTGGACTTTTCCTGAACTTTCACCAGATTGCTTGACTGCAACATTACTCTGAATCCCCTCACTGCTAGGCCTTACATCATCTTGTTTCCTAGACTGTTTTGCATCCTCGCGCCTCAAGAATTGAGCGGCTTTGGAATAAAAAAGGTCCAACGATGCGGGAGGCTTCCCAGCTAACCAGTTTCCAAACTCGGAATCGGGGTCAATCCCTTTAGTTAATGCCATTAAGTTCGAATTATCATTAGGGTTGCTGATCTCTGTACAAGCGGCATTGAACCTTTCCAAATATCGCCTGAGTGTCTCTCCAGGAGCCTGAGTGACACTGGATAGAGTATTAACGTCTTTAGGCCTGGCGACGTGCATACAAAACTGCTCGACAAACTTAGTAGCCAACTGGTCGAACGAAGAGATTGATCGAGGAGGCAATCGTGTAAACCACATCGTTGCGATGCCCCCAAAGAAATGGGAAAACTACGTCACTTTACCGCATCATCAGCTCTTGCAGCACTCATCGACCATTCATATTTCAGGATATGTTGATTGGGGTCGGAATTCCCTTCGTACATGGGCAGAGTCAGCATTCTGAATCACCGAGGGGGTTCAGCGTATAAAATTTCATCCGTGAACGGAGTATGACTTCGGGAGATTCCCCAATCATCATTCGTCAAGCCCTGACTCTCGCGAATCATTTGGCGTATCATGGCTGAAAGGTCTGGCATCGGAGCATTTTGTGCACGTTGGGCCAAAGTGTGGTCGGGTTCCACATTGCGAGGTTGGACCGGGCGCTGTCGACGGTCCGTGTCTCGCCTCCTTGGCTCAACGTTTTCTGGAAAGTACGGTTCAGGAGTATGCCCTTGTTGGTTATGGGTATCGATCCCTATGTCAGCCGTGGTAGCAGTGGCACGGTTGTCTGTGGTGTTTTGTGGAATAGTGCCCCCTCGGGAAGAGGGTCCAGTATGAAAACTAGCAGAAGGGACAACTCTTAACTGCCCAACGGACAATGTTGGCTGGTGATCAATTGCCGGTGCATGATTTCCCTCTAGCCTGGGACGGGTAGATCTATGATTGTAGTCGGATGAAGCAGAACTTTCAGTGGAGGAGCGGGACACATGATCCATTCTGGATCTTCTATGCCCTTGGCAGTCTAGTTGATTAGCTAATTCAGTGTTAACGCGCAACTGCTCAGCTAGCTGTTGCCGACTTTGAGTTAGTTCCTGGAGCAATGTCTGGAACTCTCGTCTAGTAACCGAACCTGATGGATCGGAATGTCCGGTATCATCTTGATTAGGTGGAGGTAGTTGCGTGGTATTCTGTCTATCCCGGCCTTCTTAACCAGCGGCGGAAGAAGCGGTTCTTGTGCTAACCATCTTGAGAAGTGGAATCCTTTCCTTAGACTTTTGCAAATCTGAATAGAACGGAAGGAATCTAAAATTGGAATCTCGATCTCTCTCTTAGATTTATGCAATCCGGTATCGATGGCAGATCCAATGAGCAGGAGAAAAACAGGGTTTTTCTCAGTGAAAGCACCAAAGTATTTATACCAAAATTGGGCACAACACTCTTCGGAAGTTTTTGAAGAGATAATAAATGAAGAATATAAATTGAAAGTGAGGATTATCTAACAAAAACTCCAAATAAAAGTAATGTAAATACGAAGACAAGCGATTTATAGTGGTTCGGCGTGTTGCCTACGTCCACTGTGAAGTTTTTACAATTTTATTGATTCTCTTTCAACGTTTACAAGTGATTACGGCAAGCAACAGCAAGTTACAACTGGAAATTCGAAATCAACAGCAAGAATATGATGTAGGATGATGGAGATCTCGATCCGGCAGAGTCTGGGAGCTTGAGAATCCAAAGATCTTTTTTCTGTTGGCTCTGGGGCTCTATTTATAGGCGTAGGAGGCTGAGATCGCGCTCAAATCTCGGAAGACTTTTTCTGGCACATGAGTGGGCCTACGCGACCAACCTCAGAAAGTTTCAAGTTGATCTGTGATCGATACGTAGTCATTTCGTATCGATCAAGATGATGTGCAATTGGGCTGAAATTTGGTGGAGACATTCTTCATCATGCATGCAAGCTCCTGTGAAAATTTCATGGCATTTGGATCAGTAGATCTCTAGATATCATGGATACGAAATGGAGTCTTTCGGTTGTTGTTTGGTTCGAATCGATTCCTTCGAATCGATTGTTTCGACCCGATCAACTCACGTGGTCATTCGATGATGTGGGACGCATATTTCGAGCCGATCCACCTATTTCTCCGGTTTGGCCGCGTCGCATCCATATATCTCGCCCCATTCGAAATGAAGACCATTGTGTTAGACCAGGTCCTTTTGACTCGAACGAACCATTGGTCATGGGTCCGAACGAGAGACTTTTGATGAATTCGAAGTAAGGTCCTCCGATGGGTTCGAAGAGCAGAGGCTCGATGGATACGAACTTAGGTTATCTGATGGATACGAGTAGCACTGCCTAGATGGATTCAAAGTAGACACTGGCTGAATGTTACGAGGCACGTCATCTGCTAATGGATACGAATCCGATCGATGCGAACTCGATGGCTTCGGTCCCTACCCACTTGATCGATACAAACTCATGAAAACAGAACGATGCGAAGCAAAGGATGGACACGAGCTAGATGGATACGAAACCGAGGTCCACTGATGGATACGAACTGATGCTTCCATAATGGATACGAAGCAGTGACTATTGCCTTATTTAATAGAGGCGAAGCAGGGAGACGTCAATGGATTCGAATGCGATCGAGTCGAACCGAGGTATCCGATGGATTCGAACTCGATCGGTACGAATTGAATTCCCTCAACTGATTCGAAGCCGCTGTTTCTCTGATCGATTCGAAAACTATCGATTCGAAATGAAGCTTGGGGATGGATTCGAAACCGAAGCCTCTTCTCTCAAACTGAATCGATCATAACTTGAACATACGAACTCGGATTGACTTGAAATTTGGAACGTTGGCTCTCTTGGCCTTGCTTGCCATGTCCTATCAATTGTAACTCAATCTAGACCCGATCAAAATTCGTCGATATCCCTAGCGAACCTGTGTATGCTCGATATCCAGGAAAAGTAATCCTTGGTATCTCGACCTTGCCAAAAGGTGGAATAACAATTGTACTTTACTTTTGACATTATTATAATAGCGTATATTACTACATAGTAAATAGTTTAACGGATCCTTAGAGGATGGTTATCCTAAACATCCTTTGAGTTACTTGTATTTCAGTTGTTATTTTACTTGAGTTGGATTTATTGATATAATAATGTTAATCCTGACTCGAGTGTTTTGCGTTTTGCTTTACGCTCGAGTCAGACTGAGTGGTTCAGCTTTTGAGACTCACCTTTGGGGTTGGAGCTTCGCTTGGAGATTCAGCTATCTATCTAGCTTCCACATATTCAGTTGATTCTGGTGATGTATTCTGAGCTTGTATTTGACTATTGTATTCGATATTTCTGTTGTACCTTATTTAACTCTGTTATATATATAGTAGCTTCATGAACTACTATTCATTTTGTTTCCGCTGCATATTGTATCTTACTCTGTGTCTGTGATTCTGTGATTTAATTATTTACTGTATATGCTGAGTTTTGCCATATATGACATAACAATCTGGTATTCTGAGCAATTCAAATCCGGCATATGTGGATGTGAATGGTTGAAAATATCAGGATGTTACACTGGATAACTTATATTTGAAATATAAGGATTTAATTTTATAATTTAAACTGTTAATTTATATTTAAAATTACAGAAATAATTGAAATTTGGATTTAATATGAATAAAAATGATTTTGTAAATTTGTATTAAATTCTATTTGAATTAGAATGACGTTAGTAAATTTTTGAAATTGAATTAAAAGTTAATTTGTAGAAATTGAATATTAAAATATTTAACTAACGTGTGAAAATAGCCATTTTTCATACAGTCTTGGATTTCGACAAAACTAGTTTTCTTGAATCCGTAATGTTATATTATTCTAGGATTTCAAATTTCGTGTCAATTAGATTTACGGTTTGTCCGGGAGAAGCTAAAACGCATAGAAATTTGTTTAAGTAAATATTATATTTAAATAATTCAATTCGAAAACCTATCTTCCAAATATAATTGAATTGGATTTCGATTGTGTTCGGAATAGAGGTAAAACTTGTAAACGCTAGGCGGCATGCTTCTATTGAAGTTCAAAAAAAATTCGGGTGAATAGTGTCGCAAATTTTCTATAAAAGGACGCTATAATCTTCATTTTGCCAAAACCCTAAAACAACTAGGTTTAGCCACCGGTATATTTCAATGGCCTATAATGCTCGATTCTTTCTCCCTTATTTTCTTCCAATCCATTCAATATTATTGAAAACTTTCTAAAGCAAAACTGAAGGGCTTCTCGAGCTCTCCACATCCATACGGTTTTGGTCATCATCGGACCGACGTGGTGGTTGAATTTCTATCACGAGGTCGTGTCGTTCATGCACGTTTTCCCACGCATTGGCATGACCGAGCTCGTGCGGCCTTTAGTCAAAGGTGAGGGGGAGTTAGGGCTTCGAAGCGGTGGTGGTTGATCAGGGTTTCGATGAACGAGGGAGGAGCATAATTCGACGTAAAATGGGCGGCTATGGGTTCTTGGTTACGTACGTGATAACGATGGGAGGAAGAAATAGAAAGCATGGCCGAGATTTAGATGCAAGGAATCAACGGCCGGATGAAGCTAGGTTTTAAATTAAAAAAGGATTTGTAATTTATATATATATATATATATATATATATATATATATATTTGTATAACCTTTAAAATGCTATAACTTCTTCATACGAGGTCCGTTTTTAACGAAACAAATTGTGTTGGGTCCATATTGATGAGCACTTCTTTTAGAGCTAGTTTGAGGTTGATTAAAGCTAGTGTAAATTTTGGGTAAAATTAAACGCTTGTTTAATTTTATTCGAAATAAAACACTTCAACTGTTATTGTAACCAATGTGAGTACAACTCACTCTTTCTGACTCACTGATATTTTTATATAAGTGAGAATAAAATTTATTTATGATGAATGATGATTGTTTGGATGATATATGATATATTATCTATATATTGATTGGTATTTGGATATATTACTGCCTATTGGAGCAGATGAGACCCTATACGTTCCCGCGTATGAGCGGATGACCATTTGTACGTGCGTCTGCCTCGAAGCGGACATTGTACACATATTCTAATATGTATATTTGTTGCAGGTGACAAGTTTGAGTGATCCAACTGGATTCCTCACCCCTGTTGATTTATTATATATATTATGATATATGCTATTATCATATGATATACGGTGTTTTGGATGCCATGATTGATGTATTTAGTGCTATTGCAGCATTGGGCCTATTTTGGAGATTTAAAAATGTTAAAGTGTTGATTTCCAAACTTAAAATGATTTTCAAGTGATTTTGAAAATAGATGTTTTGTTAAGTATGAATGGTTAAAGGAATGGATTTGTTTTTAATAAATAAATGTTATAATTTTTATGTTATAAAAATTATGATTTTTGTAAAGTATAATCAGAACGTGATTTTTGAAATATGGAGTTAATGATTTTGTAAATGGTTTAAAATTGAGATTTTAATTTATTATAAATGATTTACACGTAAATTTATAAAATTGATATTTTATAAATAAAAATAATGGAATTATAAAGGAGTTTTTATAAGTGTTAAAATGGAGTTATAAATGGATTTTATAAGTAAATAAGATTTCCAGATTTATGAATTGATAATGTTATAAAAAGAATGATTTTGTGCATAAATGATTATAAGTAATTAAGTTATAATTTGGATTTTGGCATATAAACGAAGTAAATGAGTTTGGTTAATAAAGGGATTTTATATATGGAAGTTTTTATAAAATATATATGGAATTTATAAAAATTGTTTTATAAATCCGAAATCAATTGAAATTTGATAAGTTAAATATATAAGTTTATTTAAAGGAGAAATATCCATGGTTTTGGACAGTGGATAATCCTTTAATAAACATGTAGAAATATTGGATTTGGGTTAATGAATTATATTCACCATTTTGGAGAGTGAAAAATATTTTAAATAAAATAAATGTTTTGAAAAGTGATATATTAAATAGAGTTAAATGATTTAAAGATGTTTAAAAATGTGTTAAGTATCGAAACCATAGATTCCAACATTCATTGTTGAAATGAACGTTTTCGAGAAATAAGAAAATGATGGACTATAACACTATTGTTATAGTAAATGATTTTCGAAAGAAAATGTTGTTATAGTATATGAGATATATATATCTATCTAATTATCGAATCCCTATACTAGTGATTTTAGGTTGCCATGACGATGTTTTACACAACATTCGTTTTGACCCAAATAAATATGTTTAAGCGAACGTTTTCCTTAAAGAATAAAATATATACTTAATCCTGATTTAAGTATATGTAATATTTTCTAAGTGTTGAAAATAAATTGGATTGCGAATTACTTATTATTAAAGATGTATATGGAAATGTTTTCCAAATAGTGAAATATTGAAATGGTTTTAAGAATATATCTTTTTAAAGATAATCTAAAGTGAATATTTCGCAAGTGATTTAATCAATAAAAGATTAATTAAAATGGCCTATCGATTGCTTATGGTACTATTGTTTATTTGCTTTGATAGTTAAATAACCGACTATTAAATTTGGTCATTTTTAATTCCTCGATTTGATGTGGGAACTATTTAGTCATACACTTAGTACGTAGCCTTCTGTGTAGGCTTGATTATCATTTGTGTTGAGGATGAGCTTCCTTCTTGGCCCAAAGGAAAGCAATTTGAAAGTTGGAGACGTGATAAGTCTATGAGACGTAGTTTTTATGTGAAGTTGAGAAACGCTTTTGCATTGTTGGTGCGAAGAGACCAGGATCGGTTTATCCGAAAACCACATCGGACCAACATTTATGCGATGATTATGCAGGTTGGTTGTGATGATATTGATATTCTGTATTTTCATAGTGGAGGACTGCTTGTTGATCGTTTGGGGTTAAAATCCCAATATACATCCAGTAGTAGTAGTCTCTTCGTTATGAAATATCCAATGCAAGGACTATTCGCTACTAAGCATAGGGATCTTCCGATAGGATGTGGTAGGAAAGTACCTTCGGTTTGTCCTATTCCTTGACAACTTGTATGGATGTTTGTGTGACATTTCATTTCTAAAGATTATATACATTGGTTTTTACAAACGTAAATCAATGGTGGCGGAGAAGGCAACTTCTCTTAGCTTAACACCCTCCTTGAGACGTATGGGCTTAAGGGTTGTATTTTTGTGGAAGGCAATTAATAGTCAATGGAAATGGCCATATGGAATTCAAAGTGATGTGATTTGTGATATGTGAAAGGTAATCGTTACCTCAGGCCTCATTAACCGGAAATAACCAAAACAGGGTTAGATGCTGCAAGGTTAAGTGGGTCGCTCCCAAGTAGGTTATAATCATCCTCTTTTAGATATATCTTTACATGCTATGACGTTTTGTATCCGATTAGTGTGGTTTGCATGCTTAGAGGGCCCTCGAAAAAGGCCGGTAACGATCGAAGGTTGACATATTCGATACTACCTAGTTACAGAGGAAGGCCGGTCTTGTGTTGGTAGAGGGTAGATGTTCTGTGCCTTGGGACATCCATCTAGAGGTGTACCCATCGAAAGGTTGTCCCTTCACTTGGTCATTTGTATGGAAATCCAAACTCCACTACGTACCTACCATTTTATTTTTAGAGCCTAGTATGCTAGAATTTAATAATGGTAACAATTTCGGCTATTTTGAATATTATTTGCGCAATAGACAATAGTATAATATAAGAGAATTCGATATGAAATGTTTTTGTTATCGTATGATAAAAACATGTCCATGTTTATGTGTGGACGCGTCTTACGAGATACTTTTGTTTTGATAAAGGAAAAGTTTGGTAATCTAATAAATTTAGTTGAGTGTGTTTCTCACGTTGGTTTACTAGACTAATCCGGGCGTTCTTCCCGTTTAGTGCTCGGGTCAGACCGAGTATATTTACAGGTTTAGATTGGTGCTTTTGGAGCTTCAACAGGAGAGCTGGAGATTTTCATTTTCGTATACACGTTTCTATTTGATTATCCGCTGCTTAGTTGTATGTTATCAACAATTGTGAGGACAGTTTATTATAACTGTCCAGACTGATAACTATTAATTGGTTGTTGAACTCTGATTGATGTATGTATATACAGTTTCTGTTTGTAAAGATCATTGATATGATATTATATGTTTTCCGCTGCGATGTGAGATTCTATATCGTTCTGTTTTATTTTCTCTTCTCTCTTCTCTCTTTCTTTTCTTCCCTTCTTCTCTCTTCTTTTCTTTCTCCTGACTTTCCGACGATTTGTGTTTTTTGGGTCAGACATGTGTGGTTTATTGTCGATTCAAATGGTACAAATTTGCGGTTCGTCACAAGTCATGTGACTAGGGGACGAATTATGACGGTGTAGTTTAAGAATTTGCAACTTAGTGGCTGAGTTGTGGTAGGATTTTGAGCGTAGAGTTAGGTTAGTCAATGGCGTGTGTCATGAATTTACGTGTGTAAGCGTCTGACTACTTCAAATTCTAGTAGAAACCTTAGGGGCAGTACATAGGCAGGGTTTTGTCGAAGCTGGGTAAATCTTTGTTGTTCTATTACTTTTTTTATTATTGTACTGTTATCTATGCTGTTACAATTATGCTATTATCAGTGCTGCGATTATTTTATTTACTTCCGCATTAAATTTTTATAATTAATAGTATCGCCATATTTACCCCCCTCCAGGGTGAAATCGTTCCTAGAAGTGGTATCAGAGCTAGGAACAGAAGTCAATTTTTGTTTTAAAAATTTGAATTTTTAAAATGGGATCTTTTAATAATGCTTTTGCTGATGGTCAGTCCATAGTTAGACCACCAATGTTCAATGGTGAATATGCTTATTAGAAAAATAAAATGAAACCATTGAGGCTTGGAATATTGTTGAGACAAGTTATAGGACACCAACTATAGTGGTAGATAATTAGGAAATAGATAAACTGATGAATCAAGGGACATATCTTGAAAATAGACTACAGAATGCTGATGCTAAAGCTATGAATTCTATTATTTGTTCATTAGATCAAATCGAATTTAATCGTGTTTTATATTGTCCAACTGGGCCGGAAATATGGCACACACTTGAAGTGACTCACGAAGGAACATCTCAAGTCAAAGAATCTCTCCTTGCCATTCTTAGTAGCGAATATGAGAACTTCACAATGGTCGAGGACGAAAATGTCAAAGAGATGTATGGACGACTTTCCAATATCGTATACAAATAAAAAGCTCTCGAGAAATCATACACAGAATTGAAAATAGTCCGAAAAATCCTTAGAGTCCTTCCAATGGAATTTTGAAGCCAAAGTAACTGCTATTCAAGAATCAAAAGATTTGAAACAGATCAAAGTCGAAGAACTCATCGAAAATATCACCACTTATGAGCTAGAAATGAAATTCAAGGAAGAACGAGAAGGAGGTGATACTCGAAAGAGATCAATAGCTCATAAAGGAACATTGGAAAGTGGTGATGATGATGATGATGATGGAGCAGCAGAGCTGGGACTACTAATAAAAGGATTCAAAAATTGGAACCGCAAATACGAAAATCGAGCTCTAAATCAAAAATTGAAAGCAAAATAGTCAAAGCACTAGACAACCCAGATGAGTAGGAGATCATCTTCCATAAGTGCAATAAACCTGGCCACATCAAGCCCAATTGTCCTCTAAATCGACTCGGCCAAGAAAAGAAATCGAAAAGGAGAATTTTGTAGCCACGTGGAATTAAAAGTGATGATGATAAAAGCACTAGCTGTGAGAGTGAAAATGCAGATCTATGCCTTCGAGGTGATATAACTGGTTGCGATGATGACGAGCCAAGCGAGGTATCAAAACTTACTCACTCAGAATTACTTATATATTTCCACGAAGTAAATGGCTGTTTGGAAAGACTTAAGGAGAAATATGCTAAAATTGAATCGCAAAACGATACTTTGATAGATTTAGATAAACAGCTTGATCAGTTGGTAAAAAACTATCAAACCAAGAGCCCTAAGTTTGATAAGTGTTCATCATTTGAAGAAGAAATTAAAAAATTAGAAACAAAAATTAAATCGCTTGAAAATGAAATTTTGATTTTGAAAGAAAGTGAAAATACGAGAAGAGAAAATTCTACTAAAAAGTGCATACAATTATTAAATGAAAATGAATCTCTCAAAATACAAATCCAACAACTGTCTACGACTTTAGGAAAATTTTCAAAAAGTAAAAGATCGTTAAATATGCTATTAGGAAAATAAATTGTTAATACAGTTAGACAAGGACTTGGGTATAATCAATCAGAACGTGATAGCAATGAAATTAATCAAGTCAATTCAAAGTGCACAATATGTGGAAAAACTGGACACAATCAGAATATTTGCTTGTATAGACCCAAACATGTGAAAACCATTCCAATTTGCGTTCCAAAGGCACAAATATAAAATCCTTTAAAGTTAAACAAATGTGGGTGCCAAAAGGAACAAATATAAATAGTTTTGGGTCTCCACAAACATACTTTTCAAAATATTTTTCCACTAACAACCACGGACCTATAAAAACAAATAGGTCACCAAAATATTCTCTCGTGTAGGTATGGTGGTGGGCTAAGGAACAACAATAGTGTTATTTGGATTCTGGCTATTCCAGACACACAACGGGTGACAAATCAAAGTTCCTTAGCCTAGTATGAAGGTGGCAGAATCACAATGGGCAAAAACGAAATATTATCGGCAAAGGTAAAATAGGTAATGGTATATTCATCTTGAATGATATATTAAATGTGATAATCTACACCATATTCTGAATTTAAATCAGCCAGTTATGTTATGAAGAAATGAATGTTGATTTTGATTCTGACTTACTCAAAATTGTTGACCAATCATCTTTGAACTATTTCATATAGATTTGTTTGGACTAATGATGGTGTTTTATTGATTGTTGATTACTCATGATACAAGTGGATATATTTGTTTATCTTTTCTAACACTATGTTCACTGTTTTCTTATTTCACGGGTTCAAGTCAAATTCAAAAGAATTTCATTTAAAAGCTGTTAAAAATGATTTTAAGATATTTTGTTGCACATTTCATGGTCTAGTCCATAACATCCAATTAATGATAATCTCGAGTCATAGGAAAATTCGGATGCAGATAACACTGTAATCTAGTTAATAGAAAAGTTACCAGCGGAACGTGATTTATGTTGAGACATTCAGTAGTTGCATCATTTTCGAAGAAAATATCTGCATATTTTTCATTTCAAATAACTTTCAATTAGCAGCCATTTTTCTTTTATAAAACCCCTTCTAGAAAAACATTTTATTGGCCTTGTTTCAGATTAGTCGTAATTATTTTTGGATTAGATCTTAAATGACTACATTAACTAATATGACTCCCTAGTGATTATCGAAAAGATAAATAGTGATTGAAAAAGTGATGAGTGTTGATGTTAATAATATATTATAACTTGAGATAGTATAATTAGTAAATTTCTTTTGAAATTTAAACAAGAGTTATAAAAAAAATTGTTGGTAAAAATTCCATGACTATCTCTATTTCTATCATATTTCTAACAACCATCACTCATCAAATCCAATATAGTATGTCAATATGTGGTATTTTAAACAGGAAATCATTCGTTTTTCATTTTATTATATTTTTAGCAATAAAAACATCCAAAGTATTCACTCTCATTTAAAAGTCCTCATGGTTATGCATGGGTGAATTACTTGGAATTTTTTATTATGTGCTTCCATGCTCATTTAAAAGTCCTCACGGTTATGCATGTATGGAACGCATATCAAAATTGATTAATTACATAGATAAGTTGATTCTAATCCCATTTAAAAGTTCTCATGGTTATGTGTGGTTAGAAGATATGTAACAACCCGCATATTTATCGATTGTATATTTAAATATTTTATTTAAATATTTCATCGTTCGTCGGATTTTTGTCCGAAAACCTACTTTTAGCAAACAGTCGAATTGGGACTCGAGACCCCTTCCATTGAGTTCAAAATGCCGTTTGCAACCTTTTTGAGTATAAGCTTCGATATGTTTGCAGTAAGTTGAATTTTGCTACTTTTTCACTTAGGGCTTTGGTTTGGGCTGAGCCCATTTACCCCCACTTATTAGCTCAGTCCCAACCCTCTCCTCTACATTACTTCATTTCTAATTCCTAATACTCTAGCTTTAGCAACAATGGAGGGAGGAATGGGAAATTAAAACTCCAAGCCCTAATCTTTATTGCAAATTCAAGCTTCTACCTCCAAATTCAAGAAGAAGCTTTGGTAAGCCTTCTCTTCATCTTCTCCAACTCTTTCTCCGTTCAATTTCAGAAATTTCCTAAACCTAATTTAGGAAATTTTTGTCCTTTAAGCTTAGATTCAAGCTTGTTGGGTTGGAATTGAAGAGTGATTGTTCTTGCCATTGCTCTATAGCTTCTTCTTCATTGATTTTGTAAAAAAGGTGAGATTTTTATCTCACATCTATGCCTATATTTATCTTCGATTGTTAGGTATGAATTCCTAACACTTATTCTTATGCAATTGCTTTTGGTTTGGATTGATTTGGTGAATATTCCAATTTTTAGTGTTTTGAGTTCAATTCTTCAAAAATCATAACTTTGATGTTTTGATCATGTTTTTGGTGATGAACCGAAGAGCTTCTATGGTCGGGTAGTCGATGGCGTAAATCCTTAGTGTCGTTGCTCGACCGATAGCAATTGGGAAGGGATTGGCATTCATTAGATATGCATAGGAGTGCTGGCAACAGGGGTCGGCCGACCGAGCTCTGTAGCCGGCCGGCCGACCTGCTACCCGAGCACTTCCTGCCTCTGTTTTAGTAGTGCAGGTTTCGAGGTTCGGCCGACCGAGCTCTATAGCCGGTCGACCGACCTGCTACCCAAGCACTTCCATCTTTGGTTCGGTCAACCGACTCAGGGAGTCCGGTTGACCGACCTGCTCCTATTTGCCAACTATGCCTATTTTGCCTATTTGTTTAAATTTCCAACTTTAATCGATTCGTGTTGTCTCCCTTTTGTTGTTATCATTTATTATCGACTTTGATGACATTTACTTCGAGAATTTTAGGAATATCCATTTTGATGGATTCGGTATCGATTTCTTTGGATTTTTATTCACGTCTTCGTATGTGAATTTTTATGATTGATTGTTTCTACAATCACTTCTATGATTTGTCACTTTAAAATATAAAGGTTTTCTATGCTAGTAGTAAATATCAAAACCTTTTTATTAAAACGATTTCAACACCATTTTATTACAAAGCTCCTTTCTTAAACCGTTTTCCAATCTATTAGTATATACAAACATTTACCTCACTCGTATGAGAAATCTAATTAAACGGCTTAGTAAAACGAGTGGTATGAAACGCTTGCGTTTACTTCGTCGGTTAATTCTTGGACTTGTTCGATTGAATCTCTTGTGACAATTTTCTAGTGGAGATCTACAATTTGTTCGCAAATATTTAAGTTAAGCTAGTGGTTATGGGACATGAAGCTAAACTCATATATTTACTAGCTTATTGTAATTAACACTTTCTTGATGATCAATGATGATCATTTCTGCGATTTAGACTAGCAATGTGCGATGTCTCTTTGATTCATTGGATGTACTGTTTGCACTACATCAATGACTTTGCTCTTTGATTCATTGGATGTACCGTTTGCACTACATCAATGTCTTGGCTTTTTGATGCATTGGATGTACCGTTTGTACTACATCGATGTCTCGGCTTTTCGATTCATTGGACGTACCGTGTGTACTGCGTCGATGTTCCGAATTGTTTTGTGTTTCGATTCATCTGATGTACAGGTTGTACTACATCGATGTCTCGGCTTTTCGATTCATTGGACGTACCGTGTGTACTGCATCGATGTTCTGAATTGTTTTGTGTTTCGATTCATTGGATGTACCGTTTGTACTACATCGATGTCTCATCTTTTCAATTCATTGGACGTACCGTGTGTACTGCATCGATGTTCCGAATCGTTTGTGATACGCGTGTTGGTGAGTTTTCATGCTCCCGTTCTATGATAGGCCTTCCCCTTTTTGTGATTCCTGGATTTCTATTGATGATTTCTAGAATTTGGATTTCACCAATTTTATGATTGGCACTTATATGTTGTCAATATTTGTGGCTTGGTGAATGAAATAAGGAGTATGGCATTCCTTTTGATCTTTGAGAAGATTTTTGTGATATTGATTAATCTCTTTTTGATTTTCAATTACTTATTTATCACAGCTTGGCATTGTGATAATTATACGTTTAGTCATATCTCTTATTCTATATCATTTCATCTGATATTTATAGCTAGACTGATCCGTTTATTGTTTTCTTATTAAATAATACTCGGGTCAGACCGAGATGTTACAGGTGCTTCTGCTTGACTTCACTTATCGGACCATCATCTGATCTTCTGGCTAACTACTTTAGTTTAGTAGTTTTTTTGTTGTATACAATTGAGATATAGACTCCTTGATGTATACATATTTTTGTCTAGCACTTGTATCTACTCCTTTGTGATGTTGTGGATCTTATTTGACCACTACTCTGATATACACTTTTTTGTGTAATATTCATATCTATTTCCGCCTTTGTGATATGAATTATCTGTGACTGATTTGTGTTATGTTTATTTCTATATTTGTTTTCGAAGATATTATAGCCACTGTGTAGTAGCTTTGAGTTTGCATCGGTATGTCGGATTTCCTCTTGTGATGAAAAGTTATACTTTTATCTGGCATATCGGTACTCGCATAAAGCAATTACACGGATGGTCGCTCCTCAACAGCCTTATTCTTCGTGCTAGTTGACAGCATTACACCGTAATGTTCTTGGCTAGCGTGGGTATAGAGGTGGGGCGTCACAGCTTGGTATCAGAGCCAAACTTCGGAACAATGTAGAATAATTTAACAAGGATCATCGTCCTAAGTCCATCTTAGGAGTCATGCTTTAGGATTTTATTCGAGTCTTCGTACCGATTCATCCTATTTTTCTTTATGATTCCTTGTTTTATCTATCAACATTGCTTGATATTTATTTTTGAGAATAACTTTTTCCTCTTCTTTCTTTCTTTCTTAAAGAAGAGAAATGGTTAGACCTGGCCGTCCCAGCGTCGGTCAATCTAGTGCTACTCCCAAAGATGGAGTTTTTATGTCTGCTCAGCAGCTTTTAGATCTCGTGAAGAATGCTCAAGCTGCCGAACCCAATCCAGAGCTTACTCATCCTAGATCCGGATTTGCACGCTTGTGCAGAGACTATACTGATTTGGGTGGAAGGCCATTCAAGGGATCCGAGAGTGTTATTGAAATTCAAGCTTGGCTCAAATCATGCGATCGCATCTTTTCTCACATGAACCTTATTGATCTACATCGAGTCCAAGTGACTTCTAGCATGCTCTAAGAAAGAGCATTAGATTGGTATGAGCTTTTAGTTTTCGAAATCGTTGAAGCAGATCTTACTTGGAAGCAATTCTAGGAAAGATTCGAATTGAAATTTGTGCTGGATGCTGAAAAAGTAACTTTGGCCCGGCGTTTTATTGACCTTGTTCAAGATGAATCTTCTGTGACGGATTACGTCGCATCTTTCGAATCTCTCTCTAAGTATGGGGTCAAGTATATTAATACCACATTGGAGAAAAATCAGAGATTTGTCTATGGCTTGAATAAGAATCTTAAGAAGCCATTACTCCTGAAACTTGAGGTTTCATTTGATCAGCTTATTGATATCGCTCTTCGTCTTGAAGAGGCTGATAGAGAGAGTAACATTGAAGTTGTGGTTACCAAACAGAACTTCAATGACAACATGGAAAGGCCTATCAAATTCAAAGGCCCCACTCCCAACAAGAAAGGGAAGCAACAAACTCTAGGAGCAAAGACTCCTACCTCTAGTCGAGGACAGTGCTACAATTGTGGTTCCACAGACCATTATGCTAATAGGTGTCCGAAACCTCTCTTTTGTCGTTATTGCAAAAGTTCGGGTCATCTTTTATCTACCTGTCCCAAACTTCCAAGCAAGAGGGAGCGAAGGCTTAATGTTGTGCAAACGCCTAGTGACACTTCTATTGGTCAAGGTACTTTACATTCAATCCTTGATGCTATTGTTTTATTTCGTGATCTTCTTATTTGAGTACTTTTTGATATGGGCTCATCTCATTATTTTTATATCAAAAGAACTTGTCGATTCTTTTTCTTTGAATATTTTTGGGCTTGATGACTTCTTTGTTGCGAACCCTATTAGTGGATCCGCAACGCTCAGTTGGTTTCTTGTATTAATGTCGAAATTGTTTCATGTAATTTTTCTTTCCGTGCCGATTTTTACTTAGGCTTCGGAATTGATTTTTGTAAGGATCGGCTTAATCGTTGTAATGCCCATATCCTATTTTCCGTGTGGACTATTCATCCTCGACATTTATAATCTGTTAAGCGGATTTCTATTTCTCTTTATGATTTCGATTCCAATTTGATGGCATCATATTATTCCTTAAGCCCACTTATAAGGAAAGTGTTATTTCTCTCGTTTGGGTAATTGTGAATTTTCTGGTATCTTTGAGCTTGTCTTAGGACTATCTCCTAAGCAATCTTTTGTGTGGTGCTAAGGTCTTTTCAGTTCGACTTTACCACCAGTTTTCATTTGCTACGAGTCGCGGAAGCTAGCATTCCACTTACCGCATTCCGCACTCGTTATGATTCTTATGAATGGCTTATTATGTCATTCAGTTTTTCTAGCTTATTTCATCCATTTTATAAATCGAGTATTCTATGAATATTTCGATGAGACCATCCTTGTATATATTGATTTTGGGTGAAAATAGTAATTTAAAATTTTTACAAATCTTTTTCATAAAGATTTATTTATAAGTATAATTGGATTTTGTTTTTAAATCGAGCAAATAATATTCTTAAAACTTTTTAAGAGACTTATTTATCCTATAAAAGATGATTTTGTGATTGTATTGCCCATTTAGTGTTTTAAGAGTTCTGGTTGATGTGCTTGATCAACGTTATCGATAGGAATTTCCTAAACGCTTTGATGAGACAATCAGACACGATATATTGACTTGTAAAATGAAAATTTTTCTAGAAAGAATTTTACATTGAGAAAATTGTAATTTTGAAAGTTTTATCTTTTTGGGAAAGAAGATTATTTAAAAGAACTCTTTTTCGATACTCTTATCCTTGTGATTCCCGAGGGGAACCAAGACTTTATCTTTTGTACTAATGCTAATCGTATTGGTTTGGATGCCGTTCTCTTGCAAAAGAGACGTGCTATCATTTATGTTTCTAAATCATTAAAGCCTATCGAGACTAGATATGCCACTCATGATCTAGTGCTCGTGGCTATTGATTTCACTTTTAGAATTTGGCATTATCATTTTTAGATGAGAAATTTGTTCTCTACCCTGATCATAAATCTTTGGAATATTTATTTTCTTATCAGGAACTTAATGTTGGTTCGAGTTCCTTGCATCTTATGGCCTTGATATTCTTTTATTCCCGAAAGGGGAATCGTGTGGCCAATGCACTTTGTTGTAAACAACAAGTGGTTATTTCTTTGATGATGTCCAAATGAAATGATCATTTTACCAAGTTCATCAGACGTTTAGATGTACTTCGTTTTATTGAGCTTCGTCTCATTTCTTTTATGGGCTTTCGTCCGATGTTCTTTTATGGTGTTCGATTCATTGGACATACCGTTTTTGTACTGCATCGATGTTCCGAATTATTTGAGCTTTGGTTCACCTGGCGTACCGTCATTGTACTACGCCGTTGTTCCAAATTATTCGAGTTCCTAATTTCTTGGGCGTACTGTTATTATACTACATCGTTGCACCGGCTCAATTTTCTGTTATTCATGACGTTTTCCACGTCTTTCGACTATGGAAATGCTTTTGGGTTTTCGATTTTTATTCTTGAGCCTGGTGTTATAGTTGGGATTGAAGTTTCACCAGATTTGACTTTTGAGCAACATTCTTTTCGCATCATTTCTTCGGAGGTTGAGCGCCTTCGAAATAAAGATGTACTTCTTGTGAAAGTTCAATGGATCTCAAATCTTGAGGATCGCTCTTGGGAATCCAAAGAATTCATCGAGCGAACCCGTTCGAACTTACTCTTTCGTGCTCTTTTGGTGAACTTCTTATTTCAAAATTTCTTTTGCGTTGATATGCTTTTATGGTTGTTACTCTTTATTTTCTTCTTAAGTATTGCGAGGACCTAATTTCTTTACGGAGGGGAGTCTGTAACAACCCGCATATTTATCGATTGTATATTTAAATATTTTATTTAAATGTTTCATCGTTCGTCGGATTTTTGTCCGAAAACCTACTTTTAGTAAACAGTCGAATTGGGACTCGAGACCCCTTCCATTGAGTTCAAAATGCCGTTTGCAACCTTTTTGAGTATAAGCTTCGATATGTTTGCAGTAAGTTGAATTTTGCTACTTTTTCACTTAGGGCTTTGGTTTAGGCTGAGCCCATTTACCCCCACTTATTAGCTCAGTCCCAACCCTCTCCTCTTCATTACTTCATTTCTAATTCCTAATACTCAAGCTTTAGCAACAATGGTGGGAGGAATGGGAAATTAAAACTCCAAGCCCTAATCTTTATTGCAAATTCAAGCTTCTACCTCCAAATTCAAGAAGAAGCTTTGGTAAGCCTTCTCTTCATCTTCTCCAACTCTTTCTCCATTCAATTTCAGAAATTTCCTAAACTTAATTTAGGAAATGTTTCTCCTTTAAGCTTAGATTCAAGCTTGTTGGGTTGGAATTGAAGAGTGATTGTTCTTTCCATTGCTCTATAGCTTCTTCTTCATTGATTTTGTAAAAAAAGGTGAGATTTTTATCTCACATCTATGCCTATATTTATCTTTGATCGTTAGGTATGAATTCCTAACACTTATTCTTGTGCAATTGCTTTTGGTTTGGATTGATTTGGTGAATATTCCAATTTTTAGTGTTTTGAGTTCAATTCTTCAAAAATCATAACTTCGATGTTTTGATCATGTTTTTGGTGATGAACCGAAGAGCTTCTATGGCCGGGTAGTCGATGGCGTAAATCCTTAGTGTCGTTGCTCGACCGATAGCAATTGGGAAGGGATTGGCATTCATTAGATAGGCATGGGAGTGCTGACAACAGGGGCTGGCCGACCGAGCTCTGTAGCCGGCCGACCGACCTGCTACCCGAGCACTTCCTGCCTCTGTTTTGGTAGTGCACGTTTCAGGGTCCGACCAACCGAGCTCTGTAGCCCGTCGACCGACCTGCTACCGGAGCACTTCCATCTTTGGTTTGGTCAACCAACTCAGGAAGTCCGGTTGACCGACTTGCTCCTATTTTCCAACTATGCCTATTTTGCCTATTTGTTTTACTTTCCAGCTTTAATCAATTCGTGTTGTCTCCCTTTTGTTGTTATCATTTATTATCGACTTTGATGACATTTTCTTCAGGAATTTTAGGAATATCCATTTTGATGGATTCGGTATCGATTTCTTTGGATTTTTATTCATGTCTTCGTATGTGAATGTTTGTGATTGATTATTTCTACAATCACTTCTATGATTTGTCACTTTAAAATATAAAGGTTTTCTATGCTAGTAGTAAATATCAAAACCCTTTTATTAAAACGATTTCAACACCATTTTATTACAAAGCTCCTTTCTTAAACCGTTTTCCAATCTATTACTATATACAAACCTTTACCTCACTCGTATGAGAAATCTAATTAAACGGCTTAGTAAAACGAGTGGTATGAAACGCTTGCGTTTACTTCGTCGGTTAATTCTTGGACTTGTTCGATTGAATCTCTTGTGACAATTTTCTAGTGAAGATCTACAATTTGTTAGCAAATATTTAAATTAAGCTAGTGGTTATGGGACATGAAGCTAAACTCATATATTTACTAGATTATTGTAATTGACACTTTCTTGATGATCAATGATGATCATTTCTGTGATTTAGACTAGCAATGTGCGATGTCTCTGTGATTCATTGGATGTACCGTTTGCACTACATCAATGTCTTTGCTCTTTGATTCATTGGATGTACCGTTTGCACTACATCAATGTCTTGGCTTTTTGATTCATTGGATGTACCGTTTGCACTGCATCAATGTCTTTGCTTTTTGATTCATTGGATGTACCGTTTGTACTACATCGATGTCTCAGCTTTTCGATTCATTGGACGTACCGTGTGTATTGCGTCGATGTTCCAAATTGTTTTGTGTTTCGATTCATCTGATGTACAGGTTGTACTACATCGATGTCTCGACTTTTCGATTCATTGGACGTACCGTGTGTACTGCGTCGATGTTCCGAATTGTTTTGTGTTTCGATTCATTGGATGTACCGTTTGTACTACATCGATGTCTCATTTTTTCAATTCATTGGACGTACCGTGTGTACTGCGTCGATGTTCCGAATCGTTTGTGATACGCGTGTTGGTGAGTTTTCATGATCCCGTTCTATGATAGGCCTCCCCCTTTTTGTGATTCCTGGATTTCTATTGATGATTTCTAGAATTTGGATTTCACCAATTTTATGATTGGCACTTATATGTTGTCAATATTTGTGGCTTGGTGAATGAAATAAGGAGTATGGCATTCCTTTTGATCTTTGAGAAGATTTTTGTGATATTAATTAATCTCTTTTTGATTTTCAATTACTTATTTATCACAGCTTGGCATTGTGATAATTATACATTTAGTCATATCTCTTATTCTATATCATTTCATCTGATATTTATAGCTAGACTGATCCGTTTATTGTTTTCTTATTAAATAATACTCGGGTCAGACCGAGATGTTACAGGTGCTACTGCTTGACTTCACTTATCGGACCATCATCTGATCTTCTGGCTAACAACTTTAGTTTAGTAGTTTTTTTGTTGTATACAATTGAGATATAGACTCCTTGATGTATACATATTTTTTTCTAGCACTTGTATCTACTCCTTTGTGATGTTGTGGATCTTATTTGACCACTACTCTGATATACACTTTTTTGTGTAATATTCATATCTATTTCCGCCTTTGTGATATGAATTATCTGTGACTGATTTGTGTTATGTTTATTTCTATATATTTTTTCGAAGATATTATAGCCACTGTGTAGTAGCTTTGAGTTTGCATCGGTATGTCGTATTTCCTCTTGTGATGTAAAGTTATACTTTTATCTGGCATATCGGTACTTGCACAAAGCAATTACACGGATGGTCGCTCCTCAACAGCCTTATTCTCCGTGCTAGTTGACAGCATTACACCGTAATGTTCTTGGCTAGCGTGGGTATAGAGGTGGGGCGTCACAAGATAATTAAATTCATTTTTATAAAAATTTAGAATACAAATAATTTCATTTAAAAATCCTAACGGTTATGCATGGTTAGTAGATATTCAAATTCCTGATATAAATATACCACAAATAGATATAACTGTATGGTTTTATGTGATGTCATCATTCCTATCATTCTAAAAGTGGAATATGCGCCTACCAGAGTATTTATGATTTTTGTTTGATTTTTTATTGAAATTTAATATTTATACTCGATTGGGTATTAATATTGTATTAATGTTTATAACTTTATCTCTATTTTTCTAACACTATTACTCTTTTGCTGATAACAAAAAGGGGAAAGAAAAGTTAAGATTTTGGCAAATAAATGTCAATTTTTTTATTTTTTATTTTTTATTTGCATCTACTCTCATTTACATATTTTTATTTATTTTTCATGCATGTAAGTAGGGGGCGCTTTGTTGTAGAGAGGGAGCATTCAAATTGGGGGAGCAAATTGAATATTCAAATACATTTACTAAATTCAAAATCTTAAATATATGTTTGTTATCATCAAAAGAGGGAGATTGTTGAATATGCAAGTATATGATTTTTGTTTGATGATAATAAACATATATATATATATATATATATATATTCATTTAAATGTACTTGTTAATGTACTGTTTCATTTTTCACATAATCAAATAAATATTTCCTGAATAAAATAAATACCACAGAATTTAAATTCAACCAAATATTTTATTACAAATTTTGAATAGTACAAAAATTTGAGCTCTCGCTATATATACAACATTTCACATTACAACTTTTCACTATACAATTATCATTTACATCAGCACCTCGCTACATATCACCCAATCACTTGTATTTAATCTTCAATTCTATTTCAGATTGAATCCAACTTCTGAGCGATCTGCAAAATAAACACCGAAGCAGTAAAATTGAAAAAGAAATAATTTTGCAGTGTAAAATAAAATGTGTATTTTGAAAATATTATTTGCCTCAGTTATTTGGGTTGTTCGTCATCATTTACTTTGAATTCATCATACATGAACAACTTGTGACATGCACGGTGTATCACTTTATATGCCACAAGGTCGTGCACAGCGATATACACTTGATAAAACTGTAGGGGCGGTGAGCACATGGTCAAACACAATCAAAAGCCGAGTTCAACTCAAGTGGGATACAAATAAAGTCACTACATGACCACATGGTCAAACCCGAGCTATAAGCTGGATTCAACTCAGGTGCAATACGAAAAAGAAATCCAGATGAATGTGTATAGTTGAAAAATACTCGACAACTCAAACTGCACCAGTGAAAGAGACCAGCTCAACAATCATGTAACATGATCAATATATATGAAGACTCAAATGTACAAAGACTTCATGCCTACAAGCATTTCAAACTCGAAGCAACACCCACGTCACAACACACATATACACACATACATATGTATGTATGTACATATATGGTAATGAACAAGTTTAATACAATGTGACAGCATGCACATAAATGCACGATACAGACTACATACAAAGCAGTTTACATATTGCAATGCAAATACAAGACCAAGTCTAACCAGGCAGTGACAATAAGGTATGCACCAGTAAAATAAGATCATGTACAAGCATGGTGAATGCAATAAACACAGTCAAGTGCAAGCGCAGTGAAGACAAAGCAAGCCTGGCAACATGGAAGCAACTAGCTTGAATATTTTAACAAGGCATTTTTTTAAAATCAATGCACATCAAGCCAGAGAAGGCTGCACAAAGACCACATAGACATATATATATATATATATATATATATATATATATATATATATATATGCACATGAATCAAGTATATATATGTAACAGTTCAAAGTTTCGACTGCAACAAAAAATGAAGTACACATCATACATAGAAACATATATGTACATATATGATACACTGCAGCTACAAATCAACCAAATGGCCGAGTACAAATTCAAACAGTAAATGCTTTGACCAGAATTATATAGAACAACCAGCTGAGGACTTCAAGAGGAACAAGATGATCCGTCTCGAAGCACATGACTCAATGCAAACACAGTGAAACCAGAAGCAACCACATTAGGAAAAATACAAGTACATCGAACAGCAAGACAACATGTACATATGCATATGGACCAAACCAGAATTAAATTGCCAAGACCACACATCAAAATCAAGGCAGGTTTAAGCAGCAGTTTTGAACAAAGACAGAGCAAGAAGCCATGGGTGTTAAAGCAGTTTGAACAAAGCAGTGCTCACATTTCAAAAAGGAATTCAACTTGCAGAAGTATACAAAATTGAACCGGTCCAAACTTTTCATATATATTCAAGAAACTATCAAATGAACAAGTAAACGAAAAATTCAAATGGCCGAAGTCAAGATAAATCAACATCGTCAGAGAATTCAAAGCCGTGATGACCAATGAATCGAGATAGTTCAAAATCGAGCCATGATAATCAAGTAATCACAAAAAATACGAATTTGAACAAGTCAATACAAATCTCAAACATTCAAGAAAAATCGAACGGCAAAACAAATAATCAGACGAATGAAAGTACAGGAATTCGAATCCTATTTAAACCCTATCATCATCAGCATTCAAAATTCATTCGAGTTCAAACAACAATGGAGAAGAATAAAACATTCAACTCGAATCAAAGTCGAGAATATTCAATAATCGATAAAAGGAAAAATCGTATACCATTTTAACAATCAAACTCGACTTAGTTGAAGCTGCAATGAACATATAATCGATCGAAGAATGGAATCGAAGCATCACTCTCCTTTAAGTGGCGACTTCAATAATTTCCAGAACCCTAATTTAGAACGAAGAACGAACGAACAAGTAAAAAAGAAGCAGTAGTTGTTTGAAGAACAAAGGCCGAAGAAATAAAGTGAAAAGGGTAACGGCAATAACAAAATGAAAAGGGGATTTCTTTTTTTTATTGGGCCGTTTTCTCTATTTGGGCTTAATTTTTAAATTTAGGGTTTTGTTATTTAAATTGTTTTTAAATTTGTATTTCTTTTTAAACTTTTGTAATTTACCAGTCGTGTGACTAGGGGACGAACTACGATGGTGTAGTTCGAGAATTCGCAACTCAATGGCTGAGTTGTGATAGGGTTTTGAGCATAGAGTTAGGTTGGTCAATAGCGGGTGTCGTGAGTTTACATGTGTAAGCGTCTGACTGCTTAATTTTTAGTATAAACCTTGGAGGCAGCACGTAGGAAAGGTTTTGTCGAAGCTGGGTAAATCTGTGTTGTTCTATTACTGTTTTTATTATTCTGCAATTATCTATGCTGCTACTATTCATCTATTATCAGTGCTGCGATTATTTTATATACTTTCGCATTAAATTTTTGTAATTCATAGTATCACCCTATTCACCCTCCTCCTCTAGGGTGAAATCGATCCTACGAATGTACCATATAATTCTCGTGTTTCTCCTAGATATTTCCAGTGTCAAAATCATTCGGTGCTAAGTAGGAAATATTTCCTTACCACCAAAATATGCTTTACAATGTTTCCAAAACAACTTTTATAATTTTTAAACAATAAAAACTAGAGTAGACAATGACACTTCCGTCCTTTTATTTTTCTATCCTTCATTCTACCTCCACTTCGAATCCTTGATGAGGTCACTAATGGCATGTGATGGGGACTGTTTAAAAGATACGTGCAATAGATGCTCACAATGGTGAAAAATATCCATTTTTCTTTATTTTCGCTTTAATTTTCTATGTTGCTTCTAATTAGATTACTAGCATTATTTTTAACATAATCTCTTAATGTTATGTCTAATTACTAACACTATTTTATATATAAATTTTCAATAATGTTACTGCTATCTAACTTTCTTTTACCTAAAATACTCTTATTTAAATTGCTTCTATTTGTAAAGCTTTCCTCTCAATTTACTTTCTTCTTTGTTCAACCATTGTAGTGCGTTCGTCTGTTTCAGGTACAAATCTTATTTCTTATACTTTTTACTCAATTTTAAACTTGTACCACTTCATATTGTCCACAGCTAAAAGGAATTTCACAGCTTAAAAAAATCATCTTAGAAAAATCGACGAGCTATATATATGCTCAATACATTTTTTTCATAGGAAATAACTTTTTAAAAACCCCATTATTGAAATTTCCAATTTAACTAAATTTTAATTCCAACTAAATCTTTTTATATGAATATAACATATGTATGTATGTATTGAAACTTTAATATTTACTTACATTTCAAAATAGGATTTCTCTTCCTTTAAATAATTACTTGAAAATCATTTCAAATATACTATCCATACATTTTTCTCAAACTTTTATATTAAAATCATTTCAACTTTTATACTAAATTATTTCATATCGAGTCAAGCTCAAAGTGTATTTTTATTTGTCCCTTCTTTTAGACTTTTGCTTCTTTCCTACTCTTTAGTGACTTATCTTATTTTTCCAAATATTAAAAACCGGCAATCATCTTGTCATGATTACTACGCACCTTCCTTCAAGAAATGATTTCTTCTGAATATCTACAACATATAGACTCTTACTTTTCCTTATCTAGATCTAATGTGCATCATTAATTAGCCATATTGCGGAGATCTACAATCATTGGGCTGTAGAAGGCCAAAATAGGGAGTCATGTACTATCTAGCTTTAGGGACCTTTCGATATGTCACATTCATGCTCTTCTTAAGTTCATGCCTTCCAATACAACCTATTTCCCATTGGGCAACTAGGATGGGTGTATACCTTTAGCTTTATCTATTGTTCCAACTCATAGTTGCATTATCCATTTTTTAAGAATATGATTACACTACTTCTATAGTTAGAATTTGTAGAGTTTAGTGTATGATATGTATAATTATAGAAAAAATTACTAATATGTTCACTCATTGTATTCTAATTCTTAATATTGACTAACCCGGCTCTGATACTAAATGTAACAACCCGCACCTTCGCGATCCAAAATTTTCACCAAATCAAAAATCTAAGTCCATCAAACTAAAGATCGTTGGTTTGGTATCTTGCAAATAAATACATATCAGAGCACTATCGATGTAAACTCATAATGGAATAGTAAAGTGTAATAAACATATAGTTATTGAGTAAGATTGACACTTCAAATATCTAGTGTACTTGTCAGTACCGAGCATGCATAAGAAAACATGTTCTTCTGCTATTCCCGCCTTGTACCAATACTTGTCTCTCTAAGCTATTATGTGGGTTGTAATGAGGAGGAGATCAAATTAACGTTCTGGTGACTGATAAATTACACACTTTATACATAATACAAGTTTATGTCGGTTGCCTTCCATTGCACGTTATGTCCCTTATTTTTAATTAGTCATCTCGACTCCACGTATGCATACGATTCGCCCCCATCGACCCTAGGTAGACAATAACTATATACATGTATGCATATAAGTACCACAGTTCCCCTTTGGACCAAGATACTATTATCGCTAGTATTAGTAACCCAGCACCTCATCGGGACCCATCATCAACGTAGTTCACATACTCGCCATCGTGCATACCAAGGAACTTCCATAGTGCCTAATAACAGTGTTATAATTATTAGTTGTATTATATCTATTTTGAAAGACTTAAAGGGTTATCTAGCCTTGCCCCTAACAAAAAATCTAGCAAATAACTATGTCGATGCATAAGCTAAACGTGATTTACACTAGTAGAAGGTTTAGCCGTTAAGCGTAACCCTTGTCTTTCCATTGACCACTCTGGACTGATGACATTCTCGAATTATGCATAGCTTCTCCTCCATAAGATGGTACAAACACACACACACACACACACACACACACACTGACATAGCACCAAGCCTTTCTCATTGCCCTATTTAGATTATCTCTTGCAATTAAGTAATACCCATTTTTTACTTAATACCCTCTAAAGAGTTGAAGCAGACTCTAGTTCTCCTTTGACAGTTCGACCGAGGTGAACCATCCTACTTGGATATCTCTCACCTATATGCGAACATTTATAACTCCATGTGTGGTACAGTTGGGTATGTCTTACATCAGTATAATGTATGCACAACTACTGGTAGCCCCTTGCAGTGGGAAGACTGCTGTTATGTAACACTATTGACCTCACATTTCAACCCATTTTAATGACCATGTCATTCTTATTTGATCTAAGTAATTTACTAATTCAATAATTCACACCTGTCATATACATACCTGAGGCTACGTAAATATGTGCATGTATGCGCATGCACATGTGTGCGCATGCGTGTGTGCATGCACGTATGTATTCATACTTGTTTAATTATGACGCCTCTAATTTTCAACATTTAGTAATATTCCTTTATTTTTTTCATGCGTTTACTTCTTATTCCATTTATCAATTTAATGCCATTAATGGATTTTATTCAAGATCCAAATTTATTTTCCTATTCACTTTTTTTAATGCCTTATTGAATTTCTATTATTTTTTTACATTTACTACCCTCCCTTGTTTAGTGGACTTTCCATTCCATTTTAATTAAGTTAATTACTTTTCTACCTTTTTATTATTTATTATTTAATTTTTATCTTGCCATTATTGCATATATATTAATTATTTGCTTTAATCATTATTATTACCACATTTATAATTCTTTAATTAATCCATAGGGATTTCCGCATTCTAATGCATTGGATTTACATTCCTCTGAAAAGGAAAGGTTAACGCTGTAAATTATTATGTCTTACCCAAAAGGAGAATATGTGTTACGTTTGGATTTACAAAGAATTATCTTTTTCATAGTTATTGAAATAGATAGTAAAAAATACGGTAAATATTAATATTTTATACATCTCTTTCTTTTAGGCATATTCCTTGTTATTTCAAACGTCACACTTTTATTTATTTATTGTGATAACTCTAATTTACATTTTTCTTACATAGGTCATATAGATCTGTAGATCTAAAATTATCACATAATTTATGAATTACAAGGACTACTACCACCTAACTTTCAAGATTTACATACATGCAATATTAAAATTAAGTTATCAATCACAGAATAGGTAGACAGGATTTATAAATCATTACATGTATAAAATCTTAGCCTACAACTCCAAGTTTACATTTAGGCACCATGAATGGATTCACAATGATATAAATCCAGTTTTTTACAAAGATATATAATTTTTCACTCATCTTTTTAGCTTTTCGAATCTCCAGACCCAATCCGTGTTATTCGATTTGACTCACTTTTTCTTCATATTTAAATACATATAGTGTAAGCATACATATGTCTATTAAAAATATAGATCAGAGAAGAGATTTAGATTTAATTTAGATTTTAGATCCAGATTTATAATTTACCTTGGCTTTAATGGTTTAATTCAACCTTATTCTTCTTCATAATTATCCTCTTCTATTTTCCACCTTTATGTATGCATAAAGCCTATAACTATTTTTAGAATTAAGAATTTTATGGAGAAGGGAAAATGGCAGAGCTCCATAGTCACTCTAGATGAGAAGAAAGTGAGAGGTTAGGCCTATATTTATAGGGGTTCGAATCTATGCAAGACGTTGAATTAAATTATTTAAATTTAGGCTGTCCGGCCATGTTAAAATCTCATAATCGACATCGCAGACGATCGGCTGTCGCATCCCAATCGCTCGACCGCTAATGGTCAACCGACCCAAGTTAGGGTACGACTGGTTCATGCTAATTAGGTTAATTAGTTACTGGTGTTATGTTTTGTCTATTTAATTCCTTTTTCAACTGTTCGACATAATTTGATTTTTTGTTAGCATTTACTTAAAACCTAAATAACCATTAACATTTGTTAACAATAATTTATTTCACTAATTTCATTTTATTTTCTTAATTATATATATAATTTTTTCTAATTCAAAAACCTCAAATGTCAATAACTTTTTCGTTTGAACTCGAACCAGAAAACTTTATGTTTGAAAACTGATCAAAAAATCACCACGAAGCCAATGGTGCAAGGTTTATAGCCAAATTCTAACTGTAGAATATGCAAGTATATGATTTTTGTTTGATGATAATAAACATATATACATTCATTTAAATGTATTTGTTAATGTACTATTTTATTTTTCATAGATTAAATAAATATTTGTTGAATAAAATAAATAACACAGAATTTGAATTCAAATAGAAATTTTATTCAAACAAATATTTATTACAATCTTGAATAGTACAAATTCAAGCTCTCACTATACATATACATTTTTGATTACATCACAATTACATCACAATTCAGTTTACATAATTTCCTCACTACATATCACTCACACTCGCATTTTGTCTTCAACTGCATTCCAGTTTGAATCCAGCATCTGAACAATCTGCAAAAATATTCACTAACGCAGTAAAATTGAAAAAGAAATATTTTTGCAATATAAAATAAAATATGATTTGCCTCAGTTATTTGGGATGTTCGTCATCATTCACATTTGTATTCATCATACACGAACAATGTGACATGCACAGTGTATCACTGCACATGCCACAAGGCCGTGCACATCAATATACACTTGATAATGCTACAGGGACAGGTGAGCACAGGTCAAACCCAAATGAAAAGTCGGGTTCAACTCACGTGCAATATATTCAAAATCACGACACGAGCACAAGGTCAAACCCGAGTTTTGAAACTGGGTTCAACACAAGACAACATCAACCAAAGTCAAGGCTGCAAATGAAGACTACAGGTCTCCATATCAATCAAATGCAAAACCACATGTGCAGCAACCCAAAAGCAAGTGCAAATACAAACATACAAACAACTCAAGTGCTTATTGATCAAGCATACAACACAGTAGTGTACATGAATACATGGAGACAAGATACACAAGTTCACATGTATGCAAAGACCAGAAGTACAAACTGAAGACTGCATGAAGTGTATGCAAACAGTCGAAGTCATGAAGCAATCAACATGAATATCACAAGTGTCACAGAAAAAATGAAGACTGCAAGCTCAAGTGATAAAACATGTGTCCAGACAACAACACAATGAATACAACTAAAGGCAGATTTGAAGAAATGAAACTGCATCAGATCACAAATGCAAGACCAAAGGCATAGCAACTACAACAAAGACCAAGTCAAAGTCCAGAGATGTAAACAGCGAAGAACATGGATGTCAAAGGCAATACACAAGTGATAGTGCACTAATAACCAGAAACTCAAGATCACACAAGCAAATGTCCAAACAACAACTCAACAGCACATGACTGCAACATAAAGCATGTCGAGCTCAATACAATCTAGTATGCAAAATGCAGAATATACAAGTGCAGTCCAAACAGAAGACAAGTGCACAATAAACACAAATGGCCAGAGAAATGCACAGTAGAATGAACAAGAGATGCACATAGTGTGGCAATCACAAATGCTTGAAGACTACAGAACATCAAGATGAATTAAATCGAGTTCGATCAATATCAATAACCAATGTCACAGTAAAATCAACATCATCAGAGACGAAGCTCACCGGGATGAACACAAAGAAATGATGATGGCCAAAAGTTATGCAGATTCGCGAATGTATACAGTAAGAAATTCAAGTGTATGTAAATTTGAATAAGTCAAATGAATTCAACACCGTGGTGACCAAGTAACAAAATCAAAGCCGTGCGCATCAAGGCAGAAATCAGGAAAGCCGTGCGCATCAGGAAATTAACAGATTGGGAAAGTATCGAATTGATACGAACGAAAGCAAGTGTATTCGAATTCATATAAATACCAAACCCCAATTGTCATCATAGGCATCGAGTAAAAGGAAAACAATCAAACCAACAAATAGAGAAATTACATACCGAATCAACAACGAACTCGATCATCAGAGAACGAGCGAGCCAAGCAATAACCATCGATCAACAGAGAAGCACAGCAAACCATCGATCATCAGAGAGCCGAGAAACCCTAATTTAGGGGAAAAGAGGATCGGCCGCCAGTTTACAGTAGCAAAAGAAAAGGGAACTAAGCCCTAATTCAGAACGAACAAAGAATACAACAGAGGCCGCCATTTCTCCTTCACAAACAAAAGAAGTGGATCGGGTTAAAAAATATAAAAGGGTCGGCTTTATTATAAAGGGGATTTGTTTATTTAGGGTTTTATTAAGGGGGGTTTCTTAATTTTTATTTGAGCAAAAATTAAGCATTCAAGTTTGTATTTTAGTTTTTGCTCCTGCTTTTATATTTAAGTTTGTTTTTTCTTTTCGAGTCAAAGAATTGGTATATCACCACCTAGGTTGTAGGTAGTGTCAGATTGTCTAGTTAGAATTAGTTCAGTGAGCAGGGTGTGAGAGTTTGCAAAACTCTATAAGCGGGAGCAGAGTTTGCGAGTTTGCGAAACTCTATAGGCGGAGCAGAGTTTGCGAGTTTGTAAGCGGGATACTGTTTAATTCTAATAGAAATCTGGGAAAGCAACAGTAGGCAGGGGTTGCCGAAGCTGGGTAAACTTTGTGTGTGATTTACTTTTCAGCATATTTATTTCTGTAGTTTGTTTCTGTGTTTAAATCGAGAAAATTTGCTATAACCCTATTCACCCCCCCCCCTCTAGGGTTAATCTAGATCCTACAAGTGGTATCAGAGCCTGGTATTTTTATTTAACTCTAGAGTCATGAATCCACCAAATAATGCTTTTTCTGAGGGGAAATCTATTGCTAGGCCACCCATGTTTAATGGAAACGACTATGCTTATTGGAAAGTTAGGATGGGTAATTATCTTAGTTCTGTTGATTATGATGTTTGGGATATTATTGAAACTGGCTATAAATCCCCCACTATAACCGTTGGTGATACTGAGATTCCTAAACCTAAGGATAGATGGGATGCTAACAATAAGAGATTAAAAACTACAAATGCTAAAGCCATGAATGCTTTGATATGTGCTCTTGATAAGAATGAATTTAGTAGAATTTCTCATTGTAAAACTGCACAGGAAATTTGGCATACCTTGGAGGTGGCACATGAAGGAACTTCTCAAGTCAAGGAGTCTCGTCTAGCCCTATTCAATAATGAATACGAGAACTTTGTGATGGACAAAGGCGAGAGCATAAAGGACATGTTTGGACGCTTTTCAACTTTGGTGTACAACGCAAGAGCGCTTGGGAAGGTATTCACTGAGGTAGAGCTTGTGCGGAAAGTGATACGAATTTTACTGATGAGCTTCGAGGCAAAAGTCACGGCAATACAAGAATCGAAAGATCTGAGTAAACTAAGCATGGAGGAGTTGATTGGTAACTTGATGACATATGAGCTTGAGTTAAAAGCAAAAGAGGAACGCAACAACTCCGAACCAAAGAAGAAGACGATTGCCTTAAAGAGCAAAGAAGAGAGCGATGAAGAAGAAGAAGATCTGATTGAAGAGCTTGCAATGGCTGTCAATAATCTTAGAAAATGGTCAAGATTCAAGCCACGCAAGAAGAAAACATCTGGTAATAGGTCAAGAGAGTCTAACAATTCCGATAATAAATTGACGTGCTATAACTGCAACAAGTCTGGCCACTTCAAACAAGAATGCCCACTTCTCAAAAACAATCGAGGAAAGAAAAAGAAGAAGAAGGCTTTTGCAGCAACTTGGGATGATGAAGAAGGAGAGGAAGTTTCGGATAGCAGCTCAGAGGAGGCTAACTTGTGTCTCATGGCAAAATCAGATTCAGAAGCAAGCTCAGAGGAATCTAGTGAGCTAGGTGACTATTCCTATAGAGACCTTGTTTTTATGTGTTCTGATCTCACTAAAGTAGTTGATACTCTTGAATCTAAAATTGAAAAACTGAAATCTGATCGGAGAGAACTTGCTCGTGAAAATTTTAGGTTAGAAATTGAACTTGAAAATATTCATAACCTAGAATGTAAAAAATGTAAAATTTTAGATTCGGAATTATCAAGACTTAAGAATAGCTTTGAGAATCTTGAAAAAGAAAACTTGAGTCTTAAGGAAATCATTGACACTAGGAAAAAGGATTTCATAAATAGATGCACCTCACTTGTAACTGAAAACACGACACTAAAAACCAAAGTCCAAAATCTTGAGAAATCTCTGAATAACTTTTCAAGAGGAGAAAAATCATTCAACATGTTATTGGGAAATCAAATTTTTGCTAACAACAGAAAAGGACTAGGTTTTGGGAAATCACAAGTTGATGATAGTGCAAAAGGTAAGAGTGTCTTTGGTAGATGTGAAATAATTGGACATCATGTTGAAAATTGTAGTCATAGGAATAGGAAAACAAAATTTATACAAGTTTGGGTTCCTAAGAATTCTACAAACAAATTTCATGTCTATTGGAACAAGAATGAAAGGACTAAACAAGTTTGGGTTCCAAAGGGTTTGTTTATTCACAAATATTCTGCCACTAACAATCATGGACCTATAAAAACAAATAGGTCACAAAAATCTTTCATCGTGTAGGTATGGTGGCAGGCTAAGGAACAACAACAGTGTTCTCTGGCTTTTGGCTGTTCCAGAAACACAATGGGAAACAAAGCAAAGTTCCTTAGCCTAGTACAAAGGTGACAGAATCACAATGGGCAATCACGAAAAATGATCGTAAAGGTAAAACAGGTGAAGGTATACTTATGTGATAATCTGCACCGTATTTTGAATGAAATCAGCCAATATTGAGATGTTGTAAAGATGACTTGTTTGACATAGTTGGCCAATTATATTGCTGTCAAAAACACCATTCTTTGAATTACTTCATACATATTTGTTTGGATTAAACATAGTGTTTTGTTGGATGATAATATTGGCTAACTCTATATTCACGATCTTCTGATTATTTACACGACTTCAATTCAAATTCAAAAATTGTTGTTAAAAATTTGTGAGTTTGAGTTTTCATGCACACTTCATGATCTGGTCCATCAAATTTAGTTAGTGATATTTTTTGAGTGAAAAAGAAATTCAGATGCAGATTACTCTGGTAATATAGTTGATAGAAAAATTACTAGTGGAACGTGATTAATTTTTGAAACATTCATTTGCAGCATCGTTTTTCAAAGAAAATATCTGCATATTTTTCACTTGAAACAATTTTCAAATAGCAGAAAATTTTCTCATATAACCCCTTCGAGAAAATCATGTTTGACCATATTTTCAGATTAGTCATTTTTTTTTAAATGACAAATTTTGACTAATCTGACTCCCTCCTAATTATCAAAAAGATAAATAATGATTGAAAAGATGATAAGTGTTGATATTTAACATACATTACTCAAGAGAGTATATTTGGAAAATTTCTTTAGGAATTCAAACAAGAGTTATAAAACTTTTTGTTGGGTAAAGATTCCACGACCATTTCTATATCTATCATATTTCTATCGACCATTGTTTATCAAATCTTAAATATAGTTTGTCGATATGTGGTACTATAATCAGGAATCATTTGTTTTTCATGTAACATTTTTTTGTAAAAATAAATAAATATCCAAAGTATTCACTCTCATTTAAAAGTCCTCACGGTTATGCATGGGTGAATTACTTGGATTTTTGATTATGTGCTTCCATGCTCATTTAAAAGTCCTCATGGTTATGCATGTATGGAACGCATATCAAAATTAATTAGTTAAATAGACAAGTTGATTCTAATCCTATTTAAAAGTCCTCATGGTCATGCGTGGTTAGAAGATACTTGATTTCATTTTTTAAAATTAAATTGGAATACTACTAATCTCATTTAAAAGTCCTAACGGTTATGCATGATTAGTAGATATTCAAATTTCTGATATAAATGTACCACAAGTTGATACAATTGTATGATTTTATATTAGAACATCATTTCCATTCTTTCTAAAAGTGGAAAATGAGCCTAACAAGGGTAGTTATGATTTTTGTTTGATTTTTATTGAAGTTTAATATTTTTATTCAATTTGAGTTTAATGTTGGATTAATATTGATTACTTAATTTCTATTTTTCTCTAACACTA
The DNA here is from genome assembly GCA_030765085.1 of Allium cepa. Lineage (NCBI taxonomy): Eukaryota > Viridiplantae > Streptophyta > Magnoliopsida > Asparagales > Amaryllidaceae > Allium > Allium cepa. The sequence continues at coordinate 90,274,842 of CM060939.1, read as the reverse complement.
TTATTCTTTTGCTGATAACAAAAGGGGGAGATAAAAGTTAAGATTTTGTCAAATAGAATCAAGCAAAGGTCAAATAATTTTCCATTTGCATCTAAGCTTATTTGAATATTTCTATTTCCATGCATATATGTAGGGGAGCATCATATAGAGTGGAGGCATTTAAATAGGGGGAGCAATTAGAGTATATCATTGATCAAATACATTTAACACGGTCAAAATCTTAAATATATGTTTGTTATCATCAAAAGGGGGAGATTGTAGAAAATGCAAGTATATGATTTTTGTTTGATGATAATAAACATATATACATTCATTTAAATGTATTTGTTAATGTACTATTTTATTTTTCACAGATTAAATAAATATTTGTTGAATAAAATAAATAACACAGAATTTGAATTCAAACAGAAATTTTATTCAAACAAATATTTATTACAATCTTGAATAGTACAAATTCAAGCTCTCACTATACATATACATTTTTGATTACATCACAATTACATCACAATTCAGTTTACATAATTTCCTCACTACATATCACTCACACTCGTATTTTGTCTTCAACTGCATTCCAGTTTGAATCCAGCATCTGAGCAATCTGCAAAATATTCACTAACACAGTAAAATTGAAAAAGAAATATTTTTGCAATATAAAATAAAATATGATTTTTGAAAATATGATTTGCCTCAGTTATTTGGGTTGTTCGTCATCATTCACATTTGAATTCATCATACACGAACAATGTGACATGCACAGTGTATCACTGCACATGCCACAAGGCCGTGCACATCAATATACACTTGATAATGCTACAGGGACAGGTGAGCACAGGTCAAACCCAAATGAAAAGCCGGGTTCAACTCACGTGCAATATATTCAAAATCACGACACGAGCACAAGGTCAAACCCGAGTTTTGAAACTGGGTTCAACACAAGACAACATCAACCAAAGTCAAGGCTGCAAATGAAGACTACAGGTCTCCATATCAATCAAATGCAAAACCACATGTGCAGCAACCCAAAAGCAAGTGCAAATACAAACATACAAACAACTCAAGTGCTCAGTGATCAAGCATACAACACAGTAGTGTACATGAATACATGGAGACAAGATACATAAGTTCACATGTATGCAAAGACCAGAAGTACAAACTGAAGACTGCATGAAGTGTATGCAAACAGTCGAAGTCATGAAGCAATCAATATGAATATCACAAGTGCCACAGAAAAAATGAAGACTGCAAGCTCAAGTGATAAAACATGTGTCCAGACAACAACACAATGAATACAACTAAAGGCAGATTTGAAGAAATGAAACTGCATCAGATCACAAATGCAAGACCAAAGGCATAGCAACTACAACAAAGACCAAGTCAAAGTCCAGTGATGTAAACAGTGAAGAACATGGATGTCAAAGGCAATACACAAGTGACAGTGCACTAATAACCAGAAACTCAAGATCACACAAGCAAATGTCCAAACAACAACTCAACAGCACATGACTGCAACATAAAGCATGTCGAGCTCAGTACAGTCTAGTATGCAAAATGGAGAATATACAAGTGCAGTCCAAACAGAAGACAAGTGCACAACAAACACAAATGGCCAGAGAAATGCACAGTAGAATGAACAAGAGATGCACATAATGTAGCAATCACAAATGCTTGAAGACTACAGAACATCAAGATGAATCAAATTGAGTTCGATCAATATCAATAACCAATGTCACAGTAAAATCAACATCATCAGAGAAGATGGCCAGAGACGAAGCTCACCGGTATGAACACAAAGAAATGATGACGGCCAAAAGTTATGCAGATTCGCGAATGTATACAGTAAGAAATTCAAGTGTATGTAAATTTGAAAAAGTCATATGAATTCAACACTGTGGTGACCACGTAACAAAATCAAAGTCGTGCGCGTCAAGGCAGAAATCAGGAAAGCCGTGCGCATCAGGAAATTAACAGATTGGGAAAGTATCGAATTGATACGAATGAAAGCAAGTGTATTCGAATTCATATAAATACAAAACCCCAATTGTCATCATAGGCATCGAGTAAAAGGCAAACAATCAAACCAACAAACAGAGAAATTACATACCGAATCAACAACGAACTCGATCATCAGAGAACCAACGAGCCAAGCAATAACCATCGATCAACAGAGAAGTAAAGCAAACCATCGATCATCAGAGAGCCGCAAAACCCTAATTTAGGGGAAAAGAGGATCGGCCGCCAGTTTACGGTAGCAAAGGAAAAGGGAACGAAGCCCTAATTCAGAACGAACAAAGAATACAACAGAGGCCGCCATTTCTCCTTCACAAACAAAAGAAGTGGATCGGGTTAAAAAATATAAAAGGGCCGGCTTTATTATAAAGGGGATTTGTTTATTTAGGGTTTTATTAAGGGGTTTTCTTAATTTTTATTTGAGAAAAAATTAAGCATTCAAGTTTGTATTTTAATTTTTGCTCCTGCTTTTATTTTTAAGTTTGTTTTTTCTTTTCGAGTCAAAGAATTGGTAAATCACCACCTAGGTTGTAGGTAGTGTCAGATTGTCTAGTTAGAATTAGTTCAGTGAGCAGGGTGTGCGAGTTTGCAAAACTCTATAGGCGGGAGCAGAGTTTGCGAGTTTGAGAAACTCTATAGGCGGAGCAGGGTATGCGAGTCTATGAGAGTGTTTGTGAGCAGGAGCAAGGGTTTGCGAGTCTAGTAGAGTGTTTGTAAGCGGGATACTGTTTAATTCTAATAGAAATCTGGTAATGCAGCAGTAGGCAGGGGTTGCCGAAGCTGGGTAAACTTTGTGTGTGATTTACTTTTCAGCATATTTATTTCTGTAGTTTGTTTCTGTGTTTAAATCGAGAAAATTTGCTATAACCCTATTCACCCCCCCCCCCTCTAGGGTTAATCTAGATCCTACACTAACATCTATGAAAATTCTATTCTTGGGTGTTACTATTTATTAATTAATTCCTTTTTAATTATTTATTGTTAAAATTAAAGGGTGTTACAGTTTTGAAAAAAGTTAAGAAAAATATCTCTACATAAAATTAATCTAAGTAAGTAATATTAACATCCTTACTTTTGATTAGTTTTGTTTTGGTTTGAAAGTAAATTTGGTATTATGTTAGAACATGATTTCGGTTCAGCTATTCATTTATATGGATTTACTGATATTATTTGTTGAATTACAAAATTAAGTAATGGGCTTTGGATTTTGAATCTATGTTAACGATCAATATATACTTTGAAATTTTGCTATGTTGTTTAAAACATTAATTTGGAGGCAGGATTTTAATTTCATAATTTTCAAAAGTTATTTGAATTTGACATGAATTTTATATTTTAGGAAAATTCTTAATATCGGGTTATGATTATTTAAAATATGAAATTTAATTATTTTACCTTGAAACTTTTATTTGAGTTAAAGGATGTAGAGTCTTACTTTTTTTGGATTTCTTTCATGTATTTTCGAATTTATATGATTTATTTAGTGAAGGGAAAGTTTAAGTGTAAATGGCTATTGATCAAGTAATTAAAGAATTAAGTATTATTTTAAGTTACAAGTTTCCTCTAAAATTCCTAAAAAAATTCTTTAATGATTGTGAGTAACGAATAGAAATTGGATGAGACATAGAATGATTTGGCAAAAAGTAATTGCTTTTTAAAAAATAAATCATTTTTAGTGAAAATTCCATTTATACATGCAATATATTGGTAACCTTACAATGGCTATTTTATAATCATAACAGCTCAAGACTTAATGATGTGATAGTATTATGCTTTTATATTGATGCTCGCATTTTAAAAATGTGATAATACCATGTTTATGCCCACGATGCCTTTAATTTTACAAGTGCAATGGCATTGTATCTTACACTTACGATAGCTCAAGAGTTTTATAGTGGGGTATCACAAAAGTATTTATACTTATGATAGTTATTTTAAGCCTGATAGCATTAGGATCTTATATTACAATAGCTTTGGGTTCAAAAGTGTGATAACACTATATTTATACTTATGATAGCCTAAGTATTTTAGAGGTGCGATAGCACTATAATTTGAGAAGTGAAATAGCTTTATTTTTATATGTATCATATCACATAGCTAATTTCTATTGTGTCGGGATTTCCTAGCAAATAAAACATGGACTTTCGTTAAATCATAAATTTTGAAAAAAAGTTTTAAAAGATTAAAGAGGAAAATTTAGCCCAATTTAAGTAATTTTATATGGAATAAACTTATACTTGTTTATATGTCTTGTATGGTTATTACGTGGACATAGTGTATGATGGATGATAAGTTTATATTTTCCATTTTTCTTTTTGATTATTTATGATATTGCTTACAACATGCTCATTCCTATAATATCGAAATATTTATTGCTTTAGGTATCAAGAACTAATGATTAATTATGGTTGTTCCATTGGTGAGATAATCATACTAAGATCCAATGTGAGTTTTATTGCATTCAGGAGATCAAGAGGATAAAATTGAGTCAGGATTCCTAAAATTATTCAATAGGAATAACTTGTTTAATGTTTAAAAGTAGATTTAAGAGTGTGGACCGATGTCAGGATGACACCTCGCACTATAGCTAATTAAGTCCCACGGTTATCAAGATCAATGATTCTAATGCATAAGGCGTGGCCAACAATGAGGTTAATCTTTATTCTCATCCTGGAATCGAGTAGGGATGCTCGCTATTGTTTTTCCTCTACCATAGAGATATCTTATTATCTTTATGGGAATGGAAGCCATTACTATTTATCTTATTACTCATATAGGAGCGAAAGATCATTGGATAATCTAGTTATATTGGCCAGAGTAAGGGTCATAGGTTTTTGGTTGGCCTATGAAAAGTTATAATTATATGAACCTAGGGTATTATATCGATGTGTCGACACTCATTAGGATATGTAGGAAATGAGTAACCCTTAGATCCTATAGCATATAGGACTATTAATCTTGGACCTATTGTGATTGATGCTTGTATTATGTTCTAAAATTATGGTTTCAAGTGGATGGATGTTATGCTTGAATTCATGAGTAGTCTACTTCCCTTCAAATTATGAACCTCTCTTAAATTAAATGAATATTTTGGGACACATAAAGTAATTACTTGTCAATATATTATTTCTTTCCATTGGATTTTTTAGGTCCCTGCTTACTTCGATGGCATTTATGGTCCAATCTGGAACGATAGTAAATACTAGAACTTTACAGTGTTTAATTGACCATAATTCTATATATTCTATTTACTAGAGGTTCTCAGGTAATTCGAGGAATGGTTCTAATAAAAATAGTTTGTTATTGCATATCGCTACTGGTTTCTGAATATACTACAGTAGGGACATATAATTTAGAAGAATATGTGAGTTGTTCATACTGTAAGAATACCAGTGAAGAATAAACCCATTCCACTCAACAGTGTGGTCACACCATGTATATATTTTGATTAGGATGGACTAATATTATTCACTTTTTGTTTGACTTGAAATTTTTGATTTTCCCTTAATTGCTCGGGTACTCATTTGAATAAATCGAGAATAAGGTTTTTTAGGTTTAAGATGAATAAAGCTTCTGAAGATGTGTAGGAGACAAAGTAATATTAGTTTTATTTTAATTTCTATTATGATGTATAATTTCTTTTGTTCCGACATAAAGACGAGTTTTATAACTGTTAGTAGTTATGATCTAATCATCCAAAGGGCATCTTCATATGTCGCTCTCAGAAATATAATTTTTTGAGAGAAACGGATGTGTAGTGCGACACTACACAGCCGGTTATATATAATATTAAATTAAGTAGGTAGTGCGATCAACAAGCCTGATCGCTGGCCAAAAACTAATACAGCAAAGTTTTAATAAGACTGCAAAATGCAGACTGCAAAATGCTTGAAGCCTTAATAAGACAAGTATCAGAACAAGATACAAAATCCAGACTGCAAAATGCTATAATAAGAAACAGGGGACACAGAGCCCATGCTTGAAACCTTAATACGACAAGTAGTGATGGGGCGAGCTACGCATGACGACCAAGAGGCCCGCGGATGGGAGAAGCTGTTGTGCTGCCTGCTGATTCGGTTGGTGGGGTGCTAGGACACGGAAGCCTTAGCCTAAAAGGAGCAGAGTGGCTGTAACCTGTAAAAGAAGAGTAGTAATAAATGATGCGCCTGCATGTACCTTCGAAGTGTGATTTGGGATTGTTAAAAATGTGTGCGTTACGCTCTATCCAAACACACCAACTGAATATAACCACTAGAGGATCCAAGTGTTTATCCGACGAATTAAATTGCCAGAAATCAAAGAAGGAGATGATAGATGGAACATATCCCAGAAGGTGTGCAGAAGTTGCGGCCCAGACCCGAAAGGAGAAATCGCACTCAAAAAAGAGATGGTGAATACTCTCAATGTCATTATTACAGAAGACGCAATTGGGGTCCTGCGCTATGTTGAGACGAAATAGCCTATCTCTAGTATTGGCTCGTCCGTGGATAAGGCACCATTGAAAAAATAGCATTCTTGGTTGGAGCTTATACTTCCAGATCCTGGAGAAGTTGAAGAGACGGCCTGGATTAATTAGATGCGCATAGCAAGAGGCAACGGTGAAGCCAGCTGAAGGATTAGGGGCCCAAAGAATCTTATCAGGTGATTGAGAGGGGTGGATGGATTGGAGGATGGAGACAGCCTGATGAAGCTCTGCTAAGGTGGTGAGGTCAAAATAGGAAGAAGGGACAATGAGGTTCGGACCCAAGGCAAATAGTTCGGAGGTGGTAGAAAATCTGGCGTCCGAGTGTGAAAAGAGGTTAGGGAGGGTGGAGGAAAGGGGAAGCTGACCATACCAGGTATCCAACCAGAAGATGCAGTTAGCGCCATTGCCTATGCTTACATGGAAGAGTGTTCTAACTCTAGGAAGGGTGGAGAGGACCCCGGTCCAGAATGGTGATGGTTTGAGACTGGGATCGGAATGTAGGACGAGATGCGGGTTAGATCGATAGTAAAGGGAAGAGATCCAGGATTTCCAAAGGAAAGAATCGGGAGAGAGAAACCGCCAAAGCCATTTGGCAAGAAGCGCGAGGTTGAAGCAGTAAAGATTAGTAATACCTAGGCCACCATTTCTAGTTTGCAAACAGGCGGTCCTCCAGTTGACAAGTTTCTTAATTCTGCCACCGTTCCAAAGAAAAGCACTTCTGATCGAGTCAATTCTTTTGATAACCCAGGTTGGGAGTTTGTAAAACGACATCCAATAAGAAGGGATAGCCGACAAGACCGACTTAACAAGAACTAGACGACCTGCAGCTGATAGGGAGTTAGCTTTCCAGGAGAGAAGTCTATTTTCAATTCTGGTGATGAGGGGGAGCCAGTCAGCCTTGTGAAGTTTGGTTGGGCGGAGCGGGATACCCAGATAGGAGATGGGAAATTGCGCGATGCTACAGTTGAGGAGGTTGGAAAAGGTGCTACCAAGGTGATCGGAGTTCCCGAGCATGATGATGGAGCTTTTGCTGAAATTGATGGATAGGCCAGAAATGAGTTCGAATGAGTAGAGGGCTACTTTAAGGCAATGAATGTGGTTGACGTTTGGGGTTGCGAAGAGGATAGTATCGTCCGCAAAATGGAGATTAGATATGGTTAGGTTTGAGCTGGGGAGCTTGATGCCTACGAAGAGGTTTTGGGAAGTAGCAAGTTTGATCATACGATTAAAAACATCAGTAACAAGGACAAAGAGCAGGGGGGAGAGCGGGTCGCCTTGGCGCAACCCACGAGTTGATTTTATTAATCCACCGGAGACTCCATTGATAGAGATGGAGGAGTAGCTAGAGCAAAGGATATTCTGAATCCAGTTACACCATTTTGAGGAGAAGCCCCTATGTTCTAGAAGCTTCAAAATGAACTGCCAGTTAACTGTATCAAATGCCTTGGAGAAATCTAATTTGAGAAGAAGGCCAGGCGCTGAGGATTGGTGGCAAAAAGAGATGACCTCCTGAGTGGCGGCAACACAGTCCATGATATTTCGACCTAGTATGAATGCTGATTTCTCTATTCCAATGAGGGGGGCTATTACGGCTTGAAGGCGATTGGAGAGAACTTTGGTTATGATCTTAAAGGTGGTGTTCAGAAGGCTAATGGGTCGGAATGAGGGAAGAGAGGTAGCGCCAGGGGTTTTGGGGAGAAGGATGATGCTGGCATAGTTGAGGCGAGCCACTGATGATGGGTCAGCATGGAATTCCGAACACATCTCCAAAATGTCAGACTTCACGGTATCCCAGTAGTGCTTGAAAAAAATTGGGCCGAAACCATCTGGGCCAGGGGCTTTATCATCAGACATTTCATTCAATGCCGCCCAAATCTCAGCCTCCGTGAAAGACTGATCAATAGAGATGGGAGAGCGGTCGGGATAGAGCAGATTCCAGTCTATGGGAGGGGATGGGGGATAGACGCAACCTAAAATGTTGCGGTAATAGGAGGTGAACAGGTTCAAGATATCTGACTGATCAGTGAAAGTCGTGCCATTGTGGGAAATTTCTGGAATAAAAGTGGATCTACGTCTGCCGTTAGCTAGTCGGTGGAAGAAAGCCGTATTTCTATCACCCTCATCAATCCATTTTGCCTTGGAGCGTTGCTTCCAGCCTATTTCCTCTTGGAGTGTCAGTCTGTCTAAGACCGCTTCCCGGTCGCAAAGGCGGACCCTATCCGACTCGCAAAGGGGGCCGAGTTCTTCCTTGATGTTGAGATCTAAAATTTCCTCCTGAATTGCAGAAATGCGCGAGCGGAGAGAACCCCAAACCGTCTTCGCCCAGGGTTTAATGATCTTACGGAGGGTTCTGAGTTTACAGACAACGCGGGCGGTGGCCGAAGGAGAGGTAAGGGGCTGGGACCAGATTAGTCTGATGAAATCGTCGAAAGATGGCTCAAGAAGCCAAAAACGCTCGAAACGGAAGGGTCTAACTATACCGGAAGAATGACCAGTGTCAAGAAGGAGAGGGCAGTGGTCCGAGATGATTGTGGCTAGACCAGAGACTATTGAGAGTGGGTAAAGATCATCCCAGGCTGGATTGAAGAGAAAACGGTCCAGTTTCGCCAACGAGGGCACAGATCTGCGATTTGACCAGGTGAATAGGCGATTACTGATAGGTGGGTCTATTAAGGAGCAGTCATTGATGAAAGAGTTAAAGGATTCAGAATCGTGTGATAAGTTACCCGAGGTACGTTCCTCAGAGGATCTGGTGGTGTTGAAATCACCTCCGACTACCCAGGGGCCATTAACATGAGAGGCGAAGTTAAGACAGTTCAACCATAGAGCACTACGGTCTCGAGTATCAGATGGACCATAGATATTTGAGAAAAAAAAGATTGTACCAGATTGTAAATGACGGAGGGCGACGTGTAAAGCTGATGGCTGGTATATAGTTTGACAGTGGGCCCACACCGATTCATCCCAGGCTGTCAAGATGCCTCCACTGGAGCCCACAGCATTCAAGTGGGCCCACCCAGTGAGGTATGGTCCACCAATTTGTCTGAGGAGGTTAGGCTTAGGATCAGATAGTTTGGATTCTTGCAAAAAAAGAATGTTTATTTTATGGGGGGCAATGATGAGATTGACTGAGTGTCTTTTGCTGGGGTCCCCCAACCCCCTAACATTCCATGATAGTATCTTCATTGGGAAAGTGACAAACGCTCGGATTCTAGGGTTTGCATGGAGATGTAGTGATCATCACTCAAACTCACACCCATACAACGTGCCATATTCTTATTCAGATTTTTATTTAGAGAAGAAAAAACCACATGTTTATAGTAACTACCGGGGAGAGAAGCTGCTTTATCTAGCCTGGAACTCCTACGGACGGTCGCTGGAGTGACTGACTGGGTCCAAAGAGTTACCGCTGGCGTTGTCTCTTGGTTGTGATCAACAGGCTGAGCGACAGGGGGTAGGGAGGTAGGTTGGGGGGTGAAGGGTTGGGGGGAACTGTGTGGTGGGCGAGACTTGGGTGGCGGGTGAAGGCTTGTGAGGTCTAAGTCTTCATATGGGTTCCACGCTTGCTCCTGGGTTGGCCAAGGGTCCCAACCCCTTGGGCCTATAACTTCAATCGACCGATCTATGGATTGGACCGGAACAGGAGGGGAAGTTGAGAGGAGAGGCTCGAAATTCATGACGTCAAATTTATCGTCTGGATCCAAGTTGTCAATCGGAATATGGCGGTCAAAGTGCTGGAAATCCCTCTCGTAGTCTATGCCTAACAGATGGTTCTCTGGTCTCCTATTAGGGTGAACATGTTCCCATTTCTCAATCTTCAGTACATATGCCACATTGTTTATAGTTGCAACAAAGGAGGACGGTGATTCAATGCCGGAATAGAACTGCAATTTGATATATAGGTGACGGTGATCAAAATTTGCCCAATCGCAATCATCCTGTTCCAAAAATCTGCCCACTGGATTGACCGCCTCCGAGATGGCTTCGGCGTTGAATCGGAAGAGTTGGGGGAAACCCGAGACCCGCGCCCAAGACGGCGGATCCAAGAGCAGTTCCTGGTTTTCTGGCTCGGCCCATTGCTGAAAATGAATAACTGCCCCAGGTTTACTGATAGTCGAACGTTGCAGGATCCGGTCGCGGATAGCAAAAGAGGGGCAGAGAAAGATGAAGCTGTCATTGGTTAGGATCCATAGGGGCCAGTCTTGGTGTCGGAAGTTTGAAGTGAGCACTTGATGGAGGGAGTCAATCGACCAGACCCCACTGATGATCTTTGCTGTGAGAAGGAGAGATGGGTCCATACTACTGAAAGATTTCGATTTTGGTTCTGGGTAAGAAGACAGATTGGAGGGGAAAGTCTCGTTGGGAGAAGAAAAGGAGGGATGAGATTGTGTGGGGAAGCGGGATAGTTTTGATAGTTGAGCTGGAAAAGGATTTGACTTCGGGACCCACTTTACAGAGTAGGATTTGTCTTTTGCAGGAATTGGAAGAGGTGCGGATGAGCTGTCAAAATGAGCACGAGCTGGATTGGCTGGCTTTCTGTTGCAGTGAGATTTGGGATGCCCAAAAAATCCGCATTTATAGCATATCTTGGCATCCCTACAGTTTTTGGCCACGTGTCGAAAGCCTGCACAACGAAGACAACGACCCTTCGATTTCAGATAATCAACCGTGCGACGCACGTTGATGAACGAAGGTAAGGAGGAGTTCCTCCTGATGTGGGGGGTAGGAGGGGGGCAAGAGCGTGGTGATGAGGCCACCACCTGAGCAAATGTCCTGGACTTGGAGAACTCACTGTGGGGTGGCTTTTTTAAGACTGGAGTGGACGACGGGGGACGAGATGACTGCAAAGGGAAGTTAGCCTCCGACGAGAATACGGCGGAAGGGCCACCAAAAGTGTTGGTGTACTTGCTGGGAACAAAAGAGATCGGAGGTAGAAAGGGAGGGAGAGGAGGGAGAGAAGAAGTGGAGGACGCCATTTCGAATATATGAATTGTTAATTCAAAGATGTAATCCTATGTTTATGTAAGGAATTTGAAAAGAATGAATGGAAGGGAAAATATTTTGTGAAAACTTTAACATTCTTGTGCTTTTGGTATTAATGATGGAAATATTGGTCTTATTTTGTTGTTAGAAAATAATATTGAAGATGGCTGCATTACTATTAGTGTCTATTTTCGAGTCATGAGAAAGGGATGCTGCAAATACGATTTTTGAAAATATAACCCAAATAAAATAAGAATGCTAAACTGGGGAATAGGATAATGTTACAGTAACATACTTTTCATTTATTATAGATACAATGTATGTTTATCTATATTCTTCCCTCTGTCTTTAATTTATTCTTATGAATCACGTGAAGACTCGTATGTAAATTACATGAAATGGAACTAAAAGTGGAAGACTTAACTCAGGAGATGGAAGCACTAAGAATAACGAAAATGTTCAGCTCAATGCTAGAAATGCAAACCGAACCACTGATGCTGATGCTAATGTTAATGTGGGTGCTGGAATCTCACAATTTGACATAGGGATGATGATCGATTCTCTGATAACATGATGCAAGCTAGAGAAGTGGTCGGGTTTTCTAGAGGAAATATCGGTAATGTTGGGGCGATTGTACCTAAGGTGGTTGCTCACAGCATCTATGCTGCATTAAATAGAGACTACATCGATCTAGCAGTAAAGCCATTTATGGGTACGACAAAGCCATCAAATTGGAGGATTGGCTTCTTTATTACAAAAGGATCTTCGCTCATTTAGGTTTCAATGATGAACAAAAGAGGAGGTTGGCTTCTATACAATTGCAAAGAGATGCTTTGTACTAGTGGAATATTGTAACCATGTGTTGATGGAAGATGATCCTACTTAGGATGACTTTAAGGAAAGGTTCAAGGATAAGTTCTTGTATACAGAAGTAAATTCTTTAAGGATGTTCTTAGAATTAAAGCAAGGGGATATGGCTATTCTTGAGTATTCTACAGAGTTTGTTGAAATTTCGAGGCATGGACATGTTATTATTGATATTTTATTCAAGAAGAACGAAAATTTTAATCAAGGGATGAAGCTTTAAATTTTTGAGGAAACCATACCACACCTTAAATATCTATATAATGTTGTCATAGATATGGCTTTAAGGAATGAAATTATCTTGCATCACTTGGGACGAATACGTCTGTAGAGATCACGAGTTTCCAAGGCAAGAGAAGAAAGTTCTTCAATAAAAATGGTTCTCAAAAGAGTGGTGTTTACAAGAAAGTAAAATCAAAGGTGATTCGGAATAAAAGAATTTCATCAGACAATTAATTCACCTCGGGTAGCAGCGGCCGTGTTTGTAAAGAATCAGGGTGAGTTGATAAGAATGTGTATTGATTGTAAAAAGTTAAATGAGAAGATCATAAAGAATCAATATCATTTTCCTAGAATAAGTGATTTTATCAATGGAGTGGAGAAAAGGGTTTATTGCAATTGAATTTAGCAGTGAGTTTCCATCAATTAAGTGTGGCGGAGAACAGTCTACCATAGCTGGCGTTGTGAATAAGTTATGGTTCGTATGAGTGGTTAGTCATGCCTTTCAGACTAACCAATGCACCTACTTTCTTTACAGACGTGATGAACCAAATCTTGCGAGAGCGTTTGGGTAGATTCATATTTGTACTTATTAATGACATCTTCATATATTCTAAGAATAAACAAGATTGTGAAGTTCATCTAAGAATTTTGCTAGATACATTGAAGCAACGTTAGCTAAAGATGAAGTTTTCAAAATGTCATACTTAGGAAAGAGAATTAAAGTTTCTTGGACATGTAGTTTCCACGAATGGATTGTAAGTATATCCCTCACGGTTCCAAGTTATTAATAGTTTGAAAAGACTTGAGGTTATGAATGAATTTAGAAGTTCCTTGGGGTCAGTGGGCTATTATCGAAGATTCGTTAAGAATTTCTCTCGTATCACATCACCGATGACTAAATTAACAAAGAAAGGCATAAAGTTTGTTCGGATTCATAAATGTGAAGAACCAATTCCAAATCTAAAACATTTATTAACCAGTGTGTCTGCGTTAGTGCTGTAAAATAGGAATCATGACTTGGTGGTGCTTATAGATGCTCATGGAATAGGAGAAGGAGCTATATTGATGCAGAGAAATAAAGTCATTGTCGTTGCTTCTCCTAATTTGACTGCATGAATTTTGATTTTTACTCATGATTTGAAATAGGCAGTAGTAACCTTTGCACTACAAGTGTGGAGACGCTATCTTTTAGAAGAACAGTTCGAGTTGCTTATAAGTCTTAAGTCTTTCAAATATTTATTCTCTCAAAAGAAGTTGAATACGAGATAGTAAAGTTGACTTGAGGTTTTAGCAACTTATGACTTTGGAATTGAGTATATGCTAGTGAAAGGAAATAAAGATGTTGACATACATAGTACAAAATGTCTGAACGTAGTTTTGGCAATGTCAGTGAAATAAAATTACATAGAGGTGTTGGCTTTTTGTGGAATGTGTATGTGGGTGATGACTATTTGTAGTATGTCTACTGCAATGATCTGTTGCTTAGAAGTTCAACCCATATTGATCAAAAGAATTGCTATGAAGAGAAGAGATGACCCAATACTATTGAATGAATTAGGAAACTAGAAGCGATTACAAAGATTGATTACTTGAAAGATATTGCACTTAGCCAATTTATGAATAGAAGTTCTTAGAGAATATCACAAATCAAAATTTGATATTCATCTAGAAGGTACGAAAATGTATTAGGAGATGAAGTGAAGTTTTTGCTAGGAAGGAATGAAGAGAGACGTTGGCATATGGGTGAAATAGTGTTTAAATTACCAATTAATAAAAGTCGAGCATCAAAAGCCAAGTGGATTACTTCAACCTTTAGAAGTACCGCTATTGAAATAAGATTCTATATTGATGGATTATGTAGATAGGTTACCAAGGTCGAATAAGGAAATTGAAAGCATTTGGATTATAGTTAATAGACTGATAAAGAGTTGCATGCTTCATCCTCATTATGTCGACAAGAACAACACCGAATTTGGCATAATTGTTTATGAAGAATATTGTCAGACTACATGGTATACCGACGGTAAGCGATCAGGATTTTTGTTTACTAGTGAGTTCTAGAAGAGTTTATAATAGGTACCGAGCTAAAAATTATTACCACTTACCATCTACGGACTGGGTATACAAAATGGCTTGATAAGGAATTTGACGATTTATTGGGAGCTTATGTATTAGGCTTCGGAAAACAGGGGAAGAGCACTTACTGCTAGTCGAATTCTCTCATAATAAAAGTTAGCAAACTAGTATAGGAATGACATTATTTGAAGATCTATGCGGAAGGTCGTGCAAAAGATCAGCATGTTAGTTGGAAAAAGTGATAGACCAATTTTTAGTCTGGATGTAGTAAAAGAAGCAACTGAAAAGATTAAGTTGATTCGAGCAAGGATTAAGGAAACTTAGTCTAGGTAGAAAAACTATTTAATCAAAGGCATATATATTTATAATTGTCAGTTGGAAATTATGTTTTTTGTGAAAGTATGATCAATGAGTGTTATATGATTTGGGTAGTGGTGAAATATGGAATTGAGATATATTAACCATTTTCCTATATAGAAAGTATCGAGAAACTAAAATATCGTATTGGGCTTCTGAATACTTTGGTAGGTGTAAATAATGGTTTTCATGTTTCTCATTTGAGAAAGTATGTATGTAATCCAGAGCCTCCTATTGAACCAATAGCTTTGGATTATCTAGCAGTGGAATGAAATATGACTATCATTAGATAACCAATTCATATCGAGGATCAAGTTAAGAAGGAGCATAGGAATAACACAGTCAAGCTTGAAAATATAGTGAAGTGATGTTGGGAGATTGAGGATATAATTAGAGGTTTATTCTCAGTTGTTTTAACGTATGCTTCGTATGGTTTCATACACTTCGACTAAAAATTATCTAGTGATATTTGATTTGTATGTTCATATGCCATATATGTGTATAATTATTATACCTTATCAAAATTTGGAGGATGAAATTTTTACAAGAAGGGAACCCGTAACACCCTTAATACTACAGGTATATTATTTGTAGGAATGTAATTAATGGTTAAAAAATAATATGGGAAAAATGAAACATGTGTGAAGATTTACCACAATGAATGACATTTTGGTTTTAAATTTAAATGGAGGACTATTTTGAGGAAGGAGTGAATGTTATAAATTAATTGAGAAAGAGGAATTAACGAAAGAAAGTTAAGGCACGTTGCATACCCTTACACTTATCTCCCTCTCTTTACTCTTCATTTCATTTCCTCATACTAAAAAAAGATAAAGCTTGGAAATGATAAAGCTTGGAAAAAAAGGAAGTTAAGGAAAATCCTTCTACACATAATTATTCGAGGTAATAAATATTAACATGCCTACTTTTGGTTGGTTTTATTTTAGACTTGGTTGGTTATTGTATTAAACCTGATTTCGGTTGTGGTATTCATTTATATGGACTTTTGGCTATTATTAGTGGAATTATGGAATCAATTAAATGGTTTTTGGATTTTAAGCCTATGTTAATGACCTTCTTTGGAACTTTGCTGTATTGTTTAAAAAATTAATTTAGACAGGTTTTTAATTTCATAATTTATTAAAATCATTTGGATTCTATATAAATTTATATGTTGGGAAATTCTTATTTTCATGTTTGATTATTTGAAATATGAAAATATTTATTTTACGATGAAATTTTTATATGAATTAAAGTATAGAAAATCTGATATATATTTTTTGGAATTTTTCCCATGTTTTATCAGATTGATGTGGTTTGATTGGTTAAGGGAAAATTTATGTGTAAATCATCATTATTTAAGTATGGAATATTGTATTAAGTAAGAAATTTCCTTTGAATTTTTTTGAAAATATTTATGTAAAGACTATTATTAGTTTATATGAATTTTGCATATATCACGATTTGGTAAAAAATAATTGATTTTAAGGGAAATAAATCAATTCTAATGGTAATTACCAAAATACCATTTATACACGAGTAACTTTTAGCATCCCTATGACAGATATTTTAATCAAGGTATAGCAATGCGATATCACTTTAATTTTATGGTTATGATAGTATTTTTAAAAGTGTGATGGCACCATATTTATATTCATAATATCTTTTTTAATTCAGTGGCACTATATCTTATACTTACGATTGCTCGGGAGTTTTATAGGTGCAATAGCACTAGAAATTTCATACTTACAACAATTATTTTAAAGGTGCAATAGCACTGGGACTTTATACCTACTACAGCTTTGGCTTAAAAGTGCGATGATACTATGTTTATACTTACAGTAGGCATATTTTAGAGGTACAATAGAACTATAATTTGCAAATTGTGATAGCCTTAAATTCATAAATATGATAAAACATAGCTAAGTAATGGGCATAACTTTTCCTAACATTAAAAGTATGGACTTTTGTTAAATCATAATTTTGAATAAAGTTTTAAAATAGGGGAAAGGAAAATTTAATCTAGTTTTAATAAGTTTATATGGAATAAACTCATACTTTTTTATATGTGTTTATGGCCATCATGTGAACGTACGTGTATGATTGATAATACCTTTATATGTTCTATTTTGTACTTTGATCGGTTATGACATATGTTATGACATGCTGACTCCTATGACATATAAATATATATGGCTTTGGGTATTGTGAACCGATGACCAATTAGGTTTGTTCCATCAGTAAGAATGGTCAGACAAGACTCCTTTTTGAGTAGAATTTACACAAAAAACCAAGAATACCAAATTATGTTAAGATGCCCAGCACAGATCGAAGAAATGACTTCTCTAATATTTGGAACCATATTTAAGCATATGGGTTGGTGTCGATATAGCGCCTCACATTGTAGTCGATTAAGCCCTTCGGCTATCAAGGTCAATGAATTTAATGCATGGAGCTATGCAAACATCGAGGCTAAAATTTGTGTATGCATTAATCGAGTAGGAATGGTCGCTATTGTTATCTTTCTTCTATCATGTGGATATCGTGGTATCCTTGTAACGTTCCACTATTTCGAACCGTTCAAATCGACAATAAACCACACATGCCAGACTTGAATTTCTTGAAATAATAGATTGTAAATAAAAATTGGCAAACTTAACATATACCGTAAACAAATCAATCACAGAATCACCGACACAGAGTATTATAATAGAATGCAGCGGAATAGATTAATAAATAGTAGTTCATGAAGCTACTACAATAACAAAGTCTGAAACAAAATACAATAGAGGTTTCAAATACAAAGAAGTATACTGATACATAAGTAAATAACAAAATCCAGAAACGAGATATGACCGAACAACAGAATAGCTAGAATCCTAGAAAGTAGCCAAGGCACAAATAGAAGATCCTCGACAACTCCAAGTTCCAAGGTAGAATCACGAAAGCTGAATATACTCAGGCTGACCCGAGTATTTAAGCAAAACAAAAACACTCAAGTCAGGGCTAACATTCTCATGTAAGTGATAAACTCAAGTGAAACGTCATCAAAATTACAAAACCTTAAAGGATGTTTGGGATCGTCATCCTTCAAGAAACAGTGAAACTATATACGATATATCGTAAATGTAAATTGGTAAAACAAGGTATCAAATAGTTTAAGGTGTTATCCAAATTCCCTTTATAAAGTCATTTCAACATTAATTAAAATCACCACTTATCCCTTTACAATCGAATATTAAATATCTAACTTTCGTTATATTTAAATTTGCACTTAATCTCCTTTATTCAAATCAAGTTACAAATCATATCATTTAGATTCTAAAATCAATAGTCTCCAAATCAATTCTTGTTTTTAAATGCAATTAAATTTCAATTTATTCTTATTCAAGTTAAATCCTACACAAATTAGGTTTCAGATCAATCTTTATCTAATTTTAATCCTAAACAAATTTCGAATCAATTTAGTCCAACCCTAAACAAATTTAATTACAATTTAATTAAGTTCAATCAACTTACCTATTTAAGTCATTACAAAGACCAATTTTTGGGAATCTTATTTTAACATTTAATTACAGTTTAAATCAACACTAAAATACTCAACTTTGATTTATATTTTAGTTTGAAATATTTTCTAACACATTTATTTAAATCACAATTTCCATCTAATTAACATTTCAAAATCCATATTAAATCTATTTATACAATTTAATTTCCCATCTTATCAATTCCATTTGTATAAATTCAAACACCATTATTCAAATCAAATTCTTAAGTTAAATCCATATTTCAACTAATCTTACTTATCCACTTTTGATTTATTAATAATGTTTAAATTCTATAATTTAACAAAGTTAAATTATAAAATAAATATTAGAGTTTATTTAAATTTTGAAAAATAGATTTTTAAAGTATTTATTATGATATATTAGAAAATCTTAAAATGCGATTTCAAAGGGTATTTATTTTATTATCTATTATATAAATTTATATAATTTTAAAAACATATAAGATATAAGTAAAATCTTAAATATATATTTAAATCCATATTTACTCATAAATTATTTTTAAAAATATATAACTTAATTTCCACAAAAATTTATTTTAAAAAAATCTTTATAAATTACATACATACATATATATATGTATGTATGTATATACATTTAAAATAAACTTTATTAGATTCCCAAAATCCAAATCAATTTATATCTCCAATTAAACCAACGATATTCATATATAGTTTGACTATCATAGTCAAGTGATACAGATATTTATCATTTCAATCCGTAGTATATAATATATGGATATATATCATTTCAATCCGACATCCCAAATTTCGATTAAAAATCGTTTGGATCTATTATTGTAATCCATAACGATTCTTCTTTATTCTAATGTTCGTTCGGGTGTGTATTATTTCAACCCATAATGATTTTTTTTCCTATTCTACAGGGAACTGGGAATGTGACATAATACAAAATAAATTGAAATTAATTCGTATGTGCATGTCTCATATTCAAATTTCATATATCACAACATATACATAAACTGAACCATATATCAAAAATTCAACTACATGTCAACGTGTCAAAATCGTGTATCATATGTGTATCAGTCATGTCAAAAAGGTGTACAAATAGGATATTTAACATCAATTTAAATATTCTAAAACAATCCTAACATTTCATATAAATCTAAATTGTGTATTTCACTTACCATGTGATTTTCAGTCGTGAGTGAGCGGCACTCACCTTTCAAGGCTAAAAGAACAGATCAACGAATACAAAGCACGGTGCGATATTCGACGAACGTCAAACATGAAAGAAATGAACACATAGTTGGACGGCGGCTCGACAAACAGAGTATCTATGTATAAACTGAAGAGTATCAGCGGCCGAAAAGGTTTGGGACGTTGCAAATGGAGCAGCAAGGCGCAGGACAAGGTGTAGGTTGTGTAGCGATGAGGATGGATGGCTAGGGGGTTTTGGGTGAAGGGCTTACTGGGTTTGGGTTGCAGGCTATTAGGGAAGTAGAGGAAGGATGGAGCCTATGACACGGGGGAAGGACGCGGGGGGAGGAAGGGGGTGAGGCTAGCTGAGGTGGAGCGGAGTTTGGCTCGGGTGGAAAGGCAGCACATGTTTCGGGGAGGGATGAGCGCTGGAAGTTGAACACGGGGTTTGTGTGGTTGAGATCTGGGAAAGTCGTGGGAAGGTTGCGCGGGTTATGGCTTCGGTAGCCCACGGTGGTGAGAAAGAGACTGGGTCGGGGAAACAAAAGAAGCGGAGGTGCGAAGAAGTCAGCGAGGTGAGGGATGAAGGTCTCGGGAGGAATTTTAAAAACTGGGAGAAGAATAAATAAAGAAGAAAGAGACGAAAGAGGATTAATGAAAATATATATGCATGAACCCCGAAACTTTTGTGTCCTTTCATTTTTGACTTTTGGGTGTCTAAACTGACGAATGGAAAAGGACAAAAAAAATATCCATGATTAACACAGCAAGCTGAACTAGAAGGTGGACATAAAATTGCAAATGGACTCAATTTGGCGAATCGTCACAATTTGCATTTTGCTAATTCCGGCATGCACCAGACTCCGAAATACACAAATGAGTATATCACGATGATCAACGCGGTGCGAAGGACAAGAGGAAACAGAAATATCTATGTCAGGGCCTTCCTACCAAAAGTCCATACGGACATTGATATACATTGTTATTCCGTACGGAAAAATCCAAACGGAGCTAGAAACGTCCGAATTTCACGAAACGAATTATGCAGTCTTTTTCAAAGTGTTCTACATAATTTTTCTCATGTTGGCATATTTAGGTTTCGGAAACACATTTAATTTCAACTGTTATTAACTGATTTAAACTGAATTTCTAGCGATTGATAGAACATCTATATTATTCGATGAAAATTTTCCATTTTCTATGTCTAGATGGACGCGTAGAAAATATCAACTTTCCATCGTAAAATTCTATTATTTGTTTAATGGTAGATTTCAGTTTATTATATTCAATAAAATCCACCTTTATTTAATTTCAAAGTGAACTATACTTCAAATTAATAGAATTGAATATTCATTGGTTTATAATTTCTAGTTCCTTGATTAAAATGCTAATAATAACTAATGCGGTATTAAATTCTTAATTTCTCAATTTCTGAATCTTTTAACTAATTAAGTCTTATTAAATTAAAGTTTATATTTATTTCCTTGTGTGTAAAATTCAATTATACTAAATTTTATTAACAATTTAATTTCAATAGGTTGATATGTAAGATGAGAAAAATCAAGATTAAAAATTTAAATAAGTTTGAATACATAATTACACATTTATTGTTTACAAATAGATTAGATGTTAATGTTCAATTAAAAACCAATTTCATTTAATCTTAAATTGATTTCATGATTTACACAATATTAAATTTATCCAATTAAACTTTTATTAAATCATACATTTGAAATCACCTAAAATAGTTGTCACTTTATTAAATCAAAAATCAGATGTTATAATTCAAAGTAAATTTTATTTAAAATCCTATATTTTTTATTTCTTACCGTATTAAATTCTAAAATTTGAAGAAAAAAAATATCGAAAAATACGGACTGTTACAATCCTTGAGGGAACTAAAATCATTATTATTGTCTTATATCACGGGAGTATCTTAGTACTTTTATGGGAGCGAAAGAGTTGGATTCTCTAGTTATATTGGCCGAAGTTAACCTTATAGGTTTTTAGTTGGCCTGTTAAAAATTATAGAATTATAATGACATAGAGTGTAATAACCCGGTGTTGAGAGATAACTAACTAAAAAAATTAATAGTGATTTAATTAATTAAATGGATCTTAAATATTAAATATGAATAATTTTTAACTCAATATAATATATAGGCTTAAAATGTAAATAAGTGGTAATTAAATTAAGTATATTACATATAGAATAATATTTCGTAAAAAATTATCTATAGAATAATCATGTTGATTTAAGTATGAAATAATTTATAGTGGAAACTGGAATTAGATTGAGCTAATAAATAAATATTTATTGAAGTAGGCTAATTATGATATTTTGAATAAATAATTAAAAATAAAAAGAATTTGTAGGGAATAAGTTCTATAAATTCCATAATGATATGTTAGTGGCAAAGCAGTGTAAATATAATTTTTATTTGAGAATTAATAGCGGTTTGAGTTGAATGAAAAAATATTTTGTAAAGAAAAAATAGATAATAAGAAATAACTAGGTTTGGGCCAAACATGAAGCTCAATCCTAAACCCAAATTTGAAAGCCTGGACCATTCTATGTATAGAGACTTCATTCTCTACCTTAACAATATTATCACATATCCTATTTTGGATATTGTAACTCATTTCATCCTCTTCTAGTAAAAGATCAACACCTAATCAACTCCTCTAAGCCCAAAATTAAATGATATAAAATAGTATAAATTCTCGAATCAACACAGATGCACCTCTATACAAGGTTACACTAATAGGAGCTTGCAAAATCAAGATTTAATCATGTTTTTGGAGTATGATGATTTACTATTAAAAAATGGTGAAATCGGAAGTCAAAGAAGAAGTAAACGGACTAAGGTGAGTGTTTTCAACTCACTACTACGTCTATAGACGTCTATATGGTGTGAATTCCTTACTATATGTTTGCTTATGAATTATGTGTTGTTTCCACTCTTGAATATTGTTGAATTGTGTAAACCGTGGTCAAATTGCAATAAAAAACATTGAATAATCCTTAAGAAAATGCAATAGGGAGGGTTGCATTAGTCAACCACCTACTGTCGATCGGTAAGCATCATGAAGGCCAAACTATTTTTTTATTTTATATTTTTTTGATTTTATGAAATATCTATATAAATATATATATAACTTGTTTATGTGGTTTAAATATAATAGTATGCAATGGATTTTATATTACTGAAATAAATATAAGAAAAGATATATTAAATTTTGATATTAAGTATTATTAAAGGATATTTATTTAATAAGAGATTTGATTTATGGTTTTAATTAATTATTAAAAAATCTTATGTAATTTCAAAAATATAAATAATGTTTTCCTGATCAATATTTTGGTTGTTTTATAGTATGTTTCATAATTTATAAATTTATTTAAGGATTTGAAAATGGATTATAGTATTTAAATATGTATTTGTATTTATATAAATAAAATGAATGTATTATTTATTATATAAATGTTTTAAAGGTATTGAGAATGTAATAATTAATTTCAGAAGTTTTAGTACAACATTGTAATATAATCTCTTTTCTAATTTATAATTGAATGCTCTGATTATTTCCATTCTAAATGAGTAGGAATCAGAAAAATTGGAGTTATGATACCATCTGTTATAGGACTTTCGGTAATATTTTTCTGGCTATTATTTAGACTCATTTTACATAATATTATGGATTTTAGATGTAGTTTATAAGCAGTGAATAAACGACTGAGCATCACGCGGTGGTATAGGATGCCACTGTGATATTTATTTGATTATTCATTATAAGTAGATATCACTCATGTGACGGGATCAGCGATATTGGGATAATATTTATGTGAGCTGATGCTCATAGTATTGAACAAGCTTATGGATTTGAGTTAGGTGGATACATATACACACACACATACACATGTTGATAATATGTGTTTATCGATCATGATGTACTTCTGGTTATTAGTTCAAGTGAACCAGATAGCTGGCGTCCATCCTATCGGCCTGATCTCAGAGTCGCGCCCTAGATCCATGGCATGCTATAGTATTCACAGTAGGGTGGTTAACCCTAGCCCTTTGTGTCACCTAGGCCAGCAATCTGTTGCCAAAAGTGTCTATAACGATCCACCTTTCCGACTCCTGGGAAACGACACTTAACACATCCTTAATGTTCGTGTGTCATTGCCCAAGCGTCCGAAAGATTAATTGTCTTGGGGTAATATAAGAACAAAACAGAAAATCTCACAACGAAATAGATACATAGAATGTAACGTAGATATTTTACATAAGGTTACTCCCTAACATGGAGTTATCAAAGTTACACAAAAGTACAATCATCAACATGGCGGTTATAACAACCTGCCTTTACACATAGTGAAGAAATTAAATACACACACACACTAATTAAACAACGGAATAGATAGCTAAGTAGATAAGTTCCTCATGCTCGGATGTCATCTTCAAGAGAGCTATAAAGACTTGCTGCTTTCGGACAACCGAAATTAAATGAGTACCGAAGAGTTTAGGAAAACAAACAACTCGGGTCAGATGATATGTTTGGTGTGAGTAAAAAATTTAACCATAGAGGTGTAATTAAAAACAAACTTGTGAGACCATGCAGCTGAACACGGAATGGTTTTACTCTCACATAATAAACATCCAAACGTAAGAATGGATAAAACAAGATAATAGTCCAAACTCGATAGAATGGACTAAATCAATAATTAAACACCGCAAATAGTGGTTGACTCTTCCTGCTGCAATTATAGAAAACAGATTCAAATGTTTGAGTCAAATAAGGAAAGAAAAATCTCTAACAATGACTAGGAGAGTGCACACCCATACTGAAAAGTATACCTTTAGAAATATACTTGAGAACTCTGATGGTTCTCGGACACGTCCAAGCCGGACCCTGCCAATGGTTATCGAGATTCCGAGTAATTCACATCTCGGTGCACAAATATCCGAACCAAATCTAGAGTAGATATGAAATTACCCTAATGGGAGCAACCCCACATAGCTTGGTTTCCTCTCTCCCTTTGGCTTTGGTCCATTCTGACAAAGGATGTCAAAGCTTTATAGAGCAATAATTCATCTTAGAATGACAAAAAATAAAGAAGCTGAAACAATCGATGGTCGGGAAACAAACTATCGAGGATACAAAGCAAGCTTATATGGAAATTAAGTCTTGTATACCCATCACCACTCGTCGATCTCAAACTTGTACTATTCCTTGGTTAATAATAATGTTGGACAAGTTAAGGTAGTGTTACATCAAATTCATGTACCACGACTATTCTTAATTTTTGAAATGGGGACAAGTCTACCTCTCGATGTTTAGTGTTAAATATACAAATAAATCATTTCTATATAAGTGATGTCGCTTTACGGAACTTAATTCAGTTCCATAAATGAATTATACTTTTATTTTCGAAGGTCAATCGTTCTTGGGTTTCACAAAGTATTAACTTCAAACATCTTTGTAAAAATATTTCGTTCACTTTTAAAACACCATCAAAAAAAATTAATAACTTTAAACATCCTCCTTTAACCAGTTAATTAGCTCTAGTAGGAATGAATAATCATCCTTAAACTTCTTTTTATTAATTTAATCAATTAACTTCAAGTACCTTAAATTAAAAGGTTAATCACTCATAAAATATCGTTAATTATTTAGATTTGAATATCATTAATTAAAAATGATTAATTAATTAAAGTATTATTAAATAAAAAAATTAGTTAAATTTAAACTAATTAATTAATTTTAAAAGTCATTAATTAAAGAGGATTAATTAATTTTAGACACCATTAATTAAAATAACTGATTAATTAACTTTACTCCATCAATTTTATGTGATTAGTTAACCTTAATCATCATTAGGCAACATGATTAACTAATTTTAATTATCATTGACAAAGTAATTAATTAAATTTAAAAACAACATTATTAAGTTAATTAATTAACCTTCATCATCCTTAATTGAAATGATTAAATTCAGAATTAAATAAATATTTAATGAAGTTGAAACCTATAATTATCTAAAAACTTAATTTAACTTTGTAAACAAAAACCAAGCCCGAGAATTAACCAAAAGGTTTACAAGGAGATGTATTTTTTTCAAAAGTACCGATATAGCGATAGTCGTTATACGGACACTTCGAGAACTACTTTATATCATAATGATTCTCTTTTTCCCAAGCATCACATCACATTCATAAGGATGACATATAAATATATATATATATATATATATATATATATATATATGTAAACAACATTCATAAACATAATTGAGGAATTACTTACACAAATTTTACTATGAACTATATACTAATTTTAAGTGCCTACAACTATAAAGGTGTCATCTTTTAAGGCGTAAACCAAGTCTATAACAATACATCCAAACGTAACAAATTAAGCAACTAAAATAGTGACAAAAATATGTAGGAAATAAAGTTAAAAACTCAAGTTTAAAAGGCAAACTTTACTCACCAAATAGTTTGTAAATTGAGCTGTAACTCCACACGAGCTTGAACACGACTGAAATCCTTGCTTAGCCTTAGGAAGAATGAAGTTTTGGAGGGTTTAGAGTCCCAAAGTGGTTCGTCCTATGTTGAGGTGGGTTTGGCCAAACTAGTAGAGAGGTGGATATAGGTCAAGGTTGTCTAGTCTGGTTGAAGTAGAAGGTGAAGACGGAAGTTGTATTGGTTTTTACTCAAGGAAGAGATGGAAATTTTTATTTCTAAACAAAGAAGCCATCAACAAGCTTTTAAAAAGGTTAAGGAAGAAAAGAAAACGATAAGAATAATGAAACCAAGCTTCTATTTGAAGTTCACAAGGATGTGTATTTATAGACTAACAAGCTTCCAAGGTAAGCTATCCAAATTAAGGCTTCTAAGAGAAGCTAAAATAATATGTTATAAGATAAAGTTTCCATAAGAAAGTATCCAACACAAGGCTTCTACGAGAAGTAGAAAAGCTATTTTAAGATAAAGCTTACATGGGAAGCTATCCAAAATAGGCTTCTAAGAGAATCAAAAGATATTATAAGGCAAAGCTTCCATGAGAAGCTATCCAAAACAAGGCTTCCAAGAGAAGATAAAGAGATTTAATAACGCAAAGCTTCCATGAGAAGCTATCCAAAACTAGGCTTCTAACAGAAGCTAGCAAATAACATAAAGTGTATTCAGGAAGCCAAAGGGAAATTCTAGAGTGAAGAAGCCAAAGGGAAATAAGATATAAGTAAAATCTTAAATATATATGTAAATCCATATTTACTTATAATTTATTTTTAAAAGTATATAACTTAATTTTCACAAAATCTTGTTTTAAAAAAATCTTTATAAATTATATATATATATACACATTTAAAATAAACTTTATTAAATTCCCAAAATCCAAATTGATTTATATCTCCAATTAAACCAACAGTATTCGTATATAGTTTCACTATCATAGTCAGGTGATATAGATATTTATCATTTCAATCTGCAGTATATAATATACGGATATATATTATTTCAATCCGAAATCCCAAATTTCAATTAAAAATTGTTTGGATCTATCATTTCAATCCATAACGATTCTTCCTTATTCTAATGTCAGTTCGGGTGTGTATCATTTCAACCCATAATGATTTTTTTCCTATTCTACATGGAACTGGCAATGTGACATAATACAAAATAAATTGAAATTAATTCATATGTGCATGTATCATAATCAAATTTCATATACCACAACATATACATAAACTAAACCATATATCAAAAATTCAGCTACGTGTCAACGTGTCAAAATCGTGTATCATATGTGTATCAGTCATGTCATAAAGGTGTAAAAATATGATATTTAACATCAATTTAAATATTCTAAAAAAATCCTAACATTTCATATAACATCTACATTGTGTATTTCACTTAGCATGTGATTGTCAGTCGTGAGTGAGCGGGATCTCACCTTTCGAGGCTAAAAGAACAGATCAACGAATACAAAGCACGGTGCGATATTCGATGAATGGTCCAACATGAAAGAAATGAACACACAATTGGACGGTGGCTCGACAAATAGAGTTTATATGTATAAGCTGAAGAGTAGCAGTGGCTGATAAGGTTTGGGAGGTTGCAGGTGGAGCAGCAAGGCGCGGGATAAGGTATAGGTTGTGTGGCGATGAGGATGGATGGCCAGAGGGTTTTGGGTGGAGGGCTTACTAGGTTCAGGTTGCAGGCTATTGGGAAAGTGGAGGAAGGATGGAGCCTGTGACGCAGGGGGGGGGACGTGAGGGAAGGGAGTGAGGCTAGCTGAGGTGGAGCGGGGTTTGGTGCGGGTGGAGAGGCAGCACGTGTTTGGGGGAGGGATGAGCGCTGGAAGGTGAACATCGGGTTTGTGTGGTTGAGATCTGGGAAAGTCGTGGGGAGGTTGCATGGGTGATGGCTTCGGTGCCCCATGGTGGTGAGAAGGCGACGGGGTTGGGGAAAGGAAAGAAGTGGCGGTGGGAAGAAGTCGGCGAGGTGAGGGATGAAGGTCTCGGGAGGAATTTTAAAAACTAGGAGAAGACTAAATGAAGAAGAAAGAGACAAAAGAGGATTGATGAAAACATATATGCGTGAACCCTGAAATGTTTGTGTCCTTCTATTTTTTTGACTTTTGGCTGTCTAAACTGACGAATGGAAAAGAGCGCAAAATATATCTGTGATTAACACAGCAAGCTAAACCAGATGGTGGACTCAGAATTGCAAATAGACTCAATTTGGCGAATCGTCACAATTTGCATTCTACTGATCCCGTCGCGCAGCGGACTCCGAAATACACAAATGAATAGATCACGGTGATCAACGCGATGAGACGGACAAGAGGAAACAAAAATATCTGTGTCAGGACCTTCCTATCAAAAGTCCATACTATAATGGCTCGTTTTTCCGTACCCTTTGAATCGACAATAAACCATACATGTCTAACTCAAATTGCATGAATAAGCGGATCATTAGTGTAACGACCCGTAAATTTTCGATAATTAAAATAGATAATTTAAAAGATTTCGTGATTTAGTGTTAGAAAAAAAATTGTAATTCGTTTGGAATAATAATAACTGGAATGAATTGCAAAAATAATTATCCAAGTAATGAAAAATAAAAGCTACTTAGTGAATGCCTTTACAATCAATAGTTGAATAGGGTAATAAATGTTGAATTCATTGGGTATAATAGAGTAATTGATTGATAAGTAAAATCTATTTAAAATCAAACATTGAATATTGAACAGGTAAATTGTTTAAATTTAATATTTAAAACTTATTGAATGATTGAATAACTATAAATGAAAATAGTATTCTAAATTGCGAATTGGTTTTAAAAGTTGAATCTTATAAGTTCGATTTCAATATTTCAAAAGATAATGAATTATTGGATAAGCGAAATTGTTTAAATTTAATATTTGGGACTTATTGAATAATTTAATAAAGGGAATTGAATAACCGTATAATGGAAAGAGTTGTTCTATAATTTTAATTCGTTTCAAAAGTTAAATTTTATAAGTTCGTTTTGAATATTTCAAAAGATAGTGATTTAAGAATAATCAAACTTGTTAAATTTAATATTACGAATGTTTGAATAAATTAAATTTCGAATTTGATATGATTAATTTGATATTGAAATTTAATAAATGAAAATAGAGTGAATAATTGAAATTTGATTTAATATGATCCAAATTGGTTTCCAAAGTGAATGTAAGTTATATTTGGATTTTAATAGGGTTAATAAGATTTTAAAAATTGGAATTTATTGGATAAATTGAATAACGGGTTTAATATGATTAAAAATGATTTGTAAAATTTTATTTTATCATATTGGAGTTATAGTGATGTTATAGAACTTTTAAAACTGAATTTAAAATTATTTGTGAAAATTGAATATTTTAATATTTAATTAGCGATTGGAAAATAGCCAATTTTCGAACAGTCTCAGAATTGGACGAAACTAGTTCCATTGGATCCGTAATAGTTAGTTGTTATTGGATTTCAATTTTCGTAGCAATCGGAGTTGTCGTTTGACCGTGGCAGCTCGAAACGCATCAAAATTGTCTTAATATTAATTTGGCGAGTTAAAATAGCCATTTTTCAAACAGTCTCGGATTTCGACGAAACCAGTTTCATCGGATCCGTAATGTGATATTATTGTAAGGTTTCAAATTTTGAGTCAATTGGATCTACCGTTTGTCCGGGGCGAGCCAAAACGCGTAGAAATTCGTTTAATCGGTTTAATTTAAATTTGATCGTTTATTTTCGTAACTCTCACATACAATCGAATTAGCCTCCGAAACCTATTCCATTGTGTCCGGAACGCGGGGTAAACCCTAGAAACGCCAGCCGGCACGCTTCGTTTGGAGGTCGGAAAATTTTCGGTGAATAGTGTTTTTGCAATTTTCTATAAAAGGACCCCCACTTTCTTTGTTTTGCAAAAACCCTAGGGTTTCAGCCCTTAGCCGCCACTTTCATTTCAATGGCCAGAAAATTTCGAAACTTCCTCCTCATTTTCCTCTCAATCCATCAACAATTAGCAAAAACTCTCAACTACAAAGTTGTATAGGGCATCAAGATCTAGCTATCCAACGGTGGAGATCGGAAACGGAGCCACGGATCGGCGGGAAATCACGTTCATAGCTGCTGCGTTTTTCACGTTTTTCGAGGAGAGATGGAGGGCCGAGCTCCACCCCATGGCCGGCGCAGGTGGCTCTTGAGATGCTCTTCGATATGGCGTATCCCGATCGTCCTGGAAGTCGATGTATGGGTTGCGTGTATTAGGGTTTGGGGCGGCAATTGGGTTCGAGCGCGTACGCGTTTTCACGCGTAAGGAAGAAGGGGGAGGGGGGTGCGGCCCAGATCTGCTATGCAGGAAATCAACGGTGATGATGGGGTGGGTTTTAAAAATTTAATTAAGCTGTAATTAATTTATATAAAAATTCGTGTTAACTTTAAACCATCATAACTTTGTCATACGAGGTCGGAATTCGATGAAACTTTTTGCGTTGAAATCGTATCGACGAGCTCTTCGCATTGCAACTGGATTGGAATCATTTGGAGCTAGAGAAAATTTTGAGTTAAATCGAACGTCGTTCGATTTGATTTAAAATCGAAAAATCAAGGTGAGTGTTTTATAACGCTCACAACGTACTAAATATCTTTATGCTAGTTAAATTTGACATTATGAAGTGTTATGATTTTATTTGTCGTTGTTTGATAAATTTAATTGTCATATGGATTGTCATTTGAATTAACCGTTGAAATTAAATTGACAGTTAAATTTAAATTGAAATTGAAATTGGATTGCGATTAAATTACCTGACATTGATAACTATGAAATTGCCATGAATTATATTGGATGATTTATTTCGATGGATGCTATTGGTTGATATTTAAATGTTTGGATGTTTATTTGCTTATATATAACCTGTTATGCATACATATGATACTGTGATTTAATTTAAGTAATATATACTCATCCCTGACATTTAATTGAAATAAATAATTACTTGGCCATAGGATAGAAAATTACATACGGACACCAAATTGGATAAATTAATAATTTTAAAAATCGTCGATTTGAAATTTGTTTAAATGTTTTGATTTAAAAGTTATAAATAGAAATCAATTTATAGGAATCGAATTATCGAAAATTTGAGTTTGGAATGTTGAAATTAATTTTGGTTAAAAGAAATTGTAAAAAAATTAAGTGGAGACTTTGGAATTTAAAATCAGGATATGATTGAATTTCGAAATTGATTTGTTTAAACATTTAACCTTAATTCGAGCTTTGAATATTACTAAGTAAAAGTGATATAAAAATGATATTTTGAAATCGAGCTTGGAATTGAACTATATTTGAAATTTGGATTTAAACTTGAATATTGATGGAAAATTTGTTAAGTATTATAAATGGATATTTTAAAATCAAGCTCCAAATTGATAAAAATTGAAATTGAATAAATTGAAGGTGAATGTAGAATTGAATTGATTTGAAGTTAAAGTGAAGTTGTTTTGAATTGAAATCGAAATTGAATCG
The DNA here is from genome assembly GCA_030765085.1 of Allium cepa. Taxonomy (NCBI): domain Eukaryota; kingdom Viridiplantae; phylum Streptophyta; class Magnoliopsida; order Asparagales; family Amaryllidaceae; genus Allium; species Allium cepa. The sequence continues at coordinate 90,243,083 of CM060939.1, read as the reverse complement.
GTAGAATGGAAATTGAAATTGATTTGAATTGGGAAGTTATAAATTGAAATGGATTGGTTTTGAAGCTGTTTTATTTTGTTTTCCACATTACTCGGTTATATAAACCATTTTGGACACTTGAATTGTTTTAATCTATTTTAAATCTACTTAACCCGATTTAAATTATTTTAAACTAATTTATCTATTTCAAATCCATTCTAAGATTTTAAAGTATTTTAACTATTTTAATTATTTAAACTACTTTTAAACTACTTAAAATCTATTTTCTAAAATTCTAAGCTGGTCAATAAGGTGAAGTGTTTATATTGAAATCTTCAATTTAAATACGAATTGAGTTAAATGAAGTTGCAACCTAAATTGAAATTCAAAATGATTTTGAAATCGAAACGAGATATTGATGCGAAAAATGATTTTTGAAAGGGAACCTTATATTTTGAAAGATACGATGATATTTGAAATGGATTTGATTTTTGAAGCGAATATGATATTTTGATATCAATTATGAATCGATTTGAAATGTAAAAGAGCCAACGGTGTAATAATACGTAGTTATTAAAGAGACCGGGATCGGATATGGACATACTCTCTGTCGATACCGAAAACCACTTTAATAACTATTATACGCGGAGTGTTGACCCAGAATGAAGTGGATGGTTGGTGAACGCGTTGACTGAAGAAAGAGAACGATATTGGATGACCCCTGACATGACTAAAACAGGAGCCGCGCCGGGCCATTGAGGTTCGCCACCTCTAGCGGACACGCTTCTTCGATACCGTTTCTATTACATTTGTGAATCGATTTGGATGCACCCCTTGATTTGGGAGTGTTGTTTCGCGGTGTTGGGGTAGCTGCTGGCTATGCCCAACATCAGTCCGGATCACGCAACTACTAGTATCCTAGTTGGTATCGCCTCATGTACCTTGTCATACTGATTATCCTATTCGCGACCACTACGTTTTTGATTTGTACCTTGAGTATATGGATTGCCCTCTGGTGACTTCCGGTTTTGGGGAAACTACGGTCTTGTATATGCTTTTGGGAATATAAAATGTGTTAAGGGGGATTATGGTAACGCCTTAACGCTATTTTGATACTTTATATTACTGATGGACATTATCTACTTAGCGTACATTACTACATGGTAGATAGTTTAACGGATCCTTAAGAGATGGAAAATCCCGTAACATCTTTTGAGTTATTGCACGCACGTTGACACTGGATATGAGATGTCAAACCCCGTAAACATCTCTGACGCCGTTACACTCATATTTATTTACGATTGATTTAACTTTCATAAGGATATTTTAGTCCTGACTCGAGTGTTTTGTCTTTTCATTATGCTCGGGTCAGTCCTGAGTTTTTAGATTTTTGAAGATCTATTCTGGAGGATGAAGACGAAGATTTGGTATACTATTACTATTATTACCCTTGCATCATGCTATCTGCTGCATTATTTTAATTGTTCTGTTGTATATGTATAACTCTGATAAAAGTTGTATAAATAATGATCAAAGTATAGTAAACAACTTCTTGAACTGTTTATTTGATTATTATATTTTATCGTTCCGCTGCAAGATTCTGTGTTGTTTCCTTTCTTTTATTTCTCTTTCCTCTTCTTTTCTTATTTACCCCAATAACCATCTATCCTTTTGAATGGTTTGGAATCGACATGTGTATTTGATCGTCGGTTTAAACTGTCCAAAAAGGCGGGTCGTTACATTAAGGGTAGAAACAAAACAAAGACGGAACAGAATCTCACATGAATGGAATAACATGTATTATTTCAATAATAATCTTTACAGCGGAAAATTTTAAAATACAATATCAGAGTCTAACCTAGATTCAGCCTGGATAGTTATAACACATGCCCTTATAAATGCTAACAAACAACAAAACAAATAAAATAGATGCAGCGGACAATAGAATATGTCCATATGATGAGGAAAATCTCCAGCTTTCCTTTGGAAACTCCAACCGTCTACAACTTAACCTGAAACTACTCGGATCAGGCTTGATAAACCAGCGTGAGATACTCGAAATTTAAAATGTATAGATCATGACGATGTTATTAAAACCTTTAAAAAGAAGGGTATCTCATAAGACCACACCCACACATAAGCACGGACATGTTTTTACCTTATGATAACCAAAACACTTCATACTAAAATACACTTGATATTATTTTTAATGACATTCTTTTGAAAACACTTTTCAATTAAACTTATTCAAATAAGGTATCAATATCTGGACTAAGTCTAAGGTAATATATGATACCAGAAAGGAGGTAGCTGAAATGTTTGCAAGTCATTATAGCTATTTTGGGAATACAATCAAAACCGCAAATCTCGTATTGGAATTGGATTTCCAACATGATAGGTAACTAGTGGTCTTTTCTCCGATCCACGCATAACAGACATAGTTCCCACGGTGCCTTAATCGCTTTTCTCAAACTAGTCACTTGGAACTATACTTGCTATACTACAACTGATAATCGGTAGTTCCCTGCTTTTCTCAAGCTAACCACTTTATCCAAATGGGGCAATAAATGCCTTGAGGGACGTATCTCCAAAGGACCAAACGTATTTGACACCACCATACACACTCACTTATTCTGAATTTGCATCTATCAGACCACATAGTACTCCATCATAACCGGGGTGTGAGGCTTGCAAGGCTACGCTTAATTTCTTCAAAGTCACGCTTTTCATACAAAACAATGCTTTGATCATAAAAGGTTCCACTTTGAATGCCACGCTGCCATTCCTTTGGTCACTATTTTCCTCCCACAAAAATAAAACCCTTGAGCTCGTACGTATCAAGGAGGGTGTTAAGGTAAGAGAAGTTGCCTTCTCCGCCACCACTGTTGTACATTTGTAAACGTCAAACGTTGTGTCTCAGAAATGCAATGTTAGACATTCGTCCATACAAATTCGTTCTAGGACTGAATGAAACCGAAGGCACTTTCATCGCCCATTACTAGGTGACAAGCTCTTGCAGTCCGAAAAAATCTCCACGACGAGGATACCACTACTATAAATAACTCTATAACGGGAGCTACCCCGAGCATGTTCAACAAGCAGTCTTCACGCTATAAAGATCCACGGTCTTCAATAATCATCATCTTCAATGGGTCTTCATATACGAACGTATATATTGGTTCGAAGTAGTTTTCGATTGGAATTACCCAAATCTGACTCCGGTTTCTTCGAAGCCAACCATCGATTTAAAAAAGATGTTAAGTTCATACGTGGATATCAATCATCGATCAATTACTTCATCTTCTGTTTAAATCAAATATCTTTCTTAGATATATTCTTTTCAATTTATTCCATTTTCTTTCAAATGTATATGGAATCATTAAGCCTCATTTATCAAATTATTTGATTTATTAAACCTTTCTTAAATCTTGGAATAATTCTAAATCATTTTCTCTTTTACTTAGGAAAACCATTCCAAATCATATTCAAATTATAACTTTAACTTAGGAAAAATATTCCTAAATCATTTATTAAATCTTAATCAAAGATTTCTCTCTTAACTTCAAATCATATTCTTGCAAATCGAAGATTTTCATAACAGACCACTACTGCCACTTTAGATATGGTAAATTTCACCTCCAGGGACAAATGGTAAGTTTAACCTTCAGGGACTAATGGCAAGTAATCCTACATTATGAAGATCTTTATCATCAATAATCATTTTCTAAAATATGTTTTATTTTGAAAAGTAGTTTGAAGGGGTTTTCGGATAGGAATCACCCAAATCCGGTCCTGCTTCCTTCGTACTAATCATCGATAAAAAGATGTTAAGTGGTTAGTTAACATTCAAAGAATTTGTTTCTTTTCTTTTATCTTGGAAAAACTTAAATATGATCTTTTAGAGCATCCGAGCTTTCCTTTCAATCTATTCCACCCCTCGCCTAAAAAGAGAAAACTTAGGCCAGGTAAGTTCAGGGCACTGGTTGCTCCATCCCTAACCTTAGTTAAACACCTTTTTTACCTTTCCAGATCTTACAGGTGGGACAAATTTACTAGCCGTTTCCGCATACTCAGTTTGTTATTATATCCAATCTTCTTCACTTTTTGTTTAAGTGGCATAAACAATTTCTCTTAACCATTTATTCAAACTCCTATCAAAACTTCCATATCATCTTTAAATTACTTAATTATTCCTTTAAAATCATTCACAAAAGATTTAGAAAAGAATTGTTAAGTTTAAACTCATATTCAAAAGGTTATAGAATTCGCAGCATAAAAGTGCTGCGGAAAGTGTTATATAAGCTTATTTGATTTAAACAATTTTTAAACATTTGAAAATTCATATTTTCCATTCCAAATCTCTTTTAAACCATTTTAATAGATTTATCAAATTTATTTCATATTTTAAATCATTTAAAAATATCATTTATAAAGAAATCCCTTTTGGGATTCCGAAGTGCAAAACCGCGATGTTTTTAGAAAATTGTTTTGGACATATTTCAAAATCGACTTAATGAAATCTTAATTTTCTTTCTTCGTTGGAAAACTATTATCATTATGGACCAAATAATTTTTATTTCGAAGAAATCCGACTTATAAATCATTCTCTACGTCAATTTGAAGTTACAGGTCAAAATTTACGAACTACTGCTACCGACGAGCTTAATTTTGACCAATTTTGTGAATTGCTTCGAGACTTGTCCGAAACACTTCAAATTTGTTTTAAACCATATTTAAACTATTTTAACTTATTTAAAATCATTAAGAGGCTAAATAACTTTCATATACATATTTGTATGGATTTAATTCTCATTTAATTAACTATGGTTAATTACTAATCATTTCTCTTACCATTTATCAAACAAGTTATCAACCACATAAACAATCATATAATCAACCAATTTGCAACCAAGTTGTCAAACATTCATTCAACATATTTAAACTTTCAAATCATTATACTTGAAATAATTTATAGATTTATTAGTAAATATGTGTACTCACGTTTAACTTAACCAATTCTTCCTACCAACATTCATATGCAACAACACTTCTCTTAAACTTCAACTAATCAACTTCTGCTCCATTTCTTTTGCTTTATGCCATCGACTTCTTCTTTCAAACTCTAAAAAATCCGGTATAGCTCCCGCAGCATCTTGAATTTGCTCCTAACTCCTTGAAATGAAATCGGTGGCACTTACTTCTCTTTTTCTTGCTCCGGGGATCCTTGAACTTGCTCCTCCTTCCTGATGTGCTCGGCCTTGACCTTGGGGGAGGTTATATTGCACAAGGACTAGGCTAGAGGTGGTGGTTGTCTCTGGTTTTGAGGTGGAAGGGGGTGGCCATAGGTAGAAAGGAGGAAGAGAGGGGTTTTGAAGTGGAATACTTGATTTTCTCTTTACTTTTTATTTTTCTAATATTTTTATTTTATTTTCCTAAGGCATGCAAGCCATTAGAGAAGCTTTTAGAAAGCTTTAGAAAGGAAGAAGAAGATGTAGAAATGTGTAAAAGAATGTGGAAGGATGGTAGTTTATTTATAGTTGAAGTTTGCTACACAAATTACGTTATTACCCTTAACCAAAAAGACCAAAATACCCTCCATATCAAATCAATTTTTGTCTCCTTTAAGTAAAATAAAACACTCTTTCCAATGCATGACTAAACATATATTAAATGTAGATTTGATATGAAAAGGAAGTGTATAAATGTGATATGAAGTTTATGTAATAATTTGTTTAAAGTAAGCATGGATTTGACATTCATTAATGGTGATTTAGATGTTTGAGTAAATAAAATTTTAAGTTTAAATCTTTTATTTGTAAAATAAAATCTTACATAATTACACATCAAATCAAAGGATTTCTAACTTTATCTTACAAAAGTAAACCATTTTTGTCTTTTTGTGCTTACTTTTTCTTAATTGATTTCTAGAAGTTTCTAACCTTATTTAGTAAAAGTAAACTTGATTAGTGAATTAATTAATACTTATAATATTTCAATATATGTTCCTATATAAGGAAATAAAGGTGCGAAAATGTTACGACAACTTTTAATCGACAAAATGTTGTTTTTCGACAAAATGTTTTATGGTCACATTTTGACGTTTTAGTTAAACTATTTATTTATGTAAACAAAATTTAAAAATGGACTTTTTACTTCTTTAAATAAACTAAAACATGTCTCTTTATATTTTAAAATATTATTTAAATAATATCAAAATCTCTAATTTTACAATGTATGTAAAACTTACAAAATGCAACAAAATTTGGTTATTTTTGTAAAATGATTATTAATATACTTATAAATATTTTAATATAATTCTATTATCTTTATTAGATATTTTCAATAAGATTTATCCTTTTAAATAAATATTTAAATCTATTTATTTAAGCATTTATTTATTTTTAACAAAACTTAACTTTTGTTGATTTGTTCTAAAATCCAAATTTATACTTTTTAAATTATAAACTATAAGAATAAATAATTTCTCTATTATTATCTATTATATATAACTTTGTTTATTTAAGTTTTAAACCTTTTTAAATTTAATACAAATGAAATATCTCATTTTCGAAGTGGCGAAATTACGGGTCGTTTCATTCTTCCCTACTTAAAAGAATTTTGTCCTCGAAATTACCTAAAACAAAAGTTTGCCTAAAACATTTATCTTTAAACTTAATTCCATATCATATAAACAGATCATCCGTATGAAATATCTTATTCGACCTTCTATTCAATTACACAGCTTTATTTTTTAAATAGTATCGATCCCCCTATCCTCTAGTGCGGACTCTGATTAGGCTTCTAGATGAGAAACCTTTGCTTTCCTTGCATAGCTCTCAACTATGATAGAAAGCTCAAGTACCTAACCCAAAAAACATCATCATTGTTCGCAGTCAAGAATCGAGTGGTAAATCCTTTTTCGGACCAGTGTAAACACCTCAAAGTTCCATACTCGGATATTAGATCAAAATTTATGCGATGAAATGATCTACATATAACATATGTATTTATTAACCCATAAAAACTTTCATAAATTTTTTATCTTAAGCTCAATCATTTTATAAAGGTGCTTCTTTATAAAATCCTTTTAATTATTTATTTCCAAATATTCTTAATAAAGGAAAATATCCCAAAGAAACCATTTTTCACTCAAAAGATAATTTATCTTTATAAAAAAAAATTCCCACAATATTTTAACTCACTATATTTCGTTTAGCACTAATATTATTTATGAATCATTTCGTAAAACTATTACTTAAGTTTATTACATCTTATAACTCATGTAAATCAATCACATTCTAAAGACATAAGTTAAATCCTTAATTAATATTGGTATTCATTAATAAAACAATTTCTAGGTGATAATTTCCTTTTTGAAGAGTCATTATTTTACTTAATAGTTCATGACTTAAATTTGTATTTGTATGATATACCTTTTCATCCTAAGAGTATATTAATCCTAAATTTCAAATTGATTTTAATTAAATCTGTCTGCCTAACAAATTTTGACTTTGTTGTAACTTACTATTATCTCAAATTCATAAGTTATAAAAATTATTTCTTATTTAATACTATTATTAATTTTCTAGCTTTGAAAAACAAATTTTAAAACCCGTACTTAAATCATTAAATCCTCAGCTTTAAATCCTTTTTATGAATAAATCACATTTAAAAATTATACTTATCTAATTTCATTTACTCAGAATATTTCACAACCTTTTATTTTTCATAAATTCCTTAGCTCCGAGTTAGGTATGATTCAAAAAAATTTGACTGTCTAAAATCGTTGAAAATCCCTCTTTATCTTATCAATTAGCGATCCCAATTTATCTTTGGTTTTAACACTTTTATAAAGATTACTAATCAGTTTATCCACTAATGATTTACATTATCTCTTCTAACTTAAGAAAATTATATAGATTGAGTAACTCCAAAACAATCCAAGGAACTGGATACTACCGATAGTATATCCTCTTAACAAGAAGAGTAGTACTTAAGAGAAGTGCTTACCATCCGAACACATCACTTGCCCATTTTTAGTTTATTTTTGAGCCAATCAAATTAGTTATCATAAAATACCTTTTTATATTTGAAATAATACCATTTTCAAAATCCTTTATAGATTACTTTGTAAAACTATCTTATAAATTCATTTTATCTTATATTAATTTTAAATTACCATAATTATTTTACTCGAACTTAAATTCTCATTCCTTTTATATATAACTTTTACAAAATCATTTTCTTTTATTTAAATACATTTTATTCTTATATGTTCATTCCTTAAACAAATCTTATTATCAAACACCTTATAGTCAAATTGTGAAACTTAATTCACAATGTATTTATATTTAAACTTTTAAATTAAACAATTGATCAATTTATGATAGTAACTTAACATTGTCATTTCTTAATTTATTATTTTGGAATAAGTATTAAAGATTTTAATTTCCTTATCAGATTTCTTATTTATCGATTATCTTTATTAAACATCTTATACTCAAACTGTGAAATTCTAATCACAAGATGTTCATATTTAAATTTCACTAATCCTGATTTCTAATTGTATAAATTTTCAAAATATATACTTTATATTCAAAATATAATCCTCGGTAAATTATTTCATTTACTAATCTTTTCAAAATCAATGTGTCGCTTCACCTTGTTTAAATGTTTAGGAACCCAACATAGATAACGGTGATCAGACGCATCGATCAGAATCCATGAATCACTCAACAAATAAATCAACACAAAACATTTTTATTAGTTGCTAAAAAATACGCGCTCATATATAATACACTCAAACTCATTCTAGGGTGTTACTTACCCTATCTCTAATGACTTACTCATCCTGGGTATTTCTAACCCTATCTCTGATGAGTCTTTACCCAACCAAAGCCAAGGTTCTCGCTTAACCTCAGCTCTGATACCAAATGTAATGATTTAGGCTTTTCAACCATCGACAGTGGGTACACCCACCGTAGCTTACACCGGTACCTTACGCTTTGCTTATACGGCCAGCCTCTCGACTGTAAGCCTAACTGGCAAACCAAACCCTCGATACTCGATCTCAGGGACATGTAGGAGTAAGAGTCATATGTTCGCTACCTAACAAGAAGCGAAAACCCCTATCATGTATGAACCTTACTAAGAAAAGCAGATAATAGTATACGTCCATACGATGATGAAGATCTCTAGCTCTCCTTTGGAAACTCCAACCGTCTTCAACTCAACCTGAAACTACTCGGATCTGACCTGAGTATCAATAATACCTAGATCAGGCTTGATAAACCAGCGCGAGATACTCGAAATTTAAAATGTATAGATCATGACGATGTTATCAAAACCTTTGAAAAGAAGGGTATCTCATAAGACCATGCCCACACATAAACACGGACGGGTTTTACCTTATGATAGCCAAAACACTTCATACCAAAATACACTTGATATTATTTTTAATGACATTCTTTTGAAAACACTTTTCAAATAAACTTATTCAAATAAGGTATCAATATCTGGACTAAGTCTAGGGTAATAATGATACCAGAAAGGGGTTAGCTGAAATGTTTGCAAGTCATTACAGCTATTTTAGGAATACAATCAAAACCGCAAATCTCGTATTGGGATTGGATTTCCAACATGATAGGGAACTAGTGGCCTTTTCTCCTATCCACGCATAACAAACATAGTTCCCACGGTGCCTTAATCGCTTTTCTCAAACGAGTCACTTGAAACTATACTTTCTATACTACAACTGATAACCGGTAGTTTCCTGCTTTTCTCAAGCTAACCACTTTATCCAAATGGGGCAATAAATGCCTTGAGGGACGTATCCTCAAAGGGCCAAACGTATTTGACACCACCATACACGCTCACTTATTTCGAATTTGCATTTGTCAGACTATATAGTATCCCATCATAATCGGTGTGTGAGGCTTGCGAGGCTACGCTCAATTTCTTCAAAGCCACGCTTTTCATACAAAACCACGCTTTGATCATAATAGGTTCCACTTTGAATGCCACACTGCCATTCCTTTGATCACTATTTTCCTCCCACAAAAATACAACCCTTAAGCTCGTACGTCTCAAGGAGGGTGTTAAGCTAAGAGAAGTTTCCTTCTCTGCCACCACTGATGTACATTTGTAAAAGTCAAACGTAGTGTCTCAGAAATGCAATGTCAGACATTCGTCCATACAAATTCGTTCTAGGACTGAACGAAACCAAAGGCACTTTCCTCGACCAGTACTAGACGAGAAGCCCATGCAATCCGAAATAATCTCCACAACGAGGAGACCACTGCTATAAATAACTCTATAATGAGAGCTACCTAGAGCATGTTCAACAAGCAGTCTTCACACTATAAAGATCCACGGTCTTCAACAATCATCATCTTCAATAAGTCTTCATATTCGAACGTATATATTGGTTCGAAGTGGTTTTCGGATAGGAATTACACAAATCCGACTCCGGTTCCTTTAAAGCCAATCATCGATTTAAAAAAGATGTTAAGTTCATACGTAGTTATCAATCATCAATCAATTACTGCATCTTCTATTTAAATCAAATATCTTTCTTAGATATATTCTTTTCAATTTATTCCATTTTCTTTTCAAATGTATATGGAATCATTAAGCCTCATTTATCAAATCATTTGATTTGTTAAACCTTTCTTAAATCCTGGAATAATTCCAAATCATTTTCTCTTTTACTTAGGAAAACCTTTGCAATCATTCTTTTACTCTTAATTAATGATTTCTTACATTCAAATTATAACTTTAACTTAGGGAAAATATTCCCAAATCATTTATTAAATATTAATCAAATATTTCTTTCTTAACTTCAAATCATATTCTTACAAATCGAAGATTTTCATAACAGAGCACTACTGCCACTTTAGATACGGTAAATTTCACCTCTAGGGACTAATGGCAAGTTTCACCTCCAGGGACTAATGGCAAGTAATCCTACATTGTGAAGATCTTTGTCGTCAATGATCATTGACTTCAATATGTTTTATTTTGAAAATTAGTTTGAAGGGGTTTTCAGATAGAAATCACCCGAATCCGATCCCGGTTGCTTCGTACTAATCATCGATATAAAGATGTTAAGTTGTTAGTTAACATTAAAAGAATTTATTTCTTTTCTTTTATCTTGGAAAATCTTAAATATGATCTTTTAGAGCATCCGGGCTTTCCTTTCGACCTATTCCACCCCTCGCCTAAAAAGAGAAAACATAGGCCAAGTAAGTTTCGGGCACTGGCTGCTCCATCCCTAATCTTAGTTAAACACCTTGTTTACCTTCCCAGATCTCACAGGTGGGACAAATGTACTAGTCGTTTCCGCATACTCAGTTTGTTATTATATTCTATTATATTCAATCTTCATCACTTTTTGTTTAAGTGGTATAAACAATTTCTCTTAACCATTTATTCAAACTCTTATTAAAACTTTCAAATCATCTTTAATTTACTTAATTATTCCTTTAAAATCATTCACAAAAGATTTAGGAAAGAATTGTTAAGTTTAAACTCATATTCAAAAGGTTATATAATTCGCAGCACAAAAGTGCTGCGGAAAGTGTCATATAAGCTTATTTTATTTAAACAACTTTAAACATTTGAAAATTCATATTTTCCATTCCAAATCTCTTTTAAACCATTTTAATAGATTTATCAAATTTATTTCATATTTTAAATCATTTAAAAATATCATTTATGAAGAAACCCTTTTTGGATTCCGAATTGCAAAACCGCGATGTTTTTAGAAAATTATTTTTTGACATATTTCAAAATCGACTTAATGAAATCGGCGGCACTTCCTTTTCTTTTTCTTGCTTCGGAGCTCCTTAAACTTGCTCCTCCTTCCTGATGTGCTCGTCCTTGACCTAGGGGAAGGTTATATTGCACACGGCCTAGGCTAGAGGTGGTGGTTGTCTCGGGTTTTGAGGTGGAAGGGGGTGGCCGTGGGTAGAAAGGAGAAAGTGAGGGGTTTTGAAGTGGAATACTTGATTTTCTCTTTACTTTTTATTTTTCCAATATTTTTTTTATTTTCCTAAGGCATGGAAGCCATTAGAGAAGCTTTTAGAAAGCTTAGAAAGGAAGAAGAAGAAGATGTAGAAATGTGTAAAACAAGGTGGAAGAATGGTGGTTTATTTATAGTTGAAGTTTGCTACACAAATTACCTTGTTACCCTTAACCAAAAAGACCAAAATACCCTTCATGTCAAATCAATTTTTGTCTCCTTTAAGTACAATAAAACACTCTTTCCAATGCATGACTAAACATATATTAAATGTAGAATTGATATGAAAAGGAAGTGTATAAATGTGATATGAAGTTTATGTAATAATTATGTTTAAAGTAAGCATGGATTTGACATTCATTAATGGTGATTTAGATGTTTAAGTAAATAAAAATTTAATTTTAAATCTTTTATTAGTCAAATCAAATCTTATATAATTACACATCAAATCAAAGGATTTCTAATTTTATTTTACAAAAGTAAACCATTTTTGTCTTTTTGTGCTTACTTTTTCTTAATTGTTTTCTAGAAGTTTCTAACCTTGTTTGGTAAAAGTAAACTTGATTGGTGAATTAATTAATACTTATACTATTTCAATATATGTTCCTATATAAGAACATAAAGGTGCGACAACGTTGCGACAACTTTTAATCGACAAAACGTTGTTTTTTGACAAAATGTTTTATGGTCACATTTTTACGTTTTAGTTAAACTATTTATTTATGTAAACCAAATTTAAAAATGAAATTTATACTTCTTTAAATAAATTAAAACATGTCTCTTTATATTTTAAAATCATATTTAAATAATACCAAAATCTCTAATTTTACAGTGTATATAAAACTGACAAAATGTGACAAAATTTGGTTATTTTTGTAAAATGTTTATTAACATACTTATAAATATTTGAATATACTTTTATTATCTTTATTAGATGTTTTCAATTAGATTTATATTTTTAAATAAATATTTAAATCTATTTATTTAAGCATTTGTTTATTTTTAACAAAACTTAACTTTTGTTGATTTGTTCTAAAATCCAAATTTATACTTTTTAAATTATAAACTATAAGAATAAATAATTTCTCTATTATTATCTATTATATATAAATTGTTTATTTAAGTTTTAAATATTTTTAAATTTAAAACAAACGAAATATCTCATTTTCGGAGTAGCGAAATTACGAATCGTTACACATACGGACACTGGTATACGTTGATATTCCGTACGGAAAAATCCAAATGGAGCTAGAAACGTCTGAATTTTGCGAAACGAATTATGCAGTCTTATTCAGAGTGTTCTAGATAATTTTTCTCGTGTTGACATATTTAGGTTTCGGAAACACTTTTAAATTCAACTATTATTAAGTAATTTAAACTGAATTTCTAGCGACTAGTAGAACATCTATATTATTCGACGAAAATTTGCCATTTGCTATGTCTAAATGGACGCATAACAAATGTCAAATTTCCGTCATAAAATTCTATTGTTTTTTAAATGGTAGGTTTCATTTTATTATATTCAATAAAATTCACCTTTATTTAATTTCAAAATAAACTATATTTCAAATTAATAGAATTGAATATTCATTGGTTTATAATTTCGAGTTCCTTATTTAAAATGCTAATATTAACTAATGCGGTATTAAATTCTCAATTTCTGAATCATTTAACTAATTAAGTCTTATTAAATTAAAATCTGTATTAATTTCCTTTTATGTAAAATCCAATTATACTAAATTTTATTAACAATTTAATTTCAATAGGTTGATGTGTAAGATGAGCAAAATCAAGATTAAAAATTCAAATAAGTTTGAATATATAATTATACATTTTTGTTTACAAATAGATTAGAAGTTAATTTACAATCAAAATTTCAGTTATTCATAAATTGATTTCATGCTTTACACAATGTTAATTCTATCCAATTAAACTTTTATTAAACCATACATTTGAAATCATATAAAATAGTTGTCACTTTATTAAATCAAAAATAAGATGTTATAATTCAAAGTATATTTTATTTAAAATCATAAATTTTTTATTTCTAACCTTATTAAATTCTAAAATTTGAAATTTTTTCATTATCGAAAAATACGGGTCGTTACACTCTTCGTCCTCGAAAAGGAATGAAGACAGGAGAAAAAGGGTAAAGCGGAACAGATAGGATATATCCAAAAGTGAAATGAAGATAGGAGAATAGATAAAAAAAATCGAAAGAATAGAGGTAGATTCGAAAAAACGGAATATAGGTGAATAAATAAAGCTGGGCAGAAAAGGTAGATTCAAAAGAATAGTATCAGGCACGAATAATTAATTTAAAACCATAAGAATTTCAATTTCAAATATTAATACTTTTATAACTCAAAAATACTTTTATTACTCGATGTTTCAACAAGTTTACCCTTGTTCTCACAGGATCTAGTAATATATTGACCAGGCATACGACTAGAAATCAATAAGTACTTAATGGATATGTAACGACCCGTAAATTTTGATAAATAATTAGTTAAATTTATAGGATTTTGTAATTAAATTTAGGAAGAAATTAAAATGTTTATAATTCATATTGAAGTAAATGTAGAAAAGAAATGCAACATTTGAAATTAAAGCTAAGGATTAAAAATAAAAATGAAATTTACGATGCATTGAAGTAATGGGAATTGTTATTCTAGGCTAAGAAATTAATATAAGAAGACAAATGGGAATATTGTATTAACTAATGCAATGATATAATTAGTGATAATTTAATGAATCCAATATTATAGTAACCGATGAAGTAATACGTAATTAATGGAAAATTTATACAATCAATGTAGATAAGTAATTTTAATGACTGTTGTAGATAATAAACGTTACCTTAATGGTAATTAATAAAATAATAGGAGTGAGAATCGTAAATTTAAGTAACAATTGATGTAATAAAGAATGGAGCCAAGGTAAATTTATTTATTTGATTTAAAATCTAAATTAATGGGTGAAATTGACAAATTTCAATGTAATTGAATTATAGTAGTTATTACACAATAAGTGGAAATAAAATGGTTAATACAAATAAAGGTGAATGTAAATGGAATAATCCGTAATAAGTGCAATTTGATAGGAATCAATGTTAGTATAAATTTATGAAATAACTACGAACCAATGAATGTATTAAAGTTGTAAAGGTCATAATTGATTGCATTAAATAAATTGGGAGTTCAATTTCATTAAAGGTAATTAAATATTATCTTAATGTAAAATTTAGATAATTTTTGAAAGTAATATTAACTCCTTTCAGAATATAACAATTGGTGTAACATTTGGCTTGTAAACATATATAATTAATTACCTGTTTTAATTGTTGATGGAATTAGAATTTGAAATAAATGGTAATAAAATAAATGAATGTTACACTAATGGAAAATGGAATAAGATGTTTAGGAGTTGGCAAAATTTGAGTATAGTAAAAGTAATAAAAGGTTAATTAGGTTATAGAGTAGTAATGAACTTAATAAAAGAGATTGGAATGGAAACATACCAATTTATTTAAATTTAATACATATAATAAATGGACTTTTCGTAGCAAATGGAATTTAATACTATAACGATTAGAACTAAGAGGAATTTGGGAAACATTAAGGGTAATAGTTATGAATCAAATATAATTATACCATAGGATGAAATTGATCGAATAATAAATTGGTTAGACAAAAAGGATTGAAGTAAAATAGTTAATTTATTTGGATAAATTTTTATTAATTGAGTTTATTACGAATGAAATTAATTACTACGTTATTTGAAATTTAAGATGGAAATGTAGATGAAATCTAAGAAAATAAAGGTAAACAAATCGTGAACCAATGTAAATTGCATCCTTTTGATAACAATGAATTAAATAATAAAATGAAAAGTGAATTTAATAGGATTATTGGAAATATTATTTATAATTTTGAATTTAATGAAATGGAGGATTTATATTGAAACTTATAAATTAGTCTTCTCTAAATTGACATTTAAATTATTTTTTAAATCATTGTAAATGTTTGAGAAATATAAAGGTGATAAATTTGTCAATTTTAGAATTGAAATATAAAATTTGATTTAATTAATTTATTTTTAATTTATTTAATTAATATAAAAATAGCCATTTTGGCCACTAACTCGGATTTCTCCGAAACCAGTTTCATCGGATCCGTAACGGTGAATTATTGTAGGATTTCAAGTTTCGTAGCGATCGGATTTGTCGTTTGATCGTACGGACTCGAATCGCCTTGAAATTTATGAAATTGAAATCAATTGAAATCAATTTGAAAATTTTGAATTTAGCATAACTTCTTCATACAATGGAATTTGGACCTGAAACCTTTTCCATTTTGTTTATAATATTTTAAAACACCTATTTTGATATATGGGTTTACCCAATTTCGTTCCGGGGTCAGAATGGGCATTTTGGGTCACTTTGTCGTTAGCGCGTATTCAACCCGATCCATTTATTCTATTTCAATTTTGCCTATAAATATCCTGCTTTAAACCCTAGCCTCCCTAATTCTCATTTGTCTGTATGTATATCTTCTTCTCAACTCCTCCTTTCCAATGGCTGCAAACCCTAGACCCAATTACAATTCAAAATCAAAGTCAAAAATTCAAAGTCCTCAGAAAAATCTGAAATATATATATATTGAAGCTCTCAATGAGCGTAGTCTTTTTGTGGAATTCGATTTTCAATACGAGTTATCGTTTGTTCAGAAATACAAGTTGAACCTCAGCCGTTCATAGGCTAGGGTTTCGATCCAACGGTGGAACTTCGATATCTTTGCGATCAGAAAGCGCTGCACTGTAGGGCTCGTCGAGGAGGGTTGGGGATGTGGTCGCTCACCTAATGGTTGTCAGAATTCACCACAAAACGAAGGCAAAGTGCTTGGCGGTCGTAGTTGTTTCTGGCGTCGTTGTGGCCACGCGTGGGGTCTCTAGGGTCGGCTAGGCGAGGGGAGAGGCATGGCATACCCGGATCTGGTTGAAGAGTTAAGAATTTGCGGCGAAAATTGGAGGAAGTGGACGTTGGTGGCGGCTCTGGGCTGTGTCTCGGGTAGGGATTCGAAACTGGGCACGGCTTACAGGAGAAGACGCGTGCGTGTGTAGAGTTGACGTGGCATCGTTTGTTTGGGTGAGTTTTATTTTAATTATATTTTGATTTCAAATCGTCTTAGTATCATAACTTTCTCATACGACCTCGTATTTACGCGCGGTTTCTTGCGTTAGGATCGTATTTAAATTTCGGATCTTTTGACACAGGTTTGGATGGATTTGGAGACTATGCAAATTTTGAATTTAAATTGGATTTAAATTCAATTTAAATTCAAAAGGTGTGACGATCTGCAAATCTGTACCCCTTGAGTCAACGCTATTCTACATCAATCAACTCAAGTTGAACAGAAATAAGAACTATTTGGGTTAAAGAAGAAGAGGTAGAAGAAGAGAAAACAGAAAACAACATCAAAATCTTACCATCGCAGCGGAATAAAATATAATAAAATATATATAATAACAGATCTTTACACAAAAACAAATGCTATATCTGTTTATTCATACATCGTCAAAGTACATCATCAGAGTTCCACATCAATAACATACAACTGGATACACAGCAGAATAATAATCTGATACGGAAGTATGTATCGCCATCCAGCTCGTCTCCTGAACTCCACAGCATCCTTTCCTGTATTCCATAATACTCGGTTTGACCCGAGCATTATAGTTAAATAACACCCGAGTCAGTCTGGATATACCAGCGTGAGAAATCATACTCAAATTGATTATTAAAGTTTCAAAATCCTTTTGAAAACAAAAGCATCTCGTAAGACCACGCAACAAATAAACATGTCCGGTTTTTACCTTACGATAGCTAAAACATTTCTTATTAAAATCCTCTGATATTATAATAGGGTCTATATACAAATACTTATTAAAATAGCCGAAATTGTTACATCTATTAAATTCCAACTACTAGCCACAGAGTGGGTAATACAAACAAAACTCGTACAAGGCGTGTAGGGGGAATGGATTTCCAACTAATGACTAGGCACTGGGTACCACCTGTCACGGTACGTGGCCTAGATCACAGTACCGAGGATCACTCCCGACCCCCCGCAACACAAGACCCGAACTACCCCTTACTGGATATTCTCGAGTAAGATCACCCCGCGGTTGGGATCAACAACCGCACCACTAAGCCAAAATAAAAAAGGGACATCCAGACAGGAATGACCTTACCCGGAAATGGGTGCTGCCCACCAAGCCTTCCTGCATAACCCTTGATTTTCAGTCATTCCCGGTTGATGAGGCTTGAGGCTAAGCGTTACCTTTTTAGAACATATCCCTTAGAATGCCCATCGTCCACCTGACGATGTTCCGAAAGCATTCATCCATACAAGTCCGTCCCGAGTTCGAACGGAACCGAAGGCACTATTCCTACTACATCCAATTTGGAAATATCCTCAGGATTAGTAGCGACTTGCCCTTGCACTTCACTGCTGCATCTTCGAATCCAAACTCGTTTTCCACGAAAACGTACAAACCGGATCGAAGTGGTTTTCGAGAAATAAATCTCGATCCCAGTCTCTTCGAAACGATCAACGTATTTGGCCAATATGGATAGTCGGTTATTTAACTATCAATTAACATTCACAACATCCATCAAACAATAAATAATTTCCCAAATTATTTATTAATCCCAAAAATAACTTCACAAGATATATTACCACTTTTCAAACCCTTTTGAAAACAGTTTCAAACTATCTTCCTTTTTCAGAATAAATTTCCTAAATATTTTCTATTTCCTCTGAGATTTCCAAGCACAAAACTTAGATTTTTAAAATAATTTAAAAACACTTTATTGTAAAATATGTTTAACATTTAAATTTTAAAAAAAAATTACTTTAATACTTAATTTAAAATAATACTTTAGAAATAATTAAAATAAGATTACTTTATAAATATAAACTAGATTTTCTTCTTTAAACAAAATACCAAATCATCTTTTAAATAATTATTACGATAATAGATTTAAAAAAATACTTACTTTAAAATTTAAACATTTAGAAATAATAAATTTTATAAAACATGCTTTTTAAAACAACATTAAACTTTTATCTTATATTTAAAATTTTACTTTGAAAACGTACTTGGCTATCCAGAGAAATATACTTCTCTTCACATTCTTCTTTAAATTTCCAATTTCAAACACTTGAATCATTTTCCAAATTGATTTCCAATTCACTCCCTTCTATTCCAAAATCCATTAATTTCAGATTTTATTCCTTAATTATGATTTAAAGTACTTTTAACTGAAAATACCAATTTTAGATTTCTAAACTTACTTCTTAATCCTTTTTAAATAAATTTAAACTTTTAATTATAAAATAATTCTTTATTCCTTTAAAATAATATCACTTAATTTTACAATTCATTAATTTCTGTTTATTCAAAAAAAATCTTTTTCTTTTTTCCTTTCATACTCGAAGTTATTTATTAGTATCTTAATATCACTTACATTTCTTTTCAATTCATTCTTAATTTATTCAAATTTTCTATAATTATTTCGCTTACAAATTCACTTCTTTTATTTTCTTTCCAAAATCCAATTTATATATTTTTGATAATTCATTATACCCAAATATATTCAATCAAACCATAGCATTCAATATTCCAATATATTTCATCATAAAATATCAAATAATCACAACATAGTATATTAAATGTTGAGGGATCCAGTTGGATCCCTCCAACCTGTTTTTCCTACATCCGCAGACGTTGGCACAATATAAATACTAATTCCACTTCGAGGTGAAATATCACGGTATATGGGATTAAATATAATATTATCAGCTATTATGCGGCGTATAGGGCCTCATCCGCTATATAAAACGGAAAATCAATTATTCCAAGATGTAATATGCTATAATATATAATATTGCACATCTAATCAAATCAATCAACCAATTATTTAAATTTAACCATTTAAATTTAAATTACCAGATGAGTGAGATTAACTCACCTTTGTGTTTCATTTGCAATCCACTTCAATATGGCTTTGGTTTTCCCGATTTGACCTTGAATAAACAATTTATATGATTTATAAATATTTGAAATAATTGAACAGTAAATTTTCATTTTAATAAATTTAATTAACTAGTAATTTAAATCTAAACAAATTTTATTTTAATAAATTATCCTTAGTAACTAAAATAATTTAGATTTAATTAAACAAATAAATCTTCACCATATGTAAATGAAATATGAATAGGTATATCTACTTTATTTTACGTTTTTAAATTGTTTACAAAAATAATCAATATCCTTTTAAATAAAAATATATTATTGTTTATATTTTTAAACGGAAACATATATATCTATACTTTTATTACCTTTTTCCTTCACTGTGTATACATACTTTTATATATACATTTCCAACCTAAAACATATTCACTGTAAACTAAATCTGAAGCTGAATGTGTGTGTGTATACTTATTTTATTAAATTTTGAAATATGAAAACTGGGTGTGTATATATTTTGCTGCAGTAACAATTTTTTTTTATATAAAGAAGAATTACCTCACTGAACTACATCGCCTTCGAAGCCGCTACATCAAGTTGTCAAGCCAACTACCGAAGTCGATCAACTACACGGCACCACTGCAAATCGAATACCTCACGCCGCCTTACCGAGCTCGTTCGCGACAAACCTGACCTCAATCGAAACGACTCGCGAAACCCTAAGCTTGCTCGGCTATCTCCTGCCAAACTCCTCCAAGCGCTCTCCTACGAAGACCCCACACCATCGCGACACTCAACTTCACGAGAATCGCGCTCGTGCTCACGCGATTTCGGTCGCGCCTCCTCCCAGCGCTCACACGATTCGCGGCGACTTCGGTCGCACCCTCCTTTTTTTATTGATGATCGAATTCGATTTGGGGGAAACGAGTTTTGAGATGAATACGCGGCCATGATTTGATTCTTCTTTTTTTTAGACGAGAAAGGGGGCGTCAAAATTTATAAAAAAGGGAAGAAAATGGCTTCGGCAAGAAGATGGGTTGGATTCGATTTTAAGTTAAGAGAGGTGGCGTATACAAGAAGGCTCGACTATTTAAATTAAATTTCATTAGATTATTATCAATTAAATTTTCAACGCGTTTATATATCGTACGCTCACACAACGACTCCAAATGCTATGAAAATTGAAATCCGATAATAAAACACTATTCGGATCCAATGTAACTGGTTTTATTGAATTATGAGACTGTGCCTCGGAAGGCTATTTTTAAATTCAATTTAAAACGATAAAATTTCAAAACTGAACAAAGCACTTCCAAATTCAATTTTAACACTTTTACTATCTTCAATATTATCAATATAAATTTTATAAACCTTCAAATTATTTTTAACGGGCTTAAAACTCCAGATTCAACATTTTACCCAACTTTAAATTGTTTAATTTAATAATTTAATCATCAAATAAATTGTGATATTTGAATTCAAATTAAAAATTAACCTTTAAATATTTAAAATTCATTAAATATTCTAATTTCAAATGTCCTAAAATTCTGGGTCGTCACATTCCTCCCCCCTTAAAAGAATTTCGTCCCCGAAATTACTAGTTAAGAGGAATGGTCCAATACCCGTTTACCTTTCCCCAAAACCAAACAGTTTCTAGCAATTCAACATCCTACCGGTCTATCTTTTTATAGAAGACCCATTATCATTCTTACTAACTTCCCAAACTCTCCTATAATTTTTCAAACAATACTATTTGCTTAATCATTCAAGTCTCAATTGAAAACCAAATTTTGAATTACCAAAATTTTCTCAAAATTTTTCTAACTCCTTAAATTTCCGAAAAATTTGGCTAGCGTCTCCTTTGCGCGGCTAGCTCGGTACAACTACAAAAGGCCTCTACGGGCTCCCAAATTCCAAAAGAAAACAAAATGCCAAGTGGCTCGATCAAAAACCCAATCAAATTTCATACAGAAATTTAAACACATACCCTTTTGTCGAGCAATTCAAATTTATCTTCTGAAATTAAAACCAATTTTCCTTTTCCTTTATCATACCTATATATCCTACATAGCAATAATACCCAATCACAACATTCAAAACATTTTACTGACTTCTTTACAGAATTTCAATATCTATTCGTCCAAATATTAACTTAGGATATATTTGTAATATCAATTTCCAATTAAGAATTCACCATTCCTCTCTTAAGTTTAGTATAAGCATTTTAATATGCTTCTTTATTTATTTTCACTTCACTATTGGAGTTTATATCCATTTTTTTATTCACTGTGCCTTTACAATCCCATTTGAATTCAATTTGCTTCAATTTACCGATTGCTTTCCAATCCAAATACTTTTTCCAAATTTCCATTCAGATTTCCATCTTCCAATTCTACTTGAATTCAATTTTGTCTTCAAACTTTGAATATTGAATTATATCCGCCTTATCTCAACCCATATGTAATTAACCATTTCCTTTTATTAGTCCGCTTACTAATTTATTTAAAATCTCAAATAAAAGTTTACTTGCAAACTTTTTCTTCCTTTAGTTTCTTCAAATAATTTCTTCAATTTCACCTTACTTTACTTTCACACTTTTAAATTAGATTTCAATATTCAGTTTCATATCTTTTTGCTTACTAATTTTAAATCCTTTGCCGTTAGTGAAAATTTTTTAAAAAAATTCTAACTCCTAAAATTTTCGAAAATTTTTGGCAGAGTCTCCTTTGTACGGAGGAGCTTTTGCAATTTGACAAGAGATATAAATATATATACATCGACCCACCCGGTCGGAAAACCAAAAACAGTTCATATTTCCTATTTTATTGCGTAGGCGTACCTTTATTTAGCATTTTTAAGCAAGCGGCTTATTATTTTAGCATTTTGCGCAATCAAATCCATCCATACGGCTTTCCTGAACCTGTACTTACTCAATTTAAATATGTAAGTACTAAATATATGCAATTCATTAACATTTCACTTATATTCAAATAGCTAACACATAGATTCATAAGTAAT
The DNA here is from genome assembly GCA_030765085.1 of Allium cepa. Taxonomy (NCBI): domain Eukaryota; kingdom Viridiplantae; phylum Streptophyta; class Magnoliopsida; order Asparagales; family Amaryllidaceae; genus Allium; species Allium cepa. The sequence goes on along the minus strand of CM060939.1, from coordinate 90,220,030 downwards.
GCATGTGATATACATTCATAAGTACATATGCAAGGTTTTGACACTAGTTTAAAATTGTTTGCATCCAAATTACATACCATTCCATTCAATTCATTTTTAAACGAAACGAACTCATATTCATTTCAATTGATGCCAAAATCAATTTATTAAACTGCTATTGATTCATATAATTTTTTTCACTTCTGTTTACGTCGAACGAACAAATTTTCTTACGTAATTCGACAATATTAATGTGAATAAATAATAACACAGGCTTTATAACCATTTAAATTGATTCCAACTCAATTTACACTTGATTCCATCCCATTTTAATTTATTCACAATCTTTCCGTTGCAGTTTCTTTCATAACCCAAAAGTTTGATTCCAAACCATTTTATTAAACTCGTCAACCAATATATTAAATAACCATCTCACCATTTACTTAGGTTATTTATTTTCTTCAAACTACTCCACACAAAAATTAAGTTTATTTTATTCAACCAACTTCCATTCTAAATCCTTGATTTGATTTTTCCTTGGGTCAAATCCCAATCATTTTATTAATTTATTCGATTAGTTTATTCTTTTACACATTTTTAAATTTTAATTCACATTAACAATTCATTATTGAATTTATTAATAATAAGGTCATTCAATTTATGCTTGAATTGGATTTGTTTTCATCTCAAATCATTTTTATTTTGATCCAATTCCATACAACTTCAATTCATATTTAATTCATTTACAATTCTAAGTTGAATTTCTATTTATAACTTAAGCTTCATTTCCAAACTCAATTATCTATTCACAATTCAATTCTAAGTTAATAATTTCGAGTTCCATTTCCATATTTCATCAACTAATTTATTATCTAATTAGTTCTCCCCTGGTTTAAATTCAATACTTGATTTTTAATCTCAGAATCTCTCCATCAAATTTCTTAAGCGCAATTTATTTTATAATTCAAGTTTGGATTTTTCATTTTATTTTCCAATCCATCAAAAATATTTATTTTGGGTTTTCTATCCCACTTTAAAATTTATAAGTCACAGCTTATTATTTTACACATTTCCATGCATTCTAGGCTTGAATATATTCACCTTTTATTTTTAACTCAAGATTTATGCTTATTTATAGCCCAAGTATATTTTATTCTAAGGATTTTTAATTCATTTATAAGTTATTCTAAATTATTTATTCCAACTTATTGTTTTATCCAACTTACATTCGTTTATTCAGGTAAGAATCTAATTCCATTCAACAACACCCATAACTCAATTGAATTTACTCCAATTCAATTCTATTTGACTTACTTCCGGTTTAATCTTGTTACATACCATTCCTTTGAATTTTGTTAAGCAAGGATTTAATTCCATTTAATATCATTCCAATATACAAATTTTCAACTCATATGCCTACTCACCTAAATCAATTAATACTTACAAATCTTAATTCCAATACTTGTTTAATTTAGTCCAACCTGACTAATTTTCCCATTCCACATAATTTAACACAATTCAAATTTAAATTCCAGTATTCAGTTTTTATTTTACTTACTTACAAAGTTGAATTTTATTTCAACAAATTCCAAATTTACAAGTAATCAAACTTATTATATGTCATAAACATTCTTAGTTAAGATTCCAGAGTTTAAACAATCTTTTAACATTTCAAAAATTCCCTTTGAAATTACCTATATCCATAATTCCTTGCATTTCTAAAATAAAATTTATCTTTTGCAAACAATTCCAATTTAAAATAATTTGGTAGCAATTTCTCTCTTGGAAACTCGAAAATGAACATCGATGATGCTGCAGTCATCACCGAAGTTATTTTCCAGCGACCGAAAGAGTTCAATGCTTTTATCTCTTTTAAAACCCTTCAAATATTTTTAAAATCCAAATCTCTCTACATTTCAAATCCGATTCAAAAATATTTCTCAAATATATTTTATTTTTCCCAACCTTTGAGAATCATTTTCAAATTCAAGGAATTTAAATTTCTAAATTTTCAAATTCCAAATCCTTTAAGTTTATATTCAAACATTACTTTGAAATTTTATCTTATTTTAATTATTAATCACACTATAATTCACATTTATAGTTTACATTTACAAATTTCATTTGTTTCTAGTTTTTAATTATGATTTCAATTCCTTAATCTTTTAGTTATTATTTCAATTTCTTATTCAGTTCTCATACAATGATGATAATTTAATATTATCACTTTCTAACAACCAAACATCCATATATAACTATAACAGTTTACGAAAAATCATTTCTTTTATATACAAAAATAATTTTGGGTAAAACTATTCCATTTACCCTATTTAAAACAATACTGTGTCGGTTTATCTTGTTTAAGAGTTTAGAAACTCTTATCGATAACATGGCGTCCCACACATCGACTAGAATCCATAAACACTCAACCGATAAATCAACACAATATAAAAACAAATTTTATATTTACTAACAAATACGCGCTCATATCTATTAATACTCTCAAACTCATTCTAGAGTACTTACGGACTCTATTTAATGAGTAAGTCCCACCAAAGCCAAGGTTATCATCAACCTAAGCTCTGATACCAAGTGTGACGACCCGCAAATCCGTACCCCTTGAGTCAACACTATTCTACATCAATCAACTCAAGTTGAACAGAAATACGAACCATTTGGGTTAAAGAAGAAGAGGTAGAAGAAGAGAAAACAGAAAACAACATCAGAATCTTACCATCGCAGCGGAATAAAATATAATATAATATATATAATAACAGATCTTTACACAAAAACAAATGCTATATCTGTTAATACATACATCATCAGAGTTCCACATCAATAACATACAACTGGATACATAGCGGAATAATAATCTAATACGGAAGTACGTATCGCCATCCAGCTCATCTTTTGAGCTCCTCAGCATCCTTTCCTGTATTCCATAATGCTCGGTCTAACCCGAGCATTATAGTTAAATAACAACTGAGTCAGTCTGGATATACCAGCGTGAGAAATCACACTCAAATTGATTATTAAGTTTCAAAATCCTTTTGAAAACAAAAGCATCTCGTAAGACCACGCCACAAATAAACATGTCGGTTTTTTACCTTACGATAGCTAAAACATTTCTTATTAAAATCCTCTGATATTATAATAGGGTCTATATACAAATACTTATTAAAATAGCCGAAATTGTTACATCTATTAAATTCCAGTTACTAGCCACAGAGTGGGTAATACAAACAAAACTCATACAAGGCGCGTAGGGAGAATGGATTTCCAACTAATGACTAGGCACTGGGGTACCACCTGTCACGGTACGAGGCCTAGATCACAGTACCGAGGATCACTCCCGACCCCCTGCAACACAAGACCCGAACTACTCTTATTGGATGGATCCCGAGTAAGATCACCCCGCGGTTGGGATCAGCAACCGCACCACTAAGCCGAAATAAAAAAGGGACATCTAGACAGGAATGACCTTACCCAGGAAGGGGCCAGAAAGGGGTGCTGCCCACCAAGCCTTCCTGTATAACCCCTGATTTTCAGTCATTCCCGGTTGATGAGGCTTGAGGCTAAGCATTACATTTTTAGAACATATCCCTTAGAATGCCCATCGTCCACCTGACGATGTTCCGAAAGCATTAATCCATACAAGTCCGTCCCGGGTTCGAACGGAACCGAAGACACTATTCCTACTACATCCAATTTGGAAATATCCTCAGGATTAGTAGCGACTAGCCCTTGCACCTCATTGCTCCATCCTCGAATCCAAACTCGTTTTCCACGAAAACGTACAAACCGGATCGAAGTGGTTTTCGAGAAATAAATCTCGATCCCGGTTTCTTCGAAACAATCAACGTATTTGGCCAATATTGATAGTCGGTTATTCAACTACCAATTAACATTCACAACATCCATCAAACAATAAATAATTTCCCAAATTATTTATTAATCCTAAAAATGTCTTCACGAGATATATTACCACTTTTCAAACCCTTTTGAAAACAGTTTCAAACTATCTTCCTTTTTCAGAATAAATTTCCCAAATATTTTCTATTTCCTCTGAGATTTCCAAGCACAAAACTTAGATTTTAAAAATAATTTTAAAACATTTTATTGTAAAAATATGTTTAACATTTAAATTTTAGAAAAATTACTTTAATACTTAATTTAAAATAATACTTTAGAAATAATTAAAATAAGATTACTTTATAAATATAAACTAGATTTTCTTCTTTAAACAAAATACCAAATCATCTTTTAAATAATTATTACGATAATAGATTTAAAAAAATAATTACTTTAGAATTTAAACATTTAGAAATAATAAATTTTCTAAAATATGCTTTTTAAAACAACATTAAACTTTTATCTTATATTTAAAATTTTACTTTGAAAACGTACTTGGCTATCTAGAGAAATATAATTCTCTTCACATTCTTCTTTAAATTACCAATTTCAAACACTTGAATCGATTTCCAAATTGATTTCCAATTCACTCCTTTTATTCCAAAATCCATTAATTTCAGATTTTATTCCTTAATTATGATTTAAAGTACTTTTAACTGAAAATACCAATTTTAGATTTCTCAACTTACTTCTTAATCCTTTTTAAATAAATTTAAACTTTAAATTTTAAAATAATTATTTATTCCTTTAAAATAATATCACTTAATTTTACAATTCATTAATATCTGTTTATTCAAAAAAAATTCTTTTTCTTTTTTCCTTTCGTACTCGAAGTTATTTATTAGTATCTTAATATCACTTACATTTCTTTTCAATTCATTCTTAATTTATTCAAATTTTCTATAATTATTTCGCTTACAAATTCACTTCTTTTATTTTCTTTCCAAAATCCAATTTATATATTTTTGGTAATTCATTATACCCAAATATATTCAATCAAGCCATAGCATTCAATATTCCAATATATTTCATCATAGAATATCAAATAATCACAACAGAGAATATTAAATAATAAATGTTGAGGGATCCAGTTGGATCCCTCCAACCTGTTTTCCCTGCATCCACAGACGTTAGCACAATATAAATATCAATTCCACTTCGAGGTGGAATATCGCGGTATATGGGATTAAATATAATATTATCTGCTATTATGCCGCGCATAGGGTCTCATCTGCTATATAATGCGAAAAATTAATCATTCGAAGATGTAATATACTATATTATATAATATTGCACATCCAATCAAATCAATCAATCAACCAATTACTTAAATTTAACCATTTAAATTACCAGATGAGTGAGATTAACTCACCTTTGCGTTTCATTTGCAATCCACTTCAATATGGCTTTGGTTTTCCCGATTTGACCTTGGATAAACAATTTATATGATTTATAAATATTTCAAATAATTGAACCGTAAATTTTCATTTTAAAAAATTTAATTAACTAGTAATTTAAATCTAAACAAATTTTCTTTTAATAAATTATCCTTAGTAACTAAAATAATTTAGATTTAATTAAACAAATAAATCTTCACCATATGTAAATGAAATATGAATAAGTATATTTACTTTATTTTACGTTTTTAAATTGTTTACAAAAATAATCAATATCCTTTTAAATAAAAATATATTATTGTTTATATTTTTAAACGAAAACATATAAATCTATACTTATATTACCCTTTTCCTTCACTGTGTATACATACTTTTATATACACATTTCCAACCTAAACATATTCACTGTAAACTAAATATGAAGCTGAATGTGTGTATATATACTTATTTTATTAAATTTCGAAATATGAAAACTGGGTGTGTATATATTTTGTTGCAGTAACAATTTTTTTTATATATAAAGAAGAATTACCTCACTGAACTACATCGCCTTCGAAGCCACTACATCAAGTCGTCAAGCTAGCTACCGAAGTCGATCAACTACACGGCACCACTGCAAATCGAATACCTCGCGCCACCTTGCCGAGCTCGTTCGCGACAAACCTGGCCTCAATCAAAACGACTCGCGAAACCCTAAGCTTGCTCGGCTATCTCTTGCCAAACTCCTCCAAGCGCTCGCCTACGAAGACCCCACACCATCGCGACACTCAGCTTCATGAGCGCCGCGCTCGTGCCCACGAGATTTCGGTCGCGCCTCCTCCCAACGCTCACACGATTCGCGGCAACTTCGATCGCGCGCTCCTTTATTTTTTATTTAGGATCAAATTCGATTTGCTCAGAGTCGATTTAGGGGAAACGAGTTTTGAGATGAATACGCGGCCATGATTTGATTCTTCTTTTTTTTAGACGAAAAAGGGGGCGCAAAATTTATAAAAAAGGGAAGAAAATGGCTTCGGCAAGAAGATGGGTTGGATTCAATTTAAGGTTAAGGGAGGAGGCGTGTACAAGAAGACTCGACTATTTAAATTAAATTTCATTAGATTATTATCAATTAAAATTTCAGCGCGTTTATATATCGTACTCTCACACACAATTCCAAATGCTACGAAAGTTTAAATCCGATAATAAAACACTATTTCGGATCCAATGGAACTGGTTTCGTTGAATTCCGAGACTGTGCCTCGGAAGGCTATTTTTGAATTCAATTTAAAACGATAAAATTTCAAAAATGAACAAAGCACTTCCAAATTCAATTTCAACACTTTTACTATCTTCAGTTTTATCAATAGAAATTTTATAAGCCTTCAAATTATTTTTAACCGGCTTAAAACTCCAGATTCAACATTTTACCCGACTTTAAATTGTTTAATTTAATAATTTAATCATCAAATAAATTGTGATATTTGAATTCAAGTTAAAAATTAACATTTAAATATATAAAATTCATTAAATATTCTAATTTCAAATATCCTAAAATTCTGGGTCGTCACAAAAGCTGAGTGTTTTAACCCACTCACAACTTCTAAAATTTCTTATGTTTGTTAAATTCATTTATGATGTGATTTGAAATTTATTTATAGCAGTTTGGCATATATTTCATCATTATCTCAGTTAATTTGCATTTATTTAATTAACTTGTTATTTAATTCATTATTGCATATTAACTGCCAGTTAAATTGTTATTTATTTTATTGCATATAAACTGCCAGTTAAACAGTTACAATTTATTTTTGAATATAAACCGATAGTTGATACCTGTTATTATCACCTATTATATATTGATGTATTGTTTGAATTTGGATGATGATTGTGATAAATGGTTGATGGTTGATATTGGATGAATGGATGTTGTACTTATATTGTTATAAACTGCAAGTTAATATGCATTGTCATTTCATTCGGGATTGCGGTTTGAAATGATATATAACCGTAATTTTTATTTTTAAATTACGGATTGAAATGATAAATATCCGTATCACTTGACCATAGGATAGAAAATTTTATACAGGCACCGCGGTATATATATAAAAATTTATTTTTGAAATGATTTTCTATGGCTTTGGAAAGAATATGGTTTAATGAATATGGATTTTTGATATTTTTAAATATTATTTTTATATATAGTTAAACGCTTGATTTTAAGCTATGTATAAATTTGGTTTAAAGAATAAAAGAAGTTTAAAAATAAAAGTTAAATTTTATTTAGATATAATACGGTTAAGTATTTATTTAAATTTATTGATGGAGTTTATAATGTCTTAAATAAAATAAATGTTGGAAGATAAATATGAATTTTCTTTGAACTAAGGTATTTAAGAATTATCCTCGAATAAAATTTATTTGAAATATAAATTAATTTAGGGTTTTAAAAAAGTATGATCTTTATAACTTGATTTTTGGTTTAGAGGACTTAAATGAATATCAGGTCGATTTAAATGAATATTATCAAGTTAATTTAATTGAGAGAATATCATGTTATTTGAAGTTTAAAGGTTTTACTTAAATGATATTTGATTTATTAAGTAAACATTTCAAATCTAAATAATAGTAATTGAATTTGATATATATGAAATTATCAAAGAACAAGTTTTGAAATGGTGGAATAACTAAAGCTTTGAGATATATGAAAATTGAAATGGTTTATTTGGGAATTTAAACCTATATTTGGAATTTATTTGTGAAATTTAAAAAGCTATTTTGTTATGCAAAGCGGTTTAATACTTAAACCATTTAAGTATTAGAAATTTTGTTTCAAAGCTACGGGGTTTAAGATATATATATTTGAAAATATTATGATTTTGGGAAAAGGGATATTTATAAATAAAAATGATATCATATTGATTTTGGGTTTAAAAATATAAATGATATCGTATTTATATGGTTTTGAAAGGGATATTATATTCTGGTTTTAAAGTATAAATTATTTTGAAATAACCGCGGTGTTATAATAACGATTGGTTGTTGAAGAGACCGGGATCGGAAGTTGTCATACTCTCTGCCAACTCCGAAAACCACTTTAACAATCGTGTACGCGGTGGAGATTCCAGAATGAAGTAGGATGGCGGCGGCGTTTCCTTTGAGGTAAATACGTAGACCCAACTCCCGTGAGTTGGCATAAGGTGGCTAAAACAGGAGCGATTGACGGGTTAATGAGGTAGCACCTTTGATCGGACACATCCCTTCGATATTATACTTTGACTTTTGGATTGATTTGGTGGCCACTTTTGATTTTCTTTTTGGGGGTGTGGCTCGAGGTGGGCGGTAGCTGCGGCTATGCGTTACCACCGATCCGGAAGCATAATTGGTATATCTACCCTGGCATTGCCTAGTTGTGTCGTGTCACCTACCCTAGCACGCCTTATACGATTTTGGTTTTGTACCATACCTATGGAGTGCCCTCTGACGACGCCCAGTACGGGGGAGATTACGGTACTGTATAGACTATGGGAATATATAAATGTGTTAAGGTGGAAAATGTAAAGCCTTAACACTATTTAAAAGTAAGTTTATTTTACAATTAGACACAATTATAATAGCGAAATATACTACATAGTAAATAGTTTAACGGATCCTTAAGAGATGTAAATCTCGAGCATCTCTTGAGTTACTGTACTCTTATTTATTTCAATAAATTTAACTTACAAAAGATCTTTTAGTTCTGACTCGAGTGTTTTGTCTTTTCAGTTCGGTCGGGTCAGTCCGAGCATTTTAGGATTTGGAAGACCGTATTCTAGAGGACGAAGACGAAGATTTGTAGTACTATTACCTACTATATTATATTGTTCCACTACACTGTATTCCGCTGCATCGATTTTTATTCGTTGGTATGTGCAACTCTGATATATGGTATAAGTAAAATTAAATATTTTGTAAACAGCTTCATAAACTGTATATTTGATTATTATATTTTATCCTTCCGCTGTGAGATTCTATTTTGTTTTTTTTCTTTTTTTTTTCTTATTTACCCCATAACAATCCGCCACTCTGTATGGTTTGAATTGACACGTGTGTCGATTTAAAGCATGCGAAAGGGAGGGACGTTACATCTGGTATCAGAGCTTTGGTTTAGCGATAAACCGTAGCTTTGTGGGGTTTGACTCTTTATTAATAGGGTAGTAATACCCTATGATGAGTCGTTGAGCGTATGTATGAGACTGCCTATTCGTTAGTGTTATAAAAAGGTTTTTATATTGTGCTAATTTGTTCCGTTTTGTATTTATAAATTCTGGTTGGTGCATGGGATGCTATGACATCAATAGGGATTTCTAAATACTTAATAGGACAGGCCGACACGATATTTGTTTTGAATATAGGTGAATGAAATAATTTTGCCTATTATATTTTATATATATAAAATAAAAAATTTATAAAGGTTATATTTGGTCGTAATATATTGGTTGTTAGGTAGTGTAATATATATATTAGTAAAATAAGATTTGAAAGCAAATAAAATAAATGAAAATTAGAAAATTAGAATCTAAATCCCTGGATTTTGAAAGTTCTTTTGAATGATTTTAAAATATAATAAAAATATTATTAGAAGTATTTTCTAATATAGATATTTCGATATGAATTAAAAGAATTGTTTAATGAAATTTTTGAAGAAAAAATTTGTTTTAAAGGAGATTTTGGTAGAAATAAGTTATGTACTCCTCTCTCTGTCACTGGAAAATAATTTCGGTGATGAGTGCACGCATCATCGACATTCATTTTCGAGTTTCGAAGTGGGAAGGCCACTGTATGCTTTACTGCAGAGTTGTTTTGATAAACAAATATAAATTTTAAATTGTTTAAATATAATTTCATATATATAAATTTGTAAGTGTATATTTATCTGTTATTTTAAAATGATTTGAAAAAAAACCGGTATTTAATTCTTAACTTTCCATTGATTAATAGTTTCAGTTATTGTAGTGAAATTGAATGTAACTAATTTAAAATTAGAACCTTTAATTAAAATAAGAAATTTAATGATAAGTTATGAATGAAATTAAAAGAAATCTGAAATGTGTAACCTATAATACAAAGGATATAATTATTGAACATTGAATAAATTTTAAAGGAAATAAGATAAACTTGTATGATTTTCAATTACATTCTTAAAGGCATATATATAACTTACCAAAAGATATAAAAAGTTGAAATGTTTAATAAGAAATTGTAATAGAATATTATACAAGAAAATTTGAAATAAGGAAAGTATTCGATGAAATTCCTTAACAAATAAGAATTTGGTGTTAGGGTTGGTATGAACTTAAGTATAAAAATAAAAGCTATTAATTAAAATAACAAAAGTTAAGTATTATAAATGGAATTTAGTAATAAATGAAAGTAAATAAATAAAATTAAGTAGTATAAATGAAAGATAATAAAATCAAGTAAATGATTGAAGCTATTTATTAATAAAATAAGCAGAAAGATAAACCATTATATGTATTAAAAAGAAGTCAAACAACAATAGTATGAAATGAAATTGACAAGAATAAACTTAGTTTATTGTTTGGATTTGTTGTTTGTTTGGTTTATGGTTGTTTGGGTAAGGATACTTTAAATTTGTTGGGATGAATGAATAATCTATTTATTTTCACCTAAGACTGTTGAGTGAAGGGTACACTTAGTAATTATTTTTCATTCCGTACAATTTAAGTTTTGAGCCCGATCAACTATTTGTTTGTTTGATATGAATGAATGATTGATGCGTATTGATTTAATGTGATGGTTGTATGCTTGTTGCAAGTGATGGTTGATTGATATGGTTGTGGTTAAACAACTTAAATATTTCATTCTATATAATTGCTAACTCTTATCAGATTATATAAGTGAAATACAGGTTATGGAAGCAATTGCTACTACTTTTGGTTTCGTAATATAAGCGTAATTGCACGACAAATAGGTACGTTTTCGGATTTCGTTTTATAGCGCTATTATATTGTTTTCCCGTGTTGGGATATATATATTATTTTGGAAAATATATATTGTATATTGTTATTTTGATATTATATTTTCTCCCGTGCCTCTCCGTACAAAGGAGACTGCCAAAATTTTCCATGAATTTTGGACTTAGAAAATATTTTGAAAATGTTTTTCAAACTTTATAAAATTGAGTATAAAAAGATTTAATGATTATAAATTGGTATATTTTATCTAAATTAATTAATTTTGTAAATTTATTTGTTTATAAATTTAATATTTAAATATGATATATTGATTTCTCAATTCTCCTTTTCCCTTCTTTTTCTTTTTCGGGGACGAAAAGTTTTGAGTGGGGAGAGTGTAACGATCCGTAAATTTTGATAACTAAATTAGTTAAATTTATAGGATTTTGTAATTAAATTTAGGAAGAAATTAAAATGTTTATAATTCATATTGAAGTAAATGTAGAAAAGAAATGCAACATTTGAAATTAAAGCTAAGGATTAAAAATAAAAATGAAATTTACGATGCATTGAAGTAATGGGAATTGTTATTCTAGGCTAAGAAATTAATATAAGAAGACAAATGGGAATATTGTATTAACTAATGCAATGATATAATTAGTGATAATTTAATGAATCCAATATTATAGTAACCGATGAATTAATACGTAATTAATGGAAAATTTATACAATCAATGTAGATAAGTAATTTTAATGACTGTTGTAGAAAATAAACGTTACCTTAATGGTAATTAATAAAATAATAGGAGTGAGAATCGTAAATTTAAGTAACAATTGATGTAATAAAGAATGGAGCCAAGGTAAATTTATTTATTTGATTTAAAATCTAAATTAATGGGTGAAATTGACAAATTTCAATGTAATTGAATTATAGTAGTTATTACACAATAAGTGGAAATAAAATGGTTAATACAAATAAAGGTGAATGTAAATGGAATAATCCGTAATAAGTGCAATTTGATAGGAATCAATGTTAGTATAAATTTATGAAATAACTACGAACCAATGAATGTATTAAAGTTGTAAAGGTCATAATTGATTGCATTAAATAAATTGGGAGTTCAATTTCATTAAAGGTAATTAAATATTATCTTAATGTAAAATTTAGATAATTTTTGAAAGTAATATTAACTCCTTTCAGAATATAACAATTGGTGTAACATTTGGCTTGTAAACATATATAATAAATTACCTGTTTTAATTGTTGATGGAATTAGAATTTGAAATAAATGGTAATAAAATAAATGAATGTTACACTAATGGAAAATGGAATAAGATGTTTAGGAGTTGGCAAAATTTGAGTATAGTAAAAGTAATAAAAGGTTAATTAGGTTATAGAGTAGTAATGAACTTAATAAAAGGGATTGGAATGGAAACATACCAATTTATTTAAATTTAATACATATAATAAATGGAAAATTTATGAATCAAATATAATTATACCATAGGATGAAATTGATCGAATAATAAATTGGTTAGATAAAAAGGATTGAAGTAAAATAGTTAAATTATTTGGATAAATTTTTATTAATTGAGTTTATTAGGAATGAAATTAATTACTACGTTATTTGAAATTTAAGATGGAAATGTAGATGAAATCTAAGAAAATAAAGGTAAACAAATCGTGAACCAATGTAAATTGCATCCTTTTGATAATAATGAATTAAATAATAAAATGAAAAGTGAATTTAATATGATTATTGGAAATTTTATTTATAATTTTGAATTTAATGAAATGGAGGATTTATATTGAAATTTATAAATTAATCTTCTCTAAATTAACATTTAATTTTTTTTAAATCATTATAAATGTTTGAGAAATATAAAGGCGATAAATTTGTCAATTTTAGAATTGAAATATAAAATTTGATTTAATTAATTTACTTTTAATTTATTTAATTAATATAAAAATAGCCATTTTGGCCACCGACTCGGATTTCGACAAAACCAGTTTCATCGGATCCGTAACGGTGAATTATTATAGGATTTCAAGTTTCGTAGCGATATGACTTGTCGTTTGATCGTACGGACTCGAAACGCCGTGAAATTTGTGAAATTGAAATCAACTGAAATCAATTTGAAAATTTTGAATTTAGCATAACTTCTCCATACAATGGAATTTGGACCTGAAACCTTTTCCATTGCGTTTAAAATATTTTAAAACACCTATTTTGATATATGGATTTACCCAATTTTGTTCCGGGGTCAGAACAGGCTTTTTGGGCCACTTTATCGTTAGCGCGTATTCAAGCCGATCCATTTATTCTATTTCAATTTTGCCTATAAATATCCTGCTTTAAACCCTAGCCTCCCTAATTCTCAATTGTCTGTACGTATATCTTCATCTCAACTCCTCCTTTCCAATGGCTGCAAACCCTAGACCCAATTACAATTCGAAATCAAAGTCAAAAATTCAAAGTCCTCCGAAAAATCTGAAAAAAATATATATTGAAGCTCTCAATGAGCGTAATCTTTTGGTGGAATTCGATTTTCAATACGAGTTATTATTTGTTCAGAAATACAAGTTGAACCTCAGCCGTTCATAGGCTAGGGTTTCAATCCAACGGTGGATCTTCGATATCTTTGCGATCGGAAAGTGCTGCACTGTAGGGCTCGTCGAGGAGGGCTTGGGGATGTGGTCGCTCGCCTAATGGATGTCAGAATTCACCAGAAAACGAAGCCAAAGTGCACGGCGGCCGTAGTTGTTTCTGGCGTCGTTGTGGCCGCGCGTGGAGTCTCTGGGGTTGGCTAGGCGAGGGGAGAGGCATGACATACCCGGATCTGGTTGAAGAGTTAAGGATTTGTGGCGAAAATTGGAGGAAGTGGACGTTGGTGGAGGCTCTGGGCTGTGTCTCGTGTAGGGTTTCGAAACTGGGCACGGCTTACTAAAGAAGATGCGTGCGTGTGTAGAGTTGACATGGCATTGTTTGTTTGGGTTAGTTTTATTTTAATTAAATTTTGATTTCAAATCGTCTTAGTATCATAACTTTCTCATACGACCTCGTATTTACGCGCGGTTTCTTACGTTAGGATCGTATTTAAATTCAGGATCATTTGACACTGGTTTGGATAGATTTGGAGACTGTGCAAATTTTGAATTTAAATTGGATTTAAATTTAATTTAAATTCAAAAGGTGAGTGTTTTAACCCACTCAAAACTTCTAAGATTTCTTATGTTTGTTAAATTCATTTATGATGTGATTTGAAATTTATTTATAGCTGTTTGGCATATATTTCATCATTATCTCAATTAATTTACATTTATTTAATTAACTTGTTATTTAATTCATTATTGCATATTAACTGCCAGTTAAATTGTTATTTATTTTATTGCGTATAAACTGCCAGTTAAACAGTTACAATTTATTTTTGAATATAAACTGGTAGTTGATACCAGTTATTATCACCTGCTATATATTGATGTATTGTTTGAATTTGGATGATGATTGTGATAAATGGTTGATGGTTGATATTGGATGAATAGATGTTGTACTTATATTGTTATAAACTGCAAGTTAATATGCATTGTCATTTCATTCCGGATTGCGGTTTGAAATGATATATAACCGTAATTTTTATTTTTAAATTACGGATTGAAATGATAAATATCCGTATCACTTGACCATAGGATAGAAAATTTTATACAGGCACCGCGGTATATATATAAAAAATTATTTTTTAAATGATTTTCTAGGGCTTTGGAAAGAATATGGTTTAATGAATATGGATTTTTGATATTTTTAAATATTATTTTTATATATAGTTAAACGCTTGAATTTAAGCTATGTATAAATTTGGTTTAAAGAATAAAAGAAGTTTAAAAATAAAAGTTAAATTTTATTTAGATATAATACGGTTAAGTATTTATTTAAATTTATTGATGGAGTTTATAATGTCTTAAATAAAATAAATGTTGGAAGATAAATATGAATTTGCTTTGAACTAAGGTATTTAATAATTATCCTCGAATAAAATTTATTTGAAATATAAATTAATTTGGGGTTTTAAAAAAGTATGATCTTTATAACTTGATTTTTGGTTTAGAGGACTTAAATGAATATCAAGTCGATTTAAATGAATATTATCAAGTTAATTTAATTAAGAGAATATCCTGTTATTTGTAGTTTAAAGGTTTTTCTTAAATGATATTTGATTTATTAAGTAAATATTTCAAATCTAAATAATAGTAATTGAATTTGATATATATGAAATTATCAAAGAATAAGTTTTGAAATGGTGGAATATTAAAGATTTGAAATATATGGAAATTGAAATGGTTTATTTGGGAATTTAAACCTATATTTGGAATTTATTTGTGAAATTTAAAAAGCTATTTTGTTATACAAAGCGGTTTAATACTTAAACCATTTAAGTATTAGAAATTTTGTTTCAAAGCTATGGGGTTTAAGATATATATATTTGAAAATATTATGATTTTGGGAAAAGGGATATTTATAAATAAAAATGATATCATATTGATTTGGGGTTTAAAAATATAAATGATATCGTATTTATATGATTTTGAAAGGGATATTATATTCTGGTTTTAAAGTATAAATTATTTTGAAATAACCGCGGTGTTATAATAACGATTGGTTGTTGAAGAGACCGGGATCGGAAGTTGTCATACTCTCTGCCAACTCCGAAAACCACTTTAATAATCGTGTACGCGGTGGAGATTCCAGAATGAAGTAGGATGGTGGCGGCGTTTCCTTTGAGGTAAATACGTGGACCCAACTCCCGTGAGTTGGCATAAGGTGGCTAAAACAGGAGCGATTAACGGGTTAATGAAGTAGCACCTTTGATCGGACACATCCCTTCGATATTATACTTTGACTTTTGGATTGATTCGGTGGCCACTTTTGATTTTATTTTTGGGGGTGTGTCTCGAGGTGGGCGGTAGCTGCGGCTATGCGTTACCACCGACCCGGAAGCGTGATCGGTATATCTACCGTGGCATTGCCTAGTTGTGCCGTGTCACCTACCCTAGCACGCCTTATACGATTTTGGTTTTGTACCATACCTATGGAGTGCCCTCTGACGATGTAACATTGCGGATTTTCGTTGCCGAAAAACCGAATAGTTAGGGGTTTTTAAAAAGAATTTAAGAAAAGAAAAAGAGAGAAGAATAGAGAAAAAGGTAGGAAATAGAGAAAGAAAACAGAAAATCAGAAAAATAGAACGGAACAAAGAAAACAACAGAACAACAACAGAAACAGAATCTCACAATTCGCAGCGGAACAACATATAATAATAAATGAATAATCTTTAAACAAAGAACTATATCAGTTATTACATTACATTTCATTACATCATATCATCAGAGTGTACAACATCATACAACAACAAACAATGCAGCGGAAAAAGAAATACTATATAAACTAGTAATACGCCATGCCATCCAGCTTGCCTCCAGCAACTCCTGAATATCCAGAATATCCTGATAAACCTTAACTCTTTACTGCCCGTGTGGAAATTGGTGGGCACCCAGAGTTTAGGAAGGAAAACAATAAACTCCGAGTCAGTCATGTGACTGGTGTGAGAACTCAAAACAGTTTATTTATCTTTAAAAATCAAAATAGGAATATTTTTAAACTCAATTCGCGATGCTTTTAAAAATGAGACTACCATAAGGCCTCCCGCACACACACACATGCAAACGCAGAATCGGAGGAGATTTCTCCTTATGATAGTCAAAGATGCTTGATACGCATTTAAAAGACATTTGATATTATTACTAGTGCATAGTGTAGGAAATATTTCGAAAGTAGAATATAAATCTTAGCCAACATAGACATTTCGAACTATGCCTACTATAGCTACCATCCAAACAGTGTTGCGACACCATAAGTGAATGATAGGTTCTACAACTAATACCGTACAAGTTTCGTATTGTTTCTTTGGATTTCCAACAAATGGTCAGGCCAAGGAACTTCCCATTGCCACATGAGAATGCCTCTGGATGGACATCCCCGAGAACCAAACCGGATCTCTACCAACACAAGCCGGGTTACCCCTAACTGAGTAACAACTGACCGAATATGCCATCCCCCGGTCCTTTGGGACCTTTATCCGAGAGCTCTCTAATCAATTCACACAATCATAAAAACAAAGTGTTTCAACATGAGTAAGTATCTGGGCTCCATACCATGATACCACCCTTTTCCAGAAGGAAATGCACATATCCTAAAGGGCGCTACCCCTCATAACCTTGCTGCTTCTTTCCTGTTTTGACCATTTCCGGGATGTGAGGCTCGACGAAGTCACGTCCACAAAAACATACTTTATACAAAAGCCATGCTTTGGGTCAACAAATGATCAACACAATGATCACTAAGATAGACGATCAAATAAATGATCCTATCACAAATAATCAACACAATGATCATTTCAGCATCACTCAGCATGTCACATTACCAAATTAGGAATATATTGCTGATAACTTCAACTATATAACCTCTGAGCTCGTACGTCTCAGAGAAGGGTGTTAAGCTAAAAGAATAAATTCTCCGCCACCAACAGAAATATATTTGAAAGAAATCGGCTTTATATCTCAATTTGTAATGTCAGGCATACTATCCATACAAGTCTGTTCCGGGATCGAACAGAACCGAAGGCACTTACAAAGAAGTCCTTACAATCCGAATAATTTCTAATTACGTTCGGATTTCCCATCACATATGGAGATCTCTATACCGGGGATCAGCCAGTGCAGAGACAATCAACAAGAAACCCTTTCGTTTTCGAAAATATCCGGTCTTCAACACCGGTCTTCGAATGCAATTCATAACGACGTATCACATATTCGGAATGGGTTATACGACCCCAAGGTCCTTTCCCGGTTAACCCGAATAGTGAGCGCTTATTTTAAAAAATAAATGTGGCATTCAATTTCAAGCAATTCACAACAAATACCATTCAAAAGTAAATATTGATAGTCGGTTATTGAACTATCAATGGATATGCACAACATCACCAAAATCCAAATAATTTTCCAAATTATTTAATTTCCAAAGATATCTTTAGAAGATATAAACTTTCCATACTTCAAAAATAAATCAATATTTATTTTTAAAGCCATTTTCCAAATTCCATTTATAAATTCCATATTGAATTTATATTTCCAAAATATTTATGAATATATGATTTCAAATATTCATTTTCAATTTTATCTTCAAAAAGATAAATTCTCAACATATTCACTTTATATTGGAAAACATTTCCATACTTATTAAATAAGTAATTCACAAGTCTTTTTATTTTCTACGCTTAGAAAATATTTAATATACTCTAATCGAAATTAAGTATATATTTCATTCTTTAAGGAAATCATTCACTTAACCATATTTATTTGGGCCAAAACGAATGTCGCGTAAAACATCGTTACGACAACCCAAAATCACTAGTATAGGGATTCGAAATTAAAATAGATATATAAATCCCAATACTATATATAACATTTCCTTTCGGAAATCATCTATTATAACAACAGTGTTATAATCTACTATTTCCTTCTATTTCTCGAAAACGTCTATTTCAACAATGAATGTTGAAATCTATGATTTCGAATCTCAATATATTTTAAAACATCGTTAGATCGGTTTAATTCTATTTCAAACATCGCTTTTCAAAATAATTTCTTTAACATATTATTCACTGTTCAAAAACGTGAATATACCTTGTTAATAAATTCCATCACTTCTATTCATTTTATTTTAAGGAATTATCCATTGTCTAAACATGAATATAACTCCATAAATAAATTAGAACAATTTACTTATCAAAGTAAGTCGTTTGCGAATTTATAAACAACGTTTATAAATTCTATTTCTATTTATTTTATATCAACTCCTTTTATAAATTCCTTTATTAACCTATCTCAATTCATATCACAATGATATATTAAAAATTCATATTATAAGTCAAATACTTATAATTTATTTATTTACAAAATCATTCCTTTAAACTTCATAAATTTTATAAATCTTATAACTTATAAGATTCATTCATTTATCCAAAATCTTATTCTTTTAAATAACTTAACAAATTTTATAAACCTACTGTTTATAAAATTTCATTTATAACTTCACCGTTATAATTCTATAATTCCATTTCTATTTATGAAATTCATTTACATTTATTCTAACACTTAGAAAAGTTCGTTTTACAATTCTAATGTTTTTAATTTATAAATATCGATTTATAAATCTTTTAATATAAAACAATTTATATTATTCTTTTGAAACATCTTCAAAGTCCTTCATAATTTCATCACTTTGATTTATAAAATAATCAAATTTCATAAATCCAATTTTTTAAACTTTTTATAATAGATTCAAAAATCCCAGTTTAAATTATTTTATCAAATCATTAACCCCATATTCTCAAAAATCACTTTTAACTACATTCCTCAAAAATCATAATTTTTATAACATAAAAATTATAACGTTTATTTATTTGTAATAAATCAATTCCAAAAATATTTTATAAACGTATACTTTCAAAAATCACTTTAGAATCCTTTATAAATAAAAATCGTTATTTTTAAACTTTCAAAATTGGATCCGATGATGCAACACATCAATAGTCAATCACGATTTTCAAACATCATATATCATCCATGATAAACAATCAAATATCACAATATATGAAATCAAATAAATATTTGTGAGGAATCCAGTTGGATCCCTCCAACCTATTTCCCTGCATCCACGGACATTAGCACAATACCATTCCGTTTCAAGACGGAATATCGCGGTATATGGGATTTTATAAAAATATATCCGCTTACTAACGGCGCATAGGGTCTCATCCGCTAAAAGAAAATGCGGGAAATCAATCAACTGCAATATATACATATGCCAATATATATATATTGCTATATATATAATATAATACCAATTCCACTTCAAGGTGGAATATCGCGGTATATGTGTGTAATAAATAACCTCCACTTACTAACGGCGTATAGGGTCTATTCACATCCAATATATATATAACAATCATCATTCAATCATTCAATCAACACAGTCAAACAATTTTAAATCTAACTATTTAAAATTTAAATAAACAACAAAATTCCTTTTAAGTGAGAAGTTCTCACCTTTATTCCCGTTTGCCATCCACTTCCAATTCAACTTGTTTTCTTCATTATTACCTTGTATAAATATTTACACAATTTATTAATATTCAAACAGATTGAAAAATAAATTTTCGTTTAATTTAACTAGTTTATAATTTAATTCGTCGGTTTTCTCCTTTAATAGTTAAATTAACTGATAGTTTTATTTAAATCAGTTTCTTCTTTAATAAATTTATTTTAACTAAAATTTAAATTTCCTTTTAAATTAAATTTATTTAACCAAGATTTTATTTTAACTAACAAATTCCTTTTATTCTTAAAACAATTTCCTTTAAAAAAATAAATTTATCTAACTAATGATTTTCTTAATTTAATTATAAACCAAAATTTTCCTTCTATTAATATCTTAAGATAATTAAATAGATTAAGTTTAAACTGATACTTTTTAATTTCTAAAGAAATCTCTTTTATAAAACAAGTTTTCCTTTTTATAATTTATTTAACTAATTATTTTACTTTAAATTAATATCTTTAAATCAATTTCTTTTAATAAATTTGTTTAACTAAAAAAAATTTAAATTTCTTTTAATAAACTTTCTTAACCTTTATTTTCAATACTTACTGCATTTTCTGTTTTCTAAATAACATATACATAAATCTCGAATCTGCTTATATATATCTTAAAATTTGTATCAACTCTATACTGTAAAAATTTAAATTGAAATTAAATTTGAAAAGGAATAAAAAAAAAATGAATTTACCTTGCTGTTAATCCCAATTCCACAGGAATGCGACCCACACCGCCGCGTCTTCGAGTCGCGCGCTTCACTGCCGTTGCCATCGAGCGCCGTACCCCCCCCATCCCATCATCTCGCGCACGCGTGAGCGCCTCCACCAATCGATCGAGCGCTCCAATGCCGCCACCATCGCGACTATGTCGCTTTCCAATCGCAGCCACCGCCGCTTCGTGCCGTGCCTCGAGCGCGCGTTGTGTCGTTCACCTCCACGAAATCGTGTCGCCGTGCCCAGATGGTCGCGATTCCCCTACGCCTCGCGCCATTGCCGCGACCTAGCGTACGCGCACCTCTTCGCCTTGCGACCGCCATTACTTAATTTTTTTTTTCTTTTCTGAGTCGAATTGATTTCGAATGATAAAGGAAAGGGGGAGGGACGAGGTACTTGAACGAGAGAAGGGGATTGCAGCCATTAAATTTTGTTTCGTTAGTTTCAATTTATAAAGAAATAGAGATACGTGATTCTGCAGAGAATACGTGCTCGCACGATCCCTCACTGATACTAGCGCGATTTTAGGCTAAAACAAAGGGATGTTGTCTGTTATAAAATATTTAAATTTAAATTTAAATAAAATTTGTTTCAATATAATTTTTAACGCGTTTACTCACCGTGTGCTCCCATAACAACTTCGAAAAATACCAAATTTGAAATCCGAGAATAATTCAATATTACGGACTCAATGAAACTGGTTTCGTCGAATTCCGAGACTGTGCCTCGGACGGCTATTTTTAAATATCGATTCAAACGATTAAATTTCAAAACTGAACAATTCACTTTCAAATTAAATTCTGAAGCTTCTATTACCTTTAGTATTATCGAAATGATTTTTACAAGCCTTTGAAATATTTTTAATCAACTTAAAATTGAAGATTCAAATTTTTATTCAATTTCAATAGATTAAATTCTATAATTTAATCGCTAAATTCAAAGTTATATTGAAAATTCAATCCAAACCATCATTCAAATATTTAAAATAAATTAAATATTCTCAATTTAAATTATTCAAAATTCAGGGTCGTTACAGACGACGCCCAGTACGGGGGAGATTACGATATTGCATAGACTATGAGAATATATAAATGTGTTAAGGTGGAAAATGTAAAGCCTTAACGCTATTTAAAAGTAAGTTTATTTTACAATTACACACTATTATAATAGTGAAATATACTACATGGTAAATAGTTTAACGGATCCTTAAGAGATGTAAATCCCGAGCATCTCTTGAGTTACTGTACTCTTATTTATTTCAGTAAATTTTACTTACATAAGATCTTTTAGTTCTGACTAGAGTGTTTTATCTTTTTAATTCGCTCGGGTCAGTCCGAGCATTTCGGGATTTGGAAGACCGTATTCTGGAGGACGAAGACAAAGATTTGTAGTACTATTACCTACTATATTATATTGTTCCACTACACTGTATTCCGCTGCATCGATTTTTATTCGTTGGTATGTGCAACTCTGATATATGGTATAAGTAAAATTAAATATTTTGTAAACAGCTTCATGAACTGTATATTTGATTATTATATTTTATCCTTCCGCTATGAGATTCTGTTTTGTTTTATTTCTTTCTTGTTTTTTTCTTATTTATCCCATAACAATCCACCCTTCCGTATGGTTTGAATTGACACATGTGTCGATTTAAAGCATGCGAAAAGGCAGGACGTTACAGGATATGTTTCAACACCAATGAAAATATTCAAAAAACCTTCAAAACCTATATGTAAAGTACAATCCAAGAAAATCAACCGAATCAAATCGAATCATGGATCGTAGATACACAATGGTTACGCCTGGGTCCCCCAAGAAACATCCATACCTTTTAAGCAATCACTGCCTTGCGAATTTCACCATGATAACCAAAAGGCCGTAGATTGTGGATGCACAATGGTTACGCTTAGATCCCCCAGGAAACATCCATACCCTTTAAGCAATCTATGCCTTGCGGATTACGCTAATAAAACGACCATAAATCGCAGATACATAATGGTTACGCCTGGATCCCCTAGAAAAAATCCGTATCCGTAAGCCGACACGACCCTACGAATTATGCTATGCAGTCGAGTTTGTAAGACCATGGGTAATGCCATGGGATTCGAAGGACACTCGAGTATCATATTCGAAAAATCCAAATCAGAGAGAATAATATTGATAGAATGAATCAAAAATGTGGCCACAAAGAGGATATCAAGCAAAAGGCACTTTCCATATCTTTACTTTGAAAATATGTATCATATAGTACCCTTTCAAATCAATTTCAAATATCATACTTATATAAAGGCAGTTATATATAAGATTTCATTTTCAAATCGTATACTTTCCGAAATCAATAATATATCAAATCACACTTATATAGACTTCGATTATATAAGATTTTCGCTTTTCAAATTGAGTACATTTCTAAATCAATAGTTTTCGAATCAACTTCATACTTATACAAATCAATTTTATAAAAGTGTGATAACTCCCCAATCAAGTATTTAGTAAAATAAGGTTCTCAGTTTCAATTTGTTTCAATATCAGTTCAGTTTCAAAATCTTATACGATTTCACCAAATTATTTCTTCCAAGTAAAATATCTTCAGTTTTAAAGTTTCCAAAATAATAGGTTTAGAATATAATCCTAGTTTCCAAATCAACATAATTTAGGTCAAACAAATTCATTTCCAAATCATCTCATAAAGACTAGGTTTTAAATTCCAAATATTTTTCTCAAAATCAATTATACCCAAAAATGATTACCAAGTTTATAAGCAACCCTTTAAAACCATTAAACTAAATTTTATTCAAAACATTTCAAAACTAAATTTCATATTAGTATAATTCAAAATAGTCTTATTCATTTACTTAAAAAAACGGTT
Organism: Allium cepa; assembly: GCA_030765085.1. NCBI lineage: Eukaryota > Viridiplantae > Streptophyta > Magnoliopsida > Asparagales > Amaryllidaceae > Allium > Allium cepa. Next base: position 90,196,009 of record CM060939.1, on the reverse strand, counting down.
TCAAACTTATTTAAATCATATTACTTCATACTTTAAACATACAAAACTAAACTTATATACTTTATCAAATAATTTGTACTTTTCGAAATTACTTAGCTTTGAAAATTAAACCACGATTTGGAAGTGTTCGAACATTCAATCGGAGAAATCAAATTTCCAATCCAAAAGTTGGAAATCAGCAATCAATCCGTATATCAATTTCAATAAATAGGGTTATACCAAATCAAATCCGAAACTCTAAGACTGAATATTGGGCTCACATTAAATCGTTTCAAATATATATACATATATCTTTCGAATAACAAATCATACTTCGGAATTTGAAATCAAAATCGGTTTCAGATAATCAATCGTGTAGCAAAGCCACTAAAGTGGCCTCTCACCCGCTTTGAAACTCGAAAATCAATGTCGATGATGCGTGCACTCATCACCGAAACTATTCTCCAGCGACATAAGTGAGTTCTGGACTTCTATTTTCTTGAAAACTTCTTTGAAATTTCTTCGAAATCATTGAAATTCATTTGAAGTCATTTAAACATTTCTTATTTGAAAATACTTTCAAATCGTATTATTATATATTTTCAAAATCTCAAACCAATTTCAAAATACCGGAATTCAATTTCTCAAATTTCCAATTTAAAACACTTCGGTTATAAATCATTTTTATATAAATCAATTTCTTATATAATTTTCAGAATTTCAAATCCTTTCGAAACTTCAAATTCTCATTTTAAAAGGTATATAATCCTTATCGAAAACATTTTCACTTTTATATATAGAATACAATCATACTTATCAAATAATAATTTCGATATATAGAATAATTTTTAAAATACAAACAAACACGATTTTTCAAAGGATGATTCAAGAATGAGTCTCGAAATGAGATAATGGTCGAAGTCAAATTCAAAGGGATCCTAATCGATGATCCTAACCAAGATTTCGAGGTATATTAACCTATGTCAATTCAAAAGAATTTCTTTTCATTATTGGTAAATCTCAAATTTTTATCATACGAAATACTAAAGCATAATTATATATCTTAAGCTGACACATCGACTTCTACTAGGTAAAAGATAAAATAGAGTTCACTTAATACAACTTAACTTATACTACCGATAACACACAGATTCCACTGACTCTTACTTCTACAAGAACAATGCATCGGTATTAATTCTGTCTGGCGGTGCTTCAACGGGTCCAGTATGCTCCACATCTATGTGCCTCCAACTATTACATTTCTTGCATAAGTACACTACTCTCCCATCTTCCCTAGTGAACTTTGGGAAGGCAGCAGCTTGGGCAGGACGCAACATAGCTTGCCTTCCGTGTTGTCTCTCAGAACAGTCTCTAGCTATATGCCCAGTCTGCCTACAGTGGTAGCAAATGGTTGATTGGTCGATTGATTTAGTGAGTGCCGATTTTACTTTCTTCACCTTCAGGCAGCGACTTGGAAAGTGTCCCTTCCGACGACATTTAAACTAGAAAGTCTTGGATCAAAAGCGCTTGCCTTTCGTCTTCTTTCCTTTATCTCTCTTTCTGCACGTGGTTGCATAATGTCCCTTTTTCTGACACCGATAACAAATGACATGGCCATAAGGACCAGTTTCTTCCCTTTCCCTCCACGGCCTCTCTTGCTCCTCTACTGCTGCCTCCTGTTCCTTACAGGCCAGTGCTCTTCATGCTGCTTTTTGCTCTTTCGATTTTTCCATCTACAAAAATAGTTTCCTATCATTCAATGAATCCAGATCAAACAAGATAGAAGTTCAAACTATAGGGAATCCTAATCAAAAAGGAAGCTTCAAATGAAGGGAAAATGCTCGAAAGGGAGGATGGTTTTGTAATTGATTCTACTCATTCTAGGACATTGCTACCCTATCTCTAATGAGTTATACCGTATATGCTAAGTTTTGCCAAAAAATAGAGCTCTGATACCAAATATAATAACCCACTATTTCGAACCGTTCAAGTCGACTATAAACCACACATGCTAGACTTGAGTTGCTCGAAATAATAGATTGTAAATAATAAATGGCAAACTTAACATATACTGTAAATAAATCAATCACAGAATCACTGACATAGAGTATTATAACAGAATGCAGCGGAATAGATTAATAAATAGTAGTTCATGAAGCTGCCATAATAACAAAGTCTAAAACAAAGTACAACAGAGGTCTAAAATACAAAGAAGTATACTGATACATAAGCAGATAACAAAATCCGAAAATGAGATATGACTGAACAACAGAATAGCTGGAATCCCAGAAAGTAGCCAAGGCACAGATAGCAGATCCTCGACAACTGCAAGTTCCAAGGTTGAATCACGAAAGTTGAATATACTCAGGCTGACCCGAGCATTTAAGTAAAACAAAAACATTCGAGTCAGGGCTAACATTCTCACGTAAGTGATAAACTCAAGTGAAACGTCATCAAAATTACAAAAGCAATTTAAAGGATGTTTAGGATCGTCATTCTTCAAGAAACAGTGAAACTATATACGATATAACGTAAATGTAAATCGGTAAAACAAGGTATCAAACAGCTTAAGGTGTTATCCAAATTCCCTTTATAAAGTCATTTCAAACATTAATTAAAATCACCACTTATCCCTTTACAATCGAATATTAAATATCTAACTTCCCTTTATATTTAAATTTGCACTTAATCCCCTTTATTCAAATCAAGTTACAAATCATATCATTTAGATTCCAAAATCAATAGTCTCCAAATCAATTCTTGTTTTTAAATGCAATTAAATTTCAATTTATTCTTATTCAAGTTAAATCCTATAAAAATTAGGTTTCAAATCAATCTTTATCCAATTTTAATCCTAAAAAAATTTCGAATCGATTTAATCCAACCCTAAACAAATTTAATTACAATATAATTAAGTTCAATCAACTTACCCGTTTAAGTCATTACAAAGACCTATTTTTGGGAATCTTAACTTAACGTTTAATTATAGTTTAAATCAACACTAAAATACTCAACTTTGATTTATATTTTAGTTTGAAACATTTTCTAACACATTTATTTAAATCACAATTTCCATCTAATTAACATTTCAAAATCCATATTGAATCTATTTATACAATTTAATTTCCTATCTTATCAATTCCACTTATATGAATTCAAACCCCATTATTCAAATCAAATTCTTAAGTTAAATCCATATTTCAACTAATCTTACTTATCCACTTTTGATTTATTAATAATGTTTAAATTATATAATCTAAAAAGATTAAATTATAAAATAAATACTAGAGTTTATATTGAAAAATAGTTTTTAAAGTATTTATTATGATATATTAGAAATTCTTAAATTGAGATTTCAAAGGGTATTTATTTTATTATCATAATATTATATAAATTTATATAATTTTAAAAACATATAAGATATAAGTAAAATCTTAAATATATATTTAAATCCATATTTACTTATAAATTATTTTTAAAAGTATATAACTTAATTTTCACAAAATCTTGTTTTAAAAAAAATCTTTATAAATTACATATGTATGTATGTATGTATGTATGTATGTATGTATACAAATTTAAAATAAACTTTATTAAATTCCCAAAATCTAAATCAATTTATATCTCCAATTAAACCAACATTATTCGTATATAGTTTCACTATCATAGTCAAGTGATACAGATATTTATCATTTCAATCCATAGTATATAATATATGGATATATATCATTTCAATCCGAAATCCCAAATTTCAATTAAAAATCGTTTGGATCTATCATTCCAATCCAAAATGATTCTTCCTTATTCTAATGTCCATTCGGGTGTGTATCATTTCAACCCATAATGATTTTTACCTATTCTACAGGAAAATGGCAATGTGACATAATACAAAATAAATTGAAATTGATTCGTATATGCATGTATCATAATCAAATTTCATATATCACAACATATACATAAACTGAACCATATATCAAAAATTCAACTACGTGTCAACATGTCAAAATCATGTATCATATGTGTATCAGTCATGTCATAAAGGTGTACACATAGGATATTTAACATCAATTTAAATATTCTAAAACAATCCTAACATTTCATATAAATCTAAATTGTGTATTTCACTTAGCATGTGATTTTCAGTCGTGAGTGAGCGGGATCTCACCTTTCGAGGCTAAAAGAATAGATCAACGAATACAAAGCACGGTGCGATATTAGACGAACATCGAACACAAAAGAAATGAACACATAGTTGGACGGCGGCTCGACAAACAGAGTATATATGTATAAACTAAAGAGTAGCAGCGGCCGACAAGATTTGGGAGGTTGAAAATGGAGAATCAAGGCGTAGGATAAGGTGTAGGTTTTGTAGCGATGAGGATGGATGGCCAGAGAGTTTTGGGTGAAGGGCTTACTAGGTTCGGGTTGCAGGCTATTGGGGAAGCGGAGGAAGGATGGAGCCTGTGACATGGGGGGAAGGGGTGAGGCTAGCTTAGGTGGAGCGGGGTTTGGTTCGGGTGGAGAGGCAGCACGTGTTTGGGGGAGGGTTGAGCGCTGGAAGGTGAACACGGGGTGATGGCTTCGGCGGCCTACGGTGGTGAGAAGGCGACGGGGTCAGGGAAAGGAAAGAAGTGGCGGTGGGAAGAAGTCAGCGAGGTAAGGGATGAAGGTCTCGGGAGGAATTTTAAAAACTGGGAGAATAATAAATGAAGAAGAAAGAGACGAAAGAGGATTAATGAAAATAAATATGCGTGAACCCCGAAACTTTTGTGTCCTTTCATTTTTGACTTTTGGGTGTCAAAACTGACGAATGGAAAAGGACACAAATTATATCCATGATTAACACAGCAAGCTGAACCAGAAGGTGGACACAGAATTGCAAATGGACTCAATTGGGCGAACCGTCATAATTTGCATTCTACTGATTCCATCACGCATCGGACACCGAAATACACAAATGAGTATATCACGGTGATCAACGCAGTACGACGGACAAGAGGAAACAGAAATACCTGTGTCAGGACCTTCCTATCAAAAGTCCATACAGACACTGATATACGTTGTTATTCCGTACGGAAAAATCAAAACGGAGCTAGAAACGTCCGAATTCGCGAAATGAATTACGCGGTCTTATTCAGAATGTTCTAAATAATTTTTCTCATATTGACATATTTAGGTTTCGGAAACACTTTTAAATTCAACTGTTATTAACTGATTTAAACTGAATTTCTAGCGATTGATAGAACATCTATATTATTCAACGAAAGTTTTCCATTTGCTATGTCTAGATGGACGCATAGCAAATATCAACTTTCCGTCATAAAATTCTATTGTATGTTTAAATGGTAGATTTCAGTTTATTATATTCAATAAAATTCACCTTTATTTAATTTCAAAATAAACTATATTTCAAATTAATAGAATTTAATATTCATTGGTTTATAATTTCTAGTTCCTTATTTAAAATGCTAATATTAACTAATGCGGTATTAAATTCTCAATTTCTTAATTTATGAATCGTTTAACTAATTAAGTCTTATTAAATTAAAATTTATATTTATTTCCTCGTATGTAAAATTCAATTATACTAAATTTTATTAACAATTTAATTTCAATAGGTTGATATGTAAGATGAGAAAAATCAAGATTAAAAATTTAAATAAGTTTGAATACATAATTATACATTTATTGTTTACAAATAGATTAGAAGTTAATGTTCAATTAAAAACCAATTTCAGTTAATCATAAATTGATTTCATGCTTGCACAATATTAAATCTATCCAATTAAACTTTTATTGAACCATGCATTTGAAATCACGTAAAATAGTTGTCACTTTATTAAATCAAAAATCGGATGTTATAATTCTAATTAAATTTTATTTAAAATCCTAAATTTTTTATTTCTTACCGTATTAAATTCTAAAATTTGAAAAAAATTAATTATCGAAAAATACGGACTGTTACAATACTTGAGGGAACTAAAGTCATTATTATTGTCTTATATCATGGGAGTATCTTAGTACTTTTATGGGAGCGAAAGAGTTGGATTCTCTAGTCATATTGGCTGAAGTTAACCTTATAGGTTTTTAGTTAGCCTATTAAAATTATAGAATTATAATGACACAGAGTGTAATAACCCGGTGTTGAGAGGTAACTAACTAAAAAAATTAATGGTGATTTCATTAATTAAAATGGATTTTAAATATTAAATATGAATATTTTTTAACTTAATTTAATATATAGGCTTAAAATGTAAATAAGTGGTAATTAAATTAAGTATATTAAAATATGGAATAATATTTCATAAAAAATTATCTATGGAATAATCATGTTGATTTAAGTAAGAAATAATTTTATAGTGGAAACTGGAATTAGATTGAGCTAATAAATAAATATTTATTGAAGTGGGCTAATTATGATATTTTGAATAAATAACTAAAAATAAAAAGAATTTGTGGGGAATAAGTTCTATAAATTCCATAATGATATGTTAGTGGCAAAGCAGTGTAAATATAATTTTTATTTGAAAATTAATAGCGGTTTGAGTTGAATGGAAAAATATTTTGTAAAAGAAAAAGAGATAATAAGAAATAACTAGGTTTGGGCCGAACATGAAACTCAAGCCTAAACCCAAATTTGAAAGTCTGGACCATTCTCTGTATAGAGACTTCATTCTCTACCTTAACAATATTATTACATATCGTATTTTGGTTATTGTAACTCATTTCATCCTCTTCTAGTAAAAGATCAACACCTAATCAACTCCTCTAAGTCCACAATTAAATGACATAAAATAGTATAAATTCTCGAATCAATACAGATGCATCTCTATATAAAGTTACACTAATAGGAGCTTGCAAAATCAAGATTTAATCATGTTTTTGGAGTATAATGATTTACCATAAAAAAATGGTGAAATCAGAAGTCAAAGAAGAAGTAAACGGACTAAGGCGAGTGTTTCCAACTCACTACTATGTCTATAGACGTCTATATGGTATGAATTCCTTACTATATGTTTGCTTGTGAATTATGTGTTGTTTCCACTCTTGAATATTGTTGAATTGTGTAAGCCGTGGTCAAATTGCAATAAAAAAACATTGAATAATACTTAAGAAAACGCAATAGGGAGGGTTACATTAGTCAACCGCCTATCTGTCGATCGGTGAGCATCATAAAGGCCAAACTATTTTTTATTTATATTGTTTTGATTTTATGAAATATCTGTATAAATATATATATATATATATACACACACACACACACACATATATATATATAACTTGTTTATATGGTTTAAATATAATATTATGCAATGGATTTTATATTTAATGAAATAAATATAAGAAAAGATATATTAAATTTTGATATTAAGTATTATTAAAGGATATTTATTTAATAAGAAATTTGATTTATGGTTTTAATTAATTATTTAAAAAATCTTATGTAATTTCAAAAATATAAATAATGTTTTCCTGATCAATATTTTGGTTGTTTTATAGTATGTTTCATAATTTATAAATTTATTTAAGGATTAAAAAATGGATTATAGTATTTAAATATGTATTTGTATTTATATAAATAAAATGAATGTATTATTTATTATATAAATGTTTTAAAGGTATTGAGAATGTAACAATTAATTTCAGAAGTTTTAGTACAACTTTGTAATATAATCTCTTTTCTAATTTATAATTGAATGCTTTGATTATTTCCATTCTATGTGAGTAGGAATCTGAAAAATTCGAGTTATGATACCATCTGTTATAGGACTTTCGGTAATATTTTTCTGGCTATTCTTTAGACTCATTTTGCATAATATTATGGATATTAAATGTAGTTTATAAGCAGTGAATAAATGACTGAGCATCACGCAGTGGTATAGGATGCCATTGTGTTATTCATTTGATTATTCATTATAAGTAGATATCACTCATGTGACTGGATCAACGATACTGGGATAATACTTATGTGAGCTGATGCTCATAGTATTGAACAAGCTTATGGATTTGAGTTAGGTGGATACATATATATACACACACATGTTGATTATATGTGTTTATCGATCATGATGTACTTCTGGTTATTAGTTCGAGTGAACCAGATAGCGTCCATCCTAGCGGCTTGATCTCAGAGTCGCGCCCTAGATCCATAGCATGATATAGTATTCACAGTGGGGTGGTTAACCCTAGCCCCTTATGTCACCTAGGCCAGCAATCTGTTGCTAAAGGGGTCTATAACGACCCACCTTTCCTACTCCTGGGAAACGACACTTACACATCCTTAGTGTTCATGCGCCATTGCCCAAGCGTCCGAAAGATTAATCGTCTTGGGGTAAAATAACAACAGAACGGAAAATCTCACAACAAAATAGATACATAGAACATAACATAGATATTTTACATAAGGTTACTCCCTAACATGGAGTTATCAAAGTTACACGAAAGTACTATCATCAACACGGCGGTTATAATAACCTGCCTTTACACATAGTGAAGAAATTACATACACACACACACTAATTAAACAACGGAATAGATAGCTAAGTAGATAAGTTCCTCATGCTCGGATGTCATCTTCAAGAGAGCTATAAAGACTTGCTGCTTTCGAACAACCCAAATTAAATGAGTACCCAAGAGTTTAGGAAAACAAACAACTCGGGCCAGATGATATGTTTGGTGTGAGTAAAAATTTTAACCATAGAGGTGTAATTAAAAACAAACTTGTGAGACCATGCAGTTGAACACGGAATGGGTTTACTCTCACATAATAAACATCCAAACGTAAGAATTGATAAAACAAGATAATAGTCCAAACTCGATAGAATGGACTAAATCAATAATTAAACACCGCGAATAGTGGTTGACTCTTCCTGCTGCAATTATAGAAAACGGATTCAAAGGTTTGAGTCAAATAAGGAAAGGAAAATCTCTAACAATGACTAGGAGAGTGCAACCCCATACCAAAAAGTATACCTTTAGAAATATACTTGAGAACTCTGATGGTTCTTGGACACGTCCAAGCCGGACCCCGCCAATGGTTACCGAGTTTCCAAGTAATTCACATCTCGGTGCACAAATATCTAAACCAAATCTAGAGTAGATGTGAAATTACCCTAATGGGAGAAACCCCACGTAGCTTGGCTTCCTCTCTCCTTTTGGCTTTAGTCCATTCCGACAAAGGATATCGAAGCGCCATAGAGCAATAATTCATCTTAGAATGACAAAAAATAAAGAAGCTGAATCAATCGATAGTCGGGAAACAAACTATCGATGATACAACGCAAGCATATATGGAAATTAAGTCTTGTATACCCATCACCACTCGTCGATCTCAAACTTGTACTATTCCTTGGTTAACAATAATGTTGGACAAGTTAAGGTAGTGTTACATCAAAGTCATGTACCACGACTATTCTTAACTTTTGAAATGGGGACAAGTCTACCTCTCGATGTTTAGTGTTCAATATACAAATAAATCATTTCTATATAAGTGATATCGCTTTACGGAACTTAATTTAGTTCCATAAATGAATCAAACTTTGATTTTCGAAAGTCGATCGTGCTTAGGTTTCATAAAGTATTAACTTCAAACATCTTTGTAAAAATATTTCGTTCATTTTTAAAACACCATAAAAAAATTAATAACTTTAAATATCCTCCTTTAACCAGTTAATTAGCTTTAGTAGGAATGATTAATCATCCTTAAACTTCTTTTTATTAATTTAATCAATTAACTTCAAATACCTTAAATTAAAAAGGTTAATCATCAATAAAACATTGTTAATTATATTAATTAGATTTGAATATCATTAATTAAAAATGATTAATTAATTAAAGTATCATTAAAGAAAAAGATTAGTTAAATTTAAACTAATTAATTAATTTTAAAAGTCATTAATTAAAGAGGATTAATTAATTTTAAACACCATTGATTAATATAACTAATTAACTTTAATCCATAAATTTTACATGATTAGTTCACCTTAATCATCATTAGGCAACATGATTAACTAATTTTAATTATCATTGATAAAGTAATTAATTAAATTTAAAAACATCATTATTAAGTTAATTAATTAACCTTAATCATCCTTAATTAAAATGATTAAATTCATAATTAAATAAATAGTTAATTAAGTTTAAACCCGTAATTATTTAAAAACTTAATTTAACTTTTTAAACAAAACCCAATCCCGAGAATTAACCAAAAGGTTTACAAGGAGATGTATTTTTTTTCAAAAGTGCCGATATAGCAATAGTCACTATACGGACACTTCGAGAACTACTTTATACCATAATGGTTCTCTTTTTCCCAAGCATCACATCACATTCATAAGGATGACATATAAATATAAATCTATATATATATATATATGTATGTAAACAACATTCATAAACATAATTGAGGAATTACTTACACAAATTTTACTATGAACTATACACTAATTTTAAGTGCCTCCATTATAAAGGTGTAATCTTTTAAGGCGTAAACCAAATCTACAACAATAATCCAAACATAAAAAATTAAGCAACTAAAATAGTGACAAAAATATGGAGGAAATAAAGTTAAAAACTCTAGTTTAAAAAGGCGAACTTTACTCACCAAAAAGGTTGTAAATTGGCTGTAACTCCACACGAGCTTGAACACGACTGAAATCCTTGCTTAGCCTTAGGAAGAATGAAGTTTTGGAGGGTTTAGAGTCCCAAAGTGGTTCGTCCTATGTATAGGTGGATTCGGCCAAACTAGTAGAGAGGTGAATATAGGTCAAGGTTGTCTAGTCTGGTTGAAGTAGAAGGTGAAGATGGAAGTTATATTGGTTTTTACTCAAGGAAGAGTTGGAAATTTTTATTTCTGAACTAAGAAGCCATCAACAAGCTTTTAAAAAGGTTAAGGAAGAAAATAAAATGATAAGAATAATGAAACCAAGCTTCTATTTGAAGTTCACAAGGATGTGTATTTATAGACTAACAAAGCTTCCAAGGTAAGCTATCCAAATTAAGGATTCTAAGAGAAGCTAAAAAAATATGTTATAAGATAAAGCTTCCACAAGAAAGTATCCAAAACAAGGCTTTTAAGAGAAGCAGAAAAGCTATTTTAAGATAAAGCTTACATGGGAAGCTATCCAAAACAGGCTTCTAAGAGAATCAAAAGATATTATAAGGCAAAGCTTCCATGAGAAGCTATCCAAAACAAGGCTTCCAAGAGAAGATAAAGAGATTTAATAAGACAAAGCTTACATGAGAATCTATCCAAAACTAGGCTTCTAACATAAGCTAGCGAATATCATAAAGTGTATTCAAGAAGCCGAAGGGAAATTCTAGAGTTAGGAAGCCTATATAAGGTCTTGACGAATTTTAGGCTTATGAAATAAGTTGGTCATATAAAAGACATTATCAAAAATATAATTGATTTCAATCTTTACAACTAAAAATATATTTAAAAGCTTATATATATATATATATATTAAATATTCATAATTAAAGTGATTAATTTACGGGTCATCACACTCTCCTCCCCTTAAAAGTATTTTTCCCCAAAATTAATACTTAAGAAGATAACTCAAGATAAGTCTAAAATGGCATATATTATATTAGGAAACTCATACAACAAATACGCACTGAGTAATCATGTCACAATAGTGCATACACAATTCATACAAACAAACAAATAACTATCCTAACATCAATTCAGGATAAGATTCCCTCATACTGTCTGTAGTCTCCCAAGTACAATCGTTGGCATCGTTACTCCATTGGCTATATTTACAGGAATTCTATGCAGTCGAATGATCTCCTACAAATAAATCCCTACCAAAGAAGCTGTAGTTCTAGTTGATTTCACCGAAATAAAGTGGGCGCTCTTTGTTAATCTATCTACAATTACACAAACACCTTCATTACCTCTTCTTTTTTTGGGCAGCCCATCAATAAAGTCCATGGATACTTGCTCCCACTTCCAATTCAGTATCTCCAATGGTTGGAGTAACCTAGTAAACTTCTACTGGTCATTCTTGACCTGTTGACAATTTGCACACCAACTGACAAGAATTGAAATATCTCTCTTCATCCTTTTCCACCAAAAGGTCTTCTTCATATTCTAAAACATTTTAGTTACTCCTAGGTGGATAGATAGCTTTGATCGATGGCACTCTCAGTACATCTTGTCTAATTCTATTGACATTCGGTACGCAAATCTGACTATTCATTCTTAAAATGCCTCGGGAGTCAATCTGGAAACTAGAAACAATTCCATCTTCAACATTTTTTTAAGTTGAGCTAGAGTAGGGTTTTTCTCTTAGAAATATGCAATTGTCTCCATTAATGTTGGCTTAACTTCAAAACTCGCCATAGTTGTCCCCTTCCTACTCAATGCATCTGCTATTGCATTTGTTTTTCCTAGGGTATAAAGAATCTCTAGGTCATAAGACGTGAGAAACGAGTCATATCTGCTGCCTCAAATTCAAATCCTTTTGGATAAAAAGATACTTTAATGACTTGTGATCCATATATAACTCAAAATTTGCACCCAAAAGATAGTTCCTCCACACTTTTAACGCAAAGACACCTGCCAACAGCTCCAAATCATGTGTGTAATTCTTCTCATGAGGTTTCAACTGTCGACTTGCATACGCTATCACTTTACCATTCTACATCAAAACTGCTCCCAATCCAACCCTACAAGCATCCATGTAAACTGTTAATCCTTCGCTCCTATTTGGAGCAGTTAAAATAAGAGCACTGGTTAATTTCTTCTTTAACTCATTGAATGCTTGATCACAATTGGGAGTTCAGGCAAACTTAGCATCCTTATTTATCAATTTTGTTAGATGAGAAGCAACTTTTGAGAAATCTTTAATAAATCTTTGATAGAAACCTGCCAACCCCAAGAAAATCCTAACCACCATCACAATTTTAGGTTTCTTCCAGTCTTTAACCGCAACTACTTTAGCTGGGTCCACAGATATACCTTCCCCTGAAATTACGTGCCCTAGAAATCTAACTTCGGATTTCCAAAAATGGCACTTAGAAAACTTTTCCTTTACACATGGTTTCTTAGAGTATCCACAACAACTGGAAGATGATACTTATGCTCTTCCTTCGTCTTAGAAATAGACAAGAATGTCATCAATGAAGATAAGAACAAATTTGTTAAGAAAATCTCGAAACACTCTATTCATTATATCCACGAAATAAGCGGGTGCGTTAGTCAATCCAAACGACATGACTAAGCACTCGTAAAAATTATCAGGGGTACGGAAAGCAGTTAAGGGTACACTCTCCTCTGCCACCCTTAACTGATGAAAACCAGTGGCAAGATCCAACTGAGAAAATATCCGAGCTCCATGAAGCTGGTCAAACATGTCATTGATCCTATGTAAAGGACACTTATTCTTGATAATCCTCTTATTTACCTCGTGGTAGTCTACACATAATCTAAGAGAACCATCTGCCTTGGTAATAAAAACTATTGGTGATCCTTAACTCGATGTGCTATGTCTGATCAAACCTTTTTGCAAGAAATCAAATGTATGCTTCTCTAATTCTCTCTTTTCCTTTAGAGCCAACCTTCGAGGAGGTTGTATTATCAGTATAGTTTTTGGAATCAAGTTAATATGGAATTCCATTTCTCGGTGAGAAAGTAAACCTTGCACTTCTTCAATAATATCCTTGAAGTTCTGATAAACATGTATATCACTTATCTCCTCTTTGGGTATGTTGAGAGAGTAAAGGAAACTGCTCATTAACTTATTAGGCTCCCCATAACATATATCAATGTTTTTACCTACCACATCTTTTACTACAACAACCTTCTAACACAATCCAAGATAGCATCAAACTTAGATAACCAATCCACTCCTAACAACGCTCCAAAACCACGAACCCAGGAACAAATAAGTCGGAAGAGAAAAGTAGATCTCGATAGGAAATAGGCACATTCAAATACATAGTATCAAGATTTGTCGGACCCCCAATAGGGTTTGACACACAAATGGGATTATTTAGAATAACTTACTTAAGGTTTAACTAATTCATCAAGTCATAAGAGACAAAACTATAGGATGCACTGGTATCGAACAACACTCTAATACGAATATTTGAAATGGATAGGGTACCTTCCAACATCTGCTTTCCTTCAGATCTGTAGAAGTAGACGGTATTTCTTCAATAGAAAAAGCTTGGCCTTGAGTCTTCTTCTTTGGGAAGCGACACTCATTCTTCATGTGTCTCAACTGGTCGTAGTTGAAACAAGAAATAGTTGGGCACTGATTTGCAAAGTGGCCCATTTTGTTGCACTTGTAACAAAGAATTTTAGTCAAGTCTAACTACTTTTTCTGTGCTGGAGCTCCACCTCCAGGCTTTTTTCACGACCACTTCTTCCCTTTGCGCTTGAAATATAGCTTGATTGTAACTGGGATTACTGATTAAGGTTGGGCATTAACCACTGGCACTACTCCGTTTTGAACTCCTTGCTCAATATCAAGAGCTTCAAATCTCAAAGCCATACTGACCAGATTGGTAAAGGTACCATTGAGATGATTAGTCATTTCTTGATGAAACTCTGGTCGCATTCCTTTTACAAACATTTCATTCTTTTTGAGTGGCGTATCAATCAATCGTGGTCCAAAGCGAGAAAATGCATTGAACCTATGCTCATACTACGCCACTGTCATCTCACCATGTTTTAAATCCATGAAACTCCTAAACAACCAAGTCCTTCCCGCCTCGGGGATAAACTAAGCTTCAAAAACCTTCTTAAACTACGCCTAAGAAAAATCTTCCTTCGGTGTACTCATGATTACTGAATCCCGGCAATTCATTGCTGCTTTCTGAAGCTGGCGTGATGCCAACAATCTCTTTCTAGCATCTCCCAACTGATAATCTCCGAATATCCTTTCACAAGAGCGGAGCCATGTCTAAACTTCCAAAATGTCTTCAGTTCCACAGAAAGGCTTTCTGCCTAATGTGGTGTAATTCTTGCGTAAGGTCGCAAAGTTCGGAGGCGGTTGAACTTGCGTCGTTTCTTTTTCTATTGGCTCTACAACTGGCTCATTCTCTAAGAGCTCTGTCATTTGTAGCCGTGTTGATTCCAGATCCCCTTCCTCTTCTTCCTCTTATACTCATTTTCAATAACCTAAACATTATTTGAATACAAAGATAGGGTCAAAGATGATAAAAGGGAAACTGTAAAAAGGTATCTCAAACTAGACACATAAGGGAAAAAAGGAAACGCACTCTCAAGATTAACTCATTCAAGGGCTCAACTCACCCTATCTCTAATGAGTTGTACCCAAATCAGGCTAAGGTGTTCGCTCAACCAAAGTTCAGATACCAACTATAATGACCCACCTTTCTGACTCCTGGGAAATGACACTTAACACATCCTTAGTGTTCGTGCACCATTGCCTAAGCGTCCGAAAGATGAATTGTCTTGGGGTAAAATAAGAACAGATTAGAAAATATCACAACGAAATAGATACATAGAACAAAACATAGATATTGTACATAAGGGTTACTCCCTAACATGGAGTTATCAGAGTTACACAAAAGTACTATTATCAACACGGCAGTTATAACAACCTGCCTTTACACATAGTGAACAAATTACATACACACACTAATTAAACAGTGGAATATACAGCTAAGTAGATAAGTGCCTCCTGCTCAGATGTTATTTTCAAAAGAGCCCACAAAGACCTGCTACTCTCGGACTACCCAAATTAAATGAGTACCCGAGAGTTTAGGGAAACAATCAACTCGGGTCATACGATATGTCTGGCGTGAGTAAAATTCAAAACAATAGGAGTGTAATTAAACAAAAACATGTAAGACCACGCAGTAGAACACGGAACGGGTTTACTCCCATATAATAAACATCCAAACGTAAGAATGGATAAAACAAGATAATAGTCCAAACTTGATAGGATTGACTGAATCAATAATTAAACACCGCGAAGAGTGATTGACTCTTCCCGTTGCAATTATAGAAAAAAGATTTAAAGGTTCTAATCAAATAAGGAAAGAAAAATCTCCAACAATGACTAGGAGGTTGCACCCCCTTATTGAAAAGTATACCTCTAGAAATATACTTGAGAACTCCGATGGTTCTTGGACACATCCAAGCCGGACCCTGCCAACGGTTACATAGTATCCAAGTAATTCACATCTAGGTGCACAACTATCCGAACCAAATCTAGAGTAGATGTGAAATTACCCTAATGGGAGAAACCCCACATTGTTTGGCTTCCTCTCGCACTTTGGATTTAGTCCATTTCGACAAAAGATATCAAAGCTTTATAGAGCAGCAATTCGTCTTAGAATGACAAAAAATAAAGAAGCTGAAGTAATCGATAGCCGGGAAACAAACTATCGAGGATACAAAATGATCATATATGGAAATTAAGTCTTGTATAACCATCACCACTCGTTGATCTCAAACTTGTACTATTCCTTGGTTAACAATAATGCTGGATAAGTTAAGGTAGTGTTATCTCAAAGTCACGTACCGTGACTAATCCTAACTTTTGAAATGGGGACAAAGTCTACCTCTCAACGTTTAGTGTTAAATATACAAATAAATCATTTCCATATAAGTGATATAGCTTTACGGAACTTAATTCAGTTCCATAAATGAATCAAACTTTTATTTTTGAAAGCCAAATTTATGCTTGTGTTTCACAAAGTATTAACTTCAAACATCTTTATAAAAATATTTTATTCACTTTTAAAACATCATCAAAAAAAAAAATAACTTTAGACATCCTCCTTTAACTAGTTAACTAGCTTTAGTAGTAATCATCTTTAAACTTCATTTTATTAATTTAATCAAATAACTTCAAATACCTTAAATTAAAAAGGTTAATCCTCATAATACATCGTTAATTATATTAATTAGATTTAAATAATTAATTAAAAATGATTAATTAATAGAAGTATCATTAAATAAAAATATTAGTTAAATTTAAACTAATTAATTAATTTTAAAAGTCATTAATTAAAGAGGATTAACTAATATTAAACACCATTGATTAAAATAATTAATTAACTTTAATCCATCGATATTACATGATTTGTTAACCTTAATCATCATTAGGAAACATGATTATCTAATTTTAATTATCATTAACAAGGTATTTAATTAAATTTAAAAACATCATTATTAAGTTAATTAATTAACCTTGATCGCCCTTAATTAAAATGATTAAATTCAGAATTAAATAAATAGTTAATTAAGTTTGAACCCATCATTGTTCAAAAACTTAAAACTTTGTAAACAAAACCCAAGCCCGAGAATTAACTAAAAGGTTTACAAGGAGATGTAATTTTTTTCAAAAGTGTCGATATAGCGATAGTCGCTAGATGGACACTTCGAGAACTACTTTATGTCATAATGGTTCTCTTTTTCCTAAGCATCACATCACATTCATAAGGACGACACACACATATATGTACTTATACATATACATAATATATATATATATATAAGTAAACAACATTCATAAACATAAAGGAGGAATTACTTGCACAAATTTTATTTTGAACTATACACTAATTTTAAGTGCCTACAACTATAAAGGTGTCATCTTTTAAGGCATAAACCAGGTTAACAACAATACATCCAAACATAAAAAATTAAGCAATTGAAATAGTAAAAAAAAAATATGGTGGAAATAAAGTTAAAAAACTTTAGTTTAAAAAGGCGAACTTTACTTACCAAAAAGTTTGTAAATTGAATTATAACTCCAAGTGAGCCTGAACACGACCGAAATCCTTTATTAGCCTTAGGAAGAATGAAGTTTTGGAGGGTTTAGTGTGCCAAAGTTGTTCGTCCTATGTTGAAGTGGGCTCATCCAAACTAGTAGAGAGGTGGATATGGGTCAAGGTAGTTTAGTTTGATGAAGTAGAGGGTGAAGGTGGAGGTTGGATTGGTTGTTACTGAAGAAAGGTATGGTAATTTTTATTTCTAAACCAAGAAGCCATTAACAAGCTTTTAAAAGCTTAAGGAAGAAAAGAAAACAATAAGAATAATGAAACCAAGCTTCTTTTTTGAAGTTCATAAGCATGTGTATTTATAAGCTAATAAATCTTTCAAGATAAGCTATCTAAATTAAGGCCTCTAAGAGAAGCTAAAAAAATATTTTTTTTTTTGAAGAAAGGTAACAGGGCCCAGCCCAACAAAGAACAAACGGGTGAGAAACAACACACCCGAAACCCAGAAAACAAAATAAAACACAAACCCTAGCAACCACAAAAAAAACACAGCCGACACAAAACAAACACGAAAAAATGGCGACTGAGAAAAGGAAAACGAAAGCAGATTTACTTCGTTTACTCTCTTCTACTACTCTCTCCTCTCTCCCAATAAGAGAGACTTTGATTAAATTTGCTCCTCATGCTCCTATCAGCGAGATTAGAGTTGTAATGATCTCTCATGGCTGCATCGTGCGAAATGAGGTTGTAATATACAGATCTACTGTTATCGCAACCTAGATCTGTAGCATTGCAACTACCTATGCCATTATTGGAGTCGTTTCTGGGACGATGCATAAAATTGTCTTGATTGGCAATCTGTTTTTGATGGCAAAGTAAGTGCAGATTGCCATCTTTGGATTGTTCACCCTGTTCCAAATGCATTTATACCATTCTACATTAGGTTGTTTATTTCTGATATGCTCCCAAGTTTTTTTGAAAGAAAACATACCATTACTGCTAGCTAACCATTCCCAGTAATCACGGTCAGCATTATGATCTATAGGGATATTAATAATAGAATTTTTATGTGGGTTGGTGATAGGATGAAGCTGTGGTTGCCATTGATTATTTTCAATAATAAGACTCACACTGGCATTTGCTTCTCCACAGATGACAAGATTATCCCAACCAACTCTATTAATAAAAGAGTCATTTTGAAACCAAGGGTCAAACCAGAGACTGGTTTCATGACCAGCTCTAAAATTTCTTTGAAGAAGAGATTTACCTAAAACCCTGCATTTTAAAATTTGATTCCAAGCATTGGATTGATTATTTTTTGGTAAAATAGTCCAGAAGTTATTGTTTTTAAGATATTTGTAAGTCATCCATTTTGACCATAAAGAATCACTACTTATAAATCTCCAAAAAAAGTTTTAACTGACAAGTTAAATTAAGATCATTAAGATTTCTGAGGCCCAGCCCTCCTTCACTTTTGGGTGTGCAAACTTTATCCCAACTGATTTTATGATATTTGCCTCTCCAAAGAAAATCAGCACACCTGCTTTCAATTTTTTTAATTGTGGCACTAGGGATATGATGAGTTTGAAACCAATATAGAATAATGGCATAGACAACAGTCTTAATTAACTCAATTCTACCAGCAATGGAAAGAAGTTTGCAAGACCATGTTTCCATCCTGTTTTGAATATTCTCAATCAGATAGGAGCAATCACTATCTTTAATTTGATTAGCAGATAGAGGAAGTCCTAAGTATTTAATAGGAAGATTACCTTCCTTGATTTTGAGAATCTTTAGAACATCATTTTTGTGCCTGCAATATTTGCTAAAATATGCTTTTGTTTTGAATTCATTAATTTTAAGACCAGCATATTTATACATATTATCAAAAATCTGGCTAATAGCCTCTGCATTGTCTTTGTTAGCTTTAGAGAACAGCATAAGGTCATCAGCATAAATCAGGTGAGTAATACAAGGTTGAATTCTATTAATTGAAGAAATGTTGTTTTTGATGGTTTCAATATCAATTAGAATAGAAAAATATTCCATAGCTAAGGTAAAAAGATAGGGAGAAAGAGGGTCTCCTTGTTTGATACCCCTGTTGCTTTTGATAAATCCCTCTGGTTTGCCTTGAAATAAAATAGAGAAAGTGGGAGTATTTATGCATTCAAAAATTAACCTACAAAACTTATCAGGAAAATTCATGCATTTCATGATATGAACGATAAAATTGCAGTTAACTTTGTCATATGCTTTTTGAAGATTAACCTTAAGACACATATTATCCCCTTTTTTATTATTGAAATTCCTGACCATTTCATGTGCAAGCAAAGAATTTTCATATATTAATCTGCCAGGAATATAGGCACACTGATTTTCAGAAATCAAAAAGGGGAGAAACACTTTAATTCTATTGCTTAAAATAGTGGCAATAATTTTGTACACAAAATTACAACAGGATATTGGCCTGTAATCCTGGATACAAGATGGATTTTTATTTTTAGGAATAAGGGTTATAAAAGTATGATTATAACTTTTAAGTAATTTGCCTTCAGTCATAAATTCATTGACAACCTTAAAAATATGATCTTTGATATTATCCCAATGGGTTTTGAAAAACTTTGCATTAAAACCATCCGGACCAGGACTTTTGTTATCCCCAGCATTAAAAATAATGTTTCTTATTTCATCTATACTGACAGGAACAAGTAAGATGTCAGCAGCATTATCATTTAACACATTCTTACACACAATGTCAGGGAGAATGGTAGCAGTATAGTCAGAGAAATATAATTGAGAGTAATAGTTAATAGCTTCCTTAGAAATCTTCTCTAATTCATTGATGCAATCACCATTACTGTTTATAATTTTGCCAATGTTGTTGATATGTTTCCTGCAGCTCATTTTAGCATGAAAAAATTTGGTGCATTCATCACCCATAGTAAGCCAATCTATTTTAGCTTTTTGTTTGAAATTGATAGAGTTGATATAAAGCTCATGAGAAAGTTTAGCTTGATTCGAAAAGAATTTATCAATAATATCAGTGTTGTCAGGGTTGTCATCAGCAAGCTTTTGAAGAACTTTCCCTTCCTCTCTTAAATTATTAAGACAGTCATCTTTATTAGATCCGTCCTTATTCCAGTTTTTAATTTTAGTCTTTGTGTTTTTAAGAAACATACTGAACTGGAATTGATAAGAACCATTATTTGAAAAGGTGAAACAATCTTTAATAATGTCATTATAATCATTGCTAAGAACCCAACCGTTTTTGAACCTGAAAGGAGTAGCTTTGATATTATAACTAGTATGATTTTGGAAAAAGTTATCAATAAAGGAGTATGATCACTAGTATTTTGCTCAATAGAGTAACAACATAAATTTGGAAAGGAATTACAGAATTTTTCATTAATTAAAACTCTGTCAAGCTTGCAATGAATGTTTTTCTCCTTACCAGATTTCCAAGTATATTTATGGCCATTAATATTAGGCTCAATCAGCCCAGATTCAAGTAAAAATTTGTTAATTTTGTCAAGCTTACTGTGGGGGATTTTATTACCACCAAATTTTTCACTAACATGAAAAACAGTATTAAAGTCACCTAAAATAATCCAAGGGAAATCATAACTATGACTAAGAGCTTTTAATCTGTACCATAAACTGTTTCTTTCAGTTTCAAAATTACTGCCATAAATATTAGTAATTTGAAGAGAGAAACCACCAATGTTTTTGAAATTACAATCAATAAATTGAATATCCTTACTGAAGTTAACTAAATTCCAAATGCTAGAATCCCAAATAACCAGGATTCTACCTTTGCAACCACAATCATTATTGGTTATAGATTTCCAGTTATTGGATAGCTTAAAACAGAATCTCTCAGTATTATGATCATCCATTTTATTTTCGATAAAAGCAACAACAGATGGCTTATAAATTCTGACCATGTTTAAAATATCATTTTGTTTATGAGGGGAATTCATACCGCTAACATTCCAGGCCATAATAGACATAATAAAGTAAATAATGGAGAAAAAATAAAGAGAAATAAACAGTGTTTCAGGTTGTACCTGATACACTGCTACCCTTACCCTTTCTCTTTTTCTCCGAGCTTTTAGCTTTAAGTCTTGTTGTCATTTCATTCCAGTCTGGATTAATTGAAATGTATTTTTGCCCAAAAGCTTTTTTCTCTTTGTTTGAATTCTTGTATTTGCCAATAGCTTTAGTCTTGGGAATATGTAGTTCTGATATGTCAAATTGCTTTCCAGATTCCTCCATAATATTATCTGATGTTGATACGATAAGGCCATCTGGAATTTGAATGCAAGAGATGTCAAACTCCTCAGCATTGCGAGGCAAGGTTGAGTGGATGCCACCATTGTCCTCAACCTCTGCAGCATTATCTGATGGAGGTTCACTCTCCATGTTGAAATCTGGATCTTGATTGGAAGTCAAAGATAGGGTGTTGTTTGTTTCTGTAACATGATTATTTGTAATTAAACATAACTCTGAAATGGGGGGGATTTCAGAGTTAAAGACCTCTTCATTATTGAATCCCCTCTTTGAATTGCCTTGTAAAACCTCTTTGGATTTCTCTTTAAAGCTTTCTGAATGATGAACTACCGACGCAAGGATCTGATCATCTTGATCAGTGAGCAAATGAGATGATTTTTCATGATTGGAGATGATACCATTCTGGTTGATTCGATCTTTGTTTTGTTGAAATCTTGAATCTTTTATTGCCTCCTCAAAAGGAAGCGAATCTTGAGAAATTGTAGCTGCAACATTTTCTTGATCGGTAGGTATATCCTTGTTATGATTTAGATTTTTGGGTATCCACCTTTCTTCTGCGACACATTGATCTCTGATGTGTCCAAAGCATTTACAGATACTACACTTTGGTGGTACCCATTCGTATTCAACCTTTTGAGTAATGGTTTCCCCGTTGTATAAAGTGAGGTTTAGTTCTTGAGGTAGTTCATCATTTGCAGATACCTCTACCAGAAGACGTGCATAATTCAATCTCGTTTTCAATGTTGTAGCTGCATCCATTTTTATGGGTTTTCCAATAATGCTGGCCATAACACTGAACGCTTCTCGGTCCCATAATTTTAGATTCACATTGGGTAGTTTTACCCATATCGGCATCATACTGAGAAGGTCCCTATCTAGTTTCAGAGATTCAGACCATCTCCTCATTATGATGAGCTTTCCATTATAGAAGTATGGGCCATTCTGAATAATTGAATTGCAATCTTGAACTTCTTTGAATTTGATAATAAAGAATCCGTTTTCCCTGGTAAAAATATCAAATTCACCGACGGGCTTCCATACACGTTGTATGTAAGCTTTGAAAAAGGTGAAATATGGTTTGGTTCCAACAACATACACCAAAATTGAATTGCTCCAGCATTCAATAGCTCTTTTACAGACTGATTCTTTTATCAAACCATATTTTTTTGCTATTGATCTTGATGGGAGAGATAGATTCAAGATTGCATTCATCATCCTTAGGTTCAGTTGATTGCTCAGACACGATTTCAGCCCAAGATTTTTTTCCCTGCGTCTTGTTCAGAGAGAAATTTATGGGTTTCCGTTGTTGATATGATAGGTTGCTCATATTTGGAGGAGGAGCAGTCGAAAACTGATCGGCTGTCTTCTTCATTCCAAATATAATTTTGGCATATAAAAGACATTATCACAAATATAATTCATTTCAATCTTTACAATTAAAAAAATTAAATATATATATATACACACACTAAATATTCATATTTAAAGTGATTAATTTACAGGTCATCATAGGGACGGAATCGATTTGTGACTAGGAGTCCACGAGTTGACGAGCACACTAGTGGATATTGTTATGATTACCGTGGAGGTAACGGAAAATTGTAGGAGCGAATACAGGGGTTAAGTCATGTGCTCTTGGAGCAAGCAGATGACCATCAGTCTTCCATCTGGTTCTTGTGTAAATGGTAAACTGACATATATTTGTACACCTCATATGTGATAATGAGATATGATCCTACCTAAGATTTATGTCCATCATGCGGTCATTCGCCATATCCTTCTTTGTCTTATGTTCGCCACTTATATTTTCATAGGTGTGTGTTTCCAACTAAATTGGTAGGTGTTGTCATTTATACATTACGGATATACTGATGATTATTTATTACATTTATATGACTTTGAAAGACTCAAGAATGTCTATTTATATCAGTTTTGGGCATTGTGTTTTAACCAATCCTTCTCACTGATTTATGTGATTTAGTGATGATATTTCATTACATGAGGTTGAGAGATATACTTGGGCAATTCCATTTGCCGGCCTGACTAAATTTGATGATATCTTAAGTACTGATGTTTTCTGGATTTTGATGATGATTTTGATATAGATGATTCACCCATTTAACAATGATTCTATGATTCCTTATTTAATATGGTTTTATATCCGTGGTGACATCTGTATGCGTAGTTTTGTGATACTCAATATTTTGTGATACTGTAGGGAATATTTATGATATTATAATTATATACCATGTATATATTATCTCTCTCACACACACACACACATTGACATTTACATCTGGACATAGTCTGACTCCTGTGTTATTTAAGTAGTCATCGGGTCAGTCTAAGACATTTTAAGTTCAGGGACAAAGTGACCAACTTGAACATACTGGGCATAGTGGAAGTCAGTTATTCAGTTTAGCTGCATTTCACTATGTATGAAGTATTTCATATATGTCTTGCACTGTTGTTTTTTAGTCATATTTTGTATAGTATTATTAGATAGTAGACACTGGATATATTTATATATACACTCGGCTTTTTGTATTTTTATATATAATATTTTATCGTTGCGACAATGGTTCTATGTTCTCTATTACTTATTATATATTTTGTATTATTCTATTCTAGAGGCACACATCTCCATTGCTTTGTGCCAATATTGTATACATATAGATGAATTATCTATTCGATTAATGAAATATGTACTAGTGTTAGTCCAAGGGAATATTCATGTGTGTACCCTATTTAGCTGCATTCTCCATATATTTGGCAGTATTACTTAGTAATGCTCTTAGGTAGTATGGCTATAGAGGTGGAGTGCTTCAATTGGTATCAGAGCAGGTTCAAAATAATACATTGTATATTTGAGACATGAGTTATGGCCTTAGTTGACACTTATAGTCCATGTCCCGTTGGGTGTGATGCGTAGTTACCCTATAATAAGGGTTAGTGTATGTGTGTATGTGCACGATGATTACTAGGGTATTCATTAGGATATGTATTCATCTGTTGGCATCGATATTGAATATTAGATCTCTGGTGGCCTGAAAATCAACAGTCGTATTTTACTCTATTATTGGTCAGAGTGCGCGCGGAAGTCTATGAATTGTTTTTTGCTAAGTGCAATGATTAATGTTTCTCATGTATAATTGTTTGATTGATGATTATGTGTACCGAACTTATAATTATTGTCATAAATAACTGTTTCTGTTATTTGTTTGATATTGCATGATGTATGAATTACCAAAGGTGAAATACTATTTTAATGTATATTTTTAGAATATTTGTAAATACTTTCATATAAGTAAAAATTTTATTACAAATCTTTCTAATAAATTATATGTTTATAAAAGTGCCTTATTATAAGCACATAAGTATTTTATATGTAAATTTTATAAAGGCAATGATGATTTTCATGCAAAACCAAGTGTTAGTGAAATAATTTTTGTCTTAACATGTCCATTGAGCTGTTAAGAATTCTGGTCGATGCATTTGGCCAACGTTGTCGATAGTGATTCCTGAACACTAGGACGAGATGTAAGAACAAATCATTTTGTATATTAATTTATGGTAACATCTTTCTGAACTTGACCTCTTTGGAAAGAATGATTTGGTATTATATTAGGTATTCATAAGCTAATCTAAACTCCTAATCTATGATATGCCCCAGACTGTCTGCTATTTCTTTTTGATAGCGGTAGGAAATTGCAAAAATCTCCTACCCTGAAGCTATAGGCTACTCGGTCATACAATGATTAGTGAATACACCTCTAAGGATTTCAATGTTGTGAAAAGAAATATTTTGTATAATATTAAAAGGTATACTTTAAAGAATAGAATAATATTTTAGAAAGGTTTCATAAAGGAGGTATGCATTATTATATGCGTTAATAAAGACTATATTAAAGTAATATAAGATATGTTATATACTAAAATGGATTTGCAAAATTAATATGAAACAAAACTTTGAAAATGTTTTAAATTAAGGTTTATTATAATACAATATTTTAAGGAAAAGAAAGTTTCTTCTATTTATGTAAACGTTAGTTTCTAAAAGATAACATTGGTTTGATTTTGATTTTGAAGTGAGATTTAATTTGATAGGAAATTATATAAGTAAACACTTAAGTCATTTTAATTGAAAATGGTGTTGTTTTCTAAATATTTGGAGTGTATTTAAGTGAACTAGTTTTCAAAATTTTAAAATAAGAGTAGTTTTGCTAATTGATATTAGTAAGTTCGAAAGAAGTGTTTTGAAAAGGATTTATGTTTAATTATGAAATGAAAATTTTAAAGAAAACTGTTTGGGAAAGAGACTAACTTTAATTGAAGTATTTTAATATTTAGTTGAAGGAATTGCAAATTTTGAAAAGTGTTTAAAAGTTATTATGAAACAAGAACACTGAGAAAAGTGCATGAAAAGTAAGTTATCTAAGATGAAGTATTTTGTAATTATAGAAAAGAAAATTTTGATTTTTTTTAAATATATTTTGGAATAGAAAGGGATTTATAGAGTATCATTGATTAATATCTTTGGAAGTTAATTAACGAGTAAAGTATTTTGGGATTTTAAAGATGATTGGGATATTTTATTTATAAAAGTATGAGTGAATTAGTTCAAGAAGTAATAAGATGGATCTATAATGTGTTTTTAGTGCTGTGCAGTTTTGGGATACACTTCGTACCATGGAGATTACTCCGAAGTTTCCTAAGAATTATGACATATGAGAAATATTTTGGTTGTTTGTGTGAATATTGAAATCTTTTATATGAGTTTATTTAAACTCAAAGTCTACGATATTAAGCAATGGGCAAGGAAGAAGAATATGAGTTTTGGTGTAAGCCACCAATAAAAAGTATAATCATTTATTTTGTATCGCTTTATTTTATACTTAATGGGTCAATGTAGACCATTATAATTGTTAACTCGAGATAGTAAAGATAAAGCATTGTATGATTTGTACAACGGTTGATTATTTTGTATTTGGATGTAAATTGTAAACGGTGTGGTTTAGCTAGGACTTACCAGTTAAATTATAGAATATCCCTAAGGTGAAAATGCGGGAATGCAAATTTATTAAGAGGAAGTCTGTAAAAACTTAGTGATGATAGGTAACTAATTAAAAATTATTAATGGTGATTTAATTAATTATAATCGATTTTAAAAATAAACGAGAATAATTTTGGAATCGATTTAATAAATGGGTTTAAAATTTAAATAAGTGGTAGTTAAATTAAATAAATTAAAATATGGAAATAATATTTTGTAAAAATTATATATGAAATAAATAGTACCTATTTGAGTAATAAATAATTTTAAAATGGAAATTGGAATTAGATTGGGTTAATCAATAAATACTTCATGAAGTAGGATAATTATGATATTTTGAATAAATGATTAGAAATAAAAAGAATTCTTGGGAAATAAACTCTATATAATTTCATAATGATATGTTATTGCTAAAGTGATGTAAATATAATTTTTATAGTGATTTAAATTGAATGGAAAAATAGTTTGTAAAATAAAAGAAAAAATAGAAAGAGATAAGAAGGAATAAGCAGCCTTGTCCCAAACATGAAGCTGAAGCCTAAACCCAAATTTGAATGTATTGGTCATTCTCTGCCAAGAACTTCAGTCTCCACGTTAAAAATATTAACATGTCATATTTTGGTTACCGTAACCTGTTTCATCATCTTCCAGTATAAGCCCAATACCTAATCATCTCCTCTGAATCCAATAAAAAATGAAATAAAATTATAGAAATTTTCAAATCAATACATATCCATCTCTATACAAGGTTACACTAATAGGATCTTGAAAAATTAAGATTTAATTATGTTTTTGGAGTATGGTGGTTTACTACAAAGGGAAGATAATGGAGTAGGAAGCAGAAGTAGACGAGCTATGGTGAGTGTTTTCAACTCACTACTACGTTTATACACGTCTGTATGACTCCTTGCTACATCTTTGCTTATGAATTATGTGTTATTTCTACTCTTGAATATGGTTGAAACGTGTAACCTATGGTTAAATTTGAATCATATACATTGAACAAGTCCTCCAGAAATCACGACCGAGTGTTACATCGGTCGACGATCTACCGATCCACCGCTAGCGGTCGATCGGTGAGCATCATGAAAGCTACGATATTGTTCTATTTATATTGTTTTGATTTTATGAAATATCTGTGTGTGTGTGTGTAACTAGTTTATATGATTTCAATATAAAATTATGCAATGGATTTTGTATGTTTTTGAAATAATTTTAAGAAAAGATTTAAATTTGATGCCAAATATTAGTAAAGGATATTTATTTAATAAGAAATTTGATTTATGGTATTAAATAATTATTTAAAATCTTATATAATTTTAAAAATACAAATAATATTTATATATTAATATTTTAGGTGTTTTAGAGCATGTTTCATAATTTATTAGTTTATGTAAGGTTTTGAAAAGGAATTATAATATTTAAATATGTATTTGTATTTATATAAATAAAATGAATATATTATTTATTATATATATATATATTAAAGGTACTGCTACTAGAATATAATAATTGATTTCAGAATTTTATTACAATTTTGTAATATAATCTCTTTTCTAATTTATATTTGAATCTTTTGGTTATTTTCATCCTGTGTGATTAGGAATCTAAAGAAATGGAGTTATAATACCGTTTGTATGGGACTTTCGATAATATTTTTTGGTTATTCGTTGGACTCATTTTACAGAATATTATGGAGATTAAGTATAGTTTATGAGCATTGAATAAATGATCGAGCATCATGCGGTGTTATGGGATGCCGTTATGATATTTATTTGGTTATCATTGTACGTAGATGTCACTCATCTGACGCGATCAGTGATATTGGGATAATACTTATGTGAGATGATGCTTGTGGTATTAAGCAAGCTCATGGATTTGAGTTAGATGGATGCCTGTATATGTATATATATAGACACAGACACACATGTTAATACTATGCATTTATCAATCATGATGTACTCATGATTCTCGGGTTAGAGTGAACCGGATGGCTAGGATCAATCCTAGCAGCCTAAACTTTGCATTGCGTCCTAAATTTGTGACATGCTGCAATATTCATAGTCGAGTGGTTAACCCTAGCCACTTATGTTACCAAGCCAATAATTTGCTACCATAAGGACCGAAATCGGGTTGTAACTGGGAGTCCTCGCATTGATGAGCATAATGATGGATATTGTCGTGATTACCGTGGAGATAACTAAAGAGTGTTCGAGAGGATTCGAGTGGATAACTCATGTGCTCCTAGGGCAGATAGACGGTCATTAGTCATCTATCAGGTTCTTGTTTGAATGGTAGACTGACATAACCGAGATTGATGTCCATTGTGTAGTCATTCCTCATATCCTTCTTTAGCATGGGTTCACCACTTATATTTTTATAGGCATGTGTCTCCAACTATATCATTTATCAACATTCAGTGTCGCCATTTGTATATTATGGACATACAAACGATTACTTATTGATTTATGTGAGTTTGACAGACTTGAGAATGTCTATTTATATCTATTTTAGGCATTGTAAGCTGGCCCAATCCCTATTACTAATTTATGTGACTTGATGATGGCATTTTATTATATGAGATTGAGAGATATACTTAGGTATTGTTGCATGCTAACCTGACTATATTTGCTGATATCTTAAGTATTAATATTTTTCGGACTTTGATGATGATTTTGATATGGATGATTCATCCATTTTTCATTAATCCCGTGATTCCTTATTTGATATGGTTTTGTATGGGTGATAACTGTCTTTGTGCATGGTTTTATGATACTTGGCATTTTGTGATATTATGGGGATTGTTTATGATTTTATAGTTACATAACATACCATGCATACGTTATTGTACATATACATTGATGTTTATATTTAGACATAGTCTGACCTAGTGTTATTTACTTAATACTGGGGTCAGTCCGAGACATTTTAGGTTCAAGAGCGAAGAGACTAACTTGTATACACTAGGCATAGCGAAAGTAAGTTATTCAGTTTAGTTGCATATCAGTATGTATGAAGTACTTCATATATGTATGGCATTGTTGTATTTTAGTCATATTTGGTATGTTATCCTAAGATCGCAAACATTGGGTATATTTATATATACACTCAGTTTTATGTATTTTATAAATTATATTTTATTATCGTGTTAATGGCTTTGTTTTCTCTATTATTTATTGTGTATTGTTCTATTCTAGAGGCACAAGTTTATTGCTTTGTGTCGACACTATGTACGTATAG
Organism: Allium cepa; assembly: GCA_030765085.1. Lineage (NCBI taxonomy): Eukaryota > Viridiplantae > Streptophyta > Magnoliopsida > Asparagales > Amaryllidaceae > Allium > Allium cepa. Next base: position 90,165,738 of record CM060939.1, on the reverse strand, counting down.
GCGAGTTATTTATTCGATTGATGAAATACGTGCTAGTGTTAGCCCAAGGAAACATTAATGTGTATGCCCCATATAACAACGTTTTCTGTATTATCTAATAGTGTTATTGAGGAATACTCTTGGAAGTATGAGTATAAGGTAGGGTGTTTCACTAGGGAAAACCATATCGATGTGTTGATACTTACTGGGGCGAGTTGGGAACATGTAACACTTAGATCTTATTGAATATTGGATCATTCATCTTAAACCCATTATGAATGATGTTTATGTTATGTTCTAACCATTGTGGTTACTTGTAGATGAATATTATGTTTTCCATCTGATTGTAAAAATACTAGTGAGGAAAAACATGTTCTGTTTAGCGATGTGGTCTCATTATGTATCTACAATGTTTGGGTTAGACTAATATTATTCACACTGGACTTTTTTTCTAACCTGAAATTTTTGATTTACCCTAAACTTTTGGATACTCATTTGAGTAAGTGGGGAGTACGGTTTTTTTGTTTTAAAATGAATAAATCTTTAAGGGACATGCAGGAGGCAAGCTAACATCAGTTTTAGTTTAATTTCCTTTCTACAGTATAACTGCCTTTTGTGTTGCATATAAGGATGAGTTTTATAACTGTTAATAGTTTAACTCTAATCGTCCAAGGGGGTAGTTTCATATGTTGTTCTTGGAATCATACTTGTATTTATTAAATTTTATTTGAATGATGTAATTATGGGATTATGTAATGAATTTGAAATGGATGAATGAATAGAAAAATCGTTTATAAAAAAATTCATGTTCTTATGCTTTAATTTTAGTAATACAATAATTACTCTAATTTTGTAATTTGGAAAATAATACTAAAGATAATTACAGCATTATTATTGTCTATAGTGGATTCTCGAAATGAGGATGCTATAATAGTATGCATACATTAAGTTTTTACAAACTAATAAAAATAAAGTTAAATGACAAATTATTTTATCAATGGTCATTAAATATGATTTAGTACAAACAGCTTGTTCATGTAAACAAAAAATAAGATGTAGTATGAATTAATAAATGATTTCTTTGAAATTTTCATTTTTACCCTGTTGCTAATGCAATTGTTCCAACAATCTCCTCAAGATTGGCATGCACACTTTGGGTGGTTGACACCTGAACTACTGCCCGATTCCTTTTTAAATTGTGTTCCACTTAACAAATAGCTAGTGATGTGATCAGTTTGACATGCATGGTCATTCACTATTGTGTACTTGCGATCTCCCTCTTATGATTTCTCCATGGTTTTTAGTTCAGAGTGTAGATGCTTCGTTCTCAATTAGAAGGAGATGATGTTATTTTTTTGATGTTTTCTTTTGAATATTGTATGCAAAACTCTATTTGAAAATCAATGGGATCAAAAATCAATGGTTTTTGTGCAAAAATGATGCAAGTGGCTCCCACGTGTAAGCTTTAAAATAAGCATCTTCAAGCTCTTGGGTTAGAGTTTCTAAAAAAAACTAAATTAGAAAGCTTTCATGCCATCGAATATTTTAAAACTCATAATATGGCAGTTCCCAAGCAAGAGCTTATAAAACATTCATTTTGAAAGCTACTCTATGAGAGCTTAAAAATGCTTAATTGGGAGCAAGCACCCATATGAGAGTGTATAAATACTTAAATGGAAAGCTCTCATGAAAGAGTTCCAAATTTTAATCCAAATGACCTTATGCGAGAGCTTTTTAATTTTTATTTAATGAATCCCAAGCCAAAGCTTGTAGCATTGTTTTTAGTATTAAAGCTTCTTCGAGATGTCTTAAAATTTTCAATTTGAAAGCTCGTATACGAGAGCTTGAAATTTATTTAAGCGGAAGACATTTTAGCTTACTAAAGAACGTTAAAGTGGAAAGTCAAATGCACATGATGGAAAAGAGAGATGAAAGACAGCTTTTCACGTGAATTGAAGATATTATCTTTTATAAGTTTATTTAATGGTTGTACTTTACTATATTTATGAGTTTGGTTAACTCGTACAGATGGTTGTGAGTATTCCTTTAATTTCACTCTTTTATATGTTTGATGACGGACTCATAAAATATCTAGTCCGTTGAATGATTTGACATTATAAGTTAATATATGAAAATAACACATACTCTTTTGCTTATAATGTATTTGTTTAGGTCAGAGGGTTACAAGGTTGTGATAAGGCATATTATAAAAATATATGAATTTTGTTTTTATATAACGAAATACATTTTCCAAAATAATTCAGTCCAAAAGTCCTTGGGCATTAACTTTAAATTTTCGATTCCAAAGTTGTCCCTCAAGGGATTCTAAATTCAATAATAAAATGCTCTTAATGAGTGCTTTCACATATTATAGACTACTTGAAAGCTACCACGCACGAGTTTCTATGTTTTAAGGACGTCATGAACCTAAAATAGTTAACTATCAAGCTCTATCACCACTACCTATAATTTTTCATTTTTTGTATTTTAGAAATTTATAGAAACCAAATTTTGGTGATGAGGGAGGAGAGATATTTTTTGGCGATGGAACATTAATTATTGGATGTTAAATTAATATCTAAAGATTGGAGAATTCGGAAGTAATAATATGATTTTTGGAAAAGCATTGTAGCTCATCCACAAAAGGAATTGTACATTATACTGAAATAACCAAATCGACCGTCGGAAAGGTTTGCCTGCTGCATGTGGAAATTAACTTCGTTTAAAGCTCAAAATCATGAAACAATCACCCACTTCCTCTCTTCAATATTTCACACCACTCTTTTCTCTCCTCTTTCTTGACATTCTCATTTTTTTTCCTGCTCTCTTTGTCCAAATGCAATTTGCTCGAATTTAATCCCAAATCCCCTTTTCCGTTTTTCTCCTCATTTCCACAAATTTAGCCTTGAATTTTTTTACGTAATCTTCTAAACCTAACTTTTTTATCATTATGCAAATAGATTTTTATGTTGATCTTGTCTCAAGCTTAATTATATCCCACTTTCACATCTTGTAGATCGCATTGGAACCACTGTCGAAGCCGAGCACCTCAATCACTGTTGCAGCTCGCAGATTTTATTTGAGCGCTATACGTATCCAAATCTCAAAATTATATTATTTATTGTTTTTATTTTCACTACACACTGATAGTTCACATATTTAAATTGATCAATTCAATTTTGATTCTACTTATATGTCTATTAAGCATCTAATTAGTGAATTACATCTAATGATAAAAATATATTTTTAGAATTGAACTTTCGATTTTCTGTCTATAAAGGTTGAAAAAAGGCTGAAGAATGCAATTTCCTTAAAAATGGTTAAGGATTGCAGAAGCTTAGGATGTTTCTATTCTCTTCAATTAATTTAGATGATACACATTATTGACTGGTAAAATGGAAAGGGATTCTGGAATACAATATGTAGTTGTAGTAAATGACATTTTAATCGATATAAATGATTGGTTTCCTCGTGATATGCTCTTTGATATATTCTTCATAGCTAGAATTTTGCAAGATTCAATTAATACAAGGCACACATACAAGGATAATGTTGAATAAGTTAACATACTGAACCCTGAGCCTCAAAGATGGTCTTATTTTAGAGGTTTAGCCTAGGCAAGTTTAAATCGAGGAATGTCTACAAGCAACTGATGTAGCTTATGGAGTTAAAACTTGTTATTGGTGAAGAAGAAAACCCTGTATTTGATGCTTCTTTGAGCGATGCAAATTTTAGCGACTTGTAAGTCCTTTTAAGCTTCAATCATTAAATTATCATTGATATTTCCCATCCCTTAGTAACATATGTTGGATTTTCTGCAATTTCTTATTATAATATATGATTTCTACTTGTTTGCATGATTGCCAAACTACTATGTAAACACATGAAATGCTAATGACTGCCAATACTTGTGAGGTTAACTTTTGGTTATTAGACCATTACCAACTATCCGACCTGTTCACTTCACTCTCTCTTATGCTTTTGCACTGAACGAACGAGCTGCATGCTCAGATAACTATGAACCAATTGTGGACTAATTCTAAAAAAAGAAGCAAGGTTTATAACAGCGAAATGTTTGTGGTTATCGCTGTAATGGCAAAGTCTTCACCCTTATAAATTTATAACAGCAAACACTTCATCGTTATAAATTGTGTGCCCTAACTGCCCAGCCTCCCCTTCCCTCCTCCATTCTATCTTCTCCAAACTCATTTCAACCGAGAGAAAATCCAAGAAAAACTTATTTCACCATTTTCGACATTCAATCGTCTAAATTCATACATTTATACACGAATTGAAGCTTGTTTTAGAGATCTACATTTATTGAAATGTCTAGATTCCTTAAAAAATTCATGAAATAGTTCATGCATGGAGGAAGTAGCAGTGGCGATGGCGGCACCGATGGCGGCACCGATGGCGATGGTAGTGGTTAGTGTAGAGAAGATACTATTATTATGTCGTATGGATAGGAGCATGGTATAGAAAGCCTGCTTGAGGTCACTAAAACTCTCGAGCAACAAGACGAAGGCGAAGGCAGTTGACGAGGTTGCAGAGGCCGCAGGGGTGGTCGAGCGGGTAGGACGGGCATGGGAAAGGGGTAGATTTCTACTAGAGTTGCTGACCTCGTATGATCCATATCCTCATAGCTATCAGTGTATGATTTATGACGTAGATCAGCTAACCAAAGCTACAGTAGCAGGTTGGTGGCTAGCAGAGAGATTTATTTTTCTCGATCAATCATGCAGTCACTTCTGGCATAGATTTTACACTGCATCTGATGATACCATTACTCATGCAGTGTCGATAGATTTGGTAGGGACATTTGTTATACGTTATGGTATAGCACCTCTGGTTTTCGAGGATCTTACCCAGCCTAGTTAGGGCTATTGTGTACCAGATTATGTGTCCACTGCTAGTCACTTTGGTTGGACCATGGCAGTGCCCACATCTTCTGGAGTTGACCGTTATGTTGACGTGTATCACCTTTCTGCACACGACCAATATCCGAATCCTACCTAGATGCCATATGTTGATGTATTTGACATGTAGATGGGACTGCCCATACTAGATATGTCGAGCACTGACGTAACATTTACTTTTATGAGGGTGAGATGAGCCAACATGCAGAGAAGGCGGCACGAGCACATGCCCAGCTATAGGCTGACCTAGAGGTAGACTAGAAGAGATACACTGACTTTAGCATGTATTGTGAGCACTTATCTACTAGTCAAGATGAAGACGAGACACGACCTTACCATAGTCCACATAGGGACTAATGTACAAATATTATGTACGGACTCTGATGTGTGTTATATTCATTGTATTTACTATTTATGTATTGTAAATGATACATATTCATGTTATATTGATCATTTATGCATGTTATTCTTCTGTATACGTCATAGTATTACTTTATGAGTACATCACCATATCAATTTTGTCAGCTATCATTCAGTGGCTTGTCTTATTGCTACTGTAGCCACGTTGTTCTTGTGTACACTTGCTTTTAACTTTTCTATGCAACGTAGTTAGTGGTTTGAATTAAGCATTGATTTATGAGTACATCACTTTATTAATTTTTTCAGCTCTTATTTAGTGACTTGTCTTATCATCGCCAATGTAGCCACGTTGTCCTTCTGCATTTATTTTTCATTTTCTATGCACCAATGTTTTATAAATACCATCCAACCATTGAAATTTACACAAATTGTTCTTCAAATTTTCTATATAATACATTATCATGGTGGACTATAGCCACATCTATTTGCCTTCTTCATACTCCCACGAAGGTCTTTAAGTCATAAACAGCCTCCAAATCCTTCATTTAATCAACCACAAACTGAGTGGTATGTAGAAATGCAAGAAATATAGTACAAAAACCTATGAGAGCATAAGACAGAGGAATAAGAGCGTTAGTTAAAAGAAGAGAGAAGAAGACGTGGGGATCAATGTAGAATGTAGCATAGAAACAAACAAGGAAGGCAGGAACTTCGTAACCAATGGATCGAAATAGAACAGGAGGTGGACTATCTCCGATATTTTGTGTTTGTGGAATTATAGTTACTTATTCCATTGTAAGAAGAGGAAATGACATTGGACGACGCCACTATAGATGCTCCAACTTTTCAAATGGTTGTGGGTTATGGGAATGGATTGACGATCCATTTCCTTATCGTATTATCGAATATGAAACCGAACTTGAACAAGAAATAGCGGTGCTTTGCAATAAGCTAAGCTCATTGGAGTTTCAGGATGGTGGTGGACATAATTAAGCTTCATTGATTGTTTGTTTGGTTAACTATATGGATGTTTGAGTATGATGTATGTTTATGTATGTTTATGTATGTTCATGTGTGAGGTAATGTATTTTTATCTATGGTTAAGTATGTTGAATTTTTAGGTATGTTGTATGATTAAGTATTTTATATCTATAAATATATTGATTTTTATGTATGTTGTGTGTTTAGGTATGTTGATGTGTGAAATCCATGACCATTCAATGCATTGTTCATTCATGTCTTATCCAAAGGTACAAAGTTTGTCAAATCCATGACTACTAACAACACAACTTTACAAAGACAAACAAAGACATAATCAAATTACAAGTACAACCCATAGAAATATGACTTGTAGATATACATGAAACTCTTATATAGGAACACATAACATATAAAGGACAAATATAACACATAAAGACACATAGAAATCACTCAAAATGTCTAATATAACTAACCCATAAATCATATACAACTTGACCAACGAAGGTTGTCTGATGATCCATAAAATATAACGAATCAAAAGTTGATCTAGACATTTGAAAACATTTTCTCGTTCCACTTCAGCTATAATTTTCCGGTACCATCAACATGCTCTAGTAAACGTAATATACGTACTTCTAGTATCCAAGTTTCGTCTTCTTATCCTACATTCTAGATGGTTATTATAAGCTTCATTGACGGTGATCAAAACTCTTCATTAACCTCCTCTTCCATGCACTTTTGATCAGCCTGTATATAAGCTTTAATCAACGTTAAATAATCATAAGGAGTTCAAGTCTGATTTGCCATTTGGAATTCTATAAACTTCTCATATCAAACCTTGCAGTATAAATATTAATCATGGGGAATGCAAGTGTAGCCATGCTATGCAATTCGTAACCATTCTTTGCCTTATGCTTGCATACATTGTAGCCACACTAAGCAATCTGTAACCATTCAATTCTGTGTCCTATCATACACTGTAGCCATATGTACACAACAACCATTCATTGCCTTGTCCAATCCTAGCCATGCGAAGCAATCTGTAACCATTCAATGCCTTGTCCTATCCTACCCTGTGGCTCATTCTTCAACAGGCGCGCGGTCAAAGATCACATTCTCCTCCCACTACTTGGGAGCTCATAGTTTCATGTTCTATTTCACTCCCCGATGGGGTTTTTTTTCACTTTTCTCTCATGGTACTACTTCGTTATCGATCACCTAGCCTTGCAAGGTGGTCCTTGCTGATTCACACAAGATTCCACATGCCCCATGCTACTCGGGTTAGAGCGCTACTTAAGCGGAAGCTCATGTTCAAGGGAAGGGTTCCAAACCATCCTTAGAACCAACCTTAGACTAGACCTAGAAGCATACATGCACTATAACCATTTATTGCCTTATCTAACCTTAGCCACACGGAGCAATCTGTAACCATTCAATGCCTTGCCCCATCCTACCCTGTAGCCATATGTACACCACAATTATTCATTCCTTGTCCAATCCTAGCCACACAGAGAAATCGGTAACCATTCAATGCCTTGTCCTATCCTACGCTATAGCCATATACGTACACTGTAACCATATGTACACTATAGCCATACGTACAATACTCTTTACATTGTCCAATCCTACACTGTAGTCACCCGAAGCAATGTGTAACCATTCAATGTCTATATATAGTGTGCTTTTGAACTACTCAGGACACAATTGCTACAACCAAAACAATAATAAATTACTTATTTCTATGAAAAAATGGATCCTTACCTATACTACTACAACCAAAATAGGAACCGAAACTTTGATGAGGAAGAAGAGCTAGACAATCAAAGCATGGAGTTTGAAATGCAAAAGCTTGAAATAGGGTATTCTTATTTTATTGGAGAAGGATCAATTAGTAACCACCATGGTAGTATGCCTGGATGAATTGACTGTCATTACAAAAGGGACTATAGAGATGGACATGAAAGATCGATGAAGCACTATTTTATTGACAATCCAACCTATGATATCACGTTGTTCCATCATCGATTCCGCATGAGCCCCAATATTTTCACCAAAATTTATTTTGCACTCCATTTAAACAATCGCTATTTTACTTATAGATTAAATAGAGCACTTGAACCTAGAATTTCACCTACATATCAAAATCTTGGCTACATTATGAATGTTGAGCTATGGAACGTTTGGTGATCAATTAGACGAATATTTTAGGATTTCATCATCAACAGCGATAGAGTGCATGAAGGAATTCTGCAAAATGGTGATCGCACAGTTCGGCAATGAATACTTGCGTACGTCGGGACTAAATGATGTTGCCAGAATACTAGCTAGAGGAGACGCTAGGGGTTTTCCAAGTATGCTTGGGAGTTTATATTGCATGCATTGGGCATGGCAAAACTGCCCGACCGGTTGGAAAGGAATGTTCACTATGCATAAAAAGGTGCCAACAATGGTTTTGTAAGTAGTAGCATTCGATGATTTATGGATTTAGCATGCTTTTTTGGAGTGTTGGGTTCGTTAAATGAGATAAATATTTTAAAGTAATCATACTTGTTTAGAACTATCTAACGAACTGTCAATGGAAGTTGAATACAAAGTTGGCAATGTTGTTCATCGAATGAGATACTACTACGTGAATGACATATATACAAAGTGGAGAACCTTAATGCAAGGGTATAGAGTCAGTAACATCCCTCTACTTGGAGGCCCAAAACTAATGGCTATGGATGCTGCAGTCATTCATAGTTATTAATCTTTGGTGATCAAAGATGGTGGTGCCAGATTCCTTGATACACAAATCACAAGAATATAGAAAATTTTAACAATTTAAAAACACATATCCACATTCCATTTAATACATTTGATGTTCATTACATAATCCCAAAAAAAATTAACCATGTTCAGCAAAATATAACTATTATACATATGCCAAGAGCGACATATGAAGATGCCCCTTTAGTTGATCAGAGTATATAGTAAGACTAATAATTCTACGTTTACATCCAAACACAAAGCGGAAAAGAAAACTCTAAATAACCAACTGCCTCCTGCACGACTCCAGAACCTTAAATCTCAAACCACCCAAAATCAATTGAGTACCCGAGGGTTCAAGGGAAAAATAAAAACTTCAAGTCAGACATAAATCCTGGTATGAATAATAATCTAACATCTCAACCCTTTTAGATATCTAGTGAGACCACGCCGCTTAGCGGAACGGGTTTTCCCCTCACAAGTATCCTAAAACCTTTATAAAACCATATACCGTGCTCCTGCATCCACAATGGTTAAAAACATACATTTCAAAACATTATGATGATATGCATATGTGGAAACATGTAGGATTTCCTATCCCCCAGTTTAAATTGACACCCTATCATAATTATAGTTCCTATGGTCAAAATTAATCTAATAGTTTTCATGGGTTTTCTAATAACTTTTTTCATCACACATGGACACCATATCCTATTTCATAGTTTTCGTGTGGTCACAAAGAACCTATAAGCTCTTGCCAATTAACTTAATTAATTCATGGGTCCCCCTAAACCTCTTAGTCATTCCAATAACTAATCCTCTTATCCTAATTTTCATGGGTTGACTAGGAACCTATGGACTTACCTAGTAACTCACTTCTCATCCTAGTTCTCATGGGTTGACTAGGAATCTATTGATGCTTTCATTAACTTCTTTCTTATCCTAGTTTTCATGTGTTGAACAGGATCCTACTGACTGATAACAATCCATAATGCGGATATAGTTTTCATGGGTTCAGTACAAACTAATTAACATCTGCCAACTGTCCTAAATACATAGTTTTCATGGGTTTACTATGAACCTGTTGGTTACCTCTAATAACTACCTTATCAAAGTTTTCATAGGTTTGCTACAAAACTATCTCCTGGATAACTTCAAAGTTTAAGCATCCTATATTTTGGTCTCCTTGACTCCTTGGATGCAATTGTATTCATTCAGAAGTTTAATCAATTTATATTCACTACTGAGTTAACCTAGCTGGTTCTTCTACCCCCTTATCCCCAGTATGCAGTTATGGATGCTTTATCATGTGAATATATTCATATTTGAAAAAGAAAACATAACAATTTAATAGAACCACTCCTGTGGATTTAAGATCCTTGAAATGCTTTTCATATAAAACATAGTTAATCCCTTTAACTTATATTTTCTGCTTCTTCAAATTTGCTTACTTAAGGTCATTTCAAAACCCCTTTATATAAGCCATGGGTTTCTCCTTTAAAAATTTGATTTTGGGTTTTAAAACCTTTTGACTCCTTTGAAACCTTGCTTTCGACCTCATAGGATGACTTCCTTCGAAAGCATAAAAGTTTATCTTTAAAACACTAGGCTCCTGCCTTTCGAATACTTGAAGACCTCTCTTTTGAAACCTTTTGACCATGTTAAAGTATTATCACAAGTATAGAAGCATAGCTTCAAAATCATTTGAAAGTACCCTTTCGAAACCAATGAAGGTTACCCTTCTAAACCATTGAAAGTCTCCCTTTCGAAAACATTGGGTTTATACTTAAAACAACATTTTTTAGGTCAAAGTGAACATAAGAGAAATCATCTCTGTCGAAACCATTCTTTAATTCAAAAGTATGGGGAAGGTTGATGGAGTTAAAACCATCCTTTCAAAAGAATTAAAACATTTGGGTAAAGCAATTGAAGGTTAGCTTCGAAACCCCTTCTGAAACCATTGCCTTCGAAACCCCTAACCTCTTTCGAAAGCATTAGGAAGTGGCTTGTATTTATAAAACAACTGAACCTTTCGACAACATTGATGCCTTCAATGCCATCAAAAGGTCATCAATTTACAGAAAATTTTCGACTTGATCGAAGCTACCCCTTCCGAAAGCTTTAAACAAAATCTAAGTAACCCATTTGGAAGCTACTTCTTTAAAAAAAAGGTGGCAGTGCTCATTCGAAAGCCTCTTTGGAATACCCTTTCGAAACCATAGGTTTCGGCTATGCTAAAACCCCTTTAAAAACAGGCAAGTGCTTTTCTTTTCAAACCAAAATAAATTAAGGAACCAACTCCTTCGAAAGCAACCTTTCGACACCCTACCTTCCGCCCTGGTCCAATCCACCACGTACCATTTTAATGATACCATGTGTATTGGTTTACTGGTTTCGATCTAGAAAGTTTCGACTTGGTTGGAGGTGGAAGGCCTGGGTCGAAGAGTCCTTCTAAAGAAGGAGGAACCCCTTTTTCTGTGCAAATGCCAAACAAAGTAAACTTTTTGTAACTAACTTATCCACTTGTAAACGCATGATTGGTTACATTAAACTTTCAAATTATTTTAGTAAAATTTGCCGTATTTTCTCAGATCTAAAAACATGCTAACTTTTAACAATTAAGCCCTTGTAATAAACAAAACATTTAAATCATTTAGGTCCTCCTTTTAAAATAATTTAATTTCCATACTAAATCACTTGGTAAAAATCCCTAAAAATTCCAGAAATTCATTTTAATCATGTTATCTAACATATCAAAATTTCAAATCCAAATTCTTAATATATTTTCCAAAATAAATTTATAAACCTAAATAACCATATTTACCTTCAAATTTTCATAACTAATTCTCCGCGACTTGGAAAATTATGAAAATTGAAACCAACTCCAAAATTATGTTTTCCATAACGTAAAATTTTCCATGGCATTTAAAAATCATTTAACTTCGGTTTTTACTCTAGAACCGTGTATATCTCCAATTAAACATCCTTGTTTAAACCATATAAATTATAAACCAAGCATGTCATCATTCAATAAATCATAAAAAGAATTTATCCCTTTAATCCGAAACAATATGATTATAAAACCAAAATAGAGATGTAGTGATTATTATTCACCTTAGATTGGATGAGGAAATTGACGATTGATTGAGATTGATTTCTTCTAGCTTGATTCTAAGCTTTAGATTGATTTTCTCTTCTTTACTATCTTCTTAATGGTCGGCTCTCTTCTTTCTTACAGTAGAATTTTACTTATGAAAAATGAACGTGTATCACCTAAAGAAATTGGTATAAGGGTGGAGAATGTGGGCGGCAATTACCCTAATGCCCTTATATTTATTTTAGCAAACACTTTTATAAGTTCATTTGATTTGAATAAGCTTGGCCACTTAGTTTATTGATCAACCTCAATATCCTTATTTACGTTATTCTATTTAATTTATTCTAATTAAATCTCTTGAATAATGTCAATAAATATTAGAGGCGTTACAGACTCTCCTCTTTAAAGAATTTCGTCCTTGAAATTCAGTAAGGACTAACTAGCAAACATAACAATCATCTGTAACATCTCCCAACAACCATATTAGCCTACCTGACTAGGAACTAATCTATATAAATCTAATATAGACATATCATCAAAGCAGATTAGGATAAACATCTCGAATCTTGTCCTCTGTCTCCCAAGTACAGTCCTTCTCGTTATCGCTCCACTGAACTTTCACCAACTTGACTGTCTTAGTCCTAAACCTTTTTTTCATCTCTCACAACAACCCAAACTGGTTGTCTAATAAAAGTCAAATCAGGCTCCACTACCAAGGCCTCTAACTCTATCTGAGGAATAGTAGCCTCTGGATCGTGCACATACTTGCGAAGATGAGACACATGAAATACATTATGGACACCTGCCATACTGCTCAGCAATTCTACACTGTACACGAGCTTTCCAATCCTTTCTATAATCTGGGATGGATCAACATATCTCGGGGCCCACTTTCCAAATCGTACCACACCCTTCATCAGTGATAATTTAATGAAAACTCCATCTCCCACTAAGAACTCTAGGTCTTTACGCCTATTATCTACTTAATTCTTCTTTTTGGATTGAGCTTCCTTCATCCATCTATGGATTAACTCAATCTTTTCTGATGTCTCTCTAACCAAATCCCGACATAGACCAACTTGTCTCCTGTCTCCAACCAACATGTAGGCGATTTGCATGGCCTTTCTTACAAAACTTCAAAGGCGTCGTTCTAATACTAGTCTGATAACTATTATTATAGGAAAACTCAATCAAATGTAGATGATCTTCCCAAGATCCATCGAAGTCCAATATGCAAGCTCTCAATAAATCCTCGAGCACCTTATTGGCTCCCTCTGTCCTCTCATCCATCTGTGGGTGATAAGTTGTACTTATCTTGAGCTTGGTACCTAATACCTCTTGGAGACTCCTCCGAAATTCACTAGTAAATAAAGCATCTTATCGCTGACCATGCCACTAGGAATTCCATGAAGTCTAACTATGTTCTTCATGAACAACTTAGCCAAAACGGGTGCCGTCCTGGTCGACTTTATATTAGGAAATCAAATCTACGGTTTCGATGACAACAACTATATAATGGAAATCGAATATGCATATATATTTCTATTTTACAGGTACTTGCTAGAGTAACATCACTAGAAAGACAAGAACAAGGCTTAAAGAACATTACAAGAGACTACAAGTCGATTGGATCAAAGAAGCAACAAGAAAGATACACAAAGCAGACATGCACGGTTTTCAAACGTCTGGATGCACTAGCCAGACGTCTAGAAAAACCCTCTGGAACAACAAAACAGACAGGATCGGACGTTTGATAGATGCACTCAGACGTCTGAAAGACTACTGTATACAAAAAATATATAGAGTCAGACGGCTGATACAAAAACCAGACATTTGGTTTCGAACTCAGAATTCAAATTCAAATTTCAACTGCCACATTTGAATAGACATCTTCACTTCTCTTCGCTGCAACTCTTCATCATCATCAGAAGCAACTGTAGAGCACTTGTTAATGGATGCAACTACTCAAGTAATCTCTACACAGCTATATATATCATCAAGAATCAAAGAGAACATTCACCTTACTTACTTGCGCTCTTTACTTACATACTCTATTATATTCTTGATCTCTAGCAATCTATACTTGTATTTCACTCTTTCATATATTCAGTTCTTCTCAATCAATATTCTCTAGATATATATTGGAAGCATTTGTACTTAGCAAGCAATATCCGTGTCAAAGAACACATACTTAACAAGAACAAGTTATTGTAACCAAGCCTATTCCTCCAGACGAAGTGAGAGTGTTTAATAGTCGAATTCCGAAGGGGAGCTTCGGGACGGGAGGTCCGAACCAGTGTAAAATCCTGGTGTGTTTATTTTATATTTACCTAGATTAATATTGTTTTAGTTGCATTGTATATTTTGTCACATATAATTGCATGTACATTACACAATCCACCCTATAGACTTACAATTGGTATCAGAGCAAGGTTTGATCAAAGTACAGTAACATATTTTTGAATCACTTTAATATGGCAAGTATTTTTCAAGAAGCACAATCCATAGCACGACCCCCACTTTTTAATGGCTCTAACTATGCATATTGGTCAACACGTATGTGAATATTTATGGAAGCTAATGGACTAGAAATTTGGTCAGCCACTCAAAATAAATATGAAGCACCTGACACTGCTATGAACACATGCACCGATGCACAAAATACCATAGCTTCTAATAATGTTAAAGCTATGAATGTTCTATTTTGCTCACTAGATAAAAATGAATTTTCACGTGCCATGTTATGTAACACTGCATTTGATATTTGGCGTACCTTACAAGTTACACACGAAGGCACAAACAAAGTTAAAAATACTAGGATTTCAATTTTACAAAAACAATTTTCATCATTTGAAATGAAACAAAACGAATCGTTCAACACGATTTAATGGCACTTGGTGTCAAATTCATAAATTTTGATTTAGTATCTAGAATACTCAATTCCTTAACTCCAGAGTGGGAAAGAAAAGTATTAGCTATCGAAGAAGCTAATGATCTTTCAGCACTCTTAGTTGAAGAGTTGATAGGAAATTTAATGTCGTATGAAGCAAATTTGTAGGCACGAAAAGAACTAAATCTCGAAAAGAAGAACATAGTATTCCCAGCAATAAATGAAGACTCTGACTTAGACGAAGAAGAAATTGTATTTATTGCCAAAAACTACAACAAATTTAAGAATTTTAGGAAATGACTAAATTTCAGAAAGGAGGAAAATCAAGCTCACCAAATCAAACATCAATCAAATGCTATGAATGTTATCAACTTGGACATATGAAGAAAGATTGTCCCAAGCTAAATAATGATAAAAAGAAGAAGGCTTTCAAAGTAACATGGGATGACTCGGATTCTTCATCATCAGAAAGTGATAGCGATAGTGACGAAGAATAAGCCAATGTGTGCTTTATGGCACAAACTGATGAGGTATATCCCGAACTTAGTTATGATGAATTATTAGAACTTAGCATGGAATTAGATGATAAATTTAGACAAATTAAAAAATTGAACAAAGAACATATTGTCAAAATTAATATATTATAACTTGAATTAGGAATGTTAAAAGATGAAAAAATTATTTTAGAAGAAGAATTAGAATTATCTCAAGAAAAAATTAAAAATAATTTGGTCGAAAATAAGGTTATTACTATTGATGTTGATAAAAGTAAATTAGAAATGGATAATTTGTTAAAAGAAAATGTCAACTTAAAGAGTAATATTGAAATATTGAAAATTTCGAATTAAAAAAAAAATTAGATAAAATTACAAATAATATTTCAAAATTTAATAAAGGAAAACAGGATTTGGAAAATCTTATCAAAACTTCAAAACCATCAGGTAATAGAAATAAAATAGGATTTAAAAATACTCCTAAACAAAGAGGGAATGGTATTGAGAAATATAGTTGTATTTATAAAAAGACTATAAGTTCACCAAAGTTTAATATGAATACCAAAAATATAAAAATTTGGATTCCTAAGACAAATAGTAATTTGATTAGACAAAAATATATTAATAATTTCTTAGAAAGTGTAGTCTATAATAAGAATTATATTCACGAAGGTACCAAACCTTCTTGGGTATGGCTACCTACTTCTCCTAACATCTAGGACCCTAACAAAGTATATGGGTACCAATTAAAACATCTTTTATTTTACAGGTACTTAAAATAAAAAATAATGAGAAATGGATACTAGATAGCGGATGCTCCAAGCATATGACCAGAAATTCAAAAACTTTGTCAAATAAAACATACATCGATGGAGAAATGGTAACTTTTGGAGATAACTCAAAATGATACATCATGGGCATTGGAGAAGTCATAAACTCTGGTATTTCTAACTCTCCTATTATTACAAATGTTTTGTTAGTAGAAAATCTAAAACACAATCTACTGAGTATTAGTCAATTATGCGATAAAGGTTTTCAAATCAATTTCGAAAAAGATAGATGTAATATTTTTGATAATAACAAACAACTTATATTTGAGGGTTTTAGAAACAAAAATATTTATCTCCTAAATATGAATATAAATAAAAATTCAAATTTGTGCTTAACCGCTAAACATGACGATCCATGGTTATGGCATAAACGATTTTGTCTTATTAACTTAAAATATATTAATAAATTAGCATAAATATGAGCTAGTTAGAGGTTTTACAAATTAGAAAATTTATTTGACGATTATCAAATTGGAAAACTAAAGAAAATCTCTTTTAAATCTAAAAATAATATTTCTACAAAACAACCACTAGAATTACTACATTTAGATTTATTTGGTCCAACGCAGGTACGATCTATAAATCACAACAAATATGTTTTCATTACAGTTGATGATTTTTCAAGATATACATGGACTTTATTTTTAAAACATAAAAGTGACACCTTTGGTATGTTTTAATATTTGCTAAAAGAATTAAAATAAAGATGGATTTGAAAATTAAAAATATTCGAAGTGATCATGGTAGAGAATTTGAAAATGATTTTTTTACTAATTTTTGTAATAAAAAAGGAATAAGTCATAATTTTACTTTTCTCCGCATACCTCAATGGAATGGTGTAGTAGAAAGAAAAACTCGTATGTTACAAGAATGTGCACGAACGCTATTAAATAGTAGTGGTCTACCAAAATATTTTTGGGCTGAAGCTATTGCCACAGCTTGTTATGTTTTGAATTGAGTAACCATACGTGCTATGACTAAACAAACTTATTTTGAAATATTTTTTGGAAGAAAACCTAAAGTATCATACTTTAAAACTTTCGGATCAAATTGTTTTGTATTAAATACAAAAGATAATTTAGGAAAATTCGACCCAAAGGCCGATGAAGGAATCTTTGTTGGATATTCGGATCGCAGCAAAGCATATAGAATTTTTAATGAATGGAATAACACTATTGAAAAAAGTTTACATGTTTTGTTTGATGAAATCTTCTTAATCATCATGCTAATGATGATGAAGAAATAATTCCAATAACAAATATAACAAACTCTCTTAATAATCAGACAAATGTCCAAAATAATACTATAATATCATCCTCTATAATTCTTAAGGAACATCTAAAAGATAATATCATTGGAGATATTAATTCTAGAGTAACTAGAAATCAACTCAATCAAATATGCCATATAGCATTTGTATTAAATTTTGAACCAAAAAATTATAAAGAAGCTTCAAATGATAACTTTTGGATAATAGCTATGTAAGAAGAATTAAATCAATTTGAACGTAATAATGTTTGGGAATTAGTACCAAGACCAGAAGATCAATCTGTTATAGAAACAAAATGGTATTTAAAAACAAAGCAGATGAAAACGGAAATATTGTTAGAAATAAAGCACGTTTAGTTGCTCAAGGCTATAATCAAGAAGAAGGTATCGACTATGAAGAAACCTTTGCTCTAGTAGCAAGACTCGAGGCCATACGTACATTACTCGCTTTTGCAAATCATTATAATTTTAAACTATTTCAAATGCATGTCAAAAGTGGTTTTTAAAATGGTTTTATTAAAGAAAACGTATATGTTAAACAACTTCCATTGTTTGTTCATGAAAAATATCCCGACCATGTTTTTAAATTACAAAAAGCCTTATATGGTTTAAAACAAGCCCCTCGTGCATGGTACGAACGTCGTAAAAATCATTTGATTACATCTGGTTTTCAAATAGGCAAAATCGATACAACTTTATTTATTAAACGAGAAAATAAAGATATTTTAGTCGTAGAAATTTACGTAGACATTATTATTTTTGGTTCAACTAATGAAAATCTCTGTAATCAATTTTCAAATATTATGAAAAATGAATTTGAAATGTCTCACATGGGAGAATTAAATTTCTTCTTAGGTTTACAAATAAAACAACTCGAAAATGGAATTTTTATTCATCAAGAAAAATATTGTAATGATTTATTACGTCATTTTGAAATGGATAAAACTTCAAGCAAATCAACACCGATGAGTACTAGCATTCACTTAGAAAAGGATGAAAATGGAAAAGATTTCGATGAAAAATTATATTGTAGCATGATTGGTTCCTTACTCTATTTGACAGCTAGTCGACCTGATATTATGATGAGTGTATGTCTTTGTGCCTGATTTCAAGAAAAATCAAAAGAATCTCACCTAAGATCTGTTAAACGTATCTTACGATATCTATCTAGTACTAGTGATTACAATTTGTTTAATCCTAAAGAATCATCGTTTGAACTAGTTTCATATAGTGATGTGGATTTTGGTGGATGTAAAACAGATCGTAAGAGTACTAGTGGAACATGTCACTTTATCGGACAATCATTAGTTTCATGGTTTAGCAAAAAGCAAAACTGTATCTCATTATCTACTTATGAAGCCGAATATATTTCAACAGCTCTAGCATGTGCACAAGTAATATGAATGCAACAAACACTTACGGATTTTGGTAGAGTTATCACTAAATCACCAATATATTGTGATAACACAAGTGCAATAAATCTATCAAAAAACCCTGTAAATCACTTGCGAACTAAACATATAGATATAAGACGTCATTTTATATGTGACAATGTAGAAAAAGGAATTATTATGTTAGAATACGTAAATACCGAGAACCAAATAGCAGATATTTTCACAAAACCACTAAATGAACAAACTTTTGTTAAACTGCGACGTTACTTAGGAATAAGCTCTCTTAATGAACTTCTAAACTAATAGCTACATTTTCATTTATTCTATGTTTAGCTAAAAAAATTCTATCCACAAATTAGAATTGATAACTTCTTCACCTTAAGTTTTTTAGTTTTTGAAAATTATCTATAAATAATTTTTGAAATTATATATAAATCTTTATATAACAAGAAAGAAAAAATATACATTTCATATTTTTAACAACAAAATATAATCATGTCTTCTGAAAATTCTCATATATCCTTCTCGACACCTACAATGGATAGCTCAGCGGATACACCTCGACGGTTTTCTACCCCTACACCAAATCAGGAACCAACGTATAGGTGGTCTTCCTATCACACGAATTTCACTCCCGATAACAAGAAGTACAAACGAGCTCTATTTGTTTCTCCTAAAACCAAGGAGAAAATTGATGAGATACATCACTATCAAAAGCAACAAATAAGATGTACAACGGGAATTATATTTTGAACAAAAAGTCACGGCGCGACGATTAAGTTTTCTAGAGCAAGTAGCGATAAAATTCTATAGTTCACGGAAGAAGGATGTACATGAACCACTTCCGATTCCTTGCAGTTCCTTGGATCCCTCTTCCTCGTATCGTACGCCTTTGGACCCTTCACCAAGGCGATTCTCTGGTTCTCCGAGAACCCACGAACGTGGAAATATATAGTCTCCACTCAAGCCATGGAGCGATGACAAGTCAGATGATCGCAAAACTCCATCACCATCTAAACAGATTAAATTATTCTTTGAATTTATATCTATGTTTGTAATTCTGGTTCACAAAAATAATGTTGTATTTTTTTCTAGCAATAGAAGGTCGAGAAATAAGTAACATCCTTTAGATGTAGGTTATTTTTAGAAAGATTGGTTATTTCAGACGTTTGGATATTGACCTCAAACGTCTGACACTCTTATATCCTCCAAATTTTATATCATTATGCATATGTCGGACGTCTGATATAATTTTCCACACATCTGAAAATTGTCTCTACTTACCTAAAATAGATACCAGACTATTTCAGAAGTCAGAACTATGAACCAGACGTCTGAATAAAGTCACTGCCACCATATTATAAAAAGTCGATCTATTTCAGACGTCTGATATCTAAACCAGACGTTTGAAAAATCTCTCTGGCTATCAAATTTTTAAACCTCGACTAAACCCAGACGTCTACCAAATTAAACCAGACATCTAAATTTATTTACTATGTTCGAATTAGGTTAAATCAGACGTTTGAATTACTTTCTAAACGTCTGAAATTCAATCGACACTTTAAAATAACCAGATAGCGTCTATTTTTTTCCTAATCTCACTTCTACTTTAAATCATTTCTACATCAAGGATGATTTTTTTTTCAAAAACATCTTTTTTAACACTAGCTCGAATTCAATGCCTCCTAGAACTAAAAACCCTAAGATATCCAAGAGAAAACAAGACCAACCAACTTCCTCAAACCCTTAAGTTTGCTCAGATGATCAAATCGAACGATGGATGAATCGAGTACCACATTCACACAAGAGGTATGAGGATATTCAGAAGAAGAAACTTCACACAGGTCCATTTTATAACTTATTCAAGTTCCCTATGTATAATTTAGATGAAATGTATGAGAATGCCGGTTTAGAAATTTTGATATCTTTCAACTCCAATAACATCCAAATTGATTAGTTGGCTATATTTCTCTTCTATGCTAATTTGGATAGCACGGCTGTTTGGAACACTGAAAATGAAGATAATTGGCTATGGTCTAGCATTTATGGCAACACGATTAGGCTCACTCCGGAAATCATAGGCAAAACTTTCGAATGTTCTGACACAGGCGAAGATTTATATAATATTCCCGATATGCATTTCAAACCAAGGGACAATATAACACATCAAATATAGGAGGATGAAATGCCTAAATTTACATCCAAATATCTACGACCTAAGGCAAGACTTCTTACTCGAATGATCATCAACACTATTATTCCTCGTCTAGGAAGTCATGAGCAGATAACAGAGTTAGAACACAAAGCTCTATATGCTCTATTCAGCGGAACAAGGGTGAATTAGGCCAAATTTATATTTGACAAGCTCAAACATTTTTGAACTCGATCACGGTCATCGATTATCTACCCCACATTCATCATGAGACTTCTACGTGCTCACAACATCCCCTCCTGTTTATACAATTTTGAGGAAATTTCTCCAAAATATGCTTCTACGAAGTTTTTCTCACTAATGCACCTACCAGAAATTCCTCCGGAGTTCATATCTTTCGAAGACTAGATGCAAAATCGACATGCCAGACAAGTTGGGCCTACACCTCAACCACACCATGAACCATCACAAGAGGAGGAACAACATCGTGAGACAACTCCTCATCCTCCTGCACCATTTGATTATACGAGCCAGGATGAGATTTTGGAAACTCGAACAGAGACAAATCCAAATGAAAGTATTCGTGATCTCACTCTTCAAAATCAACATATCTTATCTCGAAATCAAAAGGTTTTGGCTAAGCGTATTGACAGCTTTGAAATATCTTTTGCTACACGTCTAGCCATAGTTGAAACATCACTTTCAACTGCATTATCGGTTCTCAAAGAGGTTGTTCAAAGGGTTCGTGGCCCTACACCCCCTTCCGAAGAATGGCCAACCCTAGTGCCTTCCCCTCCTTCGAAACATTCCGAACTTTTTGAGGAGGACGAACCTCTAAAACAAGCTCAGACGTCTCCTACAATGCAACCTAGCTCTTCCCAAAAAGACAATAAAGGAGATGATCAAGAAAAGGCTTCCCCGAAAGACTCATAGATTTTTAAGACTTCATCTTATGTATAATTAAAAAAAAATTTATGAATGTAATCATTTACAATTATTAATGAAATTCTTTTTTGGTGTGTTATATCTGTATATATCTTTAACGATTGGTTCATATTTTACCATTTAAAGAGTTAGATATTCTTTTTGATAACGCCAAAAGGGGAGAAATAAAAAATAATAAATAAAAGATATATATAAATAATAAGCACATATTAAGGGGGAGATTTATAAATTATATATAAGTACATTGTATAGTTATCATCATCAAAATGGGGAAGACTGTTAGGAAATCAAATCTACGGTTTCGATGACAACAACTATACAATGGAAATCAAATATGCATATATATTTATATTTTATAGGTACTTGCTAGAGTAACATCACTAGAAAGACAAGAATAAGACTTAAAGAACATTGCAAGAGATTACAAGTCGATTGGATCAAAGAAGCAACAAGAAAGATACACAAAGCAGACATGCACGGTTTTCAAACGTCTGGATGCACTAGCCAGACGTTTGAAAAAACCCTCTGGAACAACAAAACAGACAGAATAGACGTCTGGTAGAAGCATTCAGACGTCTGAAAGACTACTGTATACAAAAAATATACAAAGTCAGACGTCTGATACAAATACCAGACATCTGATTTCGAACTTGGAATTTAAATTCAAATTTCAACTGCCACATTTGAGTAGACATCTTCGCTTCTCTTCGCTGCAACTCTCATCATCATCAGAAGCAACTGTAGAGCACTTGTTAATGGATGCAACTACTCAAGGAATCTCTCTACAACTATATATATCATCAAGAATCAAAGAGAACACTCACCTTACTTACTTGCGCTCTTTACTTACATACTCTATTATAATCTTGATCTCTAGCAATTTATACTTGTATTTCACTCTTCCATATATTCAGTTCTTCTCAATCAATATTCTTTAGATATATATTGGAAGCATTTGTACTTAGTAGTCAATATTCGTGTTAAAGAACACATATTTGATAAGAACAAGTTATTGTAATCAAGCCTATTCCTTCGGGCGAAGTGATGGTGTTTGATAGTCGAATTCCGAAGGGGAGCTTCAGGACTGGACGTAGGACGGGAGCTCCGAACCAGTATAAAATCCTGGTATGCTTATTCTATATTTACCTAGATTAACATTGTTTTAGTTGCATCACATATTTTGTCACATATACTTGCATATACACTACACGATCCACCCTATAGACCTACACTTTACTGGAATGAAATGGGCACTCTTGGTCAACCTATCCACAATAACTCATATGCTTTCATTTCCTCTTCTTGACCTTGGCAACCCATCAATAAAATCCACTGATATCGAATCCCATTTCCAAACTAGAATATCTAAAGGCTGAAGTAATCCACTTGGCTTTTGATGTTCGGCCTTCGCTTGTTGACTGCTAACACACTGTCTAACCCACAAGCCAACATTCCTCTTCATGCCTTCCCGATAGAAGCTCCTCTTCATGTCTTGATACATCTTGGTCCCCCCCAGGATGAATCGTGAACTTCGATCGATGACACTCTTCCAGAACTTCCCTCCTTAAGTTCTCTACATTCGGAACACATAATCGTCCGTTCTTTCTCAATCATCCTCTTTGGTCAAGACTAAAGTCCTTTAGATCATCGATTTCTGATCCTGCCTCAAGCCTTCTTATCCTCTCAGCCAAATCTGGATCCTCTCTCTGCCTAGAAGCTATCCTCTAGATCAGCACTGGTTGAACTTCTAAACAAGACAATATAGCAGTACCTAGACTAGAACTAGTAGTAGATCTCAACTGCACACCACAACTGGCCAAATCTTCTGGGTCCTTTCATTCTGCCAACATTGTTAACACCACATTTTGATGTTTTCTACTGAGAGCATCTGCTATCTTATTTTCTTTCCCAGGAGTATACTCGATACTAAAATCATAAGCTGCCAAAAATTCCAACCACCTCTGCTGCCTCATATTCAACTCATTTTGAGAGAATAAATACTTTAATGACTTATGATCCGTATACAACTCAAATATCTCCCCCAAGTGGTAATGCCTCCAAATATTCAAGGCAAAAATCACTACTGCCAACACCAAGTCATGAGTAGGATGTCTTACTTCATGCGGTCTAAGCTACGTAGATGCGTAAGCAATAACTTTGCCCTTCTGCATCAACACTGCTCCTAATCCAGTTCCACATGCATCAGTGTATACTACCAACCCTTAATTACCAATTGAAACTACTAACACTTGAGCATTGGTCAACAAATGTTTTAACTTAAGGAATGCTTCCTCACATTTGTCGGACCAAACAAACTTCACTTCCTTCCTGATAAGCTTAGTCAAAGGTGCTGCTATCCGTAAGGAATCCTTGATGAATCTCCGGTAATAGCCAGTAAGTCCAAAAAAACTCCAGAGCTCGGTTACCGTTTCTGATCTCTTCCAATTATTGATAGCTTCGATCTTAACTGGATCAACTGAAAATCCTTCTCTGAAACCACATGACCAAGAAACTTAACCTCTTTCTTCCAAAAATGACAGTGGGAAAACTTCGCCTTCAGCTGATTTTGCCTCAGCATCTCCAGCACCACTCTAAGATGAATCTCATGCTCTCTTTCATCTTTTGAGTACACCAAAATGTCATTTATGAATACCAACACCAAACCTATCCAAATGATCTCAGAAACCCGGTCCATCAAATCTACGAAGAAAGCAGGTGCATTTGTCAATCCAAATGGCATCACCAACCACTCATACAAACCATACCTAGTCCGAAATGTTGTCAAAGGATTGTTGTCCTCTGTCACTCTCAACTGATGGAACCCCATCACTAAATTCAATTGGGAGAACACTCTGGCTCCACTCAACTGATCAAATAGATCATCTATCCTTGGCAGAGGGTACATATTCTTGATCATCCTTTCATTTAACTTACGATAGTCGATGTGCATCCTTAACGACCCATCTGACTTCTTCATGAAAAGCGTGGTTGCTCCCAAGGCAAACTGCATGGCCTAACAAAATTCCTTCCCTCAAGATCTACTAGTTGCACCTTCAATTCCATCATCTCTGCCGGTGTCATCATGCTAGGTAGTTTACTAATAGGTTTAGCTCCCGGCACAAGATCTAACTGAAACTCAATAGCTCATTTTAATGGTAGTCCAATGATTGGCTTAAAGATATCTGCAAACACTCTTGCTACTCGAACCTAACTAAGCTCTTCTCCAACCTCCATGGTACTTAACAAAGAACAAACACTCTTACAGGAATTCTCTACTAAGAAGATGATTTGGTTATGACTATTTAGGTGTTTCAATGATATTTCACTATCCTGGCAAAATATCCTAGCCTCATACTTACCCAACCAATCCATACCCAAAATGATTTTGAATCTACAAAATCAAAAATATACAAACTACATGCAAACTTATGACCTAACAAATCAAGTTCTAACTAGTCATATCTCATCCCTAGAGTTGGATACCCTCCTATTGGATTCGCAACCCTTAAGGAAGTAACAAGGTATGTGGGTACTATACATAACATATCAACCAAATACTGTGATATAAATGAATGTGATTCCCCAATATCAAATAGTATCATAACTGATATACTCTAAATCAAAAGCGTACCTTTCATCACAGTCTTTCCTTTCTCTACTGCAGTAGGTCTAGAAGAAGACGGTAGTCCAACAGCAAAAACCTTGCCTTTGTCTGCCCTGACTGACTTTGGACACTGGTTCTTGTAATGTCCCACTTGGTCGTAGTTGAAGCGTTCTACATTCTTCTTCTCTACAGGTTCTTTCCTTTTTCTATCCGACACTCATGAGCATAATGTCCCTTTTTATCACACTTATTACACAACAAATTAGCCTTTGCCTTCTTGGCAGCCTCTCTTTTCCGGGCTCCCTTCTTCTTAAAGAATTTCCTTTTCTTTCCCTAAGGACTCGAGGATTCAACTGGCTTCTCTCTAACTGACACAGCAAGCATCTCCTCATGGTGGATGGCCAACTCCACCACCACATTACAAGGCTCTCTGACATGAGTCATAGTCATTCTGCCTAGCTTTGTCCTTAGTCCATGAATAAATCTTTCATTCCTCCTGAAATCAGTGTCAACCAAAGCATAACCAAATCAAAACAACTCATTAAACTTAGCAGCATACTCGATCACTGACATCTCTCCCTGAATAAGATCCATGAAATTCCTCATTAATGCTGACTTGGCAACCTCAGATAAGAACCTCTGCTCAAACCATCTTCTAAAATTAGCCCATGCCAGCTCTTCCTTCGGAACTCCAGCCGTCACACTGTTCCACCAGTGAAGTGCTAACCCTTGCAACTGTCTAGAGGCTGGCCTTCTCTTTCCTCCATCGTCCAAGCCTAAATCAGTAAAAATCCTCTCATGATTCAAAAGCCAATTCTCAACCTCAACAGCATCCTCCGTTCCCATAAACGGCTTTCCAACCAGACCGGTGTAATCCCTGCTCATCCCAGCATAATTATATCCAGTTGGAGCTACAAGATTAGCTCCTCCAACATTACCAGCAGCTACTACTTGCAAAAGATTTTCTAACAACTTATACACCATCCTCGCATCTACTGGCATATTTCCAGCACCTACATTGGCTTCAGCGTTTTGGTAAGCATTAGCCTATTGACCTTGGTTCCTCCTGGTGTTAGATCGAGCATTTTCGTTAGTTATGGTACTTCCTGCACTAGATTTCCTCTTCTATTTCCTGCTTCCATATCCTCTTTCTTGTAAATATGCATATGAGCCTTAATAAGATACAAAAGAATGGTCTAAGAGAAAGGGGAACACATACTTAGATATATATATATATATATATATATATATATATATCAAATATAAGTACGTTAATATAACATTAACCCAAATCCCGATCATATTTTCAAATTCATTGGATTATGTTTCAAAAAGCTTTTAGGTTTTGCTTTTCTTTTAAAATTTCATAAACCCGTGCTCTGAAACCAACTTGTAACATCCCTCTACTTGAAGGCCCAAAAATATGGATGTTGTAGCCATCTTTAGTTATTAATCTTCGACGACCAAATACGACGGTGCTAGATTCGTTGATACACAGATCACAAGTGGAAAATTTTAACAATTTAAAAACACATATATATACATTCCAATCAAAACATTTGATGTTCATTACATAATCCCAAAAACGTTAACTACGTTCAGCAAAATATAATCATTACAAATACGCCAAGAGCGACATACGAAGATGCCCCCTTAAATCTGATGTTTAACCCTAAAATCGTGTATATCTCCAATTAAACATCCTTGTTTAAACGTATAAATTATAAACCAAGCATATCATCATTCAATAAATCATAAAAAATGAATTTATCCCTTAAATCTAAAACCATATGATTATAAAACCAAAAATAAAGATGTAGTGATTATTATTCACCTTAGATTGGATAAGGAAATTGACGATTGATTGAGACTGTTTTCTTCTAGCTTGATCCTAAGCTTTAAATTGATTTTCTCTTATTTGCTATCTTCTTAATAGCCAACTCTCTTCTTTCTTATGGTTAAAATTTTACTTATGAAAAATAAACGTGTATGGCCTAAAGATAATGGTATAAGGGTGGAGAATGTGGCGGCAATTACCCTAATGCCCTTATATTTATTTTAGCTAAGACTTAACCATTTATAAGTTCAATTGATTTAAATAAGCATGACCACTTAGTTTATTAATCAACCTCAATCTCCTTATCTACATTATTCTATTTAATTTATTCTAATTAAATCTCCTGAATAATGTCAATAAAAATTAGGGGTATTACAGGGTCCTAAGCAATGATAAAGAGATGTATTTCACCGAGAAATTGGTAAGCTACAGAAAGGACATCGAACGTATATTAGGTGTTTTGCAAGCAAGATTTCAGATTTTACAAAACCTGCCTGATTTCATGATGCAAGAGTTCTTTCTGATATTGTGTATACGTGTATCATAATTCACAACATGATTATGGAGTCTGAAAGAGGTGGGTATAAGAACCAAATAACTAATTACCTAGACATTTTTATGGGTTCAAATGCTAAACCTCAAAGAAACATTAACTCGATGGAGGAATATATTTCAACGGTGCAGCATATTGAAGATCAATTAGCATATTCTGAATTACGTGACCAATTAGTGGACCACTTGTGGACCCATAGAGGAAGGAATATGGTAACTACTTAGTTATAAATAACAAAGTAGTTTATGAGCTTGTTGACTAAGTTGTTTGTAAGTCGTTTGTTCGGTAGTATTAGGTTTTGTGTTCTAAAGCGTTTCATGTACTAGGTTGTTTAAGTTGTTTACTAAAGTGTTTTGTATACTGGGCTTGTGTAATTGTAACGACCTGGGATTTTGGACATCTCGAGTTGTGAATATTATTTATAATATTCAATGATATTGTATTTTAATATACAATATTTCCATTAATCAATGATTAATCATTATATGAAATTTTTTCTAAATCAATATAACTTGGGTTTTCAAAACTATATTAAATTATTAAGTTGATTTAAATAAAATTTCTTAAATATATATTTTGTTTTAAAGTAAAATATGTATATATTGTTTAGATTTAATATATGTATTTGTTTCAAGGATAAATATGTATATTTGTTTTAAAGTTGAAATATAATAGGAAATTTAAATTTATTGAAAATCCATTATTTTCGTATATAGGATGATAAATTTTTATGTAATAAAATTAGATGAAAATTCTTAATGGAGTGGAAGTGTTATACTTTGATTTGGTATATATAAACAATGTTGTTTATATTGAATAAAATAATTTTAAGTTTCTTAAAAATATATGTACTTTGAATAAGGAAATTTTATATATGTTATGATAAGTTAAAAGGAAAATTTATAATATTTAATAGATAAAAATGTTATAATTGATGTGTATAAAATCACTTGAATAATAGTAGGAACTATTTACATATATATGTCTAGGTATATTAACAAAGAAGTTATTTTAATTTTTCTCACCTTTATTTTAAAATATGTTAGTGACAAATGCAATGCTACTTTGTTAATATAACAGTGGGTTGTTTAACTTTATAAATACACTTATATATATACTTTAAATGTTTTATGGTTTATATGTGAAAATAAAATGTTAAACGTTTAAATTTAATTGAAGGTCTTGAGTGATTTTATATCTAATAATTATTAATTTCCAAATGTTAAATTTAAAATTAAGTATCATTTCAAAATAGTTCTCACTTACATTTTAGTTTTAAATGTATATAACTCAACACTACTTTGACAATGATATTAATAGGCTGTTTAAATTCTTGAATTACACTTGCATATGTTCTATTTTTGTATGTTTTATTAATACACATTAAAAGAAAAGGCTGTAAACTATTTACTGTTAAATAAATACAGATTAACAAAACCTGAAAACAATTTTAACAAATTTAAACAATGGGTAAATGAGTGAGAAATTGTATCAGTAAAACAAACTAACATTTGGCACTTTAACTCTGAGGAAATCCAACATAATTATTCAAGTTTCTTTCCAAAATTCTCTCTGCTTAGAAAATATCACTTCAGCCTCCAAAAGTCATTTTCTGTCCAACATTGATGTTACAAAGTTTATAACTATATAGGTTCTAAAATCAGTAGCTAAAGAATATCTCTGTTAACATTTTTAAGTATCAGTAAAAATAAAATAAAAAGAAGAATAACAGCACTCTGATATTCTACAAGTAAGAAGACAGAGGCATTCTCTGTTAGATTCAAGCTCGGGGATTCAAAAACAAGATTTCAACTTTTCGAATCAAGGACTTCAACATCAAGTTTTTTATTAAAAAAAAGCATCTGGAACCAAGATGTTCAAGGTGAGAAACTGTTGGTTTCAAACTGAAAATAACATGCATGCTCTGTTGACAGTGTTTATCATGTTTATCTTCACTTCTAAAACCCATATCTTTTGATCTAGTTTGAATTTGGAAATTTTGTGAACTAAGAATATGTTTATATTCTAGTGTAGTTTAAGTTAAAAATATTTTCATGAACGATTTATGCTGTGTAGTTAGCCTGGGGTTCGTTTTACAGTAAAAATCATATTTTTGTGAAATTTAAATATATTTGAATCAAAGATTCAAGCATGCATGTTGGTTTCCCTGTTAGAAATAGGATTTTTAGAGGTTAAATTGTGATTTTTAACAGCCTAGTTTGTAAGAAATTTGGGGATGAACTTTTTCTTGTTCAAAAAATTAATTTCCGGCGATTTCATCACCGTGGGGTGGTGCGGCCAGGACTGGAGGGTGCTGGGTGACTTGGGGAAGGTGGTGACCGTGGTCATTTGTTCGATTTGGCTTTTGATTAGGTAGGTAAATGGATTGTAGGGTTTTGAGGTGGCGATGGGAGGCCTGTAAACGCGATCAATCTCATAAGAAAGGACACAACCGAGACCTTCGAGATTTGGCGGGAAGGAAGTGTCGGAGTAGAACTCACCATCGGTGGGTAAGTTGTGTCGATCGATGAAGGTAGTTGGGAGCAGTTCGACGGAAATCGAACTTAGGTTTTTCCGATGGTTCGAATTGAATAGGTTTTTTTTTAGGGAGTGGATTTGAGTCGTCGTCGAGGTGACGATGGTGACCAGAAGGGGGAAAGACATCGGCCCAGGGATTCGCGATGTTGAAATGGGCATCGGAGCATTTGTGCATGTGCACTGCGTGCACGTGATGCCGTACATGGTGGAATTTGGAAAGGCGAGAAGGAGGGTCTAATACAGTTGTGTTTGTTCGTGTTGCCAACGTTCAGGAGGGTGGTCTTCGAGATGATCGAAGATGGTTTCGTTGGGTTCATGGCATCGGATTTTTCATCAGTTTGGGAGATGCTAGTTTGGTTTCTGGGATTAGAGAGGAAAAGAAAGGAGTTTAGGGTGTTGGGCTTCGGCCCAACTGGTTGCATTATTGATTTGTTTTTTTAGGTATCGGGCTTGGTTTTTTTTGTATAGGTTTAAATTGTTGGGTCGAGCTTGTTACTTTGGGCTGTGCTTAAGGGTTCAGTTTGTTTAAAAGCAAAGTTTGTTATTTTAAAAGAATTGGTATATAAAAAGTTTTAAATTCATATTTTTTTCCCCACATTTTAACAAGTATGATGATATAAGTGAATCCTTTATACAACATTCTTAATCTTAAATATTATTTAAGATTTAATTAAAAACAATGGGTTTTAATAATAATAAATTTGTTTATGTTAATACTTAATTATGGTTATTTAAGTAAATTGTTATTAGTATTTGATTTAACTAAAAGGGTAAAATTCTTTTACTTAAGTTTATTCGAATAATTTGAGTAAGTAAAGATGATTAAGAAGATTATTAAAATTAAGCTTTTGTATTAATCAAGTGCTTAAGAATTTTTTTTTAAAAAATTATAATAATTAATAAAATGGTTAAGGGTTGATTGATTGATTAAGGAATAATTAATCAATATACAGTTTATCAAATAATTAATTAAAATTATATGAGGGTTAATGTAATTAATTATAGTCGATTAATTAATAAAGCAATTAAAGGTTAATTGCTGTAAATGGTTAAGAATAATTAATTTGTGTAATTAATTAAAAGTTAATTACTTAATGTAATTAGGAAATAATTAATCAAGGATGATCAATTTAAAAAGTGAAATATAATTGAAATAATAAAGGGGAATAAATGCTTATGCTTTGAAGTGAATTCGAGTCCTTAAGTGATATTATATTATAATCATTTCACAAAATAAAGTGTTATGGAATGAATGGTTCGTATCGACGAATGTTACGTCGTCGTATGATCCATTTTAAAGTTAATATGTGAAATTGTATAAGCTTGTTTAGATAGGATCTAATTATCAATCGGAAATGAATGCCATTTAATAATTTCACGGCCAAACTGTTAAAATGTTCCCAATTGATTTGTTGTATTTATTTAGATTGTTTTAACTAGATGACATTCGGACAGCGGAAACTGACACCATTCCGCTGTATAATTAATCTAATTGTTGTGTAGTGTAACGACCCGCCGCTCTGACCGCCTCTAGTCGGTAATTAAACCAACTTAAAACGTTCAAAATGACGGATTGTTGTTCAGTTTATAAAGTTTAAACAGAATCAGCCACAGAATCACAGAATAATCATAATATTATTCATAAATGAATTTTTCTTTTATATACAGAGTTTGTACAATGCATTAAATTTTTATACAGCGGAATATATCTTTTATTAAATACAAGAAAAATCTCTTTAAAACTTTAGTGAATGCCGAAATCCCCTCTCTCTAACTTCGCGGCCTGAAAATCTTCAAGCTGTAAAAATACTCGGTCTGACCCGAGCGTTAATTGAAAAACACAAAACACTCGAGTCAGGATTAATCTTAACTCAAGTAAATAAATTTGTAATGAACTGAATAAAATGGTAACAGAGATGACGAATCACATGAATCAATTTAAATCTATTATGGATTTTTATATTAACAACTTCAAATTTTTATTCTCTGTCAATCCCGTGTGGCTGCAGTACACACGTATACTTTGCACACATGTGCACTGCCTCGCCAACACGTGTGCAAGCGCAAATCGGACAAATCACTGCAAAGAAATGCCCAAGGCAAAACTAGTGCCAACTTGAACAAAAACAGTAAGCAACAAACATGCAGCAGCAACATGCAATCCAGATTGTGTACAGGGCAGTGAAGCCTGTATAATTTACAGTGAAACAAGTACATGGAGCAGCAGACACAACAAACACAGAGGCAACAGCGATGAATCGCAGAGCCAAACAAGTACAGGGGAAACAGGTGATACAAGCTACAGTTAAGCATGCAACAAGGTGCATGGTCAAAATGTATACCAAATGCAACAGAATGGTATAAGAGCAACAGAACTCTAATGAACATGAAGACATAAATAACAACAATTGCAAGACCAACTGCACAAATGACACAACAGAAGTGATCAAGGCAAAGCACAAGTGTGCAGCATCAAATAGTTGTTTCAAGTGCATGGACATATATATATATATAACTGCCACTGCATGCAGTCAGCCAAAAAATCAAGTAACTAGAGGCAACTGGCAATAACCACTACACCTAGCAAACTATATGAAGACAACATGCATGAAGAACCAGAACTGAGTTACCAAAATGTCATCAAAGATTGGTCAAAACCCAATTTCAGTTCAGATGGGTACTGCAGTGTCCATCCTTGACTAAACAATTTGATTTTAGCTTTTAAAATTCATCCTTTTGTTTAAGTTTTCAGATTATAACATTGTATTTATAATTTTAAAATGTATAAGAATCTGGAACTAGAATCATAAGAGCACAGTCACATACATTCAAAATTTTGTATGCATATGTTCAGCAATACATTTAAAATCAGATGCATAGGCAAACAAATCAACATGCAATTTAAATAGCATCTGTTCTCATTAGTTAAAATAAAATTTAAATAGCATTTGTTCTTAACAGTTTTAAGACAACATTTCAGTAGCATCTGTTCTTAACAGTTCAAAAATAAATCCCAAATAGCATCTGTTCTTATTAGTTTAATTAAAATTTAAATAGCATCTGCAGAATCAAAGTGACCGAAGTCACTGTTAAAGCAAGGCAAAATCGAAGTAGTTCGGAGACGAAACCATAGCAATTCAGACTTGATTACTATCAAGTGAACAGCATACAAACTCAAATGAGTGAGTACACTAGTGATAGGGCAACACAGTAACAAGCAAAATAAAATGCCAATAGCAATTATCAGTTTTGAACCAAGATAACTGCAATGAGACAGTGAATAAAATCAAGCAAATTCAAACTCATGCACATATGGAATTTCAAACAACCTATAAATAGTCATGTTTACTTGCCAAAAGAAAGAATAGGGTAGTTGTTATTATTCATTTTTATTTTACTAATCACTGGTTTTGATTTTGTTGTTTGAACAACATTTCAAATTAAACTTAAATTTCTGCAAAATCCAGATGGCTTGGTTTTAAAAGTAGAAACTGTTTTTAAATCATTGATTTACTCACTTGAATTTAATTCAACTATACTTTAATTTAAAACATAGCTTTTAAAAATTTGAGTTTTCCCAGATTTTTTTTTTTTTAAAAAAAACTCAACTCTCAGGTTTACAAGAGAGGAATGCAACAACATGTCAACAGAAATGACTTAGCAACAAGGCAGACCACAAAATGCATGCTACTTAGTTCAACAACATTTAAGTAGCATCTGTTCTTATCAATTTAAAACACATATCAAATATTGGGTAGAATCCGTTCTTAACAGTTTAAAACTTAAATCAATAGCATCTGCCCTCATCAATTTAAATTAAATTTTAAATAACATCTGTTCTTATTAGTTTAAAAATAAATTGTCAAATAGCATTTGTTCTTAACAGTTCAAAACAAATATGAAATAGCATCTGTTCTTATCAATTTAAAACATAAATTCACAAAATGTGCATAGTATCTGTTCTTATCAATTTAAAACATAAATTCACAAAATATCTGTTCTTATCAATTTGTAAATAAATTTCAAGTAACAGCTGTTCTTAACAGTTTAAAAACAAAATTTACAGCATCTGTTTTTTTTATAAAAAAAAAATTACACAGAGTATCTGTCCTCAACAGTTTAATATCGAATTATCAGAGCAAACGATAGTAAATAACCCCAACAACCATACATGCAAATTAACCGAGCAAATGGAAGCCAAATAACACCAATTCATAGCATGCAACCAAGCATTCAATTCAATCAAATTCAAATACTTGATTTAAAATCAATCGTGAGTAAAAAAAACTCACCTTTCACCGAATCGAAATGAAGCGCACAAATTAGAACGAGGCCGCGAGCAGATTTGATGCCGAGCGAATGAAGATGAAGCAACACAAATCGAACGAAAGCCCCAATTGTTGAAGGTCGACCACTTTGATTCCTACACAAGCCCTAGCTTGTGCGAACGATAATTAAGGAACACGGCCGCCATTTTTTTTTATTTTTTTTTTAGATTAGGTTTCTAATGGAAAAAGGGGGAAAGGAGGTCGGGTATAAAATAGAAGAAGGAACGTGATTTAGGCATGGAGGAAGGCGTGAAAAACGGCGTGGAACAAGGCATGTTTGTAGCTGAACGAAGTAAGGTAATGTATACTTCTTAATTTATTTATTTATTTTATTTATCTTTTCTTATTTATTTTAAATCCAATTATTTTGTTTAAAATTATGTTGTTAAATTTTCTCAAATGTAATTACATTATATTTTTCAAAGTTTTTATAAATATGTTGTTTGAATTTTTACTATGTATATTTATTTATTGATTTTATATTGATTTAAAATCTTATTCTATTTTATTTAAATAAATGAAAAATGTTATTGAAACTAACTACAAATTTATTAATTTTCTTCTAAGCCGTTAGTTCGAATTTCAATTACAAATTCAATATTCAATTTCAACTTCAAGGTTAAATTCAAATTTCTATTCAACTTTAAATAGATTAAATTCAAAAATTTAATCGTCAACTTCATAGTTTTATTGGAATTCAATTTAAAATTATCTCAAATATTTAAAATTAATTAAATATCTTC
The DNA here is from genome assembly GCA_030765085.1 of Allium cepa. Classification (NCBI taxonomy): domain Eukaryota; kingdom Viridiplantae; phylum Streptophyta; class Magnoliopsida; order Asparagales; family Amaryllidaceae; genus Allium; species Allium cepa. The sequence goes on along the minus strand of CM060939.1, from coordinate 90,130,080 downwards.
ATTTTTAAATTGTTCAAAATTCAGGATCGTTACAATCTCCCCTACTTAAAAGAATTTCGTCCCGAAATTATAAGTTAGGAAAAACGTTTGCTAAAATCTCACCGATATTTATATCCTACACAATTTTACCAAGTTTCAAACTCATAAATAAATATAGAATTCATTCCACTTATTTCATTTCACTAGTTTTGTTCATCAATTTCAATAATCAAGACACAAAAGTCTTTTACCAAATTTTAGACTTACAAAACTCAGATTTTTAAACTTTAAATCTTTCATGCTAAATATTTGCATAATATATCTTATCCAAAGCTGTGTGCTTTCAAAATATTCAAAAAGATCTTCTTCCTTAGTTCACTAAGTTAGAATTATGTAATTCTAATTTCAGATTATTGATTTTCTATCCAAAGTTTTTGAAAATACTTGATAACTCAAAGTTTAACAAGTCCATCGTCGTTCTCACAGACTTTAGGCATACGCTGGCCAGGCGCAAGACTAAAAATCTCCAAGTACTAAACATACTTGCTTCAACTCCCAGTGAAAATACTTTTTAAAAATCTTTTAAAAATGGATATGGAAAGTCCGTTCCCCCATGGATCACAGTTTACCCGGCGGTTTCGCTACTATCTCAGTAGAATCGCTTGTAATCTCAGATTTCTCATCACTCCTGAATTTCGCCATGGTTATCACCTTAGATCGCGGTCCACACGGCGGTTACGCTACTATCTCAGTAGAATCGCTCGTAGCCTTAGGCATCACGCCCCTCGAATTACGCTTCGGTTTCCAGATCGCAGTTTACTCGGCGGTTGCGCCACTATCTCAGTGGAATCGCTTGTAACTGTAGGCATCACGCCCCACGAATTACGCCAGCATCAATCACATAATCCCAAACACGATTGGGATATCATAACAGTCCTATTGGACATTCCACTAATAGAATTCTACGTAGCTACGATTTACAATGGACACTCCACCGAGTTCCAATCACTTTCACACATAATAAATGGAAGGTACATTTCCATATCCTCAGTTTTTAGAAAACATATGTCATATACATATAGTATTTCATTTCACATTTCGTACATATCATATCTATGTAAACCTACACAGGATTTTCATAATAATGACTTTCCAAACTGATAGTTTTCGATTATATTCACATATATAAGTTACGAAAACTCAATTCACATTCACAACAAATAGAGGATTCCAAATTTTCTATCACGTTTAAAATTTTCCTCTAAATCGATTTGAAAATTTAAGGTTATTTCAAACCTAATTCACATTCACAATCCAATTCATTATCGACTTCACATTCGATTTGGATTTCACGTTACATCGTCAATTCTCAACACATAATTGATGTCTATCGATATATAACCTCTAAGCTCGTACGTCTCAGAGAGGGGTGTTAAGCTAAAAGAATAAATTCTCCGCCGCCACAGATATATATTTAATAGAGATCAAATGATATGTCATCAATTCACAATGCTAGACATACAATCCCAATCGACTATCCAAAATTCAAAGTTGAACCTATATTGTTTTTGGTGTCAAAGTTAAACTCAATTTAACTCAAAATTCAATTCTTTGAAAAATTTCCAAATTGAACTAATCGTTCAAATTTCTCAAAATAATATCTTTACAAGATATAAAATTTTCACACTTAGCCATTTGAAACTAATTTCAAATATTCATTTCTCAATTTATCTTTAAAAGATAAAATTTCAAACCTTTCATTTCATATTGGAAAACATTTCCATACTTATTCAATAATAAGTAATTCACAAATTCTTTTATTTTCAACACTTTGAAAATATTCAATATACTTGAATCAAAATTAAGTATATATTCCATTCTTTAAGGAAATCATTCTTTTAAACACATTTATTTGAGTTAAAACGAATGTTGCGTAAAACATCGTTACGACAACTCAAAATCACTAGTATAGGGATTCAGATTTAAGATAGATATATAAATCCCAATACTATAAACAACATTTCCTTCCGGAAACCATTTACTATAACAATAGTGTTATAGTCCACCATTTCCTTAATTTTCTCGAAAACGTCTATTTCAACAATTGAATGTTGAAATCTATGTATTCGATAGTTAATGTATTTTAAAACATCTTTAAAACTATTAACTTTTTCAACTTCAACTTAATTCAATAGCTTGAATTCAATAGTTTGAATTCTTCATACTTTTCACTATATCAGTTTTAAACCGATTTCAACTTTTCAATATTAAGTTTTCCACTTAATTTAATTCTCCGCACGTTTAAATTCAAATTCATCACTGAGTCTATTTAAACCTATAATGGATTATCATGTTGACAACTTCAAATTTGAAATTTAAATTCTATTTGAACTTTGCATTTACTTTCTATTTCAAAAAATAGTCAACTAGTTCTTTAGTAAATTGTTCATCAATTTAGTTCCATCAAATTCATACTTCCACATTAATCATTTTAGACATTAGTCTAAACTTGAAATATAAACTTCACATCAAAATTAGTTTGATTCCTACAGTTAAATCAACAATTAAATTTCATTTCATAATATCACTTCCCAAAATGCTATTCCATTAAAATATTTCCTCCGTACAAAATTTTACATAGCTTAATACTTTTGAAAGACGTACACAGAAGATTGTGGATTACAAAAGATAGTATTACAAAATATATCGATTGGTTTAAGATCCAGAATAATTAAGGACTAACGACTTCTTGTCCGATAGTATGCATCCTTGCCAAACTTTCATCTTCGGATGACACTATTTCATATTGTGTTAAAGGAGAATTAACACATTCAAAATCCACATGTCCCCATTCCTTACAGTTATTGCAATAATATGAGATGTTTCCATCCTTATCTATCACCTTAGCACTTTTCGCTCTAGCTGGTCGGGCTATAGCTTGCTCTCCCCGTTGTCTTTCGGTGCAGTTTCTGGCTATATGTCCAGACTGACGACAATGGTAGCAGATTGTCAATCTATCGACGGGTAAATTGAGTACGCACTTTTTCTTTTTCACTTTAGGGCAATGGCTAAGAAAATGCCCTCTCTCCTGACATTTAAAACACACAATCTCCGGACGAGCAAATCGGTCATCCACATTCCTTTTCTTTCTCCTCTCTCGGCACTTAAGGGCATAATGTCCCTTTTTATGACATCGATAGCAAATAACCTCATCATATGGACCAGGTGCTTGCCTTTCAGTGAATCTCCTTTCAATTTCCGCACGTCTCGCTCCTGCTTCTCTACGAGCAATTTCTCTTCGTTCACGGCGTGCTGCTTTTGTGCTTCGGTTTTCACCATTATAATTAACAAGGTGTTTTCGAAGTTTCCTATCAATATTTGCATTTTTTTATTAGCAGAGGTTGGATTATTCAATCATTCTTTCTAAAACATATCTGTTTTATTCACTAATATATTCACTGTCCAAAATCGTGAATATACTTTTCTATTCAATTCAGTGTTTCTACACTTTTTATTTAAAGGATTATCCACTGTCCAAAATCGTGGATAAAATTCCCAACCAACATTTACTATAACAATATTTAACTTAAAGGATAATTCGCTGTCCAAAATCACGAATATATCTTCTTTAATAACTTCTATTTTTCATTTATCAAATTCAATTGGTTTCGAATTTATAAACAATCTTCACAAATTCCTTTTCTATTTATAAAACTTCAATTTATAAATCTTCTTATTGATTCAATTCAATTCAATTTATATACCTCAGTTATATACCAAAAGTTCATATTATAAGTTAAATACTTATAATCCATTCATTTATTTACTAACTTGTTCTTCACAACGTTTGAAATCAATTTCAAAAGAATTCAGAGTCAAATTCTCAAGTTATAGTTCAATAATCCGTTTGATTATAACCAAATTAACATATCATTTTATTTCACAATTATTACTCGAAATATTCAAAATATTTGATTTAAACCAATTCACTAGTTCACTAGTTCTCTTAACTCATATTTCATTTTCATAAATCTCAATAATTCGATAATGAGTTTCCGAACGATCGAAACTCAAATCTAATGAGACCTCACCGAATATAAACTATCGCACACTCACATTTAGAGAGGGGAAATTTCAAAATAATTCTAACTTTCAAAATACCTTTTACTTTAAAGAAAACAATTTCATACTTCTTTAAATTTGAAAAGCACTTTCTTTATAGTGGTTCTAGTAACTATTCATATTAAACATCATAAACTGAGCTTTGTGTAAACCAAAGCTCTGATACCACTTTTGTAACGACCCGCCGCTCTGACCGCCTCTAGTCGGTAATTAAACCAACTTGAAACGTTCAAAATGACGGATTGTTGTTCAGTTTATAAAGTTTAAACAGAATCAGCCACAGAATCACAGAATAATCATAATATTATTCATAAATGAATTTTTCTTTTATATACAGAGTTTGTACAATGCATTAAATTTTTATACAGCGGAATATATCTTTTATTAAATACAAGAAAAATCTCTTTAAAACTTTAGTGAATGCCGAAATCCCCTCTCTCTAACTTCGCGGCCTGAAAATCTTCAAGCTGTAAAAATACTCGGTCTGACCCGAGCGTTAATTGCAAAACACAAAACACTCGAGTCAGGATTAATCTTAACTCAAGTAAATAAATTTGTAATGAACTGAATAAAATGGTAACAGAGATGACGAATCACATGAATCAATTTAAATCTATTATGGATTTTTATATTAACAACTTCAAATTTTTATTCTCTGTCAATCCCGTGTGGCTGCAGTACACACGTATACTTTGCACACATGTGCACTGCCTCGCCAACACGTGTGCAAGCGCAAATCGGACAAATCACTGCAAAGAAATGCCCAAGGCAAAACTAGTGCCAACTTGAACAAAAACAGTAAGCAACAAACATGCAGCAGCAACATGCAATCCAGATTGTGTACAGGGCAGTGAAGCCTGTATAATTTACAGTGAAACAAGTACATGGAGCAGCAGACACAACAAACACAGAGGCAACAGCGATGAATCGCAGAGCCAAACAAGTACAGGGGAAACAGGTGATACAAGCTACAGTTAAGCATGCAACAAGGTGCATGGTCAAAATGTATACCAAATGCAACAGAATGGTATAAGAGCAACAGAACTCTAATGAACATGAAGACATAAATAACAACAATTGCAAGACCAACTGCACAAATGACACAACAGAAGTGATCAAGGCAAAGCACAAGTGTGCAGCATCAAATAGTTGTTTCAAGTGCATGGACATATATATATATATAACTGCCACTGCATGCAGTCAGCCAAAAAATCAAGTAACTAGAGGCAACTGGCAATAACCACTACACCTAGCAAACTATATGAAGACAACATGCATGAAGAACCAGAACTGAGTTACCAAAATGTCATCAAAGATTGGTCAAAACCCAATTTCAGTTCAGATGGGTACTGCAGTGTCCATCCTTGACTAAACAATTTGATTTTAGCTTTTAAAATTCATCCTTTTGTTTAAGTTTTCAGATTATAACATTGTATTTATAATTTTAAAATGTATAAGAATCTGGAACTAGAATCATAAGAGCACAGTCACATACATTCAAAATTTTGTATGCATATGTTCAGCAATACATTTAAAATCAGATGCATAGGCAAACAAATCAACATGCAATTTAAATAGCATCTGTTCTCATTAGTTAAAATAAAATTTAAATAGCATTTGTTCTTAACAGTTTTAAGACAACATTTCAGTAGCATCTGTTCTTAACAGTTCAAAAATAAATCCCAAATAGCATCTGTTCTTATTAGTTTAATTAAAATTTAAATAGCATCTGCAGAATCAAAGTGACCGAAGTCACTGTTAAAGCAAGGCAAAATCGAAGTAGTTCGGAGACGAAACCATAGCAATTCAGACTTGATTACTATCAAGTGAACAGCATACAAACTCAAATGAGTGAGTACACTAGTGATAGGGCAACACAGTAACAAGCAAAATAAAATGCCAATAGCAATTATCAGTTTTGAACCAAGATAACTGCAATGAGACAGTGAATAAAATCAAGCAAATTCAAACTCATGCACATATGGAATTTCAAACAACCTATAAATAGTCATGTTTACTTGCCAAAAGAAAGAATAGGGTAGTTGTTATTATTCATTTTTATTTTACTAATCACTGGTTTTGATTTTGTTGTTTGAACAACATTTCAAATTAAACTTAAATTTCTGCAAAATCCAGATGGCTTGGTTTTAAAAGTAGAAACTGTTTTTAAATCATTGATTTACTCACTTGAATTTAATTCAACTATACTTTAATTTAAAACATAGCTTTTAAAAATTTGAGTTTTCCCAGATTTTTTTTTAAAAAAAAAAACTCAACTCTCAGGTTTACAAGAGAGGAATGCAACAACATGTCAACAGAAATGACTTAGCAACAAGGCAGACCACAAAATGCATGCTACTTAGTTCAACAACATTTAAGTAGCATCTGTTCTTATCAATTTAAAACACATATCAAATATTGGGTAGAATCTGTTCTTAACAGTTTAAAACTTAAATCAATAGCATCTGCCCTCATCAATTTAAATTAAATTTTAAATAACATCTGTTCTTATTAGTTTAAAAATAAATTGTCAAATAGCATTTGTTCTTAACAGTTCAAAACAAATATGAAATAGCATCTGTTCTTATCAATTTAAAACATAAATTCACAAAATGTGCATAGTATCTGTTCTTATCAATTTAAAACATAAATTCACAAAATATCTGTTCTTATCAATTTGTAAATAAATTTCAAGTAACAGCTGTTCTTAACAGTTTAAAAACAAAATTTACAGCATCTGTTTTTTTTATAAAAAAAAAAATTACACAGAGTATCTATCCTCAACAGTTTAATATCGAATTATCAGAGCAAACGATAGTAAATAACCCCAACAACCATACATGCAAATTAACCGAGCAAATGGAAGCCAAATAACACCAATTCATAGCATGCAACCAAGCATTCAATTCAATCAAATTCAAATACTTGATTTAAAATCAATCGTGAGTAAAAAAAACTCACCTTTCACCGAATCGAAATGGAGCGCACAAATTAGAACGAGGCCGCGAGCAGATTTGATGCCGAGCGAATGAAGATGAAGCAACACAAATCGAACGAAAGCCCCAATTGTTGAAGGTCGACCACTTTGATTCCTACACAAGCCCTAGCTTGTGCGAACGATAATTAAGGAACACGGCCGCCATTTATTTTCTTTTTTTTTTTAGATTAGGTTTCTAATGGAAAAAGGGGGAAAGGAGGTCGGGTATAAAATAGAAGAAGGAACGTGATTTAGGCATGGAGGAAGGCGTGAAAAACGGCGTGGAACAAGGCATGTTTGTAGCTGAACGAAGTAAGGTAATGTATACTTCTTAATTTATTTATTTATTTTATTTATCTTTTCTTATTTATTTTAAATCCAATTATTTTGTTTAAAATTATGTTGTTAAATTTTCTCAAATGTAATTACATTATATTTTTCAAAGTTTTTATAAATATGTTGTTTGAATTTTTACTATGTATATTTATTTATTGATTTTATATTGATTTAAAATCTTATTCTATTTTATTTAAATAAATGAAAAATGTTATTGAAACTAACTACAAATTTATTAATTTTCTTCTAAGCCGTTAGTTCGAATTTCAATTACAAATTCAATATTCAATTTCAACTTCAAGGTTAAATTCAAATTTCTATTCAACTTTAAATAGATTAAATTCAAAAATTTAATCGTCAACTTCATAGTTTTATTGGAATTCAATTTAAAATTATCTCAAATATTTAAAATTAATTAAATATCTTCATTTTTAAATTGTTCAAAATTCAGGATCGTTACATGTAGGGTCTAAGCCATTGATCTGATTGTGTCTGAATAATTGTTCTAGTAATGATAATCTCTAATCCATTGATTCTTGCATATATTTGTTATGTGCTTGTTAATTTTATTGAGAATATATTGTGAATCGATCTATGGAAGTTGATTGATTTGAATATCTGTGATTGTGAATTGTGAAATGTGAATTGATAAGTACCGTTTGGACTGATAAGCCTTGTTCGATTCGGATTGATTTGTGAAATTAGTTTTGTATAAAAAAGAAATAATAATAATAATATTTTTAGAAATGTTTTAAAGTTTTATAAATATTTTGAAATATTGAAAGTAGAATTTATTTCTACCTTTGAAAATCTTTTTAAGTTATAATTTTTATAAATAAATAAAATTTTAAATTGTTTCAAGTATTAACTCATTTTGTAATGACACTTTAAAGAATAATTTTTATTAATATTTAAGCATATTTTCTTCAGATTAAAATTTCTTTAATAAAAGTAGTTTAAATAATAAATTATAATAATTTTTATGAAGAATAATTTATATATTAAACTTGAAATGATATTTGGAAATTTATAAGTATGTTTTGAAAGGAAACAGTTTTATATATATTCCAAATGAAATAAGCTTTTTTAAATAAATAGTAATCCGCTAGGATTTTTAAAGGTGAACAAGGTTTAACGGTTGCAATGGGAAATAACTTTGTTGAATTGATTGATTGCTTTGATAGTTAAATAACCGACTATCAAAAATTGGACAAAACCTGACTTTGGAAATATCTAGAGGAAACTCGAGAATTATATAGTACAGTTACCGATCGAGGTGTTATACCGTACGTATAAACTCGTTTGTTCTCTAGGATGAATTATAAGGAGACCCGTACACTAACGGTTAGGAGGTGAACTTTGATCTTGTATTTCATCGGTGTATTTCCTAAAGAACCGGGGTTGAGTTTACCGAAAAATAGCGAACGTTGTTTCGAAGAGACCGAGATCGGATTTGAAATCTGAAAATCACTTCGATCCAACGATACGTTTTTGGGATGAAGACAAGAGCTTGGAGTCGAAGATGGAGCAGTGAAGTGCAAGGGCTACTCGCTACTAATCCTAAGGGTTATTCCAAAATGGTTGTAGTAGGAATAATGCCTTCGGTTCCGTTCGAACCCGGAACGGACTTGTATGGACGAATGCTTTCAGAACATCGTCAGGTGGACGATGAGCATTCTAAGGATATGTTCTAAAAAGGTAAAGCTTAGCCTCAAGCCTCATCAACCGGGAATGACTGAAAATCAGGGGTTATACAGCAAGGCTAGGTGGGTAGCACCCATTTTAGGGTGAGGTCATCCCTGTCTAGATGTCCCTTTTATTTCGACTTAGTGGTGCGGTTGCTGATCCCAACCGTGGGGTGATCTTACTCGAGATTATCCAGTAAGGGATAGTCCCGGTCTTGTGTTGCAGGGGGTCGGGAGTGATCCTTGGTACTGTGATCTAGGCCACGTACCATGACAAGTGGTACCCCAGTGCCTAGTCATTAGTTGGAAATCCATTCTCCCTACACGCCTTGTACGAGTTTTGTATGTATTACCCACTCTGTGGCTAGTAGCTGGAATTTAATAATGTAACAATTTCGGCTATTTTAATAAGTATTTGTACATAGACTCTATTATAATATCAGAGGATTTCATAAGAAATGTTTTAGCTATCGTAAGGTAAAAACCCGACATGTTTATTTGTGGCGTGGTCTTACGAGATGCTTTTGTTTTCAAAAGGAATTTTCAAAATTTAATAATCAAGTTGATTATGTTTCTCACGCTGGTATACCAGACTGACCCGAGCTTTGGTGTTTTTCCTATATGCTCGGGTTAGACCGAGCATATTTCCAAGGTTAACTGGAAGAGTGGAAGCTTCAGGAGAAGGAGCTGGATCAGGAGACGTATTCTCGTAGATGTTTATATTCAGTCTGTTTTTGGTCGTGTGGTTATTGATGTAAGGACAAGATTGATATAACTGTCCGAGTTTGTGTGGTTGTAAACTCTGATATAAAGTTTGTATATATTATCAAAGCAACAGTTTTGGTTTTGTGTAAAGATTTGTTTATATTATAATTTATTCGTTCCGTTGTGAGATTCTGATTTGTTCTCTTTTCTTCTGTCTTCTTTCTATTTCTACCTTCTTTCTTTCATTATCTGTCTTTTCGAACGGTTCAGCTGACAAGAGTGTTTAATGTCGGTTTAAATCGCTATGGAAAAATGGGCCGTGACAGTAATAAAGTGTTCAGTGCACTAGGTTTTGAAGACTGTAGTTGAGCTTTCTGTAATATCACCGCTGAGCTTATTTACTTCTTTGTATGGCAACAGTTCTTGTTTACTTTAGTTGTTTATTTTAGTTGTTTGCTTAAGTTATTTACTTCATTGTACCGCAATAACTTTTGTTTACTTTAATTGCATACTTAAGTTATTTACTTCTTAGTACTACAACACAATTATAATTAGTTCGAAATAAAATTCATACAAAAATATTATTGCTAATATAACAACTACTAAACAACTAATACAACAACCAATTATAAATAATCACTAAACAGCTAATACAAAAATTACACTACTAATACCCACTTCCACTCCCATTTCCACTTGCACTACTTCTATCTCTCTCTCCTATATGCTTCCATTTGTTCGTTTGCCATTTCTTGTTGTATTGGAGAATGCTCACTAAAATCACAAGTCATTGGTTTAGTAAGGTTCTTCTCTTGCATCATAGCTTTCTTCTCTGCATGGACCTGTCTCTTGAACTCTCATTCTTACGTAACAACTTAATGAAACTCCAAATCCGATTGGTACTTTTTCGATGAAAACTTTGCTCTATGCTCTCTTGTTTCGTTAATAAACTTCTCCTAAGTATCAAAGAATTTTGAAAAATCAGCATTTCGCACTCTAATTGAATTGACCTGTTTCTACCAATAGGATGACCATCAGCGTTTCCATACGGTGGCGATCTATCTTGAGAACTAGGATCACTCCCTAGACTAGAATCGAAGTAATTCATTCTTTTAGCCTTATTTTGCTGCTAAACATGACGGCGTTTAGGTTCTTCCATTTCAGTAGAGAGGGGAGAAGATCAAAGTATCCTTAAAATTTGAACATATGGTCGTATTGCACTTGGTAAGCCTTGTACGCTTCTTCTAGCTGTTAAACAAAGGCATAAGTATGTGAATATACAATACAATTTGAATCTGTGCAATAAAACTAAAACCAAACTCACAACGTCATAAGTGGCGGCACCGCTTTGTTGTCTATTATGTACCTAGTTAATATTGCCAAATGTTTTGGCAAGCAGGGTTCATAGTCTGATATCCTCCTCTTAGGGAAGCCCAAGTTCTCTTCAGCGGCTCTATAGTGTTATAATAATCCACAACTCTTCGTCAAAAAAATTCGTCTTTCACGTTGTTGCCCATGATAACATCATTTGAAAATTGTATCCATGATTTGTCCAACGAAACATATTATTACGGAGTAAACTTAACTTACTTTTTTCTACCTTCATTTGCTCCAGCATAATCTTGCATGGTTTCAACTTCAATGTTTACTATTTTGGCATCAATTTTAGTCAAAGTTGATCCCCTACGAAGATCGCCTAACATACCGCATAACAATTTCCACTTCTTCTTCCTTTTGTTCTACTATGGACTTTGAGGTGGATTCATCCCTTCAATAGTTTTGTCATTGTCATCTTCTGTATGTTCTGCATTGGCATCCTGGTCGTCTTCTTCTTCCTTAGAATAGCCACGACATCAAAAGTAATAGGATCATTGCATGCATAAAAATATTGCCTTGAGAGATTCTGCATATCTTCTTGGTAATGTTTCTCTAACTATTGCGCACTAAGATAATGGTGTTGCTGTTGATCGCCTTGCATTATCAATAACACGTATGACGAATGATCTTCGTATGCACCAAGGGATCGTTGATGGTAGCATGGTTGTGGAGCGGTGGAATGGAAGTACGGTGTTGCTGATGAGGGAATGGAGCAGGAGCATGGGGTGGGTAGGTTTGATTGTAATGTATGTTTAAATATGGCATATATATATATATATGTGTGTGTGTGTGTGTGTGTGTGTGTGTGTGTGTGTGTGTATTCATGTTGCGGTAGTAGCATTTGTTGTTGATTTAGTGGACAGGGCTTGGGAATGCCGGTAGAAGGGTAGGATGGATCAAGTAAATGACTCTATAATGCGAAGACGGATTTCTTGCTCATGACCTTTTTTCCAAAACGTTTTGATGAAGAAGACATTGTTGAATTTATAAATAAAGGTGAGAGAAATAAAGTGGTGTTGGTGTGGAAGGAGGAGAAGATGGGTTGGGTTTATATGGAGCTAAAGTAGCCGTTGCACTAGCCCTTGGCTATGCAATGACTATGTATTATAACGGCGAAGACTTCGCCGTTCTCCTGACCACTTCACTAGCCACGAACTCACTCAAAACTAACCACTGGAAAGTGAACAAGCCACACATGTTTGCTCCATGGTTAGTTTTTCAACCGAACAGGCCATTATTTGTTGTGCTCTTATTATTAGTATAAAGACAATATAGCAACAATCGTTAATTTTTACTTTTTAAGTGTATATACACTTCAATTGCTGGACTTTGGTATGTTGAAAATTTTATGCTTGGACTGACCCAAATTATTTAATTGTTCATGTTGTTAGGATTTCAAAATTTGGAAATTATTTACCAAACATATGCTAGTTAACACCAACGTTATTTATTGGATATATGCTAATTGACATTTAAAATAATAGATGGAAATTAGTTTCTCAGCCTTTGCTACTGAAAATCTAAAATCATGGATTGAGGCTATGATAACGTTAATAAAGACTGCATGGCCTTTAGGCAAACTAAAGGAGAATAAAAATATATAATTACCCACCATATTTTTTTTGTTAGCATAAAAAACCTTTATAATTAAATAATTTAATTTAAATAAATAAAGAATTTTGTAAGTGTTGAATTTATTATGCTTGTAATAAGTAATCAAAGGCATATTATTATGGTGGTAGGAACCTATGAGCTACTAAAAAAACAAATTGGATATAGATGTGTGTGTGTATTAAGCATTATGTGTTTAGTCAAGTATCAAACTTTCTGTATTGCAGATCGCAAAGAACATAAATCTCGAGGAGCTTAGGGAGTTAGGTTCTAGTGCGTATGGAACGGTTCATCGTAGGAAATGGAGAAGCAGTGTTATGGAAATCAAGTGGATATAGAAGAGTTGTTTACAAGAAGATTGTCTAAAAAAGAGAGTGGTGTGTTAATCTCTTTAATATTTAAACTAGTTTAGGATATTCATTCATCTTAGGTTGACCAACTTTAAATTTACCGTTATTTCTATAGTGAATTCAGTTACTTATGTTTGTTCAACCTATATTCTTTTCTTTTATTAACTATGGCCAATACCTGTATTTTAAATTAATATTTGCAACAAAATTTATAGTACCAGTCGGTATTTTTCATTATGGGGGTAAACACCGATATCTAAGTGGCACCACAACATAATACACCTTTTACAATGGGCAATGCTCGTTGTAATAGGGGTTTCGCAACGGGCCTAAGCCCGTTGTATTGTGCGTTGTTGTAATAGCGTGGATTAATTTTACAACGGTTATTGCCTGTTGCAATAAGGGTCTTTTACACTTGCAACTAGTTTTGCCCATTGCAAAAGGGTCATTTGGAACTATTTTTGGCTGTTGCAATTAATCCTTTCACAACTTTTTTTGTCCGTTGTAAAAGGGTCTTTTGCAACTGTTTTTGTCCGGTGTTAAAAAAATTCAAATGAGAAAAAAATAAAACTACTACAATGCATGTGTAAATTTTAAACTAATTTGAATTGAAACAAAATTATTATACTAATGACAACCATATTTATTCATATTTACTAAAAATAGAAAAAGAAATTCATATTTCAAAATAACAAAAAGATTTATCTATTCACATTATTCATAAAATTTACATAGTTACAGCACATCGATTACAACCCTAAACTAACATAACACGTAGTACATACAAATAATAACACAAGATTTAAAATTTAGATCGAATGACATTGAAGCAAACCTTTAACCATAATATTTTAGTTAATCAAAACCCACATAACACCTTTTTTCTTCAAAATTCCTTTGCTTCTGCTATGTCCTGCAATACATACAAAGATGATGTAAATTAGATACATATATATATGTGTGTGTGTGTGTGTGTTAGAATGATAAACATGCATATCCTAACACAAATGAGTAAGCATGTCCAAAAGCAACATATATATGGAATCAGTTTTACTTAACTAGAAAACTTCATTGCATGTGTTCGTTCCTAAAGCTTTACTCTTGATATGTTGGACATGGAGTCAACTCATTTCCCTGGATCTAGATAACTTGTATATGTTTGTTTATATTATAATTTCTCTAATTGTAATTGCAAGTGTTGTTCTACTAACATAAAGAATATTGATTTCCACATCACGTCCCTGCAGAGAACACCTTAATAACTATTCCTTTATGCAACAAAAAGTAAAACATTTGCTACAATTTCTTTTTTCCAGAGAGAAGATAACGAGACAAAGATTGACAAAATTAACGCTTGAAAATCAGCAATGCCCATTAGAAAGGGTTATGACATGTAGCAAAAAACATCAAAACTATAGGCTTTTTTTAGAAAATAATAATCATCCAGTTTTATGTCAAAAAACAACCAACGCTTCACGTGCTTAGGATACGATAATTTAAGTACTACGTTCAAATATAACAATGTATTTACCAACATAACCAACACGTTAACTTATAATACAACAATTTAAGTTCATGGTTCATGGTTGATTTTCCAATGCTAACTATGCATTTGTTATATACTAACTCAAACGCAAACTTGGCCAAGGTCATGCCAAAAAGGGGAGTAGCCTTAACCTATTGATCCTGCTATCACTACAGATTATTATAACATACATGCCATAATTATCTTTGGCTCTCAACAACTCTTTATTGATTTATTTGGTTTTTCAAAAAATTTGTTTCTAATTTATACTTCAACAATCGATGCCTACAAAATCAATTTGTATTATTAGGATATTTTTCAATCAATCTACCGGTACTGCCAATGGAGTTTCTAATAATTGCTCAAATGGACTATTTCAAGTTGCACTTAACTTTAACTACAACATCTTTTCAACCAGTATGTACCAACAAATTTATTTTTTCATTGCAAGATACAACACTGTTACTTCAATCAATTAAATTATTCCAACTAAACATGATAAAACAACGCCATAAAATAATCAACATGAAAAATAGTGCCATAAAATAAATAATTAAGAACAATGTTACGATACTAATAAATCGTGTGCGAAGCACGGGCCTCATATTAGTTTGTTATTAAAAAAGATCATCAATCTCCTAAGTACTTTCTAATCAAAGACTAAAAAAACACTCAACATAACTAACAATGTCAATTGGACAGTTGTCTAGCTATATTTTAAACTAGAATATGAACGCCAAGACTGAATTGATATTGTCATAGATTTTACAAGAATAATTCAAGCACTTTATTTTTCTCACAGCTCGGAGACTGTAGCTTGACCCCCTAAAATAACCCTTCATTTTTACATATTGCATACTTGGGACTTGGT
The DNA here is from genome assembly GCA_030765085.1 of Allium cepa. NCBI lineage: Eukaryota > Viridiplantae > Streptophyta > Magnoliopsida > Asparagales > Amaryllidaceae > Allium > Allium cepa. The sequence goes on along the minus strand of CM060939.1, from coordinate 90,114,542 downwards.
TAACAGAAAACCAAATAGTAGAAGAAGACAGAAAGCATAAATAGAAATAGGTTGTTGGACGATCTATGCAAAGACAATAAGATGTTACAAATGTAAGAACAGAGAAAGAAAAATTGTGTTCTTATAGTAAATTCTCATCTGGAAGGAATTTCAAATAGCCTTCATCTTTGACTTTATGCAAGAAATTCACGATTTCTTTCTATTTAATCGTCTTCAGGATGGCTCGCCTGAGGTCGAACCTTCGTCACGTCAACCTGCACGCATCGCTCCACCTGCTTTGTCGCTGCCCGCCATCAGCACTCGCTAGCTACCGTAGCCTTGACTCGCTTCTCTGCTCGACTCTAGCTCGCTCGATCTATGATGTTGAGCAAAAAGGGAATTAGGGTTTTAGTTGATTTTGGCTGAAGAACGAGAGTAAGGAAAGGGTCGGGCTGGGTTAAATAAACAAATTATGAGCTTTGGGCCCGATGGTGGTAATATTTTTATTTAGTAATAGAAAGGTTTATTTAATTATTTTATAAAACTGTTCACTCAATGAAAATTAACTCCTCGTACGAGTCTGAAAATGTCCGTATACAGAAATATACTGATGGGTCATCCGACTTAAAATTTACAAATTAATATCTAAATTATTTATAATCTTTTCTACTTCGTAAAATATTTCATCTATATTTTATTTCTACATTCACTAAATAAAATAATTATTTTATTTATTCTAACTAGTACAAAACGCACGTACGTACATCTAATAATTATAAATATTTAATTTTTATTTGATAAAAAAAATCAATGGATGGATATGTGCTATAAGTGCAAAACATTTGGTAGCCCCAACACTTTTATTTCAAGCGATTTTATTGATTGTGTTGGTGGCAAATCGTTAGCAAAATTTCATTGATAGATGGTCGAAAAGTGGATGTTGTTGTCTATTGTAAATTGATGGTAAGGTTCCGTTGATGGATGAGGGTATTTTTGAAATTTTAAAAGGATACTGTGCAAATCTACTCATTGAATACTCTTTATCAATAGTAGAGATTAGATATAAGATAATTATACATACATATATATATATATATATTCATTATGTAAATATATTTTGATTAATTATCATTTAATTAATTAATTAATTATTAAAAATTAATTCTTGTCCATTAACTGTTAATTATTATTAATTGATTATTATATTAATTATTAGTTATATTGAATAATAGTTATTAATATTAGTCAGCTATAATAATAATTTAATTAATATTTCTAACTAATTATTGCATGATTATTATCCTTCTACAACGTCTAAGATATTAGATAATCGAAGAAAACAATGATTGGTTAAGAGTTGTTGAAAATTAGGATCTATTACAACTGGTAAACTATAAAGGTTAATAATTAGTAATTAGTGTTTATTTATTAGTAATCATTAATTATTATAAGTTATAAATGATTAATATAATATTATTAACGATTAATTATTAAATATTAATAAATAATATAATATTATCAATGATTAGTAATTAGTAATATAATATTATAATTAGCAATTAGTAACCTATGATTAATATAATTTTATTAATGATTAATTATTGAATATTAATAAATAATAAATATTAATTTAAAGAAAGCATTGTAGTTATTAATTATCGAAAATTGGCAACAGACATTTATTACAACGGGCATTTTATGATCGTTGTAAAATTAACATCGTTTACAATGGACATTTTATGATCGTAGTAAAATTGGCACCTATTACAATGGGCATTTTTTGACCATTGTAAAATCGACACCTTTTACAACGGGCGTTATTGCCGTTGTAAAGTTGGCACCTCTTACAATTGGTATTTTGCGACTGTAGTAAAATTGGCATCTATTACAATGGGCATTTTGTGGACGTTGTAAAATTGATATATATTACAACAAGTCTGGAAGGATCGTTGTAATAGCATTCTATTACAACAGACAGACATTGCTCATCGTAAAAAGGGCGTTGTATAGGGCATCTATTATAACAATCCTAAAAGGACCATTGTAATAGTATTCTATTACAACGGTCAGTCAATGCCCGTTGTAAAACGGGCGTTGTAATAGGTTATTTTTGTTGTAGTGTGGATATTTTTTTAGTAACATGGAGAATCCTGTCCGAGGCCTTGGTGCAGTGGTAAAACGCCAGGCTGTTGACGACAAGGTCGGCAGTTCGATCCCTGCCTCTGGCATATTAAACTGTGCGCCATGATGATTCTTGCAGACTTGTGTGCTGCCTACTTTGTAAATATAAGTACCCAGTTTCAAAAAAAAAAAAAAAAAAACATGGAGAATCCTAGTCAAATTTATTTTGTAGCGAATAAGATAACAATGAAAATATTTTATCAAACACATGAATTTTGGCGTGAAGCTAAAAATTTTCAAAGCTACATCATCCATATGTTTTTTCTTTTTATGGAGTTTTTAAATGTGGACCAGATAGTAAAATGACATTGTTACTGAACTTATGGTCAACGGTTCTTTGGAAAGACAAGTATGTTCTCCCTTGCAACCATTTTTATTATATTTTCTCCTCGTAATTGTTAGCATAACACTTTGAATGAAGATGCATATGCATTCATCATCATAAATGACATAAAATGTAGCTTTTGGGATGGAATATTTGCAAAAATAATTATCTATTTCGATTTTAAATGTGAATTTGCTTTTAAATCTAAAGATTGGTCGTGACCTTTATGTAAGTTATATTAAATCACTAGTTTATGTTTGTTCAGAATTATGTGGATTACTTGATTCAATTTCATTATGAATTAATAAATTATTTCTTTTTATCTGATTAGGTAGGTGATTCTAGCCTGTCAAACACAAAGTGATTAGTTTCATGCTGCGTTAGAGGGACTTTACCGATGGCTTCATAATTTATGAATGGAAGTCGTAATAAGGTGTCTAAATAGGTGGATGTATTTTCCTTCTATATACTGATGTAAAAAATTCTCACTAGTGAAGAGCCTTGTGCCAACATGCATTATGGTGCCATTACGGGTGGCACTATGAACAAAGCGCTAGGACCACCAATCCTGGCATCATATGATGCAGAATGGAAAAGGCTTATGGAGCAATGCTAGGCAACGAACCCAAATCATTGCCTATCATTCACTCAAATTGCTAGTCGACTAGGGACCATGTCGACAGCAACTTAGTCCAAGTAGGCCAAACGAGTTCAAAATGTAGAGATCTTATTCCCCTTCTTTTCTATTTCACATAACATTTAGTTTATAGTAACATTTGTGCCATTACATGTGTATTGTACACCGTACATGACATGGAATGTTACTTGTATGATTGAGATCTGTATTGGCTTCAAAAAATGAATTAGTTCGGTTTTTAATGTATATGATACTAATCTATATTTTAATGTCACATAGTAAAATATTGTATGAAATATGTCTTGAGTATTTTTGTACTCATCGCTTCCAAGAGTAATTTTTTAAGTTTGTTGTTAACAAATGTTATAATTCCAATGAGATTTGGAAGACTTGATGAATGGGACGAGAATTTAAATTAGTGGATACAGACGATAAAATTTCAAGTTTTGATTCAAGTAGAGGTAACACATATCTATACAACAAATGATTTTTTTCAAAATTGAATATCCTAATGGTCAATTTACCACTACTGTATGGTTGTACTAGTGATGAGGATTATTTGTACACTTGTAAACTATATCAAGCAAAGTAGAGAGAGACACTTTGCCCAATAAATGCAGGCACACTTTGCCGATGACCCATCTTATCGGTCCATTTGTTTCATATTCATTATATAGTCTCTAATATACGATAACTAATAAACATTATTAATGCAGTAATCCATAAATTTAAACACTTCATCTTTTAATTTCAAAACTTTCAAAATATGGCTAAGTGTTATAAATTGATTTTATAACCTTTTTAACCCTTTTAACTAATAACTAATGATAATAAACTTGTTTTTTGAGGTTTGTTTACAAAAATAAATACTTGAAGAAATATCAATAATGTGACCGAAAATTGTTTTATCAATAAATAATTTTTTATTCAAAATAAGTTGCCAAAATTTTGTGTACATGTCTAAATACCATAAGAGTTCATTAATAGCTAATAATTTTTTTGAATAAATATGTTTAGTGAGCTTCTAGAAGGAATAGATATTTATGAGTAGAGGTATTTGTTGTAGATATTATCTTTGGCTAGATGAACTGGAAAGCAAGTCACATAAGGGGATGAGATGGTTTGGCTAGCTAAAGATGATGTCGGGGAGGGTGTGCATACCTATTGAATGCCTATATAATTGGCTTTATAAGTCATAAAATCCTTTTTATAGTTTTAGCAAATTAAATACAAAGCCCTTCATCCTTATTCACCTCATAAATTCCTAAGAACAAAACAACTCAGTAAAACTCAAAAACTTACCAAACTCATGTATAAGTCTTACAACTACATTGCAACAACTATTAGCAACTTGGAGCTAGAAGATTAAGTATATTGTTTATCGCAAAAAAATTGGATACTAAAATGACTGCTAGCATATTAAAAAATGATGAAACTTTCAACTATGAAAAATTGGCCCAGCTCATAGTCATTTGCAGCATATTGCCATAGCACCTTCTAAATGTTGTAGTATCTGTGCATCTATTTTATAGTATTCTATATATGTTAGTTCTGTTTGAGATTTTAATTTGTTTTTAAATGACTTTAAATTTAAGTATTTCTCTTCAATCTTTTAGTAGTTTTTTCTAATTTATATTAAAGTATTATAAAGGTGATTTGGAATTTTTATACATTTTTTATAATTAATTATGAATTACAATAGTAGGGCAGAGAATTCATGTTTAAATCCATTTTCATCATAACAATTTTCAAATTCATAATTTTCAAATTCTCCATCATGATCACTTCCTAGCGAAATAATAGAAACACCTTTTTCATTTTGAACTAATTTTGTGAATTTAGTAAAGTATGAGAAAGTTTCCGATTTTTCAGCTAAGAGGTATACCCATGTGTATCTAGAGCAATCATCAACCAATACAAAACAATATCTATTACCACCTATCATTAGGTCCAAACAAATCCATATAAACTAGCTCAAGTACTCTAGAAGTACTTACAATGTTCTTGGCATGAAAAGATGATTTTTTAAGTTTTTCCGTAGTATATGCTTTACATAGAGTTTCTGTTTTGAAATCATGAGATGGTAAACCTCGCATCAAATATTTTCCTTTTGCAATGTTTAACAAATTCATGATAGCATGTCCTAATCATCTATGCCATAAGTTTACTTCATCCTTAGCTACCAAACACTTTGAAAGAGTGAGATCATTAAAAGATAGAGAGTATATATTACCTTTTCTCTTACCTGAAAACAATGTTTCTTTTGATGATCGGTCAACAATTTTGCAAAAGTCAGAATAAAAAACAACATTCATTCCCTTATCACATAGCTGGTTGATTCAAATCAGATTACGGTGCAGATTTTCAATATATAATATATCGTTTAAGGTAAATGTGCCATCACCTGCGTTACCTTTACCGATTATTTTACATTTGTCGTTGTTGCCCATTGTGACTCTGCCACCTTTGTATTTCTCTAACCTAAGGAACTTTGATTTGTCGCCTGTCATGTGCCTGGAACAGCCAGAATCCAGGAACCACTCTTGCTGTTCCTTAGCCTGCCAACACACCTACACGAGAAAAGAGTTTAGTGACCTATTTGTTTTCATAGGTCCATGATTGTTAGTGACAGAAAATTTTGAAAAACAAGTTTGCATAGAACCAAGACAGTCTACGTTATTCCTTTTGGCACCCAGATTTGTTTGACTTTAAGGGATTTTACATTCATGCTTTTAGAAACCCAAATTGGTATGGTTTTCGTGTGTTTGGGTCTATACCAGCAATTATTTTGATTGTGTCCAATTTTTTCACAAATCGTGCACTTGGTGTTGACATGATTAGTTTTACTTTTACCTTTTTTAGATTGAGTATACCCAAGTCTTTGTCTAATAGTATTAACAGTTTGTTTTCCTAATAGCATATTTATTGTTCTTTCTCCTTTGAAGAATTTAACTAAAGTTGTAGACAATTATTGGACTTGTGACTTGAGGGATTCATTTTCATTCAATAACAAGGTGCATTTTTAATAGAATTTTCTTTCCTAGTATTTTTACTTTCTTTCAAAATCAGAATTTCATTTTCAAGCGATTTAGTTTTAGTTTTTGATTTTTTTATTTCCTCTTCTAATGATGGACACTTAACACATTTAGGGCTCTTTTTTTCTATAATTTTGAACCATTTGATCAAGCTGCATATTTAGTTCTATCAAACTAACCTTTTATGATTCAATTTTAGCATACTTCTCCCTAAGTCTTTCAAAACAGCCATTTACTTCATGAAAATATATAAGCAATTGTGAGTGAGTAAGTTTTGATACCTCGCTTAGGTCATCATCGTTGTCACTTGTTTCTCCTAAAAATCATAGATTTTCTCTTTCACTCTCACTGCCAGTGTTTTTATCACCATCTTCATCGCTTTCATCCCAAGTTGCGGCAAAACTTTTCTTTTTCGGTTCTTTCCTTTGCTGAATCGATTTTGAGGATAATTTGGCTTGATATGACCAGGTTTATTGCACTTGTGACAAATGATCTCCTGCTTTTTTGAGTTGTCTAGAACTTTGACGATTCCGCTTTCCAATTGTTGATTTTGGGCTGGATTTCCATATTTGCGGTTCCACTTTTTGAATCTCTTTATTATCAGTGCCAATTCAGCCGCTCCTTCATCATCACTATCATCATCTTCACTTTCCCTGTGAGCTATTGATTTCTTTCACATATCTCCTCCTTCACGTTCTTCCTTGAATTTGATTCCTAGCTCATAAGTGGTGATGTTTCCTATGAGTTCTTCAACTTTAACTTGTTTCAGATCCTTTGATTCCATATTAACTTGTGTATGGTCTTTCTAGGGATTTTGAATTGTATACAAGATTAGAAAGTCGTCCATAATTTTCTTTGGCACTTTAATCCTTTGTTATTATGAAGTTCTCGTACTCGCTACTAAGCATGGCAAGGCGAGATTCTTTTACTTGGGAGGTTCCTTCATGAGTCACTTCAAGCGTGTGCCAAATTTCCTGCACGGTCAAATTCAATTTGATCCAATGAAAAAATAATAGAATCCATAGCTTTAGCATTAGCAGTTTGCAGTTTATTTTCAAGATCTGTCCATTGATCCATAGGTTTATCAACTTCTTGATTATCTACCATTACTGTTGGTGTGCTATATCCCGTTTCAATAATATTCCATGCATATATGGTTTTCAGAAAAATTTTCATTCTAGTTTTTCAGTATGCATGGTTACCATTGAACATGGACGATCTAGCTATGGACCGACCTTTAGCAAAAGCATTATTAAAAGAAGCCACTGAAAGAAAAAATCAAATTTATTAACAGAAAATTATTTTTGTTCCTAGCTTTGATACCACTTATGGGATCGTTTTCACCATAGAGAAGGGGGGTGAATAGGGTCAACTAAAAATTAATGTGCGAATAAAAACAAAAACAAAAAGTAATGCAATAAAGATCACACACAGTTTTACCCAGCTTCGGCAAAAAACTGCATACGTGCTATCCCCAAGGTTCTACTAGAAATTAAGCAATCAGTCACTTACAAAAATATGTAAAATTGTGATACCCGCTAACTCGACTAACCTAACTCTAAGCTCAAAACTCTACCACAACTCAGCCACTGAGTTGCAAATTCTCAAACTACGCCTCATAGTTTGTACCTAGTTACAGAACTAGAAAATAAAAAGTAAAACTAAAACAAAACCCTATATTTAAAACTTAAGCCTAATACATGTAAAAAAGACATGGCCTAATTAAACAAATGATTAAGGTGAAGACTGTCTCCCCTTTCTTGGTGTAATTTCTTCGGTCGATCTTTTGTTGCTCTTCAAAGTTAAAGTTCATTTGAATTTGAGCCGCCGCTTGGAAATAGCAAATCGAATCGTTTGTCATATGCTTTCATTCCTTAATATGATTACTGCTACTTCTTCGATCAGTGTTCTTCGATTTGCTTATGGCTGCTTCAATGTCGAGTACGAATGGTCTAAAATTGGTATGCCATTTTTTACTTTATTTTCTCTGTTGATTTGCTTGAACTCGAACTTGTGTATTTTGCTGATGATGAAATTGGGTTTAAATAGGGATAAAATCCCTAAATTCGTTTCGTATATTTTGATTTGGATTCTTCGTGATTTTGTTACTTGCGTTGATTTCTGATCGAACGATCGTGTGATTTCTGATTTGTTCATTGATCGAATATATTTCTAATATATTCGAATTTGCTTAAATGTAGTTGAATTGATTCCATTCTTTGCTCCTACTACTTGTTCATCGTTCGCCGACTTGTTCACCATGATTTGCTATTCCATTTTCTGAAATATGTTTCTGTATGACCTCTGATTGAATCCTTTTGACTTTGTTCAAACCGATGAATGCTCCGTTACTATGCTTTGATTTCGCTCAACATATACATACATCGTAGAAATGTAATCTAAAGTTGAATTTCCAAATTACTAACCACCAACTAGATAGATTTCGGTATGTTATATGATCCTTTATTTGGGTTTACTGCCCTTGACCTCTAGTTCGTGTGATTGCTATAGCTATGCACTGTCCATTTCCTTGTAATGTGTGCTAGTTGCTAGGTTGAGTGTATGATTGTTGTAGCTCCAATGCACCGATATCTTCTCTGGTTGCATTCATGTTAACCCATTTGGGTCTAATATGTCTGATGCTTTGCATATCCATGTATATACGAGCATGTTTACTTGTTTGGTTGCCACTATATATGTATACATGTGTATACAAACATGTATATATGTATGTTGATTTGTTCTTGCATGTTGTTTCTTTGCATTCATATTAACTTATTGAATCTGAACATGTTTGGAGTTTTCATTTGAAGTCCGGTTGTGTTGATGCTCTTGCATCCCTGACCATATGCATTGCCATTGATCTTTATACCCTTGTACTTGAACCTGCTTCCATTAAACTCTTGTGCACTGTTTGCTTGGTTGAGTCTGTTGGTATGTGTATATGCAGGCTTTGCTTGCGTATTTCTTACTTCTTGGTTAGTTTTGGTTTCATTGAATTCTGGTTGGATCTCCATTAAATTATTGTGTTGTTTTGATTTGAAGTTTGGTTTGGTTGCCTATGAACTCATATGCACTGTTGTGTTTGTCTGCATTTGCTCATTGATTATGAAAATCATGCACATACACATGTATATATGTGTAATCGTGTAATGCATGTGCCATATCCATTTATATTCGATTTGTACATGCGTGGTGCACTTTGAAGTCTGGTGTGTGTTCACATGTTGTTTTCATGTTGGTTGAACTTGAGCAGTCTGATATGTTGTATGTGTGGTTCCTGCTTTTGCATTATCCTTTGTACTGATTGCTTGCATATTAAATGCCTGCATGCCATTGCTGTGTTATTTATTTTTGCATTTGAGTTGAATACAGTCTTGGCTTAGGTTTGACCTTGTGCTCACCTGTCCCTGCAATTTTAACAAGCAAGTGTATATCGATGTGCACAACCTTGTGACATGTACAGTGATACACTATGCGTGTCATAGGTTGTTCGTGTAAGATGAATTAAAAAAATGATGACGAACAACCCAAATAACCGAGGCATGTAATATTTTCAAAATACACACTTCATTGTGCACTGCAAAAAATTTCTTTTTCAATTTTTCCGCGTCAATGTTTATTTTTCAAATAATTCAGATGCTGGATACAGGCTGGATTGAAGATTAAATACGAGTGATAAGTGAATTATGTAGTGAGGTGAAACATGTATATAAAATTATAAAGTGAAAATTGTGTTGTAATTGAAACTTGTATTTGAAATATAGTGGGAGCTTAAATTTGAACTATTTGAATTTGTAATAAAATATTTGTTTGAATAAACTATTTCTTTAAATAAGGATTTCAATATTTATTTTATTCAACAAATATTTATTTAATTATGTGGAAAAATAAAATAGTACAATAACAAATACGTTTAAATGAATATATATATATATATTTATTATCATCAAATAAAAATCATACACTTGTATATTCTACAAAGTTATCATTAGTATTTGTCGGACGACTTGTGCTGGAATCCATGAAAGGATTCATGATCTGTTCAGTGATGAGAAATCATGTAAGAGACGCTGTAGTGACCTCACCACCGGAAATGGTAGAAAATAGAGTAGGGGCATAGCTAGTGGGTTTAGCGTGCCTAAAAGGGTATATTAACTCCATATCTAGAGATTCTTATCGATGTTACTAGCAGAAGTTAATAATATTCGTTATCACGTGTTCGTGCATGGACCAACTATGTTTTCCTTTGAGGTATATTTTATCTAAATATATACGACGCTCGAAAGTTAGTTTTTGACCCTTGTGTAGGAGGCCGACTTTAATATATTGAGGGGACCTCCATGGAAAATCCATATGCGAACCTACCTTAGTGGTTTTGGAACTACTTCTAATAGTGTTGTATTATGAGATGCAAGCAACACAATTATATTCTAATTTATATTCTATATCCCAGACACTATCTATTATATCGCTATATCCACTTATTAGATGATTTAGTTTCTTTTGAGGGGAAAGCTGTTACACTGATTCATACGGTCTCGAAAGTTACTATTATATGGATGCATGTATCTTGAGTTTCTCATACCAGATTTATGTCTGACATGTGATTTTTATTTTCCCTAAATGCTTCGTGTACGCTTTCAAGTAGGCTAAGTAAAACAGGTTTTACTTTGGACACTTCAGTGTTTTATGAGATGAATTGGAGGCTTCCGTTTATCTATCTATTTTTATTGTCATTACACTATTATTATGTATGCATCAACATTGTGATGATAGACAATTATAATTGTGCAGGTTGACGATAATACATAGGTTTAGTAACTCTTAAATTACTCTATATTTGGGAGTAACCCTTTCTACTATTTTTTGGATATTGTTTATTGTTGCGCTTGTGAGATTTTGATATTGTATTCTTTCTTTCTTGTTCCATTTTTTTTTACTTTACCCTAGCCATCTGTCTTTCCAGCACTTGGGTGCGAGCACGTGAGTATCGTGGATGTACCAATGTTGACATTCGAGGGTCGAAAAATCAAGTCATTACAGTTAACCTAATACAATCAACATATAATGCTTAATTCATTTTCCTATGGACTTAACTATATTTTTAAATGGCTTTGCCTAAAGTACAACAATTAATGGGTTTGCTTGATGATAAAATATGCATTAGATATGTTTATTGAATGTGACAAAGACAAAAATTTATATAGTAAAAAATGTACATAATAACGACAATTGCAAACAATCGATTTAAACAATTCATAATTCAAATCAAGCATATTCCATCATAAATATCTTTGGAAACATTTATATGCGTCATGCATTCCATTGTGTTTTCCTAGGATATTTACCCTATGTGTTTATTCTAGTTTAACTACAAAAGAAAATATATCCTTTTAGTCTTAATTAAGATTAAAAAGAATATTCTATGTTTCATGAAATAAGTATATTTATAAATCAAATATATAAGTTCCAAAACTGAAAAGAAAAGCATTTTCGAAGGAGAGAAATCCAACCATATTTCTTTCCTGAAACCAAGGATAATACGGTGTATATTTATGGAACAACTCTTTCCAGTTACAAAAAACAATTTATTTTTCAAATACCAGGAAATCCTACATTTAGGATACATAGTTCAACCTTTCCCAATCAATATATTTCTCTAGCATATTTTCTATCCCCTTCATATTTTTATATACAACACGTTTTCACCCTTTCATCAAGATCATTTCAAACCAACACAACTTCAACCATCGTAATGTCGATATCATACAATCATCAAAAAATGTCCACCTACTTAAATCACTGCTCTCCCTCCGTAGAAAGACACTCTAGCATTGACCAGCTTTGGGCTGTGGATGGGGGTACGACTTGCGTTTTAATCACTTAAGCAGCAATGGACGAGGCAGAAGCCGCGAGCACATAGAGCTTTTCGTCCATTCCCGACCCCAAAGGGAAATTTCTAGGCCTCGATCTTGTGAAATGAGAGGCCAATATTCCAGATTGTCTTATGTAAATAGGAACAAGGAATTGTCTACCATTGTCCGTCATCACCATTCACCATCGTCGTGCTAGCACCATCGATCTCCTTCTCTAGCCAGACACCATAGAAGTCCTCCCTAGTTAGGGCCCTGCGTTGTCCACAACAAGCGAATATAGGCCTTTAGGAAAATGGCATCACTTTGATAACAAATTCCGAGAATCCAAACCAAAAATCAAGATGGGGAGTGTTTGTTCGATGGTGAGAACGGAGAACCTTTTCTAAATAAATTTTAGGAACTTACATTCACTGAAGTATACCCTGCCTAGAATTGAAAAGTAGGATGGAAGTGTTGATCCATCTGACTACGTCATGCTTTCAAACTCCATTACTCTAGCTTGCCAATTCTCCAGCAAAGCAAAGTGCCATTTTTCCCAACACCTTGAATGGACACGTCTTCCTTTGCTTTTCGCATGTACAAGCAGGTAGTATTCACTCTCGAGCTTAATTGTGTATTGAATTCAAGATTTGTTTCTTTGCCTTGCGATCCAGGGTTCTGGTGGCTAGTAAGCTATGAAAGACCGAATGAGTCGCTTTGCTATGTCAACCACTTCAACAAAGAGTCAACCACAACAAGAAGAGTAGACAAAAAGAGCTTGGTGGTCGCCCTTTGTTCTAAGGTGAGGCGTTGGTCCAAGATGTGGAAGGAACTACAAAAGTAGCTTGCCTCGACCTTGATTGACTTCTATCAAAGAGCCAATGACATCATGTTGGTGGAAGAAGTTGACTTGTTCGAGAGTGATGAGTACGACATGCAAGGAAACAAGATCAAATCGGGAGAGGAAAAAGTTCGCATAAAGAAAGGTAATCAAGAGCCAGTAAAAAGCGTACTTAAGGCGGTTCTCAATGCAAGCCAAGTCGTTGGTTATGCCTTATTAACTCGTGATAAGGAAACCTTCTATCTAGACACAAGGGACCGCGCACCATACAAAAGGCCTCCTTCCACCCAATTAGGGTGAAGGAAAAAGGGGGAGCACGAGATAAGGGAATACTGCGAGTTTCACCAATTTAACGGCCATTCCATAAATGAGTGTCGTCACATAAAAGTCGAGAAAGAGCTATTGATCCATGAAGATGTACATATGCAATATGTAAGACAACATGTAAAACAAAGGAATGTCCAACGAAATCCTCTTATCTTGCTGCAACAGCTCGATGAAAACAATGTGGCTGCAGTCAACACCTAGATGTTATTAATCTATCACGGCCCTTATGGGATCGAGAGTGGTAAAGGGGCCCAAGCCTGGAACAGATGTGAGTCCACCTCGATGAATCAAATCTATTCAGCAGATCAGGGCCTCAAAGGCCCCAAGGGTATAAGAAGATGAAGCGGTCATTGCCTTCTCAGCTGAAGACAAAAAAGAGGAGTTTGACACCTCTACCACTACCCCATGGTCATATTGGTCAATATTGTTGCCGCCAAGGTACTTCAATCTTTAATGATGGTTTCTATTGTTCAAGGACGTTTTTGATCAAATAAAGCTCCCGTCATTCAGCCTTATATCATATGTTTTGCACATCTATTGCTTCAGAGACGTAGAGATTATTTCTTTAGGTTTGACTTCGGATATAGCCAGTTTCGGTAAGGAACCCCGCTCCACCTTGATACAAGTAAACTTCGTAGCAGTGAATTATCAAACCGACCGTTAGGGAGGTTTGCTTACTGTCACTGGCCAAAATCAATTTTTCTGAAGTTAAAAAAACGTGGATCTTGTCTCATCGCGGTTTCCCTAAAAACGTAGATCTTGTCTCATCGCGGTTTGCCTAAACTTTCTCCTTTTATTTCGCGCATCAAAGATTCCAAATTAAAATCTATTATGATTTTCAAATTCTAAAATTTCAATTTCAAATCGACAATTTTGAATGCTTTGATTAATATTTAAATTTGAAATTCATATTTTCAGATTCAAATCTCAATTTATTCTTTTCCAACATATTATCACTTAATGTTTAAGTAATATTAACAAAATTTTTAAATGTATATTTCTTATCAAAGCTATCAATCGAATAGTCGGTTTCTCCACTGTTGTGCGGTTATACTAGTCCATTTGCTTATAATATTGTAATGGAAAAATCGGCACTAGCGGACTTAGATGCAGCCGTGGCATATCAATAGCTCATCATTAATTTTCAATTAAAGGAGCATTTCGACATAAAAAACCAAAAAATGAGTTCTCATGCTACAATAAGAGCAACACTCCCTCGTCAACTTTTTAAAGGCGAGAGGTAAGCATAATTTTTGTTAGGAGATAATAACGGCGACGTCGTTGGCATGCATCGAAAATTCTGTTATGTCCCACGGAACTGATAAGTTTTCAAAAGTGAATCTGATTGACAAAATTCCTCCAGCCATCATCACCGGTGAATCTAGGGTTTTCAAAAGATATAAAAACTCAGAGAGGCAGAAAATCAGCGCTAATTTTATCAGGTCCGAAAATCTCTGAACGATTTTTGGGCCGAATTAATCAAAAGCATCATTCTTACCCTAATTCGTTCATTTCTACCCTCTCGTTTTTGGCTTCTGCAGCCGTTCTCAAAAATCAGAAAATAGAAGAGAAAAATAAATCAAGCTTGCCTCTGAACGCTAGATTCTTCAATTCAGGTATGCTGCTGCTGCTTCTTCCTATTCCTCTTCTTTTTTCCGTTTGGATTGCTGAATTGAGAGGCGGTGCGGAACTAAATCTCTTTTGGTTTTGTTTCAATGTACTGTTTAAATTCAAATCGCGATTCAGTTTGGAGCTTCGACATTTTCTTTCTGAAATAGGATCGTACGATTTACACGGGTCGCGATCCAATTTAAGTCTTGGATTGAGAAGGCTGCGATTCCTTCCAAATAGTGTGTTGAAACGTAAGATCTTACGTTTTTTGCAATCCCTGTATACTTAGGTTAAAATTTTGATAAAATTTAGGGGTGAAATGTGAAGTCTTCAACAGAGTTTTCTTGCCTGTGACCTATGTCAACCCCTTCAAGCTGTAGAAGTAATTTATAAGCAATTTTTTTTCCTAACCATAAGATTACAACATATCACCTAATATCCTTCAACTCTGATAACATAGTTAGGTAGAAAAGGGCAATGTAAGGTGCTACTCACCAATTCAGTTGCATGGGTATTGTGAATGTTAGTATGCTAGGCTGCTTCAGTTACCGCACCATTCTTTTTAGTCCCCAGCAATAAATAAAAAAGTTACAATTGTCAAATCTACTTTCTTTCTTCCTGCAAGTTAAATTGAATGCAAAGTTGATTGTTTTTGAAAAGAGCTATTCATAGCATCACCTGATTCATTCATCCGCCTTTTGTGTTCAGAATATTTGGCTCCCTTTCCAATTTGTATTTTAATTGGATTTTCCCTGGAGTAAAAAAAATAAATAAATTCTACAAACTAATCTTTTTTAACAAAGAAACCCAACCTTAGTCATGGCGTATTAAATAACAAAGAATGCATTTTGTACAGTTGCAATTTGATTTTATCAAGTACGACTTAAATTCAAGGAAATTCAATTAAAAATTTAAACCATAGCATAACCATCAATTTCACTATAAAAACTATTTTTAATGAAGTCAATTTGAAGATCGTTGGTTGATTGGCATGAATCTGTTGGAAATTTTGAATTCGAATTTTATGAAGTCTTCAAAGAAATTTCCTTATTTATTTGTGTAAAAGTTTAAGCTGTGAAGAAATCAGAGAACAAGAGGGAAAATGTGATAGAGAAGAAGGGTAGAAATGGAAGAAAGTGGGTTGAAGGGTAAATACGAAGTTAAACATAGGTTTAGTTGAAGGAATTACTTCATCTTTCATTGAGATGAAGCGAATAAGATGGTTTATGCAGTTACACCCAAAAAGATTCAAGATAGTTTGTATTTAAAGGCTCGTTGTAAACGTGATATTATTTGTTTTTTTTGGTTGATGTAAGCTTACTTAAACATACGAAACCATATTCTTTGTCATGATATCTTGGCCTGATATTTGTCGTTATTGGTCTCTAGGCTAAGATGGTTGTGAAGCAGGCATTTACTGTGGACTTGGATAAGCCTCTTGTCTTTCAGGTATATGTACAGTATAATTTTTTTATACAAGCTGTCATATGATGTTCTAGTGCCCCATTATGTGTTTTTTTAATCATGCTGTGTCATTATGCTTCATACATTATGTACTCTTATGCTATATGTTATCCCATTAATTTTAATGTAATTGTTACAAAACCAGCTGCTAAGATCTCTCATTAATCATCGAACTTTAAAATAATCTAAAACATGATTATGATCATATCATTTAAATGCAATTCGAAACCAATTGCGTACTGATCTGTTATTTATCTTTGGGAATACAGACAAGTCTATATAACATTCGATCATAAATAAATTTGAACTTTCCCCTGAACTATGTTTCTGAATTCTATAAAGACTTGGCTTATGACGTTGAACCATTATATGAAAGATTAAGAAAAAATCTGTCTGCCTGGACAGAAGAACATATTAAGGCAGTAATAAAAATAAAAGCAGTAATAAAAATAAAAGCAAAAATAAAGAAAATTCCTTGTCTTGCAATCCCCAACACTGATGCACTTAAAATAGTCGAATGCATCAGATAAAGGTGGTTGTGTTATTATTAAACAAAGAATTGGTAATAAAGGGTCTTTAGTCTGTTTTACATTTGGAATCTGACAAGGACCTAGAGTTAATTATTTTGTCAAACTAGAAGTATTGGCAATTGTATTTCTTCTCCACATGAGATACTCATATATTAGATATCGGAACATATAAGTATACATATTATCTTGCTGATACAGATTTTACCGCTAATCCATAGGCATCAACTCTGAGCTGTTCTTCAATTGGAGTAGTCTTTATGACTTCTTCTCTTAAGGTTTTTTCATCCTTTTGAAATACTAGCTTATAAGTATGGTAAAAAATTATCAGATCCTTTAATAAACTCAATGTTAAAATCAAATGCTGATAATATTGTTTGCCATCTGGAAAATATTTGTTTTGATGCGATGTTTTCAACATCATTTTACAAAATTTCTTTAGCCGACTTACAATCCATCCTTAGCAATTTTTTTTACCAGACTTCTTAACTCGAGAATTTTTACAGGTAAAAAATGAATAAAGAAAAAGAAAAGAAAGAAAGCAGTAAAACTGCACTATCCCGTCCTATAACGACTGTTAACCCGCCTTTTGACAAGGCAACATACATGCGGGTTTAACCCACTCGACTGCGTAATGATCGAAGTTGGATTTTCACAGATAATACACATGATGATAAAGCCAAAACATAGCATAGTTTACGAACAAACAACGCAAGATGTATAAAACATGGTTTCAACAAAGATCGAGTCGCTTCAGGTTTCTCCATGTTTGCTTCGAGTTTCCGAAAGAGCTGCTTTAGGTCAAAAAAGTGTTCACCTTGGGTCTTTGAGGAACAAACTACTTCGAGTCATCGCAACACCTGCTTCGAGACACTGAGTGGTTTTCTTCGGGATAAGGGGATGGTTGCTTGAGGTCAGGGCCATAGATAGATCAAAGGCCATCTGCTTCGTACCCATTAACATCATGTTCATCTAGTTCGTATCCATGTGCTTCAGATCCATCACCATCGTGCACTTTGTATCGATCTATTTACTTTTACACTCACTAGCTTCGTATGGATCAACCTCCCATACGTTTCGTATCGATCGGTCAAACGATCGATACGAGGCTATGAACCATGGATCGATACGAAGCTACAAGCCGAGCATTGATGCAAAGTGCAAGGGGACCAATCTAAGTTTATTTCCTCCACAGCTGCTTGCTCTCGTATTGATCCTTTTTATGTATGTTTCGTATCGATCGGCCGAGCGATCGATATGGACCAATGACCACTCGATCGATACGAAAGCAAGGACACGGGATCGATGCGAAACCCAACCTTTTTCATCGATATGTAGTAGCCCACATTTATCTACTTCGTATCGACCATGTTGATGTATATTTCGTATCGATCAAATATATGATCGATACGAAACTATCACTTTCAATCGATACGAAGCCAATACCAGATGATCGATACGAAGAGTACGCCTGCATCGATACGAAAGGCAAGCTGCATGATAGAGACGAAATGCATGGCCAAACAAAAGAAGCAGTCAACGCACATGAAAAGTGGATCTCTCTTGGATTCTCGAGCCGCGTCATCGGTACGGATTGCATGGGTACGAAGGACGGTGAATATAGAGCCATGGATCGATACGAACACGACAGCCAACTGAAAACATAAATTTGCATCGATCGTTACTTGAAATATACAAATCCAAATGCCACCAAATTTTCACAGGAGCTTGCGTAAAACCTCAAGAATGTCCATGATCGATCCCAACCCAAAATGAGCAGTTTTGGATCGATTATGGATCGAGTCGAAATGTCAGGGGATCGATCACGTAGGCCCACCCACGTGAGAGAAGGAGTCTTACGAGATCTGGGTGAGATATTTGCAGCATACACCTATAAATAGTGACCATAGACCTACAGAAAAGAGATCTTTTGGCTCTTCTACGCTGTTACTCTGTTAAACTTCATTGTAATTCAGATATTATCAATTGTACTCTTTTAACCAGCGTGTGATAATCAATGAAACAACAACTTTTCAAAGTGGACGTAGGCTACAACGTTGAACCACTATAAATCGTGTGTTTTTACTGCTTTCTCTTTTAATTTTGAGTGTTCTTTACATTTATATTATCTACAAACTTGCTATCTGTGATCTGTGATTGTAAGCGCGTGTTTTCATAGACAATTGGGTGTTGGTGACTAATTTTGGCGCAAACATTTTGGTGCTTCACTGAGAAGGTTAACATCAGGGGATTCTACAACTTGGACTTTGGATCTGAAGGCTTAAGTTATGACGAAGCAATCAACAAGGAAACAAAGAGCGGAGAAATGTCAACATGACGGAAGCCAGGAAGCATCCTTAGGAACTAATCAGGCCTCAGTCTTCATCACCCAAGTCGAGATGATGATGGAAGCTATGCAGTAGGGAATGCTTGCTGAAAAGAGATGATGCAGAATCTACTCCAGCAGATTGAACAAGCTAGAGTGCAAAATCAAGGAAACGCAACTACAGGAAGCGCTGGAAACTGAGATCAAGAGTATGGAGCAACCAGGATTCAGAATGGAGCAAGATCATCAGGAGTAGTCCACGAGTCAAGGGGCATGCCGTTGGAGAATATAGATCCAATCCCTGGCAGGGTACCAAGCAGAATTGTGCAACACAGCGTTGATAGAGGAATGAATGCTCGTCCAGAAGAGCAGATCTCAGGATTCCCTCGTGAACTCGAGGGTAGATCGGAGACAATAGACAAGGATCCCCACTTGATGACAGCGACAGATTAGCGGAGATGGCCAGGCGAGCCATGAGAGGCGGATTAGTGAATAGAGATCTCGAAGATGTTAATAGGAGCCCCTTCGCTCCCGCAATTAGGCATGCTAGGAATCCATCAAAATTCAAGCTACCAAAACTGAGGACGTACGATGGAAGGACCGATCCTGCTGTTCATCTGACGAGGTATATGAGACACAGGAAGGTACTGAGAGCATCATCAGAGGAGGTCATGGTCCGGTGTTTTCCATTGTATTTAACAGACATAGCAGCACTATGGTTCAAACAATTGGAGAGCGGCCCCGTTGGAACATGAGCCGAGTTGACTGAGAAATTTATAAGGCAGTTCAAAGTTCACATTTCGAGACCCAAGAATGTGATGAGTTTGATAACGCTGAAGCAAAGAACCAGAGAATCTTTAAGGAGTTTTTTGACACGATTCAATGCATCGGCAGCATCAGTGGATTGACTAGATCCATCCATGGTTTTGATGGCAGCTGTATATGGCGTAACTGATGGCACAGAATTCAAGAGCTCATTGACAAGGGATCCACTCATGGATCTAGAGAGTTTTACCATGAGGCAGAAATGTTTTTGTGATAAGAGGATGCAAATGCCGAGAGAGAGAGGAAGGAGAGGGAGGTGATGTTTATGCAGTCAAAAGCGAGACCCGTCCGGAAAGGATTCAGACAAAGATAAAGGGAAACGAAAGGCAGATAATAGCGGCGATGAACCAAAGTGGCCGTGAAAGGAACCGAGATTTGGCTCTTACACGGAGTTGAACGAGACTTTAGAATGAATTTATCAAGATAACAGGGGGCAGGTTTCCTATCAGAGGTCAATGAGGAGGAACCGGCCAACAATGAGAGGAAATCGGACAAGTACTGCTTATTCCACGAACTAAGCGGCGACAGTAAAAATGATTGCAGGCACTTGAGGGATGAGATTGAAGGTCATATTTGGAACGACATGCTATTATGATATGTGAGGAGGCGAGCAAGGACGACCACCATCTACATCAACTGGGGATGACTTAGGATTGAGGCATCAACTGATTGAAATAATGACAAATAAGTCGCAAACTCCACACTAGTGCGGTTAAGTCGCTTACACATGTACATGATCACGAACGGTCCTTAGGCATGCTTTGAGACGACTATCAACCGCATTAGTGTGGGTATCTTGCACTTTGACGTCTCTGCTTTGTTGATTTGATTTAGTTGGACATTTTTGTTGTAAGACTCATTTTGAATGTAAATTTGGTATTTATAATCCAATAACGGTTAAGTCACTTACACATGCACATGATCGCGAACGATCCTCGGGCATGCTTTGAGATGGCGATAAAACGCTATAACAAATAATTCAGAAACTCACTTGAACGTAAAATCTGACAATAGTGATACTAAGTCCCCCCGGGCATACATAACTCGTCTCGAACGGCACCCGACCGCGAACGGTCACAATTCGCTTCGAACTGCACCCAAACGCGAACAGTCATCATTCGCTACGAACGGCACCCGACCTCGAACGGTCACATACCACCCCGAAAGGCATACAATCTCGAACGGTCGTCTTTCTTAGTCAGGTAAGACTATCAATCTCTTCACATGTCATTAACAAGATACGAACATGCAGCTTATGATATCACAAACACACCTTCCTATCGCCAGACATGTTTTGGGAGGCAAAGTGTTAACCCGCTTTTTGGCAAGACAACATACATGCGGGTTTAACCCACTCGACTGCATAATGATCGAAGTTGGATTTTCACAGATGATATACATGATGATAAAGCTAAAACATAGCATAGTCTTCGAACAAACATCGCAAGATGTATAATATAGTTTTAACAAAGATCGAGTCGCTTCAGGTTGCTTGGAGTTTGCTCCGAGTCTTCTCCATGTTTGCTTTGAGTTTCCAAAAGAGTTGCTTCAGGTCAAAAAAGTGTTCACCTTGGGTCTTTGAGGAACAAGCTACTTCGAATCATCGCAGCACCTGCTTCGAGACACTGAGTGGTTTTCTTCGAGATAAGGGGATGGTTGCTTTGGGTCAGGGCCACAGATCGATCAAAGACCATCCGATTCGTATCCATCAACATCATGTTCGTCTGGTTCATATCCATGTGCTTTAGATACATCACTATCGTGCACTTTGTATCGATCTATTTCCTTCCACACTCACCAGCTTCGTATGGATCAACCTCCCATACGTTTCGTATCGATCGGTCATACGATCGATACGAGGCTATGAACCATGGATCGATATGAAGCTACCAGCCGAGCATCGATGCAAAGTGCAAGGGGACCAATCCAAGTTTATTTCTTCCACGGCCGCTTACTCTCGTATCAATCCTTTTTATGTATGTTTCGTATCGATCGGCCGAGCGATCGATATGGACCAATGGCCACTCGATCGATACGAAAGCAATGACACGATCGATGCGAAACCCAACCTTTTTCATCGATACGTAGTAACCCACATTTATTTACTTCGTATCGATCATGTTGATGTATATTTCGTATCGATCAGATAGATGATCGATACGAAACTATCACTTCTATCGATACGAAGCCAATACCAGATGATCGATACGAAGAATACGCCAACATCGATACGAAAGGTAAGCTGCATGATGGAGATGAAATGCATGGTCAAACAAAAGAAGCGGTCAACGAACGTGAAAAGTGGATTTCTCCTGGATTCTCGAGCCATGTCATCCGTACGGATTGCATGGGTACGAAGGACGGTGAACATAGAGCCATGGATCGATACGAATACGGCAGCCAACTGAAAACACAGACTTGCATCGATCATGACTCGAAACGTACAAGTCCAAATGCCATCAAATTTTTGCAGGAGCTTGTGTACAACTTTAAGAATGTACATGATCGATCCCAATCTAAAAGGAGTAGTTTTGGATCAATACGAATTTGGTTCGTATCGATCATGGATCGAGTTGAAATGTTAGGGGATCGATCACGTGGATCCACCCACGTGAGAGAAGGAGTCTTCCGAGATCTGAACGAGATATTTACAGCATACACCTATAAATAGTGACCCTAGACCTATAGAAAAGGGATCTTTTGGCTCTTCTACGCCGTTACTATGTTGAACTTCATTGTAATTCAGATATTATCAATTGTACTCTTTTAATCAGCGAGTGATAATCAATGAAACAGCAACTCTTCAAAGTGGATGTAGGCTACAATGCCGAACCACTATAAATCGTGTGTTTCTACTGCTTTCCCTTTTAATTTTGAGTGTTCTTCACATTTATATTCTCTACATACTTGCCATCTGTGATTGTAAACGGGTGTTTTCAACGACAATTGGGTGTTTGTGATCAATTTTGACGCAAACAACGGCTTATAAGTCAGTATTGATCTCGAGTTAAGAGGTCTGGTTGAATGTAGAAAAATATCTGATACATGAAGCAAAATGTAATGAGAGGATGGAATAATACATAGGGAGAGTAAACATGATAAGAGCGGACTCCAAATATAAGAATCTAAAACATGATTATGATCAGAACATTTAAATGCAATTCGAAACCAATTGCATACTGATCTGTTATCCATCTTTGGGGATACAGACAAGTTTATATAACATTCGATCATAAATAAATTTGAACTTTCCCTTCTATGTAAGTTTTGTTGTTGTTGAGGAACTAATGTTTCTAGGTGAAACATTTCATGCTATTATTTTTATCTACATTTTTTAGTTATTCAACCTAGAAGAGCAGTTAAAACACATGCACACATGCACATATTTCCACATGGAGTGTGATCACTAATTTTTTTCCAGGTTGGGCATCTTGGTGAAGCTTATCAAGAATGGGTTCATCAACCTATTGTCAGCAAGGAAGGCCCACGGTTTTTCGAAAATAGCGTCTTAGAGGTAATATCGATGACTTTGATTTTCATTTTCCCAGTTATAGGCAATATTTTGGCTTTTGAATTGTACTAGTTATTGTAAAATTTTGAGTTTTATTTTGTTATTTAGCTAACCTCTTGACATGGCAAGTTGGCAACAAAATTACTTTATTTGACACCCCTGTGATTTAAGAAATGATGTTGCCTCAATTTTTATTTGTGAGATAATCAGAACATAAGTATTATTTCGAACATTTTTTTTTGATTTCATTTTACAAATGTTTATGGATATGCGAACTGGACTGGCGTTGAAAACATATATAGATTTGCTTGAGAAAACTTCAGCTTAATTTACTTCAAAATGAAACATGACCTTTTTTATTCATTTATTTGTTTTTGAATTTACCTAGAGAACCAGACGTTGCTAAACTCTAGGATGGTATATACCCGCCAAACACATACTTCAAGTACTTGTACTAGGTTGTCAGTTTGTATGGCCTTTGACGATTTATGCACTTCTCATACGAAGCAGTTTGGGAACAATTTTTGTATAAAATAGTTGCCTGACAGGCTCTAAGTTTTATGTTCAGTATTAAATCACCCAACACTAACAATGATTCATTTCGAAACCAACCAGTTTTTGACACGAACAAAATGGTGGGCTATTCCAACAATTTGGCTTCCAGTTGTATTTTGGGCTGAGACACTCGCAATTCAAAGAGGGCTTACAGTACTACAAGCGGCTATCATAATTATGTTCGGAATGTTGACCTGGACTTTGATGGAGTATTGTTTTCATCGTTTCCTTTTCCACATAAACACGACAAGCTACTGGTGATTAATATTCCAAACCACATGTTGATTCATTAAATTCATTCTTATTTACTTTACTGATCAAAGTAAAACCTTAAAATGTGTAGGGCAAATACAGCTCATTATCTTCTTCATGGATGCCATCATAAACATCCTATGGATGGTCTACGTCTTGTTTTCCCTCCTGCTGCAGCTGCTATTCTTTTGTTTCTGGTATGTTTGTGCTATCTTATCGTGTATTTCAAGTAATTTGCTATAACATCGCTGGGAAATGACAAGCCCACATTGCAAGGTTTTGCACTAGAATAAGTGGAGTGTGTCTGTGTAGATATGAACTCGTGCCAATCAGTCACTTTAAACAATATTTAGGCCTTTTGAGAAACAAATATTCACATCTTGACTTGACCTCTTAAACTGATGTGATTATGTAAACCATATTTGATGTCACACATCATCAACCAAATGCGTTTACATTTTATATAAGGTTTTTACAAATACCAATATCTGTGTGTTAAATTTTACATACAATGAATGCAGTAGATTGTATTGCCTTGCATCTTTGTATTCAGGCTCATGGTAACTAAGATTTGTATGGCTACCCATTTATTGAGTGGGTACAATATCTATACATGATCTACTTCAAATTTTGTTAAAAACTTGTGTACTCTTGTTTCAAAGAATTGATTATTTATCATTTCAGGAGGATTAGTTTTATCATAATTTTGAAGCCATTTTCATTCTCTTGAAGTCCCAAGAAGATCCAAATGAAATAATATGTGATGGTGTAAATGTAAGAGTTGGCAATAAATCTTACATATATTCGAATTGAAATACTAAAAGAAAAATGTAAGAGTTCCTTTTGTAGGCAAATTATTTTTACTTTTTGTTCCAAGACGGTTACATTTTTATACAAGTTACATGCGTGTTATCCACAACCTATTGTACATTTTACTTTTTGTCTCAACCAAAATCGCATCCTTTTCTTACAACAACGTTGGAGTAATAGTTAATACTATTCCATGTAACTGTGTACAAAATGTAGGTATCTCTGATACTTGTTTATGCATTAATATAGCATCCGGGAAAATACATAAGCACTCCCTCTACATATAACTCCGATTCAAAAGTAGATAATGTTTTATTGGTTCTCCAATAAAACTTGAGCAAAGCATGCGCTTGTATATGTCGCAAGTTATTAATGATATCACATACAGAGATTTAAGTTGAGAGAGCACATTGAGGATTTTACCAGTGAGGAACAAACAATCATACATGTTCTGATTTTTTTCTTAGTTCAGATTTTTTTTAATAGCACGTATTTTCTGCTTCTCAAGCTCTAAAAGAGTCAAGAAATTAATCAACATAAACCGGCAATAAGTCATGATTGTGGGAAACTTTGATACAGATGTTTGTTTCAAAGTTTTGATATAGCCCCACACGAAGATAAATGTCGGAATGTGGTGGATAAATTTGTAATAAACATGGTTTTGTCTTCTAGTACACATGTAGAAACTTTTGTGGATTTGTATTAGAACTTCGAAACATGCATCCATATCAAAGTAGTCATGCTCCCTAGACTGACAATAGCCTTGAGCAAGGGGAAATAGGTTGACAATGTTTGTGTGTAAATCTGGTTCTGTACACAAATAGAATAGCAGTGATATCAACCTCAACGTACATATGAAATATCGGCTTTTACCCACCAGACTCAAAATGTTTATTTGTTTTTTAATCAAATACCAGTAGTTGCTGGTTATATAAAGTGGCATATAAATTAAATTCAAAAGGAAAATTTGCGCATTTGGCCCACTTTTTGAAAAAAAAAATAGCAAATTTAGGCCACTTTCGAAAATATTTGCAGAAAATAGACCACATCGGGGTTTGACGTTGGCGAATTTTGAATAGGCGATTTTTCAAAAATCGCCCACGTCAAAAACAACTTTGGCGATTTTTGAAAAATGGCCAACGAAGAAAATTGTTTTTTTCTTTTGGCGATTTTTGAAAAATCAGCAAAGCCAAAATAGGCCTATATTTGCAATTAAGTTTCAAATTGGCCTATATATGTTATTTCTTTCCAAACGTGGCTAATATTGGTAAAATTTCCAATTCAAAATTGAACAGATTTTTACTTTTTTTACTGTGAAAATTTTGCTTAACTTTATTTTTGATTCATATTATATAATATACATGTACATATAAAGGTAGATTTATAGGTAGGCGTGCATATTCCAAGATCTCTAGCAACTAACTCCTACTAAATGCCTTGTCACTTGACCAAGTAGTCATTGACATAACTACATCACTGCATATATGTTTTTGTATATGAAGTTATAGACACACACATATACACAAACACGGACATATGTACATACATATGTACGTACATACACATACACATACCTACGTACATACACACACCCATTCTTACGCACCCATACACTGGGTGAAAAACATATACACAAACACGGACATATGTACATACATATGTACGTACATACACATACCTACGTACATACACACACCCATTCTTACGCACCCATACACAGGGTGAAAAGTCCAATACTTTGTGCCTAATTATTGTTTTTTTTTCTTTTTTTGTAGTTATGGAAAGTGCTTGGCCTCGTGGCAAGCGAAGCGACAGCCCCTGCTATATTTGGAGGCATTTTATTTGGTTACGTGCTCTACGATTGCACTCACTACTACGTTCATCACGGCCAGCCGACCAAAAATCCAGCAAAGCATCTCAAGGTCTGTCTACCAATAACCATAACTCAGTCAATCAAAACTTACAAAACATCTGTCATCTCAAAACCATATAATTCACATAATCCTTCTTTTTATGCAGAGGTACCATTTAAACCATCATTTCAGAGTTCAAACTTTAGGCTTTGGAATCACATCCTCTCTTTGGGACATAGTCTTCGGAACTCTTCCACCTCCTACTGGAAAAAAACTATGAACCTTAGCCTGTGTATTAGATTAGATTCTTATATTTTGAAATATATTGGATGTATTTTACAATTTAAATGTAATTAGCATTCTATTTATTATTTGTTTTCTCCTTTTCTTTTAGTTGTTACTGTGATATCGATGATTATTGGTGATTTAGTGGTTTTCATATACAAACTATACTCTGCTTCTTAAACAGCTTGTTGATGATAATAGAAACGCTTTTAATCATGGATTGGAGAAAATTTATAGTGATGTATTTGGGGTTTATTGTTTGTTATGTTTTTATCAACAACTTTTGCAATCATAGCGATGTATCTGGTGTATGTTGGTGCAGTAATGTTATAGCTGTATTCAGGGTGTTTTATACCTTTCATGTAGATACGCCATATGCGTGGGAAAATGGTAAAATTTATTGGTGTGCAACAGCTGTGCCCCCATGCTTGTATCTGTTCAATGTTGAATTATATTTTATCAGCAAGGCATTCTCAGAGCCATTATATTTTGATTGTTGCCTATGCATTGGAGCAATCATATTATTATTCATGTATAATAAAGCAAACAAGCTATTCATGTAAGATAGATTACTGCTGCTACTACTAGTCGGTTGAGCTACCATGCCATTAACCGTTTGAGCCAACGGACCATGACTTTACTCGTGTAATGATTTAGTGTATCATTTGTTGCAGGAATACGCAGGTAAAATCTTATTTTCGATGTCTTGGTGTGCTAACTCAAGCTTAGCCATTCATTCAGAATATTTTAATTCATTTGAAAAAAAAACAAAAAAAAATTGAATTGTATGGTGGAGATGGAATTGGTCTGTCATGATGTCGAACAATGAGATCGGATGATTATTTCTCCAAATATGCAACTAAAAGTTTATTCTACCATCGTAAACTTACTCATTCACCTGCATGCAACATGTGTTATATATGTTTAACAATATGACCGTCCGGTTCATCAATTTGAACGT
Organism: Allium cepa; assembly: GCA_030765085.1. Classification (NCBI taxonomy): domain Eukaryota; kingdom Viridiplantae; phylum Streptophyta; class Magnoliopsida; order Asparagales; family Amaryllidaceae; genus Allium; species Allium cepa. The sequence continues at coordinate 90,086,379 of CM060939.1, read as the reverse complement.
TGGTTATGATCTTTCTTAAATGGTTCTACCTTTTAAGTTTGTTTAGTATTGGGGAACAAAAAGAAGAGAAGAAATATCGTTTTGAGGTGGGATAGAGTCGCCTTCCTTGAAACGTATTTGTCCTCGTTTTGAGTTTGCTAACAAGATCACGACAAATCGTTTTGCAGGATACAACGAAATCAAGATCAGCAAATAGGAAGTTTGCGGATTTTTCATGAAAGATATTAATGAGCGAACTGATGATCATAAACTGATTTCCTAGGTCTACATGTAGAGTTTCAAGATGTATGTATTCGAAAAGTCGTAATGGTAACAGCCGCCTCAACTATTCCAACCATCATATATTCAATATTCGAAACGAATGACTTTTGTTCGCTAATGCATGCGTCTTTTGCAAAAAAATAACTTTATTATTTCTTTTTTAAACCCGTGGATATTCTGAATAAAAAATTACACATACGCACAAGTAGTTGCGAAATGCTTTACGTATGTGTGTGATACATACCATTTGCCTCTTCTTTTGTTGTACTCATAATTAATACAAGGGTATTGCTACACACATCCCATATTTATGTTTATGCAAATATTTTATTTTTGAAGACGTGGGATATTATATTTGCTAAATAGTGCAATTTATAAACAATCACCAACTGAATTGATTTGTTGGGCTGTCATCTTGATAAGTTTGTGCATAATCTATCATACCTATCCGATTAAACCATTCAGTAACGTAAAATTTCAAACAAGGTATTACAAAATAAAAGCTTGCATCAACAGGGACTAGGGTTGCCCTTTTCTTTTCAGCCCCACTCCTTTTTCCCCTTCTAACCTGTTTCGTCTCTCTTCGCTTCATTTTGCTCTCCTCTCTACTGCTCTCCCTTTCTACTCTAGCTTTCTCTGTTTCTGCAGGCCTAAAATTTATGCTTGTGGCATCTCCTTGCTTCCTTTTGCCTTGGTTGAGTTCCGTTTCTTTCTTCTTCGGCCTTCGTCCTCTTGCTAGATCCGACGAAGCTTAGCCCCAATTCCCTAATTCTTGCCTAGAGATTCTAAAACCATTTTGTTGTTCGTTAGCTTGGTCGATATGTTCTTCAGCGTTTTTCTGTGTCAAAGTATGGGCTGCTGAAGTCGCTTTGGATTTTTTCTTCTTATTCCCGGGAGAGATGAGAGGGCTATCGGCTACCTAGTCGATGATGAATCTCTTGTATTAGCTATCGTATTTTTCCCGCTCGACTTACACCTCGCTTTCAGTCTCTCCGTTGTAGCCGACGGTGTTGAATCTGGACCAGCATGCAGCAGGATAAATGATTAAATTTTAAATTTTATCCATTTTGGATCTTATTAACCGCATGAAGTCTAAATTTATTTTAGATTTGTTCTAAATTGATTTTAAACATAACTTATTATTTTATTTTATTTGTACTAAACGTTTATTTTGATATTATATTTACGGTATACAATATGAGCCTGCATATCATATATAGCTTGTACATGCACGTGTAATATATACGGTATGTATAGTTTGACACGTCCGTATATAAATGTAGAGATTTACACCGCAACGAACATATTAACCCCTCAGTATGCATATGCGCTGTCTTATGTATATATATTATATAATTTTTAATGTGATATGAAATATATTTATAATAGTATAAATATTTATATATACATAATATTGTAAAATAGTTATATTTGTAAATTCATGTATTAATATTGTAGATTTAAATTTCAAATTTCAAACATCCAATTTAGATCTAGATTTTAAAATATTTTCTAATTTTAAATATAAATCAATAAATTATATTTAGATAATATATATATATGGGATTTTTTTTGAAAATATGTATTTATATATGTGCGTGTATAAATTAACATTTAAAATTTGAATATAAAATAACATTATATATTTAAATGTAAATAAATTGTGTGTGTGTGTATTCATATGTTTTTTTGGCCTAAACTAGTTTTATAAAATCTATTTTTAATTTTTTAAGCCCGTTATGTTTTAAATCTTTTTTTATTAATCAATTTCAAACGGAAATGTTTAACTTTTTTTGAAATCAATATCACAATCATAAGAATAATTAGTGTATATTAAAACGATACACACACACACACACATACATAATATACTATATATACACACACATATAAACTTACACTTTTAATGATTGTGTATATGTGATTTAACAAAAGTTTTATATGTAATATATATTTACATTTATACATTAAAAATCAAATTTTGTTTTAAAATATTTCTTTTAAAATTATTACTTAGAATTTTTTGCTTGCTGCTCGAAAGCTATACACACACACCTGTGTATGTGTATTTAGTTAAAATACATATATACATAATCATTTCCAATGTTGATAGTACATATATATAGAGGTTCGTAGTATCTGATCTAATCTAAGCATATAGGATTCAAGGCAATTATCAAATATATATATATATATATATATATATAAAATTGTAAATGGATAAGTTACCTTGAGTATGGTTTAATTAGTACACGTTGAATATTGAATCGATCGACTCCACTGAATCTAAATTTAAATCCTTTTAGAAAGTGCTACCAGACTGAAAGCACTATACATTAATGTCCTGATTTTATTTTATTTTTTTGATGCTTGAAGCAATGGAAGAAGTGAGGGGGTATATACTCCTAAAAATAAAAGAGGTTAAAGCAAAATAAAGAGCTCAAATGCAGGGTTAAAGCTGGTTTAAATAGTAGAGAAAGAGAGGAGCTAAAAGTGGATCTGGATCCACAAATATCTCTACCAATTTAAGCCCCTTTTGAATCACATAAAAACCCCACATTCTCACCTAGGCCGGCCATACTTTCCCTTTTACGGGCCTCCAAATCACTTCAAGTCCGATCAAATAACATATATTTAAATCTAATTTAAAATACATTGATATCGTATATCGATACATGTGTATACAATTTCTATATACGCACTACTTTCAATATAATTTAATAAAATTTTATAATCAATATTTCACAATATTAGTTAATTTGATTAATTATAACATTATAATTAATTAAATCGAGCGGTAGTTGGAGTACTCAATATTTCGGTTATGTGGCTCTTAGGTTTAAATTTATCAACGATTAATATCGAACAATTCAAGTATCAACGCTCACATGTCATCTTAGCTAGTGATATGACATTATGACCAAATTTATTGCTTATATAGCTTCGGTAAAATCCAAATTTACTTATTTTAAGCGTTACTCAACAGTGACAATTATTTACACCAATTCTCTTTGTCAAATCTATATCACATTAGGACTTATGGAATTTGGTAACGACCAAAATTTCAATATCATCCACGTTCAACATTACAGTCCAAACACAAAGTCATTTATTCAATAATAGCAATTATTATTAACTGAACCGCTCTAGCTAGAGACTTTGGCTTTGAGTTGACTTAGTTTATCGTGATACTGACACCTATATAACCGAGGATACGAATTCTCTATTAAACAATGTTTTACTTTCAATGCTTTCACTCGACCCAACTATAATCGTTCGATGGACACTCTTCCATGATTAAACTATAATCAAAGCAAAGTTTCCACATTGAAGCTCGATAATCTCCTCAAGTTGAGAGAATTGTATAATATTATCGCATTGATATTTTCACTTCGTTTTAGTTATATTAACTAATAGAAAAACAATTGATTGAGTCATTCCATAGTTATCCAATAACTATTAGTATGTAACCCTTTGGTGCCCCAATAACAATGAGTAATTCAATGCTTAACATTTAGAGAGCATATCGATATCCAGTCTTGATACATCTTGACTAGGAAATATTTATGTGTTTATTATATTGTGATAAGTTTCTCATGATTACAAAACATTATAATTACTATCACAAGATACACTATTTATGAATTTTCTATTAAATATACTTAAATTAAATAATTAATTAATATAACATATTATATCAAGTTTATAATAGAAAGAAAACACCTTTTATTTCAAACGAGATTTAGCTGTAGAGTTAATAATTTATAGTAAATTATATAATTCCCTATGCCATACCCCTAACTCTATCAATGTCCCACTTGCACTTAAAACTAATTATGGAATCTCTATCCCATTCCTTCTATATGTTTAATGAGAATTGATCGAGCTAGTCCCTTTATGAATGGATGTGCTATGTTGTTGTAATAATCTACACCGTCAATCAGCTCTCTCCTATGCTGATAGCTAAATTTATCATGTGGAACTATTTGAAGTATGTTTCTCGACTTTTAGTGAGCTCTTATCATTACATTGTTATCATATAACAATGATGTAGTTCAAAAATTTGAATCATTACTAGCTCTGTTATAAATTTATGCATTTATATTTGTACATTGCTTTTATTGTGGCACTATTCAAGACGATGTACTTAGCCTTTTTATTGAATCAGTCACAACCTTTTGTTTGGAACATTTCCAAATTAAAGCTCCTTAATTCAGGTTTGAACATGAATTTAGTAACACAATATACTCGATAACACTTATGAAATTCGAATTCGAATATCCTTCATAAGGAGTTTGTTATTTTTGTAAATAATTCTATGGTATTTCAAAATACCAAAGAGCACTCTAAACTACCATTTAGTGATCCTAATTTGGATTTGATATTTCTTATTGCATCAAAACATGAGAAAATTTTGATATTGTAGACGATACAACATGCATGATAATTCATGTTGCTAGAGTAAGTAATCCATCTATAGCGACTCGAAAATTCGAACACTTCGTTTTCGAATATCGCAACTTTTTGAAATTTAATTAAGTGTTATAAATATGATTTTATAACCTTATTAGACATTATTTAGTTAATAAATAATGATAAGAAACATTTTTTTGAAATCCTTTTAAAAAATATATTTTTTGAACAAAAGTTGATAATTTGATCGGAATCAGTTTATCGGTAAACACCTTTTCAATCGATATAAGTTGTTCGAAATCTTATGCACTTGTCTAATGATAAATGAACACATTAGCAACTAATTAATACACACACCTCTTCATGAAACATGGAATATTCTAGAAGCTTCCATCAGGATAAGAGACATATTATGTTAAGCGTATAAGTGTAATTATCATAAAGGAGAAGTGATGAGAGATGAGTCTTTCATGACATGGTTGGGGGGGGGGGGGGCAGTGAAGGCAAGCTTAGGCAACACCAAATGGAGCCTATATAAGGATGGGTATACCCTTAGGAATATATCACAAATTCACAAACCAAAACCAAGCTCTCTTTAATGACCTCTCCTTCTTCTTCTTCTCTAAATTCCTAAAGCAAATTAATTGCAACTCAAATCCAAATCAGCTCAAATTTGGAGTGAAGCTTTGGGACAACATTGAAAAATATCCCACCTAGTTAGAAGTTGAAGAAACATAGCCACACTCACCATACTCTTGAAGATCGTGAGCATATTGAGGGGTTAGGAGGCAAAGGAAGGTGAAAGCAAGAGGAGGAAGGAAGAAAGAAGGTGTTGCAAGGTTGGTTTTAGACTTTGTTAACTTGGATCTTGGTTGTTTTTGTGTTATAGGTGAGTTATACACCTCTTTGAATGGAAAATATAACAAATATATGTCGTGTTTTGGCTGTGTTTAAGTTGTTGAATTGTTATTGACATTGTTAAAAACATTGGTTTAATTCTTGTTCTGAAAACAAGAAGCATATGTGATCCATTTTTATGGACTTGGAATGAACTTGTATGACTTATGACAAGACCTTGAAACAAAGCACATAGCTTATAAAAGGATTTCGGTTTAGATCGGACTTGGATTTCATAGTGCACTTATAGCGATAATTGGTATGGATGCACTTCTGAAGTGCCTTGTTTTTGGCAAGTTCTATGGAACTTTACAAAGAGGTTCTTAAGGGTTTATCACCTTATTTATAATGTTTTATATGTACGTTTTTTCAATAAAAATTTGGATGGTAAAAATTTAAGTAACGTCTCGAAAAGTGGCCATAACTTCACTTGTGCAAAACTGCACCGTTTAGGCTTGATTTTTGAACTTTAAAGTTCTGAAAAGAAATTTAAATTTAAGTATTTTGTTCCATTATTTGTACAAATGTTTGCTAACTCATATTGGAGTATTTCAAAAGTTGTTTAAGATATTTATGAATTTTTAAGAATTAGTTGCGAATTTTTAAAGATGGATTTTATAATAAAAACATGTTTTTCGAAGTTTTTAAGAAAATTATAAAGTTGTTATTTTCAAATAATATTTTGAGAAAATGTTATAAAACCTATTATAAGTATTATAAAGTATTTTAAAACCATTTTAAAGTATTCATAGTTTTTATAAAATATGCCGACTATTTTATATCTTATGCAATAAAATATCCTTTGACTTGATTATTTACATATCAAGTTTTGTTAAATAAATTGCCATACATATATATCATTTTAAAAAGAGTTTTAAAGTATAAATAAAAGTTTTAGAAAGGGATTATAATTTCTTAATGGCCAAATGTTTAATTGTTTAATTACTTGTTTGAAAAGTAAGTAACTATGGTTAACATTAAAGCCGACGAAGTGAGGCTTATTTATTTGTGATAGTTAAGATTGATATTCAAGTAGGGTGGAGCAATAGAGCTCTAAGCTACCAGCTTCCCTCTTGATCGAGGAATACTAAGTCGATTTTTTTTAGAAACGTGTTAATCATGTTGATTTCTTACTTATCTATAAAAATCATTAATATTATACTTAACACTAAAAGATGAAGAGGTAGATTTATTTATTATGAGATTCAGGACCGAAGTGTCTAGGCAAGGCTTTGATGCAACCAGTGCTCAACTTACTTGGCTTCACTCTTGGACGAGAAATAGTTGGGTTGGAAATTCAGAAACGAGTTAAATATACGAATATTGTTTTGTATAAACAATTTTTGACTAGATAATCGATTAGTCGATTATCGACCTTAACCTAATATTAACTTAGGAAGTATGTAAAATCTTCAAGATTTCATACCAATAAGAACCCCGTGGAGGAGCATTGGTATAAAAAATCTCTAGCTTTTGCTTACTTTTGAAAGAACTGGAATTGAGTTTCTAGAAATTCATCGAATTGGTTTTGGAGAGACCGAGATCGGTAAGTGTTTTACTTATTGAATACCACTTCAAAACTAATATACGAGTTTTATGTATTAGAAGCGGTTATGAAGTAAAATGTTATAGAGTTGAACTGTCAATCCTAAGGTTAAGTCCAAGGGAGAGATCAACATTTACATTTCAAATGATATTATCATGCAGGACTGTCTATCTTGAGGAGTATTACAGGAGAGAGGATAACGTTAGTATTCGTGGGAAGACTTATGTAGAAATCCATGTGAAGATTCAAGATCTGTTCAAGATGCTCGAATTCATGTAGTGATTCGTGATCTATTCAAGTTGATGGAATCAATATGAGAATTTGTGTTCTGTTCATGTGACAAAGACTCAAGTGAGAGATGCTAAACATAGCCTCGATAGTGAAATGACTAAAATCAGAGATAGGATGCATGACCAAAGGGAACATAGCATTTTAGCAATCCCAAGTGTGTATATGACTCCATCTAGTATTACCAACAGACAACATGTGGGAGCAATGCATTCGAAACCACGAGTGTCTGGGCGTAGGCCGGTTATGTGTTTCCTATAGTATATTCCCTAGAGATATATTTTGATCGAAAGGATATCTCTGATCCTTGTGCAGGAGTTCAGATTCGGCTTGATCTAAGGAGATGTCCATGCAAAATCTATTTTGCGAATGCACGTCAGCGGCATTGATTGTATACCTATTATTGTTGTGGCGTTCACCCAACAACTATTTGATATAAGTTATGTGCTACACATTAAGACATTATCTATCATATCACTATATATTAAACTTAATGAATGGTTGGTATCATTTGAGGGGAAAACCACTATGGTAATCCATACGGTCTCAAAAAGGTGCTATTGTATATCACTCTTATTTCTTGAGTTTCTCACATAGGTTTAAACAGACTAATTAGGGTGTTATTTTCTTATAATGCTCGGGTAAGCCCCATGTATGTTTTTAGATTTAGCTACAGATGCTTTGGAGCTTATAGAGAAGAGCTGGATGATTACCTTCCATATTATTCTCATTTCCACTGCATCACTGTATTGTATATATCGGCATTATGAGGACGGAGAGTTATAACTATCTAGGCCGATGATAGTACTTAGCTCTTAGTAACTTTGAGATTTCTGTATTCATAGTAACCCTTTGTACCAATCTTTTTGTAATGACCCGTAATTTTTTCTAATTAAAAATTGTTAATTTAATAAAGCTTTGCGACTTAATGTTGGAAGAAATAAAAATTTGTTATTTAATAACAAGAATGTAATTGGATTAAATGGTAATAATATTAATTTAAAGTTATTTACAATTGCTTTGAATGTAATTCTAATAAATTAAAAAGTTATAATTAGTTTTAGATAGTAAATTGATTGTATTATGATGTGGATATAATTTATAATTGGATTTAAAGAGCAATTGATTATTTAAATGTTGATTAATTAATAAAATAATGTGTATTAAATGGATTGGATAGAGTTTATATTGTATAAGTTGTTATAACAATTGATGGTAAATAATGAACTTACAAATGGGATTAAATATAGAAATAGTGACAATTGTTATTTGTTGCCAAATCATTTAATCTATTGCAATTGAATGTCATTAAATATTGCATTAATGTGAGGTAAGATAGTAGCTATAAATTATGAATGTAATAAAAGGAATGGAAATGTAAATTTTATTCATAATGTAATAATTGATTTAATAGAAGAGTGACATCAAGATAAATTAATTAATTGAGATTTTAAATTGTAATTAATGTGAGAAATTGACAAAATCCAATAAAATTGAAATATAGTAGTTAACACAAATAAAAATGATTTAAACTGCAACACATTAGTGAAATAAGATATCAACAAATGTAACTATATTATTAGAATAATAATTGATTGAATAAAAAAAGATTGAAATAAAAGTATAAATCAATTTGTTGGAACTAAATTTGAATTAATTGGATTTAATTACAATGAAATTAAACACCGTAATTAGTAAATTAATTAACATTAAATTGACATGAAAATTTGTATTACATTATTTCAAATGTCTAGGTAATCAAAAATGATGAAATTTGCTAGTTATTAATTTTGAAATGAAAAGTGATTTAATTAATTAATTATTAATTTATTTAATTAACGTGAAAATAGCCATTTTGGCCACTGACTCGGATTTCAACGAAACCAGTTTATCGGATCCATAACGTTGAATTATTGTAGGATTTCAAGTTTCATAGCGATTAGACTTGTTGTTCGATCGTACGGGCTCGAAATACCAAGAAATTAATTTAATTGAAATCAATTTGAAATAAGCTGATTTTAAGCTAACTTCTTCATACGATGGAATTAGTATTGAAACCTGTTCCACTGAGTTTAAAAATATTAAAAACATCTATTTCGATATATGGGATGATCCATTTTCGTTCCGAAGATAGAACGGGCTTTTCGGGTCATTTATCGTTCAACGTGTAAATCGATCTTGTCCATTCATTCTATTTCTAATCTACCAATAAATAGTCCATTGTAAACCATAGCAACTTCTTATTTTCATTCGTTTATATGTACATTTTATCTGTCTACTTCTCCTTCTCAATGGTAGACAAACCAAACAAACTTCTCAATTCAATTTCAATTCAAAATTCAACTTCAAAATCAAACCCCTCCAAACCATATCAAATTATATATCGATTTGAAGCTCTCGACGAGCGCAACCAAAATCTGTGATTCATTTTTCAATCAGATTAATCATTTGGCCATAAAAATGTAATTTATTCACGGCTATTCATGAGTGGTCAACGAGATTCAATGGCGGATCGTTGATTATACGACGATCGGAGGATGCTGCGAGGTAGAGGGTGTCGAGAGCAGTGCATCTATAGGGTTCGTTTTGGTTGGAGGTGCTCGTATTCGCCACAATCGACTGTTGAAAGGGGCGGAGGTGCGAGGTGCTAGGAACGGTCGTAGGCGATCGCATGGGGAGGTTTGGGGTCGGCCGAGGATGGTGGGGCCGGTGGCTCTCGATTGACGTAGTAGGCTGCGTAGGGTTAACGTAATAATTCGCGTAATGACGTGGCTCTGTTGGTGGTAACATTTTTTGTTTATTTAATTTATATTTGATGTTAAAACAATCTAACCTTAATAACTTTTACATACGAGGTCCGATTTGCACGCAGTTTGATCCGCTAGGATCGTATCAAAATTCTGGACATTATGACACTGGTTTGGATGAATTATGAGACTATTTGAATTTAGGCCCTAAATTGGATTTTAATTCGATTTAAAATCGAAGGTGGTGTTTTAACCCACTCACAACTTCTAAAATTTCTTATGTTAGTTAAATTAAATTTGTGATGTGATTAGGAATTTATTTATTGCTGTTTGATATATTTACATTGTCATTTCAGTTGATTTGAATTTATTTCGAATTAAATAGTCATTTAATTTATTATTGAATTTAAATCGCCAGCAAATTACCTTTAAATGTCAATATGTCATTTGTTGTAATTTATTTGGTTAAATTGAACGATGATTACGATGGGTGTTGGATTATTGAGATTGGATGATTGGATGTTATATTTGATTTATATATTTTTATCACTCTGCAAGTTCCCTTAGTTATTATTAGGAAATTCATTACGGGTTGAAGTGATATGTACCAAAATGACCTATAGGTTAGGGAAAAGTCGTTATGGGTTGAAATGATAGATCGAGCGATTATATGGATTTTTTTTAATTCGAGATTGCGGTTTAAAATGATATATAACCGCAAAATTTTAAATTGCGGATTGAAATGATAAATATCCATATCACTTGACTCTAGGGTAGAGAATTATATATGGGCACTAGATTGGTTAAATTAAATGATCTTAAAATCCTTAAAATTTTGAATCTAGTCAAATGTTATTTTGGAATAAAATTGGATTCAAATAAATTGAATTATTATCGAAATTCAAGTTATATGTTAAAATTGGAATTGGTTTAAGGGATTTGGTTAAATAAATTAAACTGAAATTTTAAGTTGGATTTTGAAGTATAAATTGAATTTATCGGAATTGAATTATTAAATTTGTTTGAAATATAACTTTGAAATGTATTGAAATTGGAGTAGTTTTAATTGATACTTCAAATAGGGATTGAAATTGATATGGAATTAATTTTTTTATTGAGAATTTAGATTGAAAGATTTGAAATTGGATTTTGTTGGTTTGGGTATTGAAATGGTCTAGATATGTTGAAGTAAAATAAACACTTAAATTCATGTAAATTCCAAATTCATATTTTAGTATAACTGTTTAGAATACATCATTTTAAAATTTCTAATTATTAAGATTTTCAAATTAATTAAACTATATTAACTATATAAATTATTTTAACCTATTTTAAAACCAATTTAATTTATTTTAGATTTAACTAATCTATTTTAATTATATTTAATCTATTTTAAGTCTATTTAAATATCTTAAATCAATTTAAAAACTATTTTTAATCTATTTAAAAATATTTTAGAGTATTCTAACTATTATTAAAATTTATTTTTAACCTTGTTAAACTATTTATAACTATCTAAACCATTTTTCTAAATTCCAAACTAAGTAAAGTAGACAAGTTTATATTCAAACCTCGATTTCGAAGTGAATATGGTTAAATGGCATTATAACCTAAGTTGGGATTTAAATGACATATTTGATTTAATATGATGATTTTGAAAATGGCTTTAACCTGTTTTGAAATATGATTTCGAAAGTGAGTATAATTTTGAAAGTGATATGGTTTGAATTGAATATGATATTTTAATATCAAGTATGAAATGATTTTTGAAATTTTTAAAAGAACCATCCAGTGTGTAATCAGCGATTGGTTGTTAAAGAGACTGCGATCGGATATTGTCATACTCTCTGCCAATACCGAAAACCACTTTAATAACTGTGTACATGGTGGATATTTCAGAAATGAAGTAGGATGGTTTGGCAAACGATTTTTGTATAAGGTATGATGTGACCCGGACTCCCGTGAGTCAGCTTAGATGTGACTAAAACAAGGGCCATGTCAGACCAAGTGAGGTCATTCCTCTGATCGGACACATTTCTTCGATACCATATTATGACTTTGTGGTGATTTGGAGGCCACCCTTGATTTTGACACGGGAGTGTGTTTCGAGGTGGACGGTAGTAGCTGCTATACGTTATCACCAGTTCGGATCCGCAATTGGTGTATTTACCCTGGCAATGCCTCAAGTGTCGTGTTCACATGTCCTAGAGCGCCTTCTATGAGTTTGTTTTGTACCATACCTATGAGGTGCCCTCTGTGTAAACCTCTAGTTTACGGAGGAGTGTACGGTAGTGTATAGACTATGAGAATATATAAAATAAGTTAAGGGGGATATGTGTAACGCCTTAACGCTATTTTAATACTTTTACTTTACTACAAACATATTATAATAGCGTATTGTACTACATAGTAGACAGTTTTACGGATCATCAGAAGATGTGGATCCCGAACATCTTTTAAGTTACTGCACTCACGTTAGATACTGGATAAGAGATGTCAAACCACGTAAACATCTCTAATGCCGTCACACTTATATTTACCGTTGATTTAACTTACATAAGATCTTTTAGTTCTGACTCGAGAGTTTTGTCTTTTCAATTCGCTCGGGTCAGCCTGAGCATTTCAAGGTTAAAGACCTTATTTCTAGAGGACGAAGACGAAGGGTTTACTAGTACTATTTATTATATTCCACTGCATCATGTTTTTCCGCTGCATTTATTATTTATTTCTTCCTGTTTCTGTAACTTTGATTTTGTGTTGTAAAAGAATAGTCAAATGTATTTATAAAAAAGCTTCATGAACTGTTATTTGATTACTATAATTTTTCATTCCGCTGCACGATTTTGTATTTGTTTTATTTCTTTCTCTTTTTCTTATTTACCCTATAACAATCAGCCTTTTTGAATGGTTTGAGTCTGACATGTGTATCTGCGTAAAATGTCCAAAAAGGCAGGTCGTTACAATTGGTATCAGTGCTTTGGTTTAGCGATAGCCTTAGCTTTGTGGGGTCCGACTTATATAGAATAGGGTAGCAATACCATAGAACGAGTCAATGGGTGTATATATATGAGTGAGCGTATTTGTTAGTGTTATAAAGGTTTTTGTCTTGTGTTAATTTGTTCTGTTTAGTATTTATAAATTCTAGTAGATATATGGGACACTATGGCATTGGCAGGGATTTCTAAACGCTCGATAGGACTCAACGACATAATATTTGTTTTGAAATATAGGTAAATGATATAATTTTGCATATTATATATTTTTTATTTAAATTAATATATTTTATAAATGATATAATTGGATGTAATATGTTGATTGTTAGGTAGAGAAATTCTATAAATATTGAATTGTAAAATAGGATTTACAAATGAGGTAAATATAAACTGGAAATTTTAGAACTTATGTGAGATTTTGAAAATTTATTTCAAAGGATTTTGGAATGTAATATTTATATTATTTAGGAGTATTTTCTAATATAAATATTTCAAGGTGATTTGAAAGAAATGTTTAAAAGAATTTGGAATGGAATAAGTAGGTACTCCCGTCCTAGTCGTTGGAAAATAATTTCGGTGGTGAGTGCACGCATCATCGACATTCATTTTCGAGTTTCAAGGTGGGAAGACTGCTGTAGTAGTTTTACCACACAATTGTTTTGAAAAATTAATCTTAATTCTGAGTTCCAATTATGGTTTGATATATATAAAAGATATGATTATATATAATATTATTTTAAAATAATTGAAATGAAACCCTGTTGTTTAGTTCTTAAATTTCTGTAAATTAGAAATTGAAATTATTGTAATGAGTTGAATCTTGACTATATTAATAATTGGAAACTTCTTAATTGAACATAAGAAACCAAATGCCAAGTTATTAATGAAATATATAAGATTTGTAAATCTGTAACTTGTATGTCAAAGGATATGAAAATGAGAAAGGATAACTATTGAGCATTTTGCTCATAAAAATAAATAAGATAAACTTGTGTAACTTTCAATTGCATTCTTAAAAACATATATATAACTTACCAATATATTAAAAGTTGTAATATTGAAGAAGAACATGTAATGGAATATTATACGATTAAAATTTAAGAAATGAAAATGTTCGATGGAATTACTTTATAACTAAGAATTTTGATATCATAATGGTTATAAATTTAAGTTATAATTGAAATGTTACTAAATAAAATGTAATAGAAAAGTGAGAACTTAAAGTAAATAATTATAAACTTAAGTTAATGTTTGAAGCTATTCATAATTAAAGTAAATAATAAATTGAGTACTATATTTAGTAAATGAATATAACTTCAGAAATTGTTGAAGGATTCAGAAAATAGATTTAATATTCAATGACACTATATAAGGAAATGAATGTAAATTAAAAGTAAGAAACATAAGTATGAGCTTATTCAAAAATGAATACTAATATCTAATGAAAATCAAGTATATAAATTTTTAAATGTAATCTAAACCATAATAAAATGTATATAATACTAAAATAATGAAATCATACATTTTGATAAGCTATTGAATGGATATAATTTATGTAAGTAATGAATTCAAAGCAATGAAAAGAAACTGACATTATATGAACAAATAAAAAAATGAATTTTGTAAATAATGAATGGAGATAAATGAAATAAGCACTGAATGGATGAATGTGAATTTATTTACAAAGAAACATATATAGTACTTTAAAAATTGAATTTACACATGTTTAATTGTATATGAGTAGCATATGTAAGAAAATGTAAACAACATATGTAAATAAATCAATGTGAAAGAATAAAATAGCCAGTGTATGAATGAAACTGAAGAAAGGTAACTAATATGAAATGAAATTAATAAGAATGGGCCAGATTAATGCTTGGAGTCAATGTTTGTTTGGTATATACGTTGTTTAGGAAAGGATGCTTCTAATTGTTTAAGATGTATGAATAATCTATTGAGTTTATCTAAGACTGTTGAGTAGATGGTATACTTAGTAGTTATTTGTCATTCTATGCGGTTAAAAGTGTCTAAACCCGAACAAACTATTTGTTTTGGTTGATATGGATGGATAATTGATTTGTTTTGATTTCATGTGATGATTGTATGATTTTGATTGAATGTGATTGTTGTTATGTTATGTTGATTGTTTTGTTATTAATTAAAACAGTATAAACATTTCATTTTTATATAATTATTAACCTTTTGGATTGTATACGTGAAATACAGGTTATGGAAGCAACTGCTACTGTTTTGGTTTCATATAATAAATGTTGTTTGCCCGACAAATAGGTACGTTCTCGAATTACGGTTTTACATCGATATTATATTATTTTCCCGTTGTTGGGATATATTATTTTGAAATATATGTGATATATATTTTATTTTTGATATTAGTTATTTCTTCCAGACCTCTCCATACAAAGGAGACTTTGTCGAAATTTTTCATAAATTTTGGACTTAGAGAATTTTATGAAATATTTCTCCAACTTTTGTTAACTTGAATATAGAAGATTTAATTGTTAAAATTGATATATTTTATCTAAATTTTTGTAAATTAATTGTTTATGAATTTAATATTTTGAATAAGATACATTGATTACTTAATTCCTTCTTTTTCCTTCTTTTCCTTTTCGGGGACGAAAAGTTTTGAGCGGGAGAGAGTGTAACGACCCATAATTTTCGATAATTAAAAATTGTTAATTTAATAAAACTTTACAACTTAATGTTGGAAGAAATAAAAATTTGTGAATAATAACACGAATGTAATTGGATTAAATGGTAATAGTATTAGTTTAAGGTAATTTACAATTGTTTTGAATGTAATTCTAATGAATTGAAATGATTAAAATGCTATAATTAGTTATAGATAGTAAATTGGTTGTATTATGATGTGGGTATAATTTATAATTGGATTTAAAGAGCAATTGATAATTTAAATGTTGATTAGTTAATAAAATAATATGTAATAAATGAATTGGATAGAATTTGTACAGTATAAGTTGTTATAACAATTGGTGGTAAATAATGAACTTACAAATGGGAATAAATATAGAAATAGTGAAAATTGTTACTTGTTATTAATTCATTTAATCTATCGCAATTGAATGTCATTGAATATTACATTAATGTGAGCTAAGACAGTAACTGTAAATTGTGAATGTAATAGAAGAATGGAAATGTAAATTTTATTCATAATGTAATAATTGATTTAATAAAAGAGTGACATCAAGATAAATAAATTAATTGAAATTTTAAATTTTAATTAATATGTGAAATTAACAAAATACAATAAAACTAAAATATAATAGTTAATACAAATAAAAAAGATGGAAGTCGCAACACATTAGTGAAATAAGATACCAAAAAAATGTAACTATATTAATTGAATAATAACTGATTGAATAAAAAAAATATTGAAATCAAAATAAAAATCAATTTGTTGGAATTAAATTCCAATTAATTGGACTTAATTACAGTGAAATTAAACACCGTAATCAGTAAATTAATTAACATTGAATTGACATGAAAATTTGTATTACATTATTTCAAATGTCTAGGTAATCAAAAATGATGAAATTTTCTAGTTATTAATTTTGAAATGGAAAGTGATTTAATTAATTAATTATTAACTTAATTAGCTAACGTGAATTTTGGCCACTGACTCGGATTTTGGCAAAACCAGTTTCATCAAGTCCGTAACGGTGAATTATTGTAGGATTTTAAGTTTCGAAGCGATCAGACTTGTCGTTTGATCGTACGGGCTTGAAACGTCAAGAAATCAGTTTAATTGAAATCAATTTGAAATAAGCTGATTGAAATTGTTGCTTTCCTTTCACCCTCCTATTTGTAAGACAACACTTCAAGGTATGGTGAATAGTCAATGGAATGATATCAAAACATGATTTATTTATTTTCCTTTCATTGATTTTTCATTTTTCTCCTTTTTGTTCCCTTTTCATTTGTTGTAATTTATTTGGTTAAATTGAATAATGATTATTATGGGTGTTTGATTGTTGATATTGGATGATTGGATGCTATGTTTGATTTATATATTGTTATCACTCTGCAAGTTTCCTTAGTTATTATTAGAAAAATCACTATGGGTTCAAATGATATATATCCGAATGGTCTATAGATTGGGAAAAAATTGTTATGGGTTGAAATGATAGACTCGAACGATTTTATGGATTTTTAATTCGAGATTGCAGTTTGAAATGATAAATATCTACATCACTTGACCCTATGGTAGAGAATTATATGCGGACACTGGATTGGTTAAATTAAATGATCTTAAAATCCTTAAAATTTTGAATTTCGTTAAACAGTATTTTGAAATAAAATTGGATTCAAATGAATTGAATTGTTATCGGAATTCAAGTTTTATGTTAAAACTGGAATTGATTAAGGAAATTAAATTGAAATTTTAAGTTGGATTTTGAAGTATAAATGGAATTTATCAGAATTGATTTATTTTAGATTTGAAATATAACTTTGAAATATATTGAAATTGGAGTAGTTTTAATTAATACTTCAAACACGGATTGAAATTGATATGGAATTAAATTGTTTATTGAGAATTTGGATTGAAAGATTTGAAATTGGGTTTTGTTGATTTGGGAATTGAAATGGTCCAGATATGTTGAAGTAAAATATATAGTTAAATTCATATAAATTTCAAATTCATATTTTAATAGAACTGTTTTAAAATACATCATTTTAAAATTTCTAATTATTAAGATTTTCAAATTAATTAAACTGCTTTAACCTACATTAACTATATAAATTATTTTAACCTATTTTAAAACCAATTTAATTTATTTTCAATCTAATCAATCTATTTTAAAGCTATTTAATCTAATTTAATTATATTTAATATATTTTAAATCTATTTAACTATCTTAAATCAATTTAAAAACTATTTTTAATCTATTTTAGAAATATTTTAGAGTATTCTAACTATTCCTAAAATTTATTTTATACTTTGTTAAACTATTTATAACTATCTAAACCATTTTTCTAAATTCTGAACTAAGTAAATAGATGGGTTTATATTCAAATCCTCGATTTAAAGCGAATATGGTTAAATTACATTATAACCTAAGTTGGGATTTAAATGACATATTTGATTTAGTATGATGATTTTGAAAATGGATTTAACATGTTTTGAAATATGATTTCGAAAGTGAATATAATTTCGAAAGTGATATGGTTTGAATTGAATATGATATTTTGATATCAAGTATGAAATGATTTTTGAAATTTTTAAAAGAGCCATCCGTTGTGTAATAAGCGATTGGTTGTTAAAGAGACAGGGATCAGATGTTGTTATACCCTCTGCCAATAAGAAAGCAACTTTAACAACTGTTACGTGGTGGAGATTCCAGAAATTAGGATGGTTTGGAAAATGATTTCTTCATAAGGTATGACATGACCCTGACTCCCATAGGTCAGCTTAGATGTGACTAAAATAGGAGCCATGCCGGGCCAAGTGAGATCATTCCTCCGATCGATATTTCTTCGATACCATATTATGACTTTGTGATGATTTGGTGGCCACCCTTGATTTTGGTTTGGGAGTGTGTTCCGAGATGGGCGGTAGTTGCCGCTATGTATTACCACCAGTCCGGATCCGCAAGTGGTATATCTACCCTGGCATTGCCTCAAGTGCTGTGTTCACATGCCCTAGAGCGCCTTCTATGAGTTTGTTTTATACCATACGTACCCTCCATGTAAATCTCCAGTTTACGGAGGAGCGTACGGTAGTGTATAGACTATGTGAATAAATAAAATGTGTTAAGGGGGATATAGGTAACACCTTAATGTTATTTTAATACTTTTACTTTACTGTAGACATATTATAATAGCGTATTGCTCTACATAGTAGATAGTTTAGCGGATCCTTAGGAGATGTGAATTCTGAACATCTCTTAAGTTACTGCACTCACGTTAGACATTGGAAAGGAGATGTCAAACCCTATAAACATCTCTGACGCTGCCACACTCATATTTACCATTGATTTAACTTACATAAGATCTTTTAGTTCCGACTCGAGTGTTTTGTCTTTTCAATTCGCTCGGGTCAGCCTGAGCATTTCAGGGTTGAAGACCTTATTTCTGGAGGACGAAGGTGAAGAGTTTGTACTAGTATTATTTATTATATTCCACTGCATCATGTTGTTCCGCTGCATTTATTATTTATTTTTTTCCATTTTTATAACTCTGATTTTGTGTTGTAAAAGAATAGTCAAATGTATTTATAAAATAGCTTCATGAACCGTTATTTGATTATTATAATTTGACATTCCGCTGCAAGATTCTGTATTTGTTTTATTTTATTCTCTTTTTCTTATTTACCCCATAACAATCTGCCCTTTTAAATGGTTTGAGTCTGACATGTGTTTCTTCTTAAAACGTCCAAAAAGGCAAGTCGTTACACTTTTGATATTATATATTACCTTTTCGTTGTGAGATTCTGATGTTGTGCTCTTCCTTTCTTGTTCTTTTTTTAATTTTACCCTCACTTTCTGCGTATCCAACACATGGGTGCCCGGCACATGAATACCAAGGACGTATTTAGCATTAGCATTTGAGGGTCGAAAAGACATATCATTACACTATTTTACATGTTCTATGTTGAATGTTTTAATAAGACGACTTTGCTTATCATTTAGGGCAATCCCAATATCCTTTTATGCTGATTATAAAATTGTTTTTCAAAATCCTATATCGAGAATTGAACGACCATACTAGTACTGATTTTAAATAGGTACATTGTTAACAATCAAGGCTGTGTTGTTTACTTATAGTTTAGAAATATCTATATACCTTTTAATATTCATTTTCATGGACACACACTTCCTCTACATTTTGAATGAAAATCAAAAAGTTTGATATTTCTATCAAAATACCTGTTCAACTCTCATGCTTGTCAGACTATGATTTTGTATCCATTCTTAGATCATATCTGAAAAACCCACAAACTCAATATCGCTCTCACTAACTTTGAGACACTTTGGTTGTTATGTACAAACAGTCTATTTAAATTGTTATTTACAGTTTTCTATTTCTACACTTATGTACTGAAATTTAAAGTCATACTAGGTGATAATTTTGTGAGTGAAATCTGAATTAACTCGAGTACATTTAATGATGAATCTGTTGTGCTAATTTCATCAATTTGTGTGATGACCCAGAATTTTTAGGCATTTGAAATTGGAGTATTTAATTGATTTTAAATATTTAAAAGTTAATTTTAACTTGAATTCAAATATCACTATTTATTTGATGATTAAACTATTGAATTAAATAATTTGAAGTTGGGTAAAAAACTGAATCTAGGGTTTTAAGCCTGTTAAAAATAATTTGAGGGCTCGTAAAATTTATATTGACAGTGCTAAAGAAAATAGAAGTTTTAAAATTAAATTTAACAGCGATTTGTTCCGTTTTAAAATTTTATATAGCTTAAACTGAATTTAAAATAGCCTTCCGAGGCATAGTCTCGGAATTCAACGAAACCAGCCCCATTGGATCCGTAATATTGTATTATTATCGGATTTCAAATTTCGTATTGATCGGAGTTGTTGTGTGAGTGTACGATAAGTAAACGCATTGAAAATTAAATAAAACTTTAATTGATCAAATCAATGTCATCGGTGCCTTCTTAAACACGCTTCCCTTTTAATATTCAGCTGACTTCCTTTCATATCTATGTTTCTCTTTTTTATAACATCACCCTACCCTATCCCTTCTTCAATACGCTTCCTTCCATATTTTTAAAGCCAAACCTTCTTCGTTTTTACTGTCTTCAGTCAAACAATTAATGGCCGAACTAATTGAAAAAAAATTGACTTTATTTGGATCGCAAGCCCTCTTTTCTCCTTGCAGTTCAAATCGACGGCGGATCGATCGTAAAAATCAAATCAACATAAATCGCGCGCTGATTAGATCCATGGCCGCGATCCAATCATCTTTTGGGGCGAGCAAGCATATCAGATTCGTTCGAATGTTGAAGCCAAGTGTTATTGAAACCCTGCTTTTGCCTCTCGAATCGATGTTAAGGCAAGCTCGAGTCTTCAAGCAAAGGGGTTTCCTTAGGTCTTGTCGCCGCGTTTTGATTGGAAGCGATCGCGTAGGGTAGGGATCGAGGCTTCAGGGTTTGCCTCGCAGGTGGCCGCATTCATTCGCGATGGATAGAGAGGAAGCAGTGTGGTTTTGACAGTAGGGTTTCTCTCGTGATGCTGGGCGAAGTCGTGGTTTCGATTCGAGTAAGTGGAGGTATTGTTTTATTTAAATTAACGAATGATTCATGCAAAAAATAAATAAAATATACAATAGGGTTTAGCTGCAGTTTTTTTACACGTATATGTATGTATTTTCGTTTAAATATATTTAAACAGCCAAATAATTAATTTGGGCAGTAGGGTATTTTATTTTTATTTTTAATTCTATATTTATAATTGAATATATTAATAAAATATAATATCTTAACCCACTGATTTAGATTTAAATTTATATAAGTTGGATTTATACGGTTTTTTGGTATACGCTGTTTCAGGAAAATAACAATTACAGTAAAGAAAAAAAATCATGTTTTGTTTATTAACAAAAGGAAGTATAAATATAAATATATTACATACATATGTGTATATAGTTAAAGAAAGTATACACAAGGAAAAATAAAATAAACAGTGTACAGTAGTAATATATATATATATATATATATATATATATTTATATATATATATATATGATTTTGGGAAAAAGAAAGAAAATTTATATGAGAATTTAAAGTTTGTGTAAAATTAGATTTTAAAGCCTATGTAGATTATTTTGGGAATAAACTAAGATATATATACACACATTTTTTAAAATTTACTAGCTTATTTTATAACAATGTATTTTGGATGATTAATTTGTTTTATTAACTCATCTAACTAGTTTTACGGAAGGTTTGAAAATGGGAAGCAGTTAAAATAAATCATTTTTTATAAAATAAGATAAATGGTCCGGTTATTCGAGTATTAATAAAATTATCTAATTTCCGCTCAAGGTAAAAATTGGGAGATAATGGCCGAGATGGAATTGGATTGCCAAACAAAATTAAAAGTGAGTTAATCTCACTCATCTGGTTTTAGTTTAAATTTAAATAGTTAAATTTAAATAATTGATTGAATGGTTGAATTGATTTGATGTGCTATATAGTAGTATATAATATATCTTGGAATGATTGATTTCCCACATTTTATAGCGGATGTGACCCTATTGCATCGCATAATAGCGGATGATATTTTATACTAATCCTATATACCGTGATATTCCACCTCGAAGTGGAATGGTATTGTGCTAACATCTATGGATGTAGGAAAACAGGTTGAAGGGATCCAGCTAAATTCCTCAACATATATTTAAATTGTTTATTATTCTCTGTTATGATTATTTGGATATTATGTGATGAATTATATTGAAGTATTGAATGCGAATATATTTCGGTACTCTAAGTTATCAAATTATATAGAATTGGATTTTTGAAAAGAAAATAAAGAGTGCATTTTTAAGTAAAATAATTATAGAAAATTTGAATAAATTTAAGAATGAACTGGAAAAGAAATAAAGTGATTTTAAAATTCTAATAAATAAATTTCGAGTATGGAAAGGAAATTTTGAATAAACAGAAGGTTAATGAATTTTAAACTTCAGTGTTATTATTTAAAAGAACAAAGTATTTATTTAAAATTTGAGATTTAAATTTTGAAAAGAATAAAGAAGAAATTTGGAAAATCTGAAATTTGTATATTCCAGTTAAAAGATTAAAAATCAAACGGGAAACAATAATAATAATAAAGCCCGTAATTAACGAATTTTGAAATGAATTGAGTAAGTAAAGAAACTTATTTCAAATGGAGTAAATGGGAAATCAATTTGGAAAATTGATTTAAGTGATTGAAATGGGAAATTCTTCCTGGATAACCAAGTACGTTTTCAAAGTAATTTTTTAAATATAAGTTTAAGGTTTTAAAGTTGTTTTAAAAAGCAAGTTTTGGAAAATTTATTATTGCTATATTTAAATTCTAAGTATTTTCTTTTAATCTATTATGGTAGTAATTATTTAAAAGTGACTTAGTATTTGTTTTAAAAGTGAAATCAAGTTTTATATTTTATAAAGTAACCTTATTTTAATTATTTCTAAAGTATTATTTTAGATTAAGTATTAAAGTAATCTTTCTGAATTAAATGTTAAAGCATATTTTAAAATAAAGTGTTTTATATTAAAATCTAAAGTTTTGTGCTTGGTGATTTCAGTGGAAACAGAAAATATTTGGAAAATTTATTCTGTAAAAAGGAAGATAGTTGGAAACTGTTTGCAATTGGGTTGAAAATAGAAATATATCTTGCGAAGATATTTTGAGAATAATAAATAATTTGGGATACTATTTATTGTTTGATGGATGTTGTGAATATTAATTGATAGTTAAATAACCGACTATCAATATTGTCCAAATGCACTAATCGTTTCGAAGAGACCGGGATCGAGATTTATTTCTCGGAAACCACTTCGATCCAGTTTGTACGTTTTCGTGGAAAACGAGTTCGGAGTCGAAGATGGAGCAGTGAAGTGCAAGGGCTAGTCGCTACTAATCCTGAGGATATTTTCAAAATGGATGTAGTAGGAGTAGTGCCTTTGGTTCCATTCGAACCCGAGACGGACTTGTATGGATGAATGCTTTTGGAACATCGTCAGGTGGACGATGGGCATTCTAAGGGATATGTTCTAAAAGGTAACGCTTACCCTCAAGCCTCATCAACCGGGAATGACTGAAAATCTGGGGTTATGCAGCAAGGCTTGGTGGGCAGCACCCATTTCCGGGTAGAGTCATCCCTATCTAGATGTCCCTTTTATTTCGGCTTAGTGGCGCGGTTGCTGATCCCAACCGCGGGGTGATCTTACTCGGGACTATCCAGTAAGGGGTATTCCGGCTCTTTTGTTGCAAGGGGTCGGGAGTGATCCTCGGTACTGTGATCTAGGCCACGTACCGTAACAGGTGGTACCATAGTGCCTAGTCATTAGTTGGAAATCCATTCTCCCTACGAGCCTTTTACGAGTTTTGTTTGTATTACCCACTCTGTGGCTAGTAGCTGGAATTTAATGAATGTAACAATTTCAGCTATTTTATAAGTATTTGTATATAGACCCTATTATAATATCAGAGGATTTTATAGAAAAAATGTTTTAGCTATCGTAAGGTAAAAACCCGACATGTTTATTTGTGGCGTGGTCTTACGAGATGCTTTTCTTTTTCAAAGGATTTTTGAAATTTAATAATCAATTTGAGTGTGATTTCTCACGCTGGTATTCCAGACTGACTCGGGTGTTATTTAACTATAATGCTCGGGTCAGACCGAGTATTATGGGATACAGGACATGATGATGTGGAGCTCAGGAGACGAGTTGGATATCGATACGTACTTCCATACTTGTTTATATATATTCCGCTGTGTTGAGTAGCTGTGTATCCAGTTGTATGTTATTGATGTTGAACTGTGTTTGATGTACTCTGATGATGTAATATATAAACAGATATATTTGATTTTTGAGTAAGGATTATTTATTATCCATTATATTTTATTCCGCTGTGATGGTTAGATTTTGATGTTGTTTTCTATTTTCTTCTTCTACCTCTTCTTCTTTAACCCAAATGGTTTGTATTTTTGTTCAACTTGAGTTGATTGATGTAGAATAGTGTTGACTCAAGGGGTACGGATTTGCGGGTCGTTACACTTGGTATCAGAGCTTAGTTTGGTGATAACCTTGGCTCTGGTGGGAATTACTCATTTAAATTAGAGTCTGTAGTACTCTAAAATGAGTTTGAGCGTATTAATAGATATGAGAGCGTATTTGTTAGTGGATATAAATTGTTTTAATATTGTGTTGATTGGTTTATTGAGTGGCATATGAACCTTCGTCGGCACAGTCTGGACAACTGTATCGAAGGGGTTTCTAAACACTTGAATAGAACAGATTGACACGGCATTGTTTTAAATATGGGTGAATGAAATAATTTTACCCAAAAATATATTTTGATATAAAGAAAAGTTTTTGTAAACTATTTAGCTAATATGTGGTTGCTTGGATGTTAGGAGTAATAATATTAAATTATTATCATTATTGTGTGGAAATTTAATTAGAATTGAAAATGTAACCAAAGATTAAGGGAATAAATTCATTTATAAAATGAAATTTATAAATGTAAATTATCAACGTGATTTATAAATTGAAATATCAAATGGGTATTAATACAAATGAATTATAGTTAAAATTGATTTAAGCAGGATTTGGAAATTTAAAATCCCGAAGGTTTTTGGAAGTGTTTGTCGAAGTGTTTTGAAGATAAATGATAGCATTATTGTTTTGGAAGTATTTCTGAAAGGAAATTGTTTTAAAGGGATTTTGAAAGTGATATAGCATTGAAATCACTTGAATTATTAGGAAATAATTCTGATGATGACGGCTGCATCATCAGTATTCATTTTCGAATTTCTAAGTGACGGATTGCTGCCAAAAAAATTGATTTGTTCAGAAAAGCTAGTTGTTTTTGAAAAATTTCGAAGGAAATTTGTTGGGGATAAAAACCAGGCTTGGTTTAAATTTTTGAGAAGTGTAATTTTGAGATGTTGGAGATTTCAAATGATTTGACACCAAAAGCCGGGTGTTTAAAAATCCTGATGAAATTGGTTGTAAGCTTATAAATTGAGACGATTTTCAAATCAACAGGGAAATATGAGCTTTGAATGTTGGAATTAAAATTTAAATTGAAAAGTTAAAATTAAATTTTACTTAGATTGAGAAAGAAAATTGAATCGAATTGAATTAAATAAATCTGAGTTAAAATAGAATTGAATTGGAATAAAATTTCAGTTGAATTATTGAATGGAATTAGATTCTTACCTGAATAAATGGAAGTAAGTTGGATAAGAAATAAGTTGGAATAAATAACTTAGAACAACAAATAAAAGAATTAAAAATCCATGGAATAAAATATGCTTGAAGATGAAGTCAATAATAATATGGTTGAAGATGAAGTCAATAATAATACTACAAATTAAGAACAAACTATTTTAAGATCACCACAAATTTTTTTGAAAGACCACCCTCAGCGAAATATACTTGGTGATATTGAGACTAGAGTCCTACCAAGAGCACAACTAAATGAAATGAGTCACATCGCTTTTATTTCAAACTTGGAACCTAAAAGTTTATAACGAGGCAAGTAAAGATGAATTTTGGATTTTAGTTATGCAAGAAGAACTTAACTTATTTGAGCATAATAATAGTTGGGATTTAGCTCCAAGACCTACTGATTAATCTGTAATAGATTTTAAATAGGTATTTAAGAATAAACATGATGAAAATGATGCTATTACACGTAATAAGGCTAGAATAGTTGCACACATGGATAACCAAGAAGAAGGATTAGATTATGCCATGTTTTATTTGCTTCGCATGTCACTACAGCATAATTTTTTTTCAAATGGATTTAAAAGTGCTTTCCTAAATGAATTTATTAAAGAAAATGTTTATGTTGAACAACCACCGCTTTTTGAGTATGAACAATACCCTAACCATGATTATAAACTTAAAAATGCTCTTTATGGTCAAAAACATGCACCCATGCTTGGTATGATCGACTTAAAACTTACTTAAGTTTAGGTTTTGAAATTAGCAAAGTAGACTTTATATTTGTTATTAAATGAAATAAAGAAGATATAATAGTTGTTTAAATATACGTCGATGATATTATTTTCGGATCAACTAATGGTAACTTATGTATCAAACTTTCAATATTACGAAAATTGAATCTGAAAAGTCACATATGGGAGAATTAAATTATTTTCTCTGCTTATAAGTCAAACAAATAGAAAATGGCCGTTAAATTAAGAAAAATAATGTAAGGACATAATAAGAAGGCTTAATGTCGAAAATTTGACAAGTAAGCCAACTCCAATAAGTCCAAAATTACACTTAGATCGAGATGAAAATGATAAAGACGTAGAACATAAATTATGTAGAAGTATTATAGGGTCATTACTATGCTTAACTACCAGTGGACTAGATATTATGACGAGTGTCAGTATATGCGCTAGATTCTAACCTAATCCTAAGGAATCACATTTGCGTGCCTTTGAAAGAATTTTGCATTACTTAGTGTAGACTAAAGATTATAGACTTTTTTATCAGGAAGGACGTCCTTTTTAACAAGTATCCTATAGCGATGTTGATTTTGCAGTATGTAAGAACGGTACAAAAAGCATGAGTGATACATGTCATTTTATAGGCCGATCTCTAATTTCCCGACGTAGTGAAAAGCAAAATTGTGTATCATTATCAATGTGTAAGGAAGAATACATATCAACAACATTAGCATGTGCTCAAGCCATTTACATGCGACAAACTTTATGATATTTTGGTGTAAATTTAAGAAAATCCACTATTTACTATGATAATAGGTGTAACGACCCGGAATTTTCGATCCCGAAAATTCCGGATAGTTAGAAAAAAGTAGAAAAGAGATAGAAGAAGAGGAAAAGAAACACCAAAGCACAATCTCACATCCGCAGCGGATAAAATATAATATCAACAATATCAGTTTACAAAGGAAAACTGTACTTGTCAAATTACACTTTAATACATCAGAGTAACAACATTTACACAAACACACTGGGCAGACATAATCAACCTGTCCCAAACAAAACTACAATATATATATAGCAGAGGAAGCACACCATACGACCCGGCCATCAGCTCGCCTCCTGAGCTCCAGAACGTCCTTACCTGAAAATCTATACTCGGTCTGACCTGAGCATTACATCAAAGTAACACCCGGGTCAGGCTGGAAACCAGCGTGAGTAACCCATCTAACAAGAAATAGTAATGCATAAAATATACTTAAAACCTGGGTAACTCGTACTGCTTTACAAGTTCATAATTTGTTAGTCAATGCTTATTCCATAAATCCGATCCTTTAGTTTCAAGGTCCATATTATTCCATTCTAACCTATTGATTTCACATATCAATCTATTGGAATCATTATAGGTTACAAATCGAAGTGGGTTCGGGTATTTACTGATATCCGACCCCGGTCTCTTCGAATTCAATACCATCTTTAATTCCAAGTTGTTTTAAAGTTAAAACAATTTGATTCAATTTATTATCTATATTCACACAGATAGATAATTCACAATATCACAAATAGATAATCCATATTATCATCATAATTCAACCAAAGCATCCAAATCGCAGATCAGTACATATCTCATATCAGAGATATTGACTTAAGCAAAGCATTCAATACCATTCAGCCATCCATAAGCAATGATCTATACCATCTCTAATTAATTTAAAGTGAATTAAATTAATTACTTTATCTCTAATTAATTTAAAATAAATTAAATTAATTACTTTATTATATAAATCCTGCTTACTTAACTATTAATTAATTACAAATCAATTAATTAATCACCATCTAATTTCCATCTTAATTAATCATCCTTGATTAATCACTTTGAGTAATTAATTATCCTTAATTAATTACATCATCTAATTATCTTCAAATACTTTATTAATTAATTCTTAAATTACTTACACCAAGTAATTAATTATTAATTACTTTCATTAAGTAATTATCCTTCTTATTAATTATCCTTCTTATTACTTACACCAAACTACTAACATTCCTCAATTAATTGCATCCTGTAATTGCCATCACTAATTACTTCACTAAGTAGTTATACATTAAGTAATTATACTTAACAAATCATCCAATGATTATCTTAAATTAATTAAACTTAATTAATTAACTAAAACTAATCACGTTAAACTCAATTAATTACAATGAGTAATTAATTCCTTAATTACTTTCATTAAGAAATTATACTTAAACAATTTCCATAAATGATTATCTTTAATTAATTAATATAATTAATTATTAAAATTAGTCACATTAATTAATTATCTAATAATCCCTAGTTAATGATCTTCATTAACTATTATTAATTCTTTAATTGCTTTCCTTAAGTAATTATACTTTAATTAACCATTATTAATTATTAATTAATTAATTTTTAATTATCGATTAATTAATCTCAAATTACTTAATTAATTAAATGTTTAACTGTAACTTAATTAATCTTTAATTACTTGATTAATCAATTTCTAATCATTAATTAATAATCTATACTTATCTAATTAATGATCCTTAATTTTTCAAATTAATTAACACTTAATTAATTAAATTAAACCCTTAATTACTTAATTAATTAATCTTATATTATTAATTAATTAAATTAAGTAATTACTCTTTAATTAACTTTAATTTAATTGATCTTAAATCATTTAATCTTACTTAACTTTAAGATAAAAAACTATCCATATCTATGACTTAATTGTCATTTACAAAAGCCTTTGAAACCTTTACTTTAAATTTACTTACAAATTTCATTTCAAATTTAAGTTTTAAAAATGATTACAAATTTAACTAACAAAATTTAAAACAATTTGAAAACTTTCGAAATTAAATATTAAAGAAACTCTTATCTTATAAATAAATTTATAAGAGTTTAAAAACCAAATTATTTAAATTCAAAACTTGTTTGTTTTTTTAAAAAAACAAAAAAAAAACTGTTTACCCAACTGCTTCGGATTCAACCCT
Organism: Allium cepa; assembly: GCA_030765085.1. Classification (NCBI taxonomy): domain Eukaryota; kingdom Viridiplantae; phylum Streptophyta; class Magnoliopsida; order Asparagales; family Amaryllidaceae; genus Allium; species Allium cepa. Next base: position 90,056,530 of record CM060939.1, on the reverse strand, counting down.
GACCCCACTCGAGCTCTTACTCGAGAAAACCATTTTTTTCCTTTTGTTCAAAATTTTATCTTAAAATTTTAAAGTTTAAAAACCTGGAAACCATTCACACATGTAACTCGAGTCATTGGCGTACAAATGCTTCGAGAAAACCCTAAAACCACACGAGACAAACCCCGAGTAACAGCAACTTCCTAAACCCACTTCAACTACATGACATCTCGTGCACACGCGCACCTACACCGGCGAACCACGCCACTCCGACCATCCACGATGACCCTCACATGATGGCGATCAATCTTGCACCAGAATCTGACTTCCAAAACATCGATTTACCCTCAAAACTAAAATCGAGTAACACTGCACTAATATAAACCAAGACCAAAACCAGGAACCCCTCCTCGCGCTCGCTTCTCCGGCCACCAGAATGTTAGAAGCTCCAGCCACCACTTCGCTGACGTCCAAGCTTTCATCTCCTTGAGTTCTATTGAACTCGTTCATCCAGGGTTGCCGTGATGAACAAAAACCCCGACCTAGTCAAAACTAGGTTTACAGATTAAAACGATCAACCACCGCCGCTACAGCGCCTTGCTCCTCCATCTAACATTCTTCCCTAAGTCTTCGACCATCCCTGCATCTCCAATGAGAACCACAGCTATTCCGATCAACTAGATCGCCAGAGGCAACCCAAATCTTCCAAAACTGATCCACTTGAACTGCTCACTCAACCTTAATCTAAAAATTATGATTTTAGTTTTAAAAATCATGATTTTGAATAAGCTTTCAGATTATATACTTAGATCAGTAAATTAATATGTTTAAAATTTAACATAAATCAAGCTTGCACTATTCTACTGAGTTTTCCAGAGCAGATTTCAAATTTAATTTATTTAAATCAAATTAAACTTTACTTCTTGATTAAACAAACAAATTTAGTTTATATTCTAAATCCTACCAGAAACTAGATCAAGAGGAAATGAATTTTGTTTGAATTCTTAGCCTTGAAATCGAGCACAGTCAAGATACAGTTACCACAGCCATATACATATCCACACATTCATATATGTACACAGAAATGCACTTATAAATATACGCACAAACACGCATATTTCCCGAGTTGATCAGGCAACCAAATTCATACTTAAGATTTAAAAAAAAAATTACTCACCTGCAAAACTTTGAACAGAGAAAACAGAGGACATAACACTTTGAATCTGGAAATTGCTGCTGATTTTGACTGGAAGCTTGATGTTTGATTTTTGAAATCTACCCAGTTTGAAAAACTTGAATTGTACTTTGCTTATTTTGCTTTGATTACTTCAGATTTGCTTGCTTTGAAACAAAGATGAAAATGCTTGCAGGCTTTTGGATTGTCATTTTAGGTTTGAATAAAAATGTTCAGGCTTTAAGTTTTCTAGTTTGTATTTTGTTTTACAGATTTTGTTTCTCTTTGCTTTTGAAAATTTGAGGATAGAAAAAAATAATGAAGAGAAAAGAAGGATGAACATATAGACTTAAATTATGATTTTCTTCCAAACGTAAAATAAAATAAAATTATAAGTGACACTTGTTAACATTTGGCATTATACTTATTAATCTACTCACATTTGTTATTTAGATGTTTTATAAGCTAACACTTGTCCTTATGCATTTTTTTATTAAATGTCAATAAAAAGCTTTTGTATTTACTTTTCTAATTACTAAATACTTTTTCTAAATATATAGATGAAATTCTTTAAAGAAAATAAAATAAAAACTAATTTTATTCTAAATAAATCATATATATAATATATTTTAAAATCCAAAATATACCTAAGATATATATCCTTTAAATTTCAAATTTTAAATTCAAATTCAAATTCAAATTTAACAATCAAATCTAAAATCAATTCAAATATATATATATATATATATATATATATATATAAACAAACACAAATTAAATTTGTAAAAGATAATTCTATTTAAAATCTATTTATATCTATATGTATAAACAACACATTCTTATTATTGTTTGAAAATATCGGTTTGCCAATTTATCCAAAAATAATTATACTAGGAGGATTATCAAACCAATACTTTTTTATATGTATAATTGTATTACCAGAATTATTAATCTAACTTATAAATCAGTTTTGTTACTAATTAAATCCAGTTAATTTATCAATTGCAGATATTCTAAAATCCGGGTTATCACATTCCTCCCCCCTTTGAATCTTTTCGTCCTCGAAAAGGAACGATGCCAGAATTATTAAAATACTTATTATCCAAAAATTATTCTTTATCACTTTTCTAAAACACTTTAAAATCAACATAATATTACCAAAATAGTTTTATAAAAATACTTTTATAACTCGATGTTTCCACAAGTCCATCTTTGTTCTCATAGAAATTCGGTCATACGTTGATCAAGAGTAAGACTGAAAATCTATAAGTGCTTGGTAGACCCGTTTTCAACATCCAGTGAAAATTCTTTAAAAAATAATTTTATTGAAAACCTTGTGAAAATATAGAAAACATTTTGAAAATAGTGGAAATATCTTTGGTGAGAATGCTCTGGAAATCATCACCCCCATCCATGGTCGCAGTTACATCCTAGGTTACGTTGCCATCACAGCAAAAATCCATGTAACTGTAGGCACTCCGCGCCCCTCGATTATGCCATGGAACCCACCACAGATCGCAGTTACATTTCAGGGTTACGTTTCCATCACAGCAAAAGTCCATGTAACTGTAGGTATCAACGCCCTCGATTTTTGCTGCCAAATGAACTTCACCACTCCCACATAGGTCGTAGTCTACCGATGTAAAATCAAACGTAGAATGTTGGCTCTCAACAATACACACGACTTTCGCTATGTCACCATAGGTCGCAGTCTACCGATATAAAATCAAATATAGGCTATTGGCTCTCAACAGTACAAACGACTTTCGCTATGGTCTGTAGTAGATCGCAGTTACATCGAGTTACACTGTTGTCATAGCATAACCCAAATGCCTCTGGGGGCATCAGTGCCCTTGACTTTCGCTACACACTACACATAATCCTCAGAAACTAGTTTGTCCGGACTCCTCACAGGATCAATTTTAGAACTCCCCCTTAGGGTTCAGGTAGTACCACCCTGTGGTACTCCTATGAAGTTTATTTTAAGGGAGCGCCTTTTTCCCCCTAGCCAATCTCTAAACATTTTATACTATACTCTTATAGTATCTTTCAAATCATACCATTTATGATTTTCATCAAAATCTCCTTTACACAAAATCAATTCCCAAAATCAATAATTCTCAAACTAGGCTTTCCAAATTCCAATATTGATTTTCCCAAAAATCAAAAGCCTTCCCAAAATCCATAGGTTCCAAAAACCTTTCCTCCAATACATTCTTATAAAATCCTTTATATATATAGATACATATAACCTTGAAAAATCTTTGAATTATTTGTATAAATTTCCTTTTTATACTTCAAATACTTTTCAAAAACCTTTCCTTCTGGCTATAGATCCAACATGGGAAGATTTATCTTATATAACAAAGATATATAACTTTGTTTATTCCAAATCAAATATTCAAATTTGATTACTCTATAAAGTCACTTACCAAATTACTTGCTTTCATAAAGTAAATTTCTACCATAAAAATATCCAATTTCCACTTTATTCACCATATATATCACAAAATATATTTTTCATTTCAAAAACCCTTTTACAGTTCTTATCCATAAATTTTCCATATCAGTTTCGTTCAAACCTATACGATGTACACATATCACCCGTATGCTATATCAAATCTGATTGCTCACTCAATCACACAATTTCACTTCCGAACTAGTATCGTCCACCCGACTTCCCAACGCGGACTTAGATCTGGTTTCTTGATCAAAAACCGTCATTCTCCTTGCATAGTCATAACTATGATGGGGAATATATAGAATCAATCAACAATCCATATCCAGATTCACCGTCGAAAATCGAGTGAAAAATCCCAACTCGGATCGATATACTATCTCGAAATTCTGTGCTCGAATCTGGATCAAATCACTATGCGAATAGAATAGTATACGTACATCCTACATATTTATCTTTATTGGTTATTACCCAAATCAATTCTCTTTCTATCCACCGTCATTTTAATTTCTATTCACTTACTCACAATTTCTTAAATCCTTATTTGGATTATGACCTTAATTCTTATCTCAAATGGATATTTAATCATAAACAGTTTGAACTCTGTCCAGCTTAAATTTAGAAAATAGCTTGAAAAGTTTAAAAATAGATAATTAGCTGAAAAATAAGTATTAGTTTGTAAAATAGCTTTTAAATAGTTAAGTAGTTGTAGAATAGTTACAAAATAGTCAAATGGTTATAAAATAGTTAGAAAATTGCAAAATAGTTTAAAGTAGTAATTAGTTTATAAAACAATTGTAAAATAGTTCAAAAAGTAGTTGTAAAATAAGTATAAGATAGTTTTGGGTTTCAAAAAGAAAAGTTGTATAGTAAATAGTTAGGAAAATAGATTTAAAACAATTTAAATTAAAATAATTTATTTGAAAATAGTCCAGAGCCAAACTGTTCAATTCCCAATCTTCATTCCCATCAATTCAATTTAAATTTCCATTTCTATTTAAATTGATTCAGTTCCACTTTAAATTTTAAACCTATTCATCTTTAATTACAACTCCAAATTATTCAAATCAGTTTGGACTAATTTCAAATTGAACCCACTTCAATTCAAATCATTTCAATTCCTGTTTGATAAATCCTAATTTCAGTCTCCACTTTTTAAATCATCTCTAATTATATAAATTCGAGTTAAATTCTCAATTGTTAGTTTAACCTCTTAAACCAAATTAACCTTTATTTAAAGTCTTTAAACAATTTAATTCTGAGTCCAAATTTCAAAATTCCATTTTAAATTATCTTTACTTAACTCATTACAAGGTTCAAGTAAGAGTTCAAAGCAATTTTAATTTACAAGTTCAATTCTTAACATTCAAATCTTAAGTTCAGGGAAATTCTTTATCCTTAATTCCAAAATAAAGTTTTATTTCTTATTTATTTCAATAATGGATATATTATCACAATCCATTTCATCATGTATTTAAAAAAAATTCAATTTACAGTTTATAGATTATTAATAATGACGGAATGATATCATCCACACTACTTAAAACATCCATCCATTTTCTATTTCTAGATCTCAGCCCAATTTGAGATCATTCATACTTCCCATTTTAAATCAACCATTTAACCTACCAAGTTAAGTTAAATTTCAATTTTTATCTTGAAATTTCCAATTCAGTTTGTTTGTTCTAAACTTATTTAACTTCTTCTAAGTTAAATTCAATTCATTCATTCAGTCAACCTTACTCAAATTTGAATTCCCACTTCAAATTTTAAACTTCACATTAATAATCTTCCCACCTATAAGTTCAAAAACTTATATCACCTTGGGTTTTACATCAAATTTCAAATTTAAAACTCAACATTTGGGAGTTTTATTTCAAACCATCTTTGATATTATGTATATTCCTCATATATACATATTATTTCCTTTGCACACCAAGTTATCCTTAAATTTTAAACCACCTTTGGTTTTTAATTCAAAACAAATTCCTTTAAATTTTCAAACAACTCTTGTTTGAAACAGGACCCAGATTTAAAACTTCATAATTTAGATCATCTTTAATTCCAATTTATAAGTCATACTTCCCTAAATGTTTTACTTCGTTAAGCATTTCATTTTGCTTACTCATTAATACACATTATATTACAACAATCATTTATGATAATAACCAAGATTATCACATCTAGAAACTAATTCATTATTATCTTATTCAGAAACTCTTTTCAAATTCAAGATTTTAATTTCAGTTTGAATTCATTTCAAACTTATCTTCAACCAATTTCAGTTTGGTTGTATTTCAATTATCACTAAATTCTCATTATTTTATTTAATTCCAATGATTTAACAACCAATTACCTTAATATTTATTAGAAAGAAATATTGCTTTATATATCAAAATATAATCTTATATAAATCATTTACCTTTAAAATCATTTAAAAACCTTTATATAAGAAAATAACAAGTGTGCTCTCATATATTTATACACTCTACTCATTCTAGGGTTCTATTGACCCTATCCTCAATGAGTACGCCCATCAGAGCCAAAGTTCTTGCTTAACCTCGCTCCGATACCAAATGTAACGACCTGGAATTTTCGATCCCGAAAATTCCAGATAGTTAGAGAAAAGAAGAGAAGAGATAGAAGAAGAGGAACAGAAACACCAAAGCACAATCTCACATTCGTAGTGGATAAAATATAATATCAATAATATCAGTTTACAAAGGAAAATTGTACTTGTCAAATTACACATTAATACATCAGAGTTACAACATTTACACAGACACACCAGGTAGATATAATCAACCTGTCCTAGACAAAACTACAATATATATATATCGCAGAGGAAACACTCCATACGATCCGGCCATCCTCGCCTCCTGAGCTCCTGAACCTCACCTAAAAATCTGTAATACTCGGTCTGACCCAAGCATTACATCAAAGTAACACCCGGGTCAGGCTGGAAACCAGCGTGAGTAACCCATCTAACAAGAAATAGTAATGCATAAAATATACTTAAAACCCGGGTAACTCGTACTGCTTTAAAAGTTCACAATTAGTTAGTCAATGCTTATTCCACAAATCCAATCCCTTAGTTTCAAGGTGCATATTATTCCATTCCAACCTATTAATTTCACATATCAATCTATAGGAATCATTGTAGGTTACAAATCGAAGTGGGTTCGGGTATTTACTGATACCCGACCCCGGTCTCTTCGAATTCAATACCATCTTTAATTCCAAGTTGTTTTAAAGTTAAAACAATTTGATTCAATTTATTATCTATATTCACATAGATAGATAATTCACAATATCACAAATAGATAATCCACATTATCATCATAAATAGATAATTCACATTATCACCATAGTTCAACCAAAGCATCCATATCGCAGATCAGTACATATCTCATATCAGAGATATCAAATAAAGCAAAGCATTCAATATCATTCAGCCATCCATTAGCAATGATCTATACCATCTCTAATTAATTTAAAGTGAATTAAATTAATTACTTTATCTCTAACTAATTTAAAATAAATTAAATTAATTACTTCATTCTATAAATCCTGCTTACTTAACCATTAATTAGTTACAAATTAATTAATTAATTAATCACCATCTAATTTCCATCTTAATTAATCATCCTAGATTTATCACTTTTGAGTAATTAATCATCCTTAATTAATTACATCATTTAATTATCTTCAAATACTTTATTAATTAATTCTTAAATTAATTACACTAAGTAATTAATTATTAATTACTTTCACTAAGTAATTATTAATTACCATTACTAATTACTCTACTAAGTAATTATACATTAAGTAATTATACTTAACAATCATCCAATGATTATCTTAAATTAATTAAACTTAATTAATTAACTAAAACTAATCACATTAAACTCAATTAATTACAATGAGTAATTAATTCCTTAAGTACTTTCATTAAGAAATTATACTTAAACAATTTCCATAAATGATTATCTTTAATTAATTAATATAATTAATTAAAATTAATCACATTAATTAATTATCTAATAATCCCTAGTTAATGATCTTCATTAACTATTATTAATTCTTTAATTACTTTCCTTAAGTAACTATACTTTAATTAACCATTATTAATTATAAATTAATTAATTTTTAATTATCAATTAATTAGTCTCTAATTACTTAATTAATTAGGTGTTTAACTGTAACTTAATTAATCTTTAATTACTTGATTAATCAATTTCTAATCATTAATTAATAATCTATACTTATCTAATTAATGATCCTTAATTTTCAAATTAATTAACCCTTAATTAATTAAATTAAACCCTTAATTACTTAATTAATCCTAAATTATTAATTAATTAAATTAAGTAATTACTCTTTAATTAACTTTAATTTAATTGATCTTAAATCAACTTTAAGATAAAATACTATCCTTATCTATGACTTAATTGTCATTTACAAAAGCCTTTGAAACCTCTACTTTAAATTTACTTACAGATTTCATTTCAAATTTAAGTTTTAAAAATGATTACAAATTTAACTCTAACAAAATTTAAGACAATTTAAAAACTTTCAAAATTAAATATTAAAGAAAATCTTATCTTATAAAGAAATTTATAAGAGTTTAAAAACCAAATTATTTAAATTCAGAACTTGTTTTTATTTAAAAAAAAACTGTTTAACCAACTGCTTCGGGTTCAACCCTAGCCCCACTCGATCTCTTACTCGAAAAAACCATTTTTTTTCCTTCTGTTCAAAAATTTGTCTTAGAATTTTAATGTTTAAAAACCTGGAAACCATTCACACACGTAACTCGAGTCATTCGCCTACAAATGCTTCGAGAAATCAATAAACCACACGAGACAAACCCCGAGGAACAACAACTTCCCAAACCCACTTCAACTACCTGACATCTCGTGCACACATGCACCTACACCGGCGAACCTTGCCACTTCGACCATCCATGATGACCCTCACATGACGACGATCAATCTTGCACCAGAATCCGACTTCCAGAACATCGATTTACCCTCAAAACTTCAAGTAAAACTGCACTAATCTGAACCAAGACCAAAACCTGGAACCCCCCTCACGCTCGCTTCTCCAACTACCAGAATGTCAGAAGCTCCGGCTACCACTTCGCCGACGTCCAAGCTTTCATATCCCTGAGTTCTGTTGAACTCGATCGTCCAGGGTTGCCGTGATGAACGAAAACCCCGACCTAGTCAAAACTAGGTTTACAGATTAAAAGGATCAACCACCGCCACTACAACGCCTTGCTCCTCCATCTAACATTTTTCCCTAAGTCTCCGACCATCCCTGCATCTCCAGTAAGAACCACAACTATTCCAATCAACTAGATCACCGGAGAAAACCCAAATCTTCCAATACTGATCAACTTGAACTGCTCACTCAACCTAAATCTAAAAATTATGATTTTAGTTTTAAAGATCATGATTTTGAATAAGCTTTCAGATTATATACCTAGATCAGTGAATTAATATGTTAGAAATTTAACATAAATCAAGCTTGCACTGTTCTACCGAGTTTTCCAGAGCAGATTTCAAATTTAATTTATTTAAATCAAATTTTAAACTTTACTTCTTGATTAAACAAAAAAATTTAGTTTATATTCAAAATCCTAACAGAAACTAGATCAAAAGGAAATGAATTTTGTTTGAATTCTTAGCCTCGAAACTGAGCACAGTCAAGACACAGTTACTACTGCCATATACATATGCACACATTCATATATGTACATAGAAATGCACTTATAAATATACACACAAACATGCATATTTTCCGAGATAATCAGGCAACCAAATTCATACTTAAGATTTTAAAAAGAATGTTACTCACCTGCAAAACTTTGAACAGAGAAAACAGAGGACACAACACTTTGAATCTGGAAATTGCAGCTGATTTTAACTGGAAGCTTAATGTTTGATTTTTGAAATCTACCCAGTTTGAAAAACTTGAATTGTACTTTTCATATTTTACTTTGATTACTTCAGGTTTGCTTGCTTTGAAACAAAGATCAAAATGCTTGCAGGCTTTTGGATTTTCATTTTAGGTTTGAATAAAAATGTTCAGGCTTTGAGTTTTCTAGTTTATATTTTGTTTTACAGATTTTATTTCTCTTTGCCTTTGAAAATTTGAGGATAGAAAAAAATAATGAAGAGAAAAGAAGGATGGACATATAGACTTAAATTATGATTTTCTTCCAAATCTAAAAGAAAATAAAATTATAAGTGACACTTGTTAACATTTGGCATTATACTTATTAATCTACTCACATTTGTTATTTAGATGTTTTATAAGCTAACACTTGTCCTTATGCATTTTTTTAATTAAATGTTAAGAAAAAGCTTTTGTATTTATTTTTCTAATTACTAAATACTTTCTCTAAATATATAGATAAAATTCTTTAAACAAAATAAAATAAAAACTAATTTTATTCTAAATAAATCATATATATAATATATTTTAAAATCTAAAATATATCTAAGATATATATCCTTTAAATTTTAAATTCAGATTCAAATTCAAACTTAAAAATCAAATCAAAAATCAACTCAAATATATATATATATATATATATATATATAAACAACACATTCTTATTATTGTTTTGAAAATATCAATTTGCCAATTTATCCAAAAATAATTATACTAGGAGGATTATCAAACCAATACTTATTTATATATATATATAATTTTATTACCAGAATTGTTTATCTAACTTATAAATCAGTATTTTTACTAATTAAATCCAATTAATTTATCAAATATAGATATTCTAAATTCGGGTTATCACAATAGGGGTGCAATTAACTTAGGTGAAAACTCGATAAATCACTCGAGAACTAAACATATAGACATTAGACATCACTTTTTAATGGATCACGTAGAAAAGGAAAATATATCATTAGAGTTCATAAATATAGAAAACCATACTGTAGATTTATCTACTAAACCACTATATGAAGCTACCTATAACAGATTAAGATGAGATCATGGTATTTATACTTTAAATAACTTAAGCTAAAAATGTCTTAGTTTCATATAAATAGTGTGAGTATACTTTTTACATATATGTATTTTTATCTCCCTTTTATAACGAAAAAAGGGAGAAAAACTTAAAAAGAGATAAAATATTATTAAAAGGATGATAAGTAAACTTATGTTATATATCATATATTAAGTGGGATCCACCTAAGTTTTTCATGCATTTTATATTTATAAAGTTTTGTAGTTGTCTCCATCAAGAAGGGGGAGAATGTTAGAACCACGATTGCATATTTTGATGATCACAACTATAAAACAAATGCTGCTAATGTTTTATTGAGTTATTTCAGGCAAGTTTAGCAAAACATAGGAAAACAAAGATGTTATAACATATGGAGATGGAGCTAATATTATGTTAGATCTTGAAGATGATACTTAGAATATCAAGTTGATGTTAATAAAGAACAGACAATGTCACAGCTATGCATGAAAATGAGCTTCATATATAAAACTATGTGGAAGCACCGTTTGTGTCGATTTTAGAGTCGTATTCTTAGAATATTTATTAAACCACTTAAATGGTCTCCAAATATCCTGAAATTTGACCACAACCTCCATCATGTATCTATGAAGGACCACAAATTTTCTTAGAATTTTTTGAAGCATCATAGACCAAAAAATGTCTTTAAGCCTTAGGTTTGCATGAAAATCACCAACCGATGGACCGATCCCATGGCACTGGTGCATTAGTAGTTGAATTTGTATTGGCCTGCAATCCAAGGCCCAAAATCTTTTGATTTTGTACCTTCTTTCAGTCATGACATTTCGCTACAAGACATCTAAAACTCTTCGTCGATGGCTCCTAACCTCAGAAGCATCCCCAGATGATTCCCACCCATCCCTTTATAAATTAAGGCCTTGCAATCATTAAGATATTCAATTTTCTCTCTCGATTATATAATTTCAATTATGATTCTATGTACCTACTTTCAAAACAATAGCAATTAATATATGATCACATAAATCCATATAATTTGCTGAACTCCAATCCTTAAAATCATGTGCCTCATCGCAATCGATCATTTAAAGTGGTAAAAGGATTTGTAAAGAATCATTAGTAAAATAAATATTCAAAGATACATTATTGCTGAATTTTATTTTCTAAAAAGGTACGAAGTCCTGTTGGTGTTTTTTATCAGGTGGTGTTGAAGTCCTGTTGGTGTAGTTCGTCAGACATAGTTGTAAAATCTATTCTTCCGGGTTAAGAGAGGGTTTCATAGTGAAAATCCAGAAGATAGTCTAGGACTTGACATAGGATGGGCTATTCGATGCAGGATAAAATCTCAGTGCACTCTATTACTTTATTCACTACATTTTATTTTTATTGGTTAATTATATTAGTCTTACTAGAAATCATATTTCATAATGCATAAGTTAGACTATTATATCATAGACCCATAACTTTTAATTTATACATGTAAACACACACACATACATATATTAAAATAAAACTATCATGTTTTGGAAGACAAAGGCATATATAAATGGGAAACGTGTTCGTTGCGATGTAAATCCCAACACTTAAACAACATTTACATTAACTATGTACACTCCTCATATGTTGTGCTCACTCTATACACATGGGTGCGTGTGATGTGCTCATCATTTTATATAATTAATTAAAATTAAACTAAACTAATTTTAAACAATTATAATAAATGAAGAAATTTTAAAAGGAAAAATTAGAAAAGTTCTAAATGAATTTATACTACATAGTCCCAACAAAGGTCAAATAAAGTAAATTTTTACCCTTCAACTCCATTATAGGCTAGCCCAATTCCTTCATCGTTTGCCTTTGAATTTTGACCTTGAGGTATATTAACAAATCGTACTCCCGCAAATGATGGAAAAAACATTATCAGATGTATGATATATAACTCCTAACTCATGGTTCCTTATCCTAATTTCATTTGACCTTGACAAATGTCAACAAACTGAAGGATATTATTCACTCGTATTTCATGACGGCCAGAGTAAAAATGTACATACCTTGAGGAATATTTACAAATACATACATATGTCTCACCTCCTCTATTGAATATATTAATAGTACTACACATAACATTCTAAGCTTGAGGAACATCAACAATTAAGGAGTACGCAAGTGATTTATTAATATATTTAATGGTAGAGGACAACTTTATATTAAAGATTCATAATCTTTAATATATTTAATAAAGTGATAATGACTTATGGAATAATGCATTTCTTATGAAATACCCTCGTGATTCAAGTGTTAGACATATATGAAATTACAATACACATACTCTACATACGTATTGAATATATTTTAGCTAATATGTTGATGTGCTCATGAGAGTGTACTAGCAAGGATTAATAGCTAATACCTCGGTTAAAAATAATAAGAAATGAAGCGATACTAATATGTGGAGAATTAAATAGACCATGGTTTAGAGTAGTTCAACCAAAGGTGGTCTGTGTCCACTATGAGGTGACCTTTATCATATCACTTCAGTTATAACGACCTAAATTACAAGCTAGAGTAGCTATCAATACTAAGGAATTCTCTTTTTGGGCTAATGTTTTTCAATCCTTCTGAAGTGGCAATGCATAATGTATTTATAATGGTTGAACTTAATGCTTATATGGCTGAATAGGCGTAGGAAATGCTTTGGGATATTATTGGTGATTTACGACTAATAATCATGCCAATTGAGATGCCAGGTAATTTGTAGGATATGAACGTAGACAACTAGCGGGATACATTATGGAAATGCCCCCAAAACATGACAGATAGCTTGGGGGCCTGAGGTGGCTATAACGAAGGTACTAGTGTGTCAACTAAGTGCCTAGAGGGGTTTCTCCACAACAAGACAATTGTTAGATGTGTGTCACGACCCATCTTCCATCTACTAGAAAGACGTATCATGAATTAAGAAAGAAAGGGATAGAAGAAGAAAAGATAGGAAAGAAGAAACTCAACAACAATAGATTCTCACAGCGGAACGAATGAAATATAATATATCAAATAAAATATTATATAGTATCATATACATCAGAGTTACACAACTTATACAACTCATATTAGACAGTTATAAACACCTGTCTAAGTATATAACTCAAGATATCACAAAGATACAGACACAACACAAACACAACGGAACCACCATATATCTACACGCTGAAGCCTCCTGCTCCAAATCTCCTCCATGATTCGTCAAGCTAACCTAAATCCCTCGACTATTCATACATAATATGAGTACCCAAGAGTTTAATAAAACAGAAAATAAACACTTGGGTCTGACATGGGTCTGGTGTGAGTAAACGGTTTGAAGTTGCTTAACTTTTTCAAAATCCTTTGATAGGAAGGTATCACGTAAGACTTCCTACACATAAACAGGGAAATTTTTTTGCCTTACGCTAACCAAAATATTTGATAGGAAATCCAGTGATATTATAATAGGGTCTAGGGTTTTCAAGTAAAATACAGAAATAACCGGAATGCTTACATCTCACGTTCCAACATAGTTGGACACAACTAAAACGTACGACACGTATTGGAGTTTGGATTCCATACAATGGCAGGGCTACTAGGGTACCGCCCATCACAATACGGGGCCTAGATCACCGTACTGAGGATCCACCCTAAATCCTCTGCAACACAAGGCCGAAACCATCCCTTATTGGACAGTCCTGAACAAGACCACCCCGTGGTTGGCGTGACCAACCACATACTAAGCCGAAATAGAAAGGGACCTCTAGACAGAGGTAAATCTCGTCCTAGTTGGGTCTACCCACTTAACCTTGCTGCACCTCCCCTGTTTTAGCCATTTTCGATTGATGAGGCTTGAGGCTATGATTACCTTTATAGAACACATCTATCTTAGAATGCTCATCGTCCACCTGATGATGTTCTGAAAGCATTCAATCTATACAAGTTCGTTTTGGGTTTGAACGAAACCAAAGGCACTATCTCGTTGCACTCATTTTGGAATCACCCATAGAGTCAACGACCATAGCCCTTGCACTCTGAATCACCATCTCGAACCTGAAAGTACTATCTCCGTCAAACTCATCTCAGAATCACCCTTAGAGTTATTCTGACAAATAGTTCTTACACTTCAAGTCTTCACTATGCTCTTCACTTGGATTCAGGACCTAACGTTTAATTTGGATCGATGTGGTTTTCGGATATCCAAATATGGAAACCCGATCCCGCTCTCATCGAAATCCAAAACGTCATTCTAATGTCCAAGTTGTTTAAAGGTTTAAACAATTTCAACTTATATTCAGAATAACATAAACAGATAGATGATTCACATAATCACAATAGATAATTCATATTATCCAAACATCTCACAAAGCAGCATATATCACATATCAGAGATATCACATCCAAATCATCCAGTATCAATCATCCAATATAAATCAATCATCCATAAGCAGGTTTGATTCACTCTTAAACAATTTAATTAACCTTTAATTAAATTAATTATTAACCTTTAATCACTTGAATTACCTTAATCCTGCTTACCATCATTAATTAATTACAAATTAATTAATTAATCATCTCTTAATGATATTCCATAATTAATCTCCCTTGATTAATTATCCTTTAATTACATTAAGTAATTAACCTTTAAATTAATTACACAAATTAATTATCCTTAACCATAAACAGTAATTAACATTTAATTACTATCATTAATTACATTAATTAATGATCCTCCTTTACTTCTATTAATTAATTAACTATAATTAATTACATTAATCCTTAATTAATTACAATTAGTTAATCATACTTTAATTAATTACTTCCATTAATCAACCTTGATTAATTTCATTAATTATATTAATTAATGATCCTTATTAATTAATTAACCCTTTAATTAACTAAATAATTAATCTTTAATTAACCACCTCTTTAATTAGTCTTACTTAATCATAAACAGTAATTAACAAAATAAACAGTAATTAACAAACTTGTAGTTAATTAACTCCTTAAATTAATTATATTGATCCTTTGATTAATTACACTAATTAATTAATCCTTAATTACTTCATTAAGTAATCATTAATTAATTACACTAATTAATAATCGTTAATTAATTGCTTTATTGATTAATTATCTTTTTAATTAATTACATTTAGTAATTAATCTTAAATTAATCACATTTAATAATTAATTAATCACATTACTTAATTTATCAAATTAACTAAGTAATTAACCCTTAATTACTTCCATTAATTATCCTCTAATTACTTTCATTAGTTAATTACTCTCTTAATTAATTACCTTAACAAGTAATTAATCACATCATTAATTAACCTTAATCCTCTAATTAATTAATTACACTTTAATTAATTAGCTTTCAGATCAATTATATTAATTAATCTTTTAATTAATAACACCAAGTGATTAACCCTTAATCACTTCCATTCAATTACTTCCATAAGTAATTTTCCACTAATTACTTCCATAAGTAATTATACACTAATTACTTCCATAAGTAATTTCCATTAATTACTTCCATAAGTAATTCACTTAATTAATTAAATTAAGTAATTAATCCTTAATCAATTTCAAGTTTATCCTTAATTAATTAAACCAATTAATTATCTTAAATTAATTACCTAAATTAATTAATCATCTCTTATCTCTTAACCACTAGTTAATGATCCCAACATTAACTACCATTAATTACTTACTCTAAGTAATTATCTTTTAATTTATTTCATCATTAATTCATTCTAAATTAATCACATTTAATAATTAACTTATCTTTTAATTACTTTCATTAATTAATTGTTTTTTAAATTAATTACCTTAGTAATTATCCTTTGATTATCAAAATTAATTTATTACACCAATCAATTTTATTAAGTGATTTAACCTTTTAATAAATCTCATAATTTAAATACTCTTAATTAATTACAAACTTAATTAATTTTAAGATAATTCTTTATCTTTATTAAATACTTAATTATATCATTTAACTTCCATTTGGAAACATTTTGCAAACCATTTTATAATTGAAAGTATATAATTTCCTTTAAACAAAAAATTAAGCATTAAATTTAATTATCAAAATCTTTGAAAACTTGTTCAAACTTATTTAATAAATTCTTATTCTTTAAAACTAAATTTTCATTTCCATTTAATATATTTACTTTAAATATATTTAAAACTTAGTTAAACATTCTTTTTTAAAACCAATTGTACTTTTAACTTGGAAAACTTGTTAAACAATTTCTTTACCTTTAAACTTTGATTTCTTGCTTTAAAAACTGTTACAGGTTTTCTTTAAAACTTGGTATTTGATTTTACTTAAAATTTTAAAAACAAGGCTTGAAACAACCCTAACCCGAGCCCAGCACCCAGACAACTCGACCAAACACCCGAGTCACTCGTAGCCACTCACGACTTCGAGTCATCCTTACATTCGCATGAGACAAAGCCCGAGCCACCACTTGAACCCATCGTCCAGACACAACATGCATGTGGTGCACGTGCCCCGGCGCCTCCAACCTTCGATGATCGTCGCGGCTACCTTCGACTACCACTCGAACCCCAACAACCACAAACGAAAACCCAGATCGAACAAAAATCCAACGAAACAAAATCGAGCTAAATACTCGACCCTACTGGAATCACCATGGCCGGAAAACCCCTTCTCCCGGTCGCCTCTGACCCCGAGATCACCGGTCCAGCACCCATTCGCACTAGCGCAAACTATTCCGGCCTCCCCACGGTGACGAAATCACTTCGAACACAACCTCGACCAAACTGCTCTTCGAACCCTACTTCGATCCTTCCTGGCCACCACAACCACCAGAAAAATACTCCATTATTTTTCCTAAGACCGACAACACTTCGACCACCTCCAACCCAAAGTTCGACTCTCACCTCAATGCCAAACACCGAATTCGATCAAAACCCAAATTCTGGTCATCCCAGAATATCCCAGCATTTGCTTATCTAAAAATTATGATATCTTCACCTAAATTCATTATTTCCTATCACTAATCCGTATATATAATCAAATTTAGAAATTTTGATGATTTATTTCTGACCATTATTCATTTCCTACTGTTATTCCTGTTTTAAAAATTGTTTGTTAATTCAAAGTTCCAGAAACTATTTTTAAAATTATCATCATACATTAGCAAACAACTTCCACTTAAACATCAAAGTCTAATATTGATGTTATTGGGAGATTTGAATTTTTGAAAGTAAAACCTGGACTGAAACAACAGATAACAGGGTATTTATATATATACAGACCTACTTACTCATATATACATACCTACCAATTCAATTATATAAACACTGAAAGATTTTCATGCAACATCAATATCAATTCATAGATTAACACATGCATTAGAGCCAGTCACAACTTAAACTATTTTTTTAAAACAAATGTTTACTCACCATTTTTGAAAAGGCATAGCAGTTTTTATTTTTTCCCAGGCTTTGAAATTTGGAAATTACTTTGCTCTTGAAATCAGAAATCTTTGCATGCTTGATTAATGTTGATTTAGGTGCTGAAACTTGCTGTTGAATTGAAAAATCATCTTGAATGCCTGCTATTGAACTTTGCTTGAAACTTGTTACAGCTTTGGAAATTTGCTTTGAGAATTGTATAGGTTTTGGAAATTTGCTTCAGATTTAATATCAGGTTTTTGGAAATTGAATTAGTGAAAAGTTTTTACAAGATTTTAGTTTGAAATGTCTTTTCTTTCAGCTAAGAATAGGAGAAAGAGTTGAAAGAAGAAGTGTAGGTTTTTATGAACTAAATTATGAAAAATTAAAGAAAATAAAAAGTAAGAGATGACACTTGTTGAAAAAAAATTACATGTGACAACTATGCCACTTGTTAATTAATTTAGACAAATGTCATCACAAATTCACTTTAGCTTACAAGTATTTAAAAATGGATTATTATGTTTAAATCCCTATTATAAAAGTATTTATATTTTCTTTTAAATTATGTAATATGAATTTGTATTTATATTTATGTAAATGTGAATTTAGTAATTTACTTTATATTACTTATGTTTACAAACTATTCTAGTTTAAGCGATATTTTGAAAAGAAAGCTTATTTAAAACTATATATGTATATATTTATAACCATTTTAGTTTAGTACTTTTTTTAAAAGAAAACGAAACAAAATAAATTTTATTTAAACTATCACATTTTAAAAATAAATAATTATCTTATACTTTGAAAATATAGAATTAACCTTAAATTAGATTTTGAAAAATATTAAATTTAAAACAAAGCTTCAAATCACAATATATATAATAATTTGAAAATATATCTTCTTATTAAATTTAAACCAAAGACTTCCTATTACAATGTGTATACACACACACACACACATTATGATAGAATATATTAAATTTCAAAACAACACCAAATTATAACATATACATACATATATATTAGAATTTGAAAATACATCTTTTATTTAACAAAAGATCTCCTATTCACAATATATATACCAAATATATATATTATAAATAGAATATAATTTTATTAGCTTTGAAAGATATGCCTTATCAATTTTAAATTGTTATAAAAGATCTAATTAAATATAGCCTAATTAAGTATTTACTAGCCTTTGAAAGATTAAATTAGCAATTTAAATTAAAATTACAAAAGAAAATTATCAAACCAATTAATTTCTTAATAAAGATTATTAAATTGATATTGTCCAAAATTCTGAGTCATCACAATGAGCCATGCTGATGGATGTTAATCTTTCAGAGAAATGGAATAGGTGAGGCATCTCTTAAATCGAGGAGGCTTGATGCTTGTAGAGAGGTTAAGGGAAACTAAGTGGTTCTAGTCGGTATTAGTGGGCCTGCATAAGGATGATAGCATATAAGGATACTGTTTAGATAACTTTTCGGTTGGCTAAGGTAACCACCGAAAGGGCCCCAACTTATCAGAATAACTCACCTTAATCTTGTCGCCTGCTGCTGGGAGGTGACTGACCGTCGATCTTATCGAAGTGGATAAGATATACTATAAATGGATCTGTACATGTTACCAGGTGAGATGCAAAGCGATCAGGCTATGCCTTGATGAAGATGACACATGGGTTCTGATTGCTGCTATTCGGGTCGGGTAGGTTAAAGGCTGTTGCTGTATGTGAGCTTAAGGAAACGGGATGTTTCATTACAAAAAAATATATTATTTATTGCAGCAAAAGACAGCCACTTACTAGTACTTGCTGTAATTTTATTCAGCCGCGTATTACTACCGCAAGCTACAGCGATTGCATTTTAACCATCAAAAGTTTGGTGGTTAATTTTCACGCTCCCGCTTTTGTTTCTTAATTTCATTTCTTCCACCTTTACTCTCTTCCATGACACAACAGCCTGTTTCTTCTTCCTCAAATTCCATAATCTCCAAAAAACCTAAATTAACAAACGAAGCATTCAAATTATAGATGAAGGAAAAAGGTGAGCTATTTATCATGTCAATCTTTTATATAGTCAAATATATTGGAATAAACTATTTCGTTGACAAATTATGTTCGAGTACTGACTTTATGTGCTTATTTAACAACTATTTGTGTAAATTTTGGTTTTATGCTATCAAATTATCAGTGTTGCATGAGTATATAATTGTTTGTTTAAGACTTCTGAGCATGGATAGTTTAATATCGACTGTCAATAGAAGTTCAAGTACAGACTATCAATGTGTTTGATTGTGTGAATGTTTATTATGCCACTCTATGTAGTTTTTTTTGTTTCTATATATCTGAAGTTTGTTGGACTTATCTGTTACCGTTTTAATTTTGCAGCCAGAGTATTCAGTTTGAAAGCACTGTTCGATTTATCTGGTCTCTTATGTGCCGCCTCTATAATGTTATGTTAGATAAATGAAACTAGCAACCTAGGCATGAAACAAAATTAGGTGATAATGGGTAAAACAGCAGACTACAAACCTCGGTTATGATTTTGTAAACTTGTAAACAGTTCTGTATTATAAGTATCTGAAATACAATGTTTCAGATTATAAACTCAGTATTATGTGTTACGTAGAACTACATAGAAGACGATCAAGTATGAGAGTTTCCTACTGTATCTTACTTAAAAGAATAATCAACTAAGATTGAACTCAAACATCACAAAATAGATTACAGCTATTAGTTACATAACAATTAAAAGGAAATGTAAACAATTGTTCCAAGGATGAACTTCGAAATTTATCCGAGAACAAGCATCATAAAGCATGCAACATAAAAAGAAGTAATCAATGAATATAAACAGTTTAAAAGGATCAGGGCAAAGACAAGATAATAGAAGGATTTATAGTGTTCCACTATTTCTCTTTAGAGCATTTTTGTTTGTAAACATAAGTCAAATTTGTAGAGTATAAGGAAAATAACGATAACAAATACGTAGATATTTTGACAGTTAATTTTGCGGACATCTTTTCTTCAATAGGTTTCCAAATTTCTTAACCAAATGCTTCTTCTTCTTTTGCTCCAATAGAAGTACAAGTACAATATGAAATGTTATCCTACTTGCATAATTTTACATATAGAATTGATTAATATGGGAGTATGGTAATAAACAAGAGCAAATATCTTAAGTAATATTGAGATTTATATATTCCATTTTCATGGATTTAAGTCTGCATACGATGAATGTGAAAGTGGAACTAGTGGTCATCTTGCAAAAGAGGTAAAACTTGGCAACTTGCTTTTTGTCCACTTAAATGTGGAACATAAATAAAACTAAAAATATGCGGCCCTGTAATTGGATATTTTCACTTTCATATGAACTAGATAGATGCAGATAGCTGTACATTCATATGAATTGTAATTCATATGTATTATTGATAGAGATTATTAATGTATAGTGCTTTGCTTTTTATTATATAACGATTGTTCTGCTTTTATACACTTGCATTCAAAAGCTTTCATCTTTTTGCTATTTTGAATGATGGGGCTGTGTGCAATTGTAGTAAAACCAAAAGCAAACTAGCATTATTTGTAATAGAATCCTTAAAAATCTAGGTGTATGATCATTAACCTAAGTCAAAATAACTATCTTGTTGAATTATAAGTTGGTTGAATATCCCTTATAATTTGAATAACAAATTTTATGTACATGCCTAAGAAAAAAGCTTATTAGTATCATAATTATTTTGATGGAAATTTTATATATTTGCATTATTTCGCTGTATGAGTTCAACGTGATCGATATTGTTTTAGTTGTCATCCCTCTGTAAATTTGCTTCAGCCTGTATTCTATTATAACAGACGCCACAAGAAAATCAGCAGTGGTTACAAAGATTGGCAAAGTGCACTTGGAACACTTTTAGGTTGTTACCTGAATCTTTATGTTGAATAGTCAATCAAAAATCCACTTAGTTTTTGTACATTTTATTATCATTTACTTTATCAAATCTCTTTATTTATGAACAAATGCATATTCCAGATGGCTATATAAGGAAAATTATTTATACATGTGGTTAATTGTTGGTAAGAAGATTGGTATAAAGTATAAACACTAAACTATTATGATGAGTAAAATGCAGTCTTTGAATACTGCCTGAATTACTCTTCCTAACAGCAACATCAAATCCTCTTAGTAAGCATATCTATACATTAACTCTTCCCATCCTAGTAAGATAATATCCATAAGACACCCACTTCATATACACTTTGAACATGAATATGAAATTAAAATGCATAATGTTCAAGCATTGCTTCTATCAAATATAAGAACGTCAAATGTGACTACATGGGTAACCATGATATAACAGCTTATACAAGTCTTGTTGCACTACAATTCTATGATTTTGTGAAGCAGATGTTGGTGTTGTTGTACTGATGCACATTTCAAAGTATTGGATTAACGTTACAAAGATGAAATTTTTTTGACTTCATTTTGAACCATACATTTTCAGTCAAATCTAGTTGCCCTCTTATTATTGTTGTCTCGTCATGAGCAAGCTGCACACCCTTACCTTCCTAAAATTTAAAAATGACTGATGTATTTAGATCAGTGGACGTTGCAACTATTTTCGATGGCAATTATTACGAATTTGAACCTGATAGTCTACTTTTATTTACTCCTTTATATCACTTCATTTGAACCCGATGGTGACCATTAGGAATTTTAAAAGCTCAATATCATCCATAACAAAATCATATTCGCAATTAGTTGTATTCTATATAGAACGTGTATCTATTATTTTAAGCATTCTACTCTAATAAGAATCTGCAATTTAGTTATACACAAATATTGGAATACAACAATAATCAGTACTCTTTTTTTCATTTTGTTTAAGATGTGTAATATCGGTAGGGAATGAATGAAATATTTTCATCTTATTTTGTGATTTTATTTCCATTGTTATTTCTGAAAAGTATTAAATTACCATGTTTTTTTAGAAATTTGCTTGTCACAATATTGTATTTATGGTGATGGAAAAAGATTGGGTGCATTTACACAGGTAAGAGTACAATTTTAGCTTAAGTTTAACTTGGAAATTAAAATAATGATTTTTTTGTCGTTTGTTTTTATACCGTAGAACCAGTAGGGAGTACGAGCAAGGAGCAAGGGATTTTGTGCATGCAGCAAAGAGAAATTTAGGGAATATGGAAAAAAATTGTGCCCTTGCTTAGTTTGTCAAAATCTTACTCGCCACTATGATGACATTATTGTTGAGAATATGATTATAAGAGGAATGGATCCTTTATAAAAGTGCAGTAAGTGGTATAGTCACGGTGAGCAAGTAAATGTAGCTAAAAAAGTGAAGTTGGATTACTTCAAGCCATTCAATTTGAAGACGAAGAGTTTGTCAACCATACTTTTTTCTCCGATGATAAAAATAGCGATGATGCACAAAAGCGAACAAATGATTTTCATAAAAAATTGGAAGATGCAGAAACTCCACTATACCCTGACTGCGTAGATCAAACAAAATTATCTGCTATCACTGCACTGTATAATCTTAAATGTGAAACTGGATTATCTGATAATGGTTTTGATAAGCTTCTAAGTGTACAACAAATGTTATTACCCAAAAATAATGTCCTTCCAAAGACATTATATAAATTGAAAAAGTTTTTCAAAGTATTTGATATGGGATTTGAGAAGATTCACACCTGCAAGAATGATTATTTTGTCTTTAGAGTACAAGGATTTGAATAGATGTCCGAAATGTGGTTCTTCGAGATGGAAGATAAACGAGCGGACGAAAGAGATAATGCAAAGTATTTCGGCCAAAGTTTTGAGATATTTTCCAATTATCCCAAGATTCAGAAGAATGTTTAGATCCCAACGGATGGCAGAAGATCTAAGGTGGCATTTTAGTAATAAAAGCAATGATGATAAAATGCGTCATAATGTGGATTCTTTGACATGGAGCATGATGGATGATAAATGAAAATCATTTTCAAGTGATCCGCGTAACCTTCGACTTGGTCTTGCTACCGATGGTTTCAACCCATTTGACATTAAGAGTTCCGAGTATAGTTGCTGGCCAATGATGCTTGTGACATACAATCTCTCGCCTATATTGTGTATGAAAAAGTAGAATATTATGTTAACATTATTGATCCCTAGTCCAAAGAAACCTGGGAATGATGTTGATATCTATTTAACTCCTTTGGTAGAAGATTTGCAGCATTTATGGAGTACGGGGTGGAGATTTATGATGCATTTAGCAGGACACTTTTTAACTTAAAAGCAATTTTGTTATGGACTATAAACGACTTTGTAGCATACGAAAATATGGTTGGATGTTATGTAGAAGGAAAAAAAGGTAGTCCATCATGCGGTGTTAATACTCATCATTGGTGCTAAATTATAGTCAGGAAAACGCCTATATGGGATACATAAGATTCTTACCTCTATCAGATCCATTAAGAAAACAAAAGGCTTGGTTTCATAACATTGTGGAGAAAGGTAGCAAACCCCGAATTTTTACACGGGGGAGATATTTTTGTTACTTTGAAAGATTTTCCAAATGATTTTGGAAAAATTGAAAATGAAGAAATACAAATAGAGAAGAGAACAAAGAAAAGAAAGTGTACTACCTACAAAGATGATAAAAATGATCCTACAAAAATAGAACTATCAAGGTGGAAAAAAGATCATTTTTCTTTGAATTACCATATTAAGAGGATAGTGTTCAAAATTTATTTTATTTATAATAATATAACTATAAAATTATATACATTAAACTTTCGTATTAATGATGTTTATAGGAATTTCCGCTCCACTACAATTTAGATGTGATGCATATTGAGAAAAACATTGGCGAAAGTTTACTTAGTACAATGTTGCATGATAGCAAATCAAAAGATGGTATTAATTTTTTTTGGAAAAGGTACTTTATATAAAGAACAAAATAGCATATATTTCCTTGATATGCCTCATTAAAACCTTACAACCCTCCTAACCTATATGGGTACCTTGTAAGGAAAAAGAGTACATATCAATTCCATATATTAACAGTACAACAATCCAATTACTGGACCCAGCTGTCAAACAGATGGAGGAGAAACAATACTGACGAAATCACTCTCAAAACCATCCGTACGAGCAGCTGGAACCAGAAACAAACAAACACTGAACTATATTAATACAACAATAAAGTCAAAAAGCAGGTCAGCAAAACAACAAAGCTACCGATGTTGCCCATCTAGAAGAAAAGGAGACCTAATCCCCAAATACACTGAACGAAGTCACATTCGCCAAGATGGCAGAAGAAACTGACGGAATCAGTTGTAGGAAAAGAACAATTTCTACAAGCTCTCGTCGCACATCACGCTGTAGAAGATCAAGGGGGCCGAAACTGGGCGGGAGATCCAGGCATCATGTTGAGATTAAACAAGATAAGACTTTCTTCTGAGTTTAATTCACCAGCTTGAATTTTATGCCCAATAAGGTGTTTGCTGTCAAGTAGGATATGCTTGATTCTTATTTCAAATGGTTGTTCGATTCCATTAAAAACACGATTATTGCGTTCACGCCAGATGTTTCATACTATATTGGTGAAAATGATACTGAATATATTAGCATTGGGAGATTTCATTTGCTCCTGAGCTGAATTGAAAGCAGACAGAGTTGAATTGAGTTCGAAATTATAAGAACTTGGAAGCTTAAGCTTAGGAAGAATATCCATAAGAATATTCTTCGAATATGAACATTGAAAGAAGAGATGGTCTCTGTCCTCATTATGGTTGTCACAAAGAGCACATTTTTGGTTTATATTTGGGGACCATTTTCTAATTCTATCTTTAGTATTCAATTTATTTTTAATGGCCAGAAGGGAATTTATAGACATTTTAGGAGCACAGCCTTTTTCCCAAATAAATTTGGACCAGTCATATTCGGCATCTTTGTTTCTAAAAGTATTCCATGCTGATTTCAAAGAGAATTGACCTTGTTTGCTAGGAAGCCACCACCAATAGTCTTGATTCATGTGATGGTAAATGGGAGTTTTCCTTACAGCATTATGTTTTTGCATGGGTATGAAATTAAGATTTTGTTTCCAATTACCATTCGAAATGAGCTGAGAAACTTGTTTATGACAACCATTGAGAGTTCTCATGCAGTTCCAACCATAAGAGTCGATTAGTGAATAGCCTTGAAGCCATGGGTCAAACCAGATGTCAGTGTTAACACCATCCACTATTTTCCTGTCTATATATCCTTTACACCATTGTCTAGCACGTAGAATGGTTTTCCAAGTATGGGAAGCATTGTTATCTATGCTGATAGTCCAGAAATTATTCTTTTTGCAGTATCTATTATGCATCCATTTTGCCCATAAAGAATTTCCATTTATGAAGTTCCATAGTAGCTTAGTAGCAGCAGCTGTATTTAAGTCCTCAATTTTCCTGATACCCAGACCACCTTCATTCTTGGTTTTGCATACATCATTCCATTTCATGTTATGTGACTTTGATTTCCACAGAAAGTTTGAGCAAATTGAATTTATCCTTTGAATAATTGATGCAGGGAATTGGGAGACTTGAAGCCAAAAAATCAGCATTGGTTGGATTACAGTTTTGATGAGTTCAGCTCTACCACCTATGTTGAGTAGTCTGGTTTGCCAATGATTAATTTTTTTGTTAATTTTGTCAATAAGCCATCCAAAATCTCTAGACTTCAAAGAATTGTTTAAAAGGGGAATTCCCAAATAAATGATAGGCAGATTATCAATTTTGAAGTTAATGATATCTGCTATCTCCTGTTTAAACTTGGCACCTTTACTAAAGAAGATTTTAGATTTGTCATTGTTTAATTCAAAGCCTGAAAATTTTGTCATGTCTTGGAGAATATGATGAATAGTTTATGCATTAAGAATGGTTGCTTTGACCATAATTAAAATGTCATCAGCATAGAGTAGGTGGGTAATCATCGGCTAAACTTGATATACTGGGCTAATATTTCCTTTAATATATTCTATATCCAAAATTAGAGTGAGGAATTCCATTACCATAGCGAATAAGTACGGGGAGAGAGGGTCCCTTTGTCTTATTCCTCTTGTGCTATGGATGAAGCCATGAGGTGATCCATCAATTAAAATAGAAAAAGAGGGGGTGGATATACATTCATATATGATATTAGCAAAGGTGATAGGAAACCCCATGGATATCAGCATATGATGGATAAATTCTCTGTTGATCTTGTCATAGGCCTTGTGTAAATCAATTTTCAAACAAAAATTACTTGAAGTTTTTCTATTAAAGCTTCTGACCATTTCATAGGCAAGTAGTGAATTTTCAGAGATGGCTCTATTTGGGATGAATGCATTCTGATTCATTGAGATTAATTCATTCATAAATGCTTTCATTCTGTTGCATAGCAAATTGGCTAGGATTTTATATGTGACATTACAAAGAGAAATAGGTCGAGAATCAGCAATATTCTTAGCTTCTGGAAATTTTGGGATAAGGCAGATGAAAGTGTGGTTTATTTCTTTAATGATTTTTCCAAATTGAAAAATTCCATTCATAGCTTCCCAGATATTAATTTTAATGCCATCCCAGTGGAGTTTATAAAATTTAGAATTAAATCCATCTGGGCCAGGGGAACTGTTATCATTAATCTGAAAAAGTGCCTCTTTAATTTCACCATCGAAAGTATTTGCATAGATTAGTTTTTGCATTCTCTGTCAGAACTTTCTTGCAAGTAATGTTAGGAAATTGATTTGAGGCTTGTGGCAATTGAAATAGATCAGAGAAATAAGTAACAGCTTCGTGGGCTAAATTTTCTGATGCTGATTTCCATTTACCTTGACTATTGATAGACCATTTGTTTCTTCTATATGATTTGGACACAGAGATTTTGTTGTAAAAGAAGTGTGTAGGTCTGTCCCCTTTGAGTAACCAGTTAATTTTCATTTTTTGCTCATTATCAATGGCAATTCTTCTCACCATTTCATGCAATGCATCATAACCATTAGTATAGATATGCAGTAGATTGACATCCAGAGGGTTGCTAATTAATTGGTTATATATGCTGTTATTATGTTCTTTCAGATTCTCAATCATAAGATGCATATTAGGTTTTGAACTTAACCAATTTTTCAGATTGCTTTTCACCTGTTTCATCTTGCAGATCAGTTTGAACAAAGGGCAGCCAGGAGGATTGCTATCCATCGCTTCAGTGATGATAGAGTTATAATCAGGGTATGTATGCCAAGAGTTCATGTATTTAAACGGTCTTTTCCTCTTTCTAAAATTCTGAAATTGAATCATAACTGAGATAGGGGTATGATCGCTCATCGAATGATTTCCAAAGTTTATTCCAAAATTATCAAATTTGTCTGTCCATTTAGAATTAACAAAAGCTCTGTCTATTTTACTGTGAATAGAAAAAGAATTACCTCCTCGCCAAGTAAAAAAATTGCCAGTGAATTCCGGTTCAATTAGCTTAGATAAATTGATACAGTCCATAAAGTTGGGATCTCCATAAGAGTTAAATCTACCGTTATTCATTCGTTTATTGTGGTGAAGAATAGAGTTGAAGTCACCTGTCACAATCCACGGTAGATTAACTATATTAGATAGCTTAATGATATCTTCCCATAGAGCATTGCGATTATCTTCTTCATTATGAGCGTATACAATGGTGTGTACAACACTAGTATCATTAACATTATGCATTAAACTGGTTATGTGTTGTTCTGTGGTGTGAAGAATGATAGTAGTCCAAACCAAAGAATCCCAAAGAATAAAAATACGACTTTTCTGACTAGAGATGTTATGAGACATTTTCCACCTATTATCCACTTTGTCCATGAACCGATCAATTGCATTTGGAGAAAGTTTATTTTCCAGAATTCCTATGAAGGAAAACTTATTCGAATTAATGATATTTAAGATTTCTAGTTGTTTGCAGGGGGCATTCATCCCCCGAATGTTCCAGATTAGGAACTCCATTAGCAAACATTAGTAGGATCGCTACTTTCTTCTCGGGGGGTAGCTTTCCCCGTAGTTTTGGCTTTTTTCGTTTTTTCCCTTTATTTTTTAGTTGTATAACTAAATTTGACCATGCAGGGTTCTCTATAACATCAGAGTTCGGAGAAGCTTTGAATTCAAAAGGAGTCTCCTCTGATCTCAATTTGCGAGTTGGTTTTGATCTAGCAATGCATGGCGAGTCCGAGATACAGGAATCATTCTGTTGATTGGAAGGGGAAATATTGCCTCCATTCATATCTTTAGACATCGAATCCAATTCTTCAGGCATGAGGTGATCTTCAGTAGCAACGTTGGGCGTGGAGTCCATGTTAGAGAGAACTGAAAACGAGTTGTTCTGCATGATATGATTAGAATTTGAATTGTCTAAATTAAACTTAGGATTAATTTGTCTATCTTGGACTGTATCATTGTCATTCAATTGCTGTTTTTGATTTATGTTATCCAATTCAGTTAACTGACCGATATTGTTATCATTATTAACACTATTATTTGGAATGATGTCATTTTGATCTATAACCATTTCAGAATTTCCCAGTTCAATAGAGTTTTTCTTTTTTGGTGTCCATACTTTAGTAATTTGACACTGACTCTCTGTGTGTCCAAAACTCGAACAGTTGGAACAAGCAACTGGTTTCCATTCGTAAATTACATCTTGCCAAGTAATTTCATCTCTCTCATTTAAAATAGGTAGTTTGCTAGGGTAGTTAAAGCTATTGTCAATTTCAATAAGAACTCAAGAAAATGCAATCTTAATGATTCCTTCCGTAACTTTGTCAAGTTTTATAGGAGTTCCGAGCACAGAAGCAATACGGCTAATTCCTTCTTCTGTCCAATAGTCAAGTGGCAAATTGGGGAGACGGATCCAAATAGGGATAGAATGTAATAGTTCTTTATTAAGTTGCATTCCAGGATGCCATCTCTTCATCATCAACAGTTTCTTATTATAATAGTATGGTCCTCCTTCCAAAACATTTAGACAGTCTTGCTCTTTGTTGAACTTTATCACATAAAAACCATTTTCCATAGAGAAGATCGAAAATTCCTCGACTGGTTTCCAAACTCTGATGATATAATCTTTGAAATATGGATAATATGGTTTCAGTCCTACTACGTAAACTACAATGGCATTATTCCATTGTTTTCTAGCGTCCAGTATAACTTCAGAGGGCATTTTAGCGCATTTTATAGAATTAACTTCTCGAGGCTGATAAAATTTCAGTGGTACATGGAGGGGAATATTATTACCTTTGACAATTTTGTTCCACGCTTTGCTCTTTTGTGATGCGAAGTTCTAGGCGGGTTTTTTTTGCATAGAGTTGAAATGATCTGAACGGTGGATATCTGATTTATTAGGAATAGGATTAGCATTGAGATTAGGGGATTGACCATCATTACGAGAGAGGGGGTATGGTGATTAGTCAGATTCAAATTGTTATTCAAACGACTAGAAGGATAGGGTTTGTTTTGTCTCTTCCATTTTCAAGAAAGAACTGGAGCGAAGCCATCATCAACCGCAATCGGATCCGACGTTGATTCACCTGGCGCAAAGCCAGGGGGGTGATCTAGGGAAGAAGGCGACATATCAGGAGCAGAAATCAATGGAGGAGGGGGAGAATCGATAGAGGCCATGTGGGATCGACAGACGACGGTCGCGGTTGATTGAAGATGAGAGGAAACTGGGGAGAAGCAATGGCGAAGTCAGGGTATCCACGGGAGCGAAGGCGGCTAGGGTTTCCTATTTTTTATTATTTCTTGAAAGGATTCAGAAGATTGGGGAATCCAACATGCTTTATATGCACAACCTCATGGGAAGAAAACCTATCATCCACCGGCTCCGTATACTTTGTCTAGATCTGAAAGAAAACTTTTTTGCAAAAGATTTATGACTTTAAGGGACCTGATGGTTACTGTTCAAATTTTAAAAGATGTGTGTCGTTGGAGGATTGCAAAGTTAGTGGATTGAAGTCGCATGATTATCATGTTTTAATGCAACAAATGCTAGCGGTTGCAATGAGAGGATTTCTCCCAATAAAACCAAGGAAAGCAATAACTTGTTTGTGTACATTTTTTAATAAAATATGTCAGTGTGTTCTTGATAGAGAGAAGTTGCAACAAATGGATGATGAGATTGTTATAATTTTATGCGATCTTGAAAGATATTTTCCACCTTCATTTTTCGACATAATGATACATCTGACAATTCATCTTAGTAAAGAAGCTCGATTATGTGGACCAGTTCATTTTTGCCAGATGTACCCCTTCGAAAGGTATATGAAAACACTTAAAGACTATATAAGGAACTATGCATGACCCGAAGGATGCATTGCAGAAAACTATCTCGCAGAGGAATCTATGAGATTCTTTGGTGATTTTCTACAGAAATCATCAGAATCAGGGGAGAAAGAAGGTAGAAACGAAGATTATGAGAATGACGATGAAATACTCGAAGGACGTCTAATATCAACATGCAAGACAATTACATTAACGGATAATGAGAACGAAGTTGCTCATTTGGCCGTGCTAATGAATATGGCTATAAAGGAGCCATGTTTAGAGCAAGAACATATTTATTTTATTTTTATTGTCTTAACATATGTGTATTATAAGTGTAACTTAGCATCTTTTATATTATGCTAGTATGCATTTGGAAGAGCTACAAAGTTCGAACAAGCAAATGGAAATAAATGCTACATTGCTATGAAAAATGTACACAAAAACTTCGCCGATTGGATTAAAAAGAAGGTTAATTATATGTTTTAAATTTCATTTTTTGGTTTGAAAATATTATTTTTGACTACATTGAACGAATTGAGTTTTTTCCAGATATCTATTAACTCAAATGAACATGTTGAATTATTAAAATGGATTGCCTATGGTCCAAATAGCACTGCTTTGTCCCGCAAAGGATATACAATTAATGGGTTACGTTTTCACACAAAAGATGTTGAGAGAGAAACTCAAAATTATGGAGTGGCTTATGATTCTATTACAATGTGTAGAGCAAGTGCGAATGATGCCTTCTAAGTAGTAGATGTGGTCACCTATTATGGGATTTTGACTGATATAATCTTGTTAGACTATCATAATTTTATATTGCAATTTTTAAGTGTCATTGGGAAAACATTAGAAATGGAGTGAAGTTTTAAGATGGATTTACTATTGTTAATTTACATCAAAATCAAGCTTCATTCTCGAAGGATCCGTATATCCTTGCATCTCAAGTGAAACAAATTTTTTATTCAAGAGAGAATGACTCTTCTAATTAGTATGTTGTAACGAAGGCACCACCAAGAGGTTATCATGAATTAGAGACAATCAATTCTATTGAAAGCACAAACAGTGTTGTTCAAGATTGTGAAGAAAATGAGATTGATGCTGATTTTTTGGACGATGCTACTTATGTTAGGAAGGATAGTGAAGACATATTTGAGAAAAGTTTTAAAAACCATCATTGATTACGCTTGAAAATGCATGAGAAGAAAAAGCAAACCCTATCATGTAAGTTTTATTTAAAAGCACATGCAAAGTACTTAGTAATTCTTATATGTTGGCTGAAAGAAAATGCAGACCCTACTTTGCTCTTACTTATATTAGCAAAGTACTTGGTAGTAACAAATCTTAAGGCAGCTTACTTGTCTCTTACTTGAATTTTAGATTTGCTGTACTGTCCTACTTTGCTCTTACTTATCTATTTTACAAGTTGATCATTTAGAATTTCATATTGTTTTACAAGTTGCTCTTACGAAGTTGTAAAATCATACTTCATATCAGCAATGGCTAACAATCCATATCAGCAATAATATGGTGGAAAGTCCAGTATCAATAATATTCCCACTTTCAGGCTAAATGCTAATGCAAATGTAGTTATTAGAACTTTTCTCAAGCCTAAAATTCTAAATTCAAATGCAGACAAACTAAGTTTTGGCTAATAATGCATATAAGCGTAACAATCAAGACTCAACACTAGTTATTCACTATGGAAACCCTTGCCCTTCACTGCATTGACCAATGTTTTTCACGAAAATACTTTTTGACTAGAAAAGGCTATTCTAGTGATATTTAAAAACATATGAAATCTGAAATGTTATCGTTTAACTTAACAAGTGCAACATAAATTAAATTAAGAACTCAGATACCGACCTCATAGGAGTAATAAGTTGTACAACTTAAACGTATATTCCTGTAGTTTACACTCTATATTTATCATCACTTTCTTTCATACAATATCATACCAAAACACGAAATTATTTACATTTTTACTAGACTAGAAGAGGTTGACACAACATACTGCTCACATTTTAGATGTCGAAAATAATATCATTAACATGTGGATCAATTACCCAGTTCATCAATAATGTGTGAGATAACATATATATAATGGGAAAGACTATTCATGGGCAATATTCTCTGTTGCCATAAAAGTGCAACATTGAGCAGCAGTGATGTAAAATGCTCCAATTATTTGCTGAGCTGAAATACAAAGTGTATGTTTTTTTACAGCTAAGATTTGCAGCCACCATATATTCTAAACACATCATGTAAAAGGAGTTGTTATGATTTACAAACTTGCATTAAGGAGCTAGCAGTTTATAATATTTGAAAATAGTTTCACATATTAAGGTTATCAATTACATTATCTACAGTTGAATCCATATGGTGATTAAATAGCTACTTTAAAGAACGTCTTGCTGCACAAAGAAAAGAGAGAGAAAAGGAGACTGCATAACTCGAGTTGAAAAAGCAATTAAGCAAAGAGGAAAGATTCAAAAAGAAGCAGCAAAGGCTTGCTGCTTTAGGTATATAATGAAGCTTAATTTTTAACTTCTTTTGGTAAATGATCATTATGTCTATCTGAATGTCAATGATTAGACATTGGGGCCATAACTATCGCTAACGTTGAGTGCCAAAATGTGGAACATCGAACCAAAATCAAAGCATATATGATGAGCATGTTAAACTAAGCTATTGTTAAAAATTGGCTATGAGGTAAATGTACGTTTGCTTTGTATTCGACCAGTAGTTAAAATATCTGTAGAAATCTTTGGAATATCAGTTTTGTATGATAAATATCGCATTTTTCTCATATATTATTTTTTCCTCTTACCTAGGCTAAGAATATAATATCACCTCTAGTATCAGTTTTAAACCTTTTTTCCCCATTTCTCTCTCTTCATAAACATAACAACCTCTTTCAGACACAGTCAGTGTTCTTCTGCAATGCAATTAAGCCTAGTAATCAATTGATCTACTAAGAAAGACTGCTATAACTAAATAATTAGAAGCTGAATCTCAAATTTTGACGAACTGACTAAATATTACGAACCCGTAAAGGAGTCAGTTTATGGGAGTTGTTGTTGATTAGGAAATAGGTGTGTCTAATGGAGCTGTTGACTAGGTGGCACTTGTGTCTGAGGCAGTTGCTGGTTAGGTAGTATTTTTTTAGGGGGTTTACTGATTAGGCAGTATTTGTGACAGAGGGATTTGTAGATTAGGCTAAACTGCAATTTCTGCTATTGGTTTTTTTGAACTGGTACTTTATATACAACAAATCATTGGGACAGCATATCCCATGTCAAATAAATGCTTGAAAGCAAGTTTCAAACTTGTGACTTCCTGCACCAAAGCCGAATCAATTAACCACTTGGAAAAAGGTGCTTGTCGATTTCTGCTATTGTTGCTGCTGCTCAAAAAGAAAATATTCGAGTTTGTCCCATTGAAAAATAATAAGTTAATCTCTTATTTAAAAGAAATTTATTTATTTAAAAAACTTGTTGTAAACTATCGCTACAGATAATAGATCCTTCAACTTTGTATGGATGATTTATTATTATAAATATCGAGTGAAGGACGACTAATGTAAGTTGCTTCTAATTAATTATAAAACAAAGATGGTAAACAATATGAAAATTGTGATTTATTGGATTGGAGTGAGACAGATGAAATTGTTGCGGAAGGAAGAGTTGTGCGAAATGACCCAAAGGAGCTTGTCCAACAAATCCCTTTAGGGTCTGATGCTAGGAAAATCATAATAGACACCATGCAGAAACCGGATGCTTTCTTGTGAGACCTTTACTTTATTCGACATGCATTGGAGATGTTGAAGGTGAGATTGTAGCGTGGCCAGCTACTAGAGTTGTTTTGTGCAATTTCGATAACTTTGATAAAGAAGATAATGGGGGTAATCTTTCATCTTTATACTAATTAATTTTTTAATTTCAATGTACAAATATAATAATATGTACATTTTTATTAGAGTAAAAGTAACAGCGTAGACAATAAATGCAATTGGAGTGGGAGTGAAGAATTAATCGTCAAAGGACGACTACGTTCGAATGATCTAAAAGAACTTATGAATGATGTCCCTCTTGTCCCGACTTCCATAGCAGTTTGGATAAATAATCCAAAAATTGAAGATGCTTTTCTATGGAGGCCCACTAAAGGGTTGACACGAGTTGGAGAAGCCATTGGTATCAAAGTTGCATAGCCAGAATCAAAAGTAATTATCGAAGCATCATCAAATAAACATACCAGTAGTGTCGGAGTTGTCGAGAAGGTAGGTATCAAACTTATTAATATTTGATTCAATCATTTTTTCACCGTATAAATTATTGAAGCACATAATAAAATAAACTCTTTATTTAATTGATACAATACAAATTCTATGGAAAACAGTAAATGCAAGCTGATCGATTTGTCGGGAAAGAGAGAAATAGTTGTGTTAGGCTGTGTGTCTTCAACCGATCCAACTTTAATGGTTCATTGTGTTCCTTTGGGGAAAAATGCAATCAAGGTTTCAGTAGATATTGTAAAAATTCCAAAAGCACGTCTATTGAGAACAACATCCGATTTAGAAGTTATTGAAGATGTCTTGGTACTACGATAGCTTGGCATGCTGTGAATGTTATAATGGAATCAACTTCTAGTAAGTATAATTCAAACTTTGTTTAGATATGAGAATTTTTCTGTTTAGTTGAATACTGTCTTAAATTCATATATATTCATCACCATGGTAAAATTAGTTTCAGAACTGAAATGGAAATATCACAAAATTAAAAAACTGCAGCATGAAGTTTTAACTTCTTTTAAACGACAAATTCAAGCTTTAGCTTCAGACAACAATTCTTTTCTTACAATAATTCTGTTTCAACTATAATTCGTTGTATATTATAGTAAATGATAACAATTAAAGAGAATAAACATTGTACACGGAATTACGTAATAACAAACTGTTAGTTCAGTATATATTAACTTGCACTGGTTTTCTACTATAATGTATATATAACTTGTTTTTTCAGTTTTCTTTGAATAAACTGTTTTATGTTTCAAGTAATTTATATGTCTAATTTTTCTTCAGGTAAAGGAAGTTGATAGTCAGTGTAAATGATGGTGGGAGGCACATATTTGGTACGAAATGTTATAAAAACTGTAAAATACTTCAACATAAAATGCTTACACAGATGTTAATACCGATTAGTTCATTAACGTAGGCCAAGAGATGCTGGAATTGTGAAGTCAGCATGAGTGGCATATCTTACCAGTGAGGAAAACACACATCCTTGAATTTAAAGGTACACTTGATGTTAACCTATGCAGCAGAGTTGAATTTATGTCTACTAAAGTTCATTTGACATTCATGTCCATAGTTGATATAACAATTGCTTTAGCGTTTACCATTCTTTAAGACTAAATTTGAAAATTGGTTTTTTATTTGAAAACGTAACTAGATTTTTTCTCTCCCTGTTTTCCTAAAACCATCATTTACCTAATAATTATATGTCTTTACCATTTGTGCATCTCATAGCCTCATATCTTTGCTAAATTTGGACAGATACAATCGCCAAGTTATTCAACTCTACCCTAAATTTTGATACAGTCTGCCACTAGTTATTTTAGCTCCAGCTTTAGAAACCAATGTCAACTAAGCAACAGTCTGCCACTGCTTATTTAGAACTTTTTCAAACATAATACTCTAATTATTTTAGCATGCACGGTCCGCCACAGTCTGCCACTAATTATTTTAGCTCCAGCTTTAGAAACCAATGTCAAATAAGCAACAGTCTGCCACTACTTAGTTAGAACTTTTCCAAACATAGTACTCTAATTATGCTTTTTGACAGGTGTTGTATGATGCTTAGTATTTTTGTCTGTTAGTTGAGTACGTATTACTGCATGGGCAAACATACAACCGCATAATAGAAATGTTCAGTTTTACATATGATTATGGATAATACTTGAAAATATTTGAACATAATTCAATCCCATGCATTGGTATCACAATATGTTTGAATATAAGAATGGAAAGTGAAAAAAAGCAGTAGTTGGGTCATTTGGCTGTAAGCATAACCAAATAGTTAGTGGTTGATGGTTACAGAGACGATTTTTGTCCTGAAAACTGAAGGAAAACAGCATGTGGTTGATGGTTACACATGGATGGTTGCAGTAGACGAAAGCACTATAGTTTGAACTTCGTAGGCCTCTTTCTTGCATTGATTGTATTTAGACTTTGTGGTGGATAAGTCAGAGGTAACTGAAATTTATTCAACATCCTAAAGTATGCACCGGAATGCAAAGTAGTTTACTAATTCCATTACAACATATTTTGATTGTAATTTTACCAGTTATTATTGTACAAATTCAATCAACTACGGAGGATTAGTCATAGATCTCTTTTCTTGATAGGTTCATAACCCTCAAGTATTGCAACTGCATAATAATCAACTGGCATGTTTGCATCCTACACTGCAGTAAACTGGACAGATTATCGTGGGGCCATAATCATTTGTGACTAACATGCACACGTATGTGCTTCTTTTTGACAGGTGTTGTATGATGCTTTTGAGGTTGCTACATGATGTCGCGCTCTTTCTCCTTAAAGTCGGTCATTTTGTGTATTTATCTTTTTGATTAGCTACATGATGTCGCACTCTTGTTTTTAATATGTATCATTTTTATTAGCTACAGTTGTATGTACTGTTATTTTTTGTCATAAATATTTATATGTTTAATACTCCATGTATGAAATATTATATATATATATATATTGTGGTTTGGATTATGACTCCGTTTGATTATGTATATTACAATGCGATAAGTGTGGTTTTTTGAATTATTATAATATATTAGTTGAAATAAGCTTGGTATCTAAAAATTGTAAGCTTGAATTTATATGGTAATAAAAAAATGCCATGGAATTTTTTGATAGCGTTTTAGTTAGGCTATGAAAAGAATTTTTTTACACTTTTAAACTTTTTATGGCGTTTTAAGTAGGCTATGAAAACTTTTTACAGCGTTTTAGCTGGCTATGGAAATACTTTTTTTTAAAGCTTTTATACTTTTTATAGCGTTTAACTAGACAATGAAAAGAAAATTTTTATAATTTTTTGCAGCGTTTCAAATGCGTCACAAAAGATTTTCTACAGCAAGCTTCAAACGCTATAGAAAATTAGTTGTGCCAATACGACCTGTAAAAGATGGCAACAAAAACGTTGTTAACGGTCCATTTTCCATGGCAATTTTGAAACGCTATTGTATCTCTTAGACTTATTACAACATGTTGATATATGGCATTTATAGAAATGGTGTAGAAAGTTTTAATAGCGGTTTTTAAACGCTATAAAAAGGCCTGTTTGTTGTGTTTAAGCAAGCTGGCCCACTTCTTTATTTACAAGAAACATGAGCAACATTCCACCACCCGTGCCCGTGCTGTGTGTTGGGCTGAGCTTACTTGCATTTGTTGCCACATTAAATGCGACAACATGTATCATCAGATGAATGGAGAGGATAATTTGTTTTCTGAAACCCTCAGAGGTAAATTGCCTATATTATGTAGGGATTTGATAGGTGGATTGATTATACCTAAAAGGTTCAAATTTCCTCATACATGGTGAATCCATCGGCATACGTTGTTCCCCTTCGTGCATTCATCCTTTGCTCCTCCTTCGTTCCAACCTTTATTGTGCTTTTGAAGGTATTCTACCACTAAAAGACTAGTGAAGCCTCCTGTTTTCTGTAAATAATTCAATTCTTTCTTCCAAATTCTACAACCTCAGTAAGTGATTCTCTCTCGACTTTCACCCATTCATTTTTCGCATTAAGCTTTTTGTTGGATATCACCTTTTCCAAAAATGATTTTCTGTTATTGATTTTTCTTTAGCTTGGTAACACCCCTAATTTTAATGCACGAAATTTGAAAATTTAATTATTATAGGATATTTAAATGGAAAGTTGTTAACATATAATTTGCTAAATTAATTACTTAATGTTGGATTTAATTAAATTAACAAAGAGAATGGGTTTGATTAAATAAGATTTAATAAGTTTAAGTTTGAGGTAGGAGAGTAAATATTATGCTATACACTCCCCTCTTCCATATCCATAGTCATTTCACTCCCAATCCAAAAAAAATTAAAACAAGGCCGACCACTATTAAGAAGAAAGAACATTCAAGAGATAATAAGATAAGTTAAATAAGGCAAATTCCATCATTTATATTGGATGTTTATCATGCATGTTGAATGAATTAATCATGTATATGATTGAATGGTTATTATATGGAAAACTGGAAATTTCCTAAATGGTTTTGTTTGAAAAACTATGGTTTTTATCTCCAAAGAGTCTAAATTTTTGATATGATGTTCGGATAATTATTTTAAAGTTGTTTTTTTAAATTCATAATCTTTGAATTATTATGGATTTCCTATGGAAGAAAATGGTTGATTTCAAAATTTAGTTATTAAAAATATGAAGATTAAATACTGTGGTCCGAATTTTAATATGAAGTTAAGGATGCAAATATTGTTTTTTATGGATTTTTGTGGATTTTCCCAAGTATTTGAAATCTAATATAAATTGTTTAATGCAAATTGGATTTGTTTGCAAAATATGATAATATATATTTGAGGAAAAATTAACTTTTGGTATAATGGAAGTAAATTTTCTACTTTGATTTCTAAAAGAATTATGAAAAGATGAATATTGACCAACGATATTTTGACAAATAATATAGGTTTGGTGAAAAGTTTATGCTTTTAAAGTAAAATTTTCAGTTTTGGAAAACATTACACAAATGCCAATATAAGCCCACAAAATCCCTCATTTTTATGCACGAAAGCTATTGTCCACGATAGCTCTATTTTAATTAGCTTTTGAAAGCTTTTGTTCAACACACAAAAGCTAATACCTACGATGGCTAGTTTTTCCAACTTTTAAATATTTACATCGATAATAAACAAAAGCCTTGTTTTGATTATCTAGGACAACTCTAATTTTTTCTAACCATCAAAAGCTTATTTTAATTAACACCCATGTTACGAGGACTATGTTTATTGAGATGGAAAGCTATGTTTTAGTTAAAGCATGAAATTTATATTTGTTTAATTCATGAACCTTGTTATAAAAAGCACACTTAAGTGTCACTTAGGCATCACTAAGTAGTAAATTCATATGCAACGCTTAAAGAAAAGAAATAAAATTAAGTGATAAGAACATAAGTGCGCTTAAATTAAAAGCGATGATTAAGCACTAATAAGCAAAAAATATATTATTTTTAAATTAAAAGAAATGGGGCTATATCAAGAAAGCCAAATTCTCTAACAAAACTTCCTTATTTTCTATCATACGAGCCGATGGATGGTGAGTATTATTTTGCAACCTATAAATTTATTAGTTAACTTCAAAGTTAAACTTTGTTTCTCTATGATCAATTTGTGCGTGCACAAATGATGCACTTGATATGACCACTTTACATAAATTTATCTTGATATGAATAATGTATGCTAAAAAATTAAGCAGCGCTTAGGTGATGGTTAAGTGGCACTTAAGAGACATCAAGGAAAGTGAGATTTCTACCACCTTGCCTTACCTAACGCTTGATATAACATAGCTCATGAAGGTCAAGCACAACTGCCAAGTTTTTATTCCTTTGATTTCATTGTTTCAATACTCATGATGACTACCCATCATGATAAGTCACGAAAGTTTTATTTTATTAAAATGGCACAAGGGCTATGTTTTTAATAAGTCACGATGGCTATACGTTCAAAGGCATAAAGCTGTGCTTCATTTAGTCACGATGGTTATATTTTTAGCAATGGAAGCTAAGTTTTTATTAAGACACAATGGCTATATTTTTAAGGCATGATGGCTATGTTTTATTAACCCATAATGACCAAGGTTTTGTCAAAGGGCTAGCAACATCTTACTTGTTTTCAAACGTTGTACTTTAAGGCATGGTAACCTATCTATTAACCCATGAAAACCTTAAATTTAACAAGTCGCGATAGCTTATGATTTTGAAAGAAATCATAGCTATAGCTATATTTTATAACATGGGAAGTATTTTAACTCTATATTGGGAAAACCTTTTCTTAAACAAAAATGACGATTTTGCTAAGTATTTATAAAAGTTTTCAAAGGAATGAAAGGATATTTTTTCTATATTTATAGAATTATGTATAGAAGAAGCTACGACTTAGAAAATGTAATTTATGTACAAATTGGCATCATATTGAACATATAATTAATTAATTATTGATATGTTACTTGTTCATTTAGTTTGTTAATCAATAATATTGCATATGATGAATTGTTGATGTACTCACCTATTTGATGAATGTTGTCACCCAACATTTTAACCTCGGGAACTAGGGAATTGATAACCATTTAGGGCCGTTCCATTAGTGGATATGGTCGGACTTAAACACCTATGTGAGTGGAATTGTATCCAAGAGATCGTGAAAAACAAAATGTGTTTGGATTCCTAAACTGATCAAAATTCATGACATATTGACATTTAGGACCAAATTTAAAGTTTAACGGTGGAGGCTAGGGTAGGGTCACGGCTTATCTTCCAATAGCTTGTCCCACGATTAGTTAGGTCCATGATTCCATTGTGTAGGGCGTAGCCTAAGGATATGCTAAATTTGGATTATGCAAAGCAAAAAATTGTTTTAGCCTAGCTCACCGTTGTATTTTTCTTTTGCATAGAAGCCGAGGTTATTTACTCTTGTTGGGAAAGAAATTTTCAATATTTGGTTATATTTTTGGCCCGGGTCAGCCCTGTAGGTTTCTACTTAGCCTATGAAAACTAATAAAGATTTCTAATCAACTTAAAAAAACTAAAATGGGTTCATAACGACCTAGGAAAACTATACCATGGACTATTTTTGGGATTGGGTAAAGTTGGGAATGTGTAACCTCTTGACCCTAAATGATGGACTATTCACTTTTCACCCATATATGCATGATATGATATTGATGTTATGATCATGTGCTAATCATTTTGAATGTAGAATGTAGATTGCATATTGCTTGATTGGGTATTAAGGAGGAGAAACATGTTCATCTCAGCAGCACAGTGTCACAAAATACCTTCATTTTGGTTTGAGATTGAATAATATTATTCTCACTAAGCTTTTCGTCCATTCTGAAGTTTTTGATTTCACCTTAAACTCTCGGGTGCTTAATTAGGAATTGAGTAGCTAAGAGAATGATATTTTAGGTTTAGAAAAATAATCTTCCAGAGACGTGGAAGATGTAAAATGCAATATATAAGATTTTTTTTTGAACTGATACTTTATATACAACAAATCAATGGGACAACATATCCCATGTCAAATAAACATTCGAAAGCAAGTTTCGAACTTGTGACATCCTGCACCAAACTGAATCAATTAACCACTTGGACAATGGTATTTGTCTATAAGATTATATTTCCGTAGTGCAGTAATTTAACTGGTTTTAATTTGTTGAATGTACGCAACAATGGGTATTATAATTGTCTAAGCAGCTAAAACTTTAATCATTCAAGGGGGAATCATCATATGCCGCTCTTCAAACCTGTGCAGTTAAAGCACTTAGCGATTCTATAGTGGCGGATGTGCAAAAACTTATAGCGGGGATATAGCGGAAAACAGTAAAGTACAAAATGCTTCATTAGATATAAAACCAAATATTTAACGTTAATTTATTCTTACTTTCACATAATTTGTGTAGGAAAAAGAACTATATTTTAATATTATATGACAAAACCAAAGAATACCTTAACTTTTGCAACTAGATTTCTATCCTATATTGAGCACTTATGCCTTATAAAATGATCTTCAAACTTTGTTAATTTAGTTCAAAAGAAAACAAATCGAATCAACTTTTGTATATTAATGTTGCTAAAGTGGATGCTAAAAAGCCTTGATTTAGCGGGTGTAGCAAAAAATAGTGGGGGCTTAAATTGGATATAGTGTTTAATAATGCTAAACTAAAATAGCATAGCGATTGAAGAGCGCTATGCGCTATTATGGGGATTTTGCAATGCCTTAGCGGGCTTTAACTGCATAGCTTCGAACTATAAGTAATTATCTTATTTTATCTGAATGATCTATTGAAATGGTTATGGAAACGAAATGTAATGAATTTACAAATTAATGATTGAAATTGTTATGCAAAAATTTGTGAATTCTAACGCTTTTGATGTTAATGATATAATAAATGGTCTCATTTTATCATTGGGAAATTATGCTAAGGATAAGTACAACATCACCGGTATCAATTTTTGAGCCATATTCTTTTCAAAAAAAATTTGAGCCTTAAAATGAGGGATGTTAAAATTTGGTATCAGAACATAGGATTACACATAACAAGGCATTGAAAGAATATAACCCAAAATAAACATAAAAACAAAAATTAGGGTACGGAATAACATTATAATAGCGTACTTGTTATTATATATTAGTACGTATATCAATCTATACTCTCCCCACTATCTTAGACCATTGTTCTGTATCTTATAAAGACTCATATACAAATTACGAGAAATGGTTATTGAAAGTGGAAGACTAAACTTACAAGACGAAAGAACTACAACCAATGGAACTTTGGAGCCAATGCTAGGAACGCTAACCGATCCACGAACATGAATGCAAATTCTAACGCTAATGCTAATGTGTGTGCTGGAACCGCACCAGTTGATATGGAGACTATGTACAGTTCTTTGTCCATATGATGCAAGGTGAGTAGCAGCTGGATTGATTGGGGTAACGTGGGTGATGCCGGAGCTACCATACCAGAATTGGCTACCCGTAATAACTATGCCACTTTAATATAAGATTATACTAGCTTGGGAGGAAAACCATTCTTGGGAATAGAGATTTCCATTGGAGTGGAAGATTGGCTTCTTTAGTGTGAGAGAATTTTCGCTAATCTAGCATCCAATGACAACCAGAAGAGGAGGTTGGCATCAAGGTTGTTGGAAGAAGCTGCTTCATGCTGGTGGAATAATGTTACTATAGGGTTATCGAAGGAAGAGTTAACTTGGGCTGGCTTCCAAGAAAGATTTAAGGAGAAATTTCTGTTTAAAGTAGCTAAATCAATGTTGTTCAAGAAGTTCTCAGAGTTAGAGCAGGGTAAGGTGTTGGGGTTGGAGTATATTATGAAGTGTGATGAGCTATTAAGACGTAGACAAGCTATCATAAATACCCAGCT
Organism: Allium cepa; assembly: GCA_030765085.1. Classification (NCBI taxonomy): domain Eukaryota; kingdom Viridiplantae; phylum Streptophyta; class Magnoliopsida; order Asparagales; family Amaryllidaceae; genus Allium; species Allium cepa. The sequence continues at coordinate 90,011,943 of CM060939.1, read as the reverse complement.
TAAGAAGGACAAGAAGTTCATAAGAGGGTTGAAGCCGGAGATTGCTAGCGCAATAACGCTACATCTAATAGATCCGTTTAATGTTGTTGTAGGCATGACTATGAGAAATGAAGATTTACTTGCATCTCTAGGGAAGAACAAGTCTACGGTACTACGGGTTTTCGAGGAAAGAAGAGCAAGTTCTCTGGTAAGAAGGGAGCTCAAAAGAAAGGGTTTAAAAAAGGGAAAAACTAAAGTGACTTGCTACAATGTGATAAGAAAGGGCACTATGCAAGTGAGGCTTATTATAGAGATAGAAAGAAGCCGTTGATAAGAAAGGAGTGAAGTGCTTTAATTGCGACAAGACGGGCCATTTCAAAATGAAGTGTCCTGAACCGGAAAGCTCATAAAGGAGAAGTTTTTGTATTGAAACCTGTATCTACTAGACCTTCTGTAGAGGAAAAGGGAAAGGCTATGTTAGGAGGTACACTTATTATTCATAGCATTCCTGTTAGTGTGTATACTAGCACATCACATTCTTTTATCTCTAGATGTTTGGTAAAGAAGTTAAACCTTTAACCGACATACCTTATTACCTCTTTGAGAGTTGCGAATCCGACAGGTGGCTATGCAACTCTTGGAATGAGGTGTGACCATGCAGAGTTTGAATTGTTAGGTTATTTGTTTTCGTGCAATTTGTATGTGTTTGATTTTGTGGGTTTTGGGATAATCTTGTGTATGGTTTGGTTGAATCGATGTAATATTAGGACATCGCGTATGTGCTTCTTTTTGACAGGCATTGTATGGTGCTTTTGAGGTTGCTACATGATGTCGCACTCTTTCTCCTTCAAGTCGGTCATTTTGTGTATTTATCTTTTTGATTAGCTGCATGATGCCGCACTCTTGTTTTTTATATGTATCATTTTGATTATCTACAGTTGTATGTACTGTTACTTTTTGTCATAAATATTTATATGTTTAATACTCCATGTATGAAATATTATGGATATATATATATATATATATATATATATTGTGGTTTGGATTATGACTCCGTTTGATTACGTACATCACAATGCGATAAGTGTGGTTTTTTGAATTATTATAATATATTAGTTGAAATAAGCTTGGTATCTAAAAATTGTAAGCTTGAATTTATATTGCAATAAAAAAATGCCATGGAATTTTTTTATAGCATTTTAGTTAGGATATAAAAAGAATTTTCTTTTACACTTTTGAACTATTTATGGCGTTTTAAGTAGGCTATGCAAACGTTTTACAGCGTTTTTACCGGGCTATGAAAATAATTTTTTTTAAAGCTTTTATACTTTTTATAGCGTTTAACTAGACCGTGAAAAGAAATTTTTTACAATTTTTTACAGCGTTTCAAATGCGTCATAAAAGATTTTCTACAGCAAGCTTCAAGCGCTATAGAAAAGTAGTTGTGCCAATACGACCTGCCTAAGATGGCAACAAAAAAATTGTTAAAAGTCCATTTTCCATGGCAATTTTGAACGCTATTGTATCTCTTAGACTTTTTACAACATATTGATATATGGCATTTATAAAAACGCTGTAGAAAGTTTTAACAACGGTTTTTAAACGCTATAAAAAGGCCTGTTTGTTGTGTTTGAGCAAGCTGGCCCACTTCTTTATTTATGAGAAACATGAGTAATATTCCACCACCCGTGCCCGTGCGTGTGTGTTGGGGTGAGCTTACTTGCATTTGTTGCCACATTAGATGCGACAACATGTATCATCAGATAAATGGAGAGGATAATTCGTTTTCTCAAACCCTTAGAGGTAAATTGATTATTTTATGTAAGGATTTGATAGGTGGATTGATTATACCTAAAAGGTTCAAATTTCCTCATACATGGAGAATCCATTAGCTTATGTTGTTTCCCTTCGTGCATACATCCTTTGCTTCTAACCTTTATTGTGATTTTGAAGGTATTCTAGCATTAAAAGACTAGTGAAGCCTCCTGTTTTCTATAAATAATTCAATTCTTTCTTCCAAATTCTACAAATCCTCGGTAAGTGATTCTCTCTCGACTTAACCCATTCATTTTCCGCATTAAGCTTTTTATTGGATATCACCTTTTCTAAAAATGATTTTCTGTTATTGATTTTCCTTTGGCTTGGTAACAACCCTAATTTTAATGCGTGAAATTTGAATATTTAATTATTATAGGATAATTAAATGGAAAGTTGTTAACATATAATTTGCTAAATTAATTACTTAATGTTGGACTTCATAAATTTAACAAAGAGAATGGGTTTGATTAAATAAGATTTAATAAGTTTAAGTTTAGGGTAGAAGAGTAAATATTATGCTATACACTCCCCTCTCCCATATCCATAGTCATTTCACTCCCAATCCAAAAAAAATTAAAACAAGGCCGACCACTATTAAGAAGAAAGAACATTCAAGAGAAAATAAGATAAGTTAAATAAGGCAAATTCCATCATTTTCAACAAGCATTAAAGATAAATAATATTTCTATCCAATCTTGTTTATGTGTTTGATTCGAGAGTAGAGATGAACCCATATTTATATTAGATGTTTATTAAGCATGTTGAATGAATTAATCATGTATATGATTGAATGGTTATTATATGGAAACTAGAAGTTTCCTAAATGGTTTTGTTTGAAAAACTATGGTTTTTATCTCCAAACAGTCTAAATTTTTGATATGATGTTCGAATAATTATTTTGAAGTTCTTTTCTAAATTCATAATTTTTTTTAATTATTATGGATTTCCTATAGAAGAAAATGGTTGATTTCAAAATTTAGTCATTAAAAATATGAAGATTAATTATTGTGGTCCGAATTCTAATATGAAGTTAAGGACGCAAATATTGTTTTTTATGGATTTTTGTGGATTTTCCCAAGTATTTGAAATTTAATATAAATTGTTTAATGCAAATTGGATTTGTTTGCAAAATATGATAATATATATTTGAGGAAAAATTAACTTTTGGTATAATGGAAGTAAATTTTCTACTTTGATTTCTAAAAGAATTACGAAAAGATGAATATTAACCAACGATATTTTGACAAATAATGTCAGGACCCGATTCTTCGACTCCCGAATATTGACATCAATACGTCCACTGTATCGAATGCCAATCAGTCGGTTGCCGGAAAACCGAACACTGAGGGTTTAAGAAAAAGAAAAAGGCCGAAGAAGAGAGGAGAAGATAGTAAATAGAGAGGAAAGAACACAGAAAATAGAACGGAACAGAAAACAACAGAACAATATCAGAATCTCACAATTCGCAGCGGAACAACATATAATAGATAAATGAATAATCTTTAAACAAAGAACTATATCAGTTATTACATTACATTTCATTACATCATATCATCAGAGAGTACAACATCAAACAAACAGTGGAAAAAGAAATACTAGATACTAGTAATACGCCATGCCATCCATCTTGCCTCCTGCAACTCCTGAATTCCAGAATATCCTGATAAACCTTAACTCTTGACTGCCCGTGTGAAAATTGGTGGGCACCCAGAGTTTAGGAAGGAAAACAATAAACTCTGAGTCAGTCATGTGACTGGTGTGGGAACTAAAACAGTTTATTTTTTTCTTTAAAAATCAAATAGAGGAATATTTTTAAATTCAGTTCGCAATGCTTTTAAGAATGAGACTACCATAAGACCTCCCGCCACACACACAATGCAAACGCAGACTTGGAGGAGATTTCTTCTTATGTTAGTCAAAGATGCTTGATACGCATTAAAAAGAAACATTTGATATTATTACTAGTGCATAGTGCAGAAAATATTTCGAAAGTAGAATATAAATCTTGGCCAGCATAGGTACAATTATAGTATGCTTACTATAACTACCATATTAAATGGCAGGTTCTACAACTAAAACCGTACAAGTCTCGTATTGTTTCTTTGGATTTCCAACGAATGATCAGGCCAAGGAACTTCCCATTGCCACATGAGAACGCCTCTGGATGGACGTCCCCGATAACCAAACCGGATCTCTACCAACACAAGGCCGGGTTACCCCTAACTGGGTAACAACTGACACGAGTATGCCATCCCCCGGTCCTTTGGGACCTTTAACCGAGCGCTCGTCACCATCATCACACAATCATAACAAAGTGTTTTCAACATGAGTAAGTATCTGGGCTCCATACCATGATACCACCCTTTTCCAGAAGGGAATGCACATACCCTAAAGGGAGCTACCCCTCATAACCTTGCCGCATCTTTCCTGTTTTGACCATTCCGGGGTGTGAGGCTCGACGAAGTTTCATCCACAAAAACACGCTTTATACAAAGTCATGCTTTGGGTCAACAAATGATCATAGAAATGATCACAAAGATAGACGATCAAACAAATAATCCTATCACAAATAATCAACACAATGATCATTTCACAGCAACACTCAGTATGTCACATTACCAAATTGGGAGTATATTGCTAATAACCTTCAACTATATAACCTCTGAGCTCGTACGTCTCAGAGAAGGGTGTTAAGCTAAAAGAATAAATTCTCCGCCACCAACAGAAATATATTTGAAAGAAATCTGCATTATATCTCAATTTGTAATGTCAGACATACAATCCATACAAGTCTGTTCCGGGATCGAACAGAACCGAGGCACTTACAAAGAAGTCCTTGTAATCCGGATAATCTCTAATCACGTTCGGATTTCCCATCACATATGGAGATCTCTATATCGGGGATCAGCCAGTGCAGAGACAATCAACAAGAAACCCTTACGTTTTTGAAAATATCCGTTCTTCAACACCGGTCTTCAAATGCAATTCATAACGACGTATCACATATTCGGAATGGGTTATACGACCCCAAGGTCCTTTCCCGGTTAACCCGAATAGTGAGCGCTTATTTTAAAAAAACAAGTGTGGCATTCAAATTCAAGCAAATCACAACAAATACCTATTTAAAGGTAAATATTGATAGTCGGTTATTGAACTATCAATAGATATGCCAACATCACCAGATTCCACATAATTTTCCAAATTATTTATTTCCCAAAAATATCTTTACAAGATATACATATTTTCCATTCTTCAAAAATAAATCAATATTTATTTTTAAACCCAATTTCCAATTTCATTTATAAATTCCATATTGAATTTACATTCCAAAATATTTATGAATATACGATTTCCATTCGAATTCTAATATTCATTTTCAGTTTACCTTCAAAAAGATAAATTCAAAATATTCACTTAATATTGGAAAAAACATTTCCATACTTATTTATTTATAAGTAATTCACAAGCCTTTTTATTTTCTACACTTAGAAAATATTTAATATACTCTAATCGAAATTAAGTATATATTTCATTCTTTAAGGAAATCATTCACTTAACCATATTTATTTGGGCCAAAACGAATGTTGCGTAAAACATCGTTACGACAACCCAAAATCACTAGTATAGGGATTCGAAATTAAAATAGATATATAAATCCCAATACTACACAAAACATTTCCTTTCGGAAATCATCTATTATAACAACAGTGTTATAATCTACCATTTCCTTCTATTTCTCGAAAACGTCTATTTCAACAATGAATGTTGAAATCTATGGTTTCGAATCTCAATACATTTTAAAACATCTTTAGATCGTTTTAATTCTATTTAAAACATCTCATCCAAAACATTTCTTTAACATATTATTCACTATTCAAAAACGTGAATATACTTGTTAACCAATTTCATCATTTCTATTCACTTTATTTTAAAGGATTATTCACTTCCTAAAATATGAATATAACTCCATTAACAAGTTACAACAGTTTACTTATCAAAATAAGTCGTTGCGGATTTATAAAACAATGTTTATAAATTCCATTTCTATTTATTTTATAACTACTTCCTCTTATAAATTTCCTTTATTAACCTATCTCAATTTATATCTCCACGATATATTAAAAATTCATATTATAAGTCAAACACTTATAACTTATTTGTTTACAAAATTGTTTCTTTAAACTTCCCAAATTTATAAATCTTATAACTTATAAGATTCATTTATTTATCCAAAATCGATTCCTTTAATAACCTTACAAAATTTGTCTTATTTTCCTTTACAAATTTTATAAACCTACTGCTTATAAAATTCTATTTATAACTTCATCGTTATAATCCTATAAATTTCATTCATTTGTGAAATTCATTCACAATTCATTCTAACACTTATAAAAGCTCGTTTTATAATTCCAGATATTTTTAATTTATAAATATCAATTTATAAATCTTTTAATGTAAAACAATTTATATTACTATTTTAAAACGTCTTTAAACTCCTTTATAATTTCATCATTCTCTTAGATATAGAAAATAATCAAATTTCATAAATCCTATATTTAAACTTTTTATAATAAATTCAGAAATCCCAGTTTAAACTATTTTATAAAATGATTAATCCCATATTTTCAAAAATCAACTTTTAACTGAATTTCTCAAAAATCATAATTTTTATAATATTAAAATTATAACGTTTATTTGTTTAAGATGAATCAATTCCAAAAATATTTTATAAATGTATACTTTCAAAAATCACTTTAGAAATCCCTTAAAAATCAAAATCGTTATTTTTAAACTTTAAAATTGGGTCCGATGATGCAACACATCAAATAGTCAATCACGACTTTCCAATATCATATATCGATATGATAAACAATCAAACATCACAATATCTAAAATCAAATAAATATTTGTGAGGAATCCAGTTGGATCCCTCCAACCTGTTTCCCTACATCCACAGACATTAGCACAATACCAATTCCGTTTCAAGACGGAATATCACGGTATATGGGATTTTATAAAATATTATCCGCTTACTAACGGCGCATAGGGTCTCATCCGCTATACAATGCGGGAAATCAATCAAATGCAATATATACATATGCCAATATATATATATTGCTATATATATAATATATCCTACTATATCTAATATCACAACCAATATAGCAATCAATAATAACTGCAAATCCAACTTATAAATTTATTTGAGTGAGAAGTTCTCACCTTAGCTTTTATTAGCAATCCATTTTCCATCTTGACTCGATTTCTCTTGATTTATACCTTGTATAAATATTTACACAATTTATTAATATTCGAACAGATCGAATAATAAATTTTCATTTGACAATTTCGATTCATCGGTGATTTCATTTTAATAGTTAAATTAACTGATAGTTTTATTTTAAACTAATTCCTTCTTTAATAGATTTAATTAACTTACCCTTAAATTAAATTTATCCAACCAATTATTTCAATCTCAAGTTAATGATTTTTATTTTAAACTAAAAATTAAAAATTCAAACTGATTTTCTTTAATTAAATTTGTTTAACTAAAGGTTACAATTTTAAAACTAAGTTCCTTTTTTCCATAATAATTTATTTAACTAAAAATTAAATATAACCTAATCTTCCTTTAATAGATTTTATTCAACTACTATTTAATTTTAAAACTAAATTTTCTTTAATAAATTATCTCACCAAAATAATTGATTTACCGGTTAAACAAATTTCTTTACTATAACTATAAATTAAAAATCTGCATAGATTACCTTTTTCTGTAATATACATATATATTACATTTAATTTAAATGGATACTGCAATTTAAAATTTTTAATTAACTAAATAAAAAAAATTATACCTCACTGTGAAGATCCCCAATCACGCGCGCACCACCAAATTCGCGACTGCCTTCTCCACCTGACCTCGATTCGTCGCGTCGAAACCACCTCGGCCAACACGCGCGAACCATCACCAGCCTCGAGCTCCATCGCCCATCCCCTAATCGCGATCCTCACTGCGCCTCGAGCGCGCCTCCATTGCTTGACTGCGCACGAACACCACGTCGCCCATCGCGTTCGCGAATCGCCGCCGCCTCGTGCCGCGCTTCACCCAAATCCATCGCCGCCTTCTTCCACGCGAGTCGCCTCCCTCTCCCATGCGCGCGTGCGCCTCGCGATTTTAATTTAGGCTACGGCCATTTTTTTTTGTTAAACTGCGTTTCGATCTTGGGATTGAAGAAGGAAAGGGGGAAGAAGGAAATGGGAGAGAGGGAGACGCGATTTCGAACCTGCGGGCTTCGGCCATTATTTTTATCTCGTTCGATTTGATTTTGAACTGAAGATGGTTGCGCGATTTTTTTTTAAAAAAAAGGGATGGAGGGAGACAGAAGTTCGTGCTTGCACGATCTCTACACGATCGAAGGCGTGAGTTTAGGCATGTTTTTAGGAATGAAACGTGGTGAAGTTTGACTAATTTAAATTTAAATTCAAATTGAATCCGATTCAATTGCAACGCGTTTACTCACCGTGTGCTCACATATCAACTCAGAAAAATACGAAATTTGAAATCCGGGAATAATTCAATATTACGGACCCAATGTAACTGGTTTCGTCGAATTCCGAGACTGTGCCTCGGACGGCTATTTTTAAATATTGATTCAAACGATTTAATTTCAAAACTGAACAAATCACTTTCAAATTCAATTCTGAAGCTTCTATTATCTTCAATATTATCAATATGAATTTTACAAGCCTTTGAAATAATTTTAATCGGCTTAAAATTGAAGATTCAAATTTTATTCAACTTTCAATAGATTAAATTCTATAATTTAATCGCCTATTTCAAAGTTATATTGAAAATTCAATCCAAACCATCATTCAAATATTTAAAATTAATTAAATATTTCCAAATTAAATTATTCAAAATTCTGGGTCGTTACAATCTTCCCCCCTTAAAAGAATTTCGTCCCGAAATTATAAGTTAAGAAGAATGCCCCTATCCCGTCTATCATTTTTCACAATCCAAATAGTTTTATCAACTTACTAACCTAAATCTTTTTATTAGAGATTCATTATCATTTCAACTAGCTTTCCAATTCCAATTATAAGTTTCAATCAACATTGTTTTCCTAACAATTCAAATTTTAAATTCAAATTCAAATTTTAAACTTTCAAAATTTCTCAAAAATTTTCTAACACCCTAAATTTTCGAAAAATTTCGCCAGCGTCTCCTTTGCGCGGCTAGCTCGGTACGACTACAAATTGGCACCACGGCCCCTCAAATCAAAAAGAAAAGGAAAGCCAAGTGGCTGGAGAAGAAAATCATCAAATTTCATACTGAAATTGAAATACGTACCTTTTTGTCGAGCAATTCAATTTTTATCTTTGAAATCAAAATCCCAATTCCCCTATATACCTGTATAACCTGCTAGTAGTAGCATCCAAATCCAACATTCAAACCATTTTGCCAATTCCATTACAAAATTTTCAACATATGTTTCTTTTACATTTTTACTTCACCATTGAAGTTACATATTCATTTCATTCAATTTACAATTTCAATTCAATTCACAATTTCAATTCTATTTGAATTCAATTCAAAATTTCCATATTCAATTCATCTCGAATTTACTTAATTAATAACAAGGGAATTTCAATTTACTTCTTTTTACTTACTGGAATTTATATACAAGTTCAAATTTATCTTCAAATTTAGCTCACGACTAAACTTTTAATTTAACCAATTCAAATTCCAATTCATTAGTCCATGAATTAATAATTTATCAAGTTAGTTTACTTGAATTTAATCCATTTTATTTCTTATTTAATTCCATATACTAATGATAATAATTTAATATTATTAACAACCATGCAACCATATATTATAATAATTCATAGAAAATCATTTCTTTTCTATACAAAAATAGTTTTGGGCAAAATTATCTTATTTACCCGATTCAAAAACAATTTTTATATTCACTAACAAATACGCGCTCATATCTATTATTACACTCAAACTCATTCTAGAGTACTACCGACTCAATCTCTAATGAGTAACACCCAACAGAACCATGGTTGTCGCTTAACCATATGCTCCGATACCACATTGTCAGGACCTGATTCTTCGACTCCCGAATATCGACATCAATACGTCCACTGTATCGAATGCCAATCAGTCGGTTGCCGGAAAACCGAACACTGAGGGTTTAAGAAAAAGAAAAAGGCAGAAGAAGAGAGGAGAAGATAGTAAATAGAGAGGAAAGAACACAGAAAATAGAACGGAACAGAAAACAACAGAACAATATCAGAATCTCACAATTCGCAGCGGAACAACATATAATAGATAAATGAATAATCTTTAAACAAAGAACTATATCAGTTATTACATTACATTTCATTACATCATATCATCAGAGTGTACAACATCAAACAAACAACGGAAAAAGAAATACTAGATACTAGTAATACGCCATGCCATCCATCTTGCCTCCTGCAACTCCTGAATTCCAGAATATCCTGATAAACCTTAACTCTTGACTGCCCGTGTGAAAATTGGTGGGCACCCAGAGTTTAGGAAGGAAAACAATAAACTCCGAGTCAGTCATGTGACCGGTGTGGGAACTAAAACAGTTTATTTTTTTCTTTAAAAATCAAATAGAGGAATATTTTTAAATTCAATTCGCAATGCTTTTAAGAATGAGACTACCATAAGTCCTCCCGCCACACACACAATGCAAACGCAGACTTGGAGGAGATTTCTTCTTATGTTAGTCAAAGATGCTTGATACGCATTAAGAAGAAACATTTGATATTATTACTAGTGCATAGTGTAGAAAATATTTCGAAAGTAGAATATAAATCTTAGCCAGCATAGGTACCATTATAGTATGCTTACTATAGCTACCATATTAAATGGCAGGTTCTACAACTAAAACCGTACAAGTCTCGTATTGTTTCTTTGGATTTCCCACGAATGATCAGGCCAAGAAACTTCCCATTGCCACATGAGAACGCCTCTGGATGGACGTCCCCGAGAACCAAACCGGATCTCTACCAACACAAGGCCGGGTTACCCCTAACTGGGTAACAACTGACACGAGTATGCCATCCCTCGGTCCTTTGGGACCTTTAACCGAGCGCTCGTCACCATCATCACACAATCATAACAAAGTGTTTTCAACATGAGTAAGTATCTGGGCTCCATACCATGATACCACCCTTTTCCAGAAGGGAATGCACATACCCTAAAGGGAGCTACCCCTCATAACCTTGCCGCATATTTTCTGTTTTGACCATTCCGGGGTGTGAGGCTCGACGAAGTTTCGTCCACAAAAACATGCTTTATACAAAGTCATGCTTTGGGTCAACAAATGATCGTAGAAATGATCACAAAGATAGACGATCAAACAAATGATCCTATCACAAATAATCAACACAATGATCATTTCATAGCAACACTCAGTATGTCACATTACCAAATTGGGAGTATATTGCTAATAACCTTCAACTATATAACCTCTGAGCTCGTACGTCTCAGAGAAGGGTGTTAAGCTAAAAGAATAAATTCTCCGCCACCAACAGAAATATATTTGAAAGAAATCTGCTTTATATCTCAATTTGTAGTGTCAGACATACAATCCATACAAGTCTGTTCCGGGATCGAACAGAACCGAAGGCACTTACAAAGAAGTCCTTGCAATCCGGATAATCTCTAATCACGTTCGGATTTCCCATCACATATGGAGATCTCTATACCGGGGATCAGCCAGTGCAGAGACAATCAACAAGAAACCCTTACGTTTTTGAAAATATCCGGTCTTCAACACTGGTCTTCAAATGCAATTCATAACGACGTATCACATATTCGAAATGGGTTATACGACCCCAAGGTCCTTTCCCGGTTAACCCGAATAGTGAGCGCTTATTTTAAAAAAATAAGTGTGGCATTCAAATTCAAGAAAATCACAACAAATACCTATTTAAAGGTAAATATTGATAGTCGGTTATTGAACTATCAATAGATATGCCAACATCACCAGATTCCAAATAATTTTCCAAATTATTTATTTCCCAAAAATATCTTTACAAGATATACATATTTTCCATTCTTCAAAAATAAATCAATATTTATTTTCAAACCCAATTTCCAATTTCATTTATAAATTCCATATTGAATTTACATTCCAAAATATTTATGAATATACGATTTCCATTCGAATTCTAATATTCATTTTCAATTTACCTTCAAAAAGATAAATTCAAAATATTCACTTAATATTGGAAAAAACATTTCCATACTTATTTATTTATAAGTAATTCACAAGCCTTTTTATTTTCTACACTTAGAAAATATTTAATATACTCTAATCGAAATTAAGTATATATTTCATTTTTTAAGGAAATCATTCACTTAACCATATTTATTTGGGCCAAAATGAATGTTGCGTAAAACATCGTTACGACAACCCAAAATCACTAGTATAGGGATTCGAAATTAAAATAGATATATAAATCCCAATACTACACAAAACATTTACTTTCGGAAATCATCTATTATAACAACAGTGTTATAATCTACCATTTCCTTCTATTTCTCGAAAACGTCTATTTCAACAATGAATGTTGAAATCTATGGTTTCAAATCTCAATACATTTTAAAACATCTTTAGATCGTTTTAATTCTATTTAAAACATCTCATCCAAAAAATTTCTTTAATATATTATTCACTATTCAAAAACGTGAATATACTTGTTAACCAATTTCATCATTTCTATTCACTTTATTTTAAAGGATTATTCACTTCCTAAAATATGAATATAACTCCATTAACAAGTTACAACAGTTTACTTATCAAAATAAGTCGTTGCGGATTTATAAAACAATGTTTATAAATTCCATTTCTATTTATTTTATAACTACTTCCTCTTATAAATTTCCTTTATTAACCTATCTCAATTTATATCTCCATGATATATTAAAAATTCATATTATAAGTCAAACACTTATAACTTAATTTTTTACAAAATTGTTTCTTTAAACTTCCCAAATTTATAAATCTTATAACTTATAAGATTCATTTATTTATCCAAAATCGATTCCTTTAATAACCTTACAAAATTTGTCTTATTTTCCTTTACAAATTTTATAAACCTACTGCTTATAAAATTCTATTTATAACTTCATCGTTATAATCCTATAAATTTCATTCATTTGTGAAATTCATTCACAATTCATTCTAACACTTATAAAAGCTCATTTTATAATTCCAGATATTTTTAATTTATAAATATCAATTTATAAATCTTTTAATATAAAACAATTTATATTACTATTTTAAAACGTCTTTAAACTCCTTTATAATTTCATCATTCTCTTAGATATACAAAATAATCAAATTTCATAAATCCTATATTTAAACTTTTTATAATAAATTCAGAAATCCCAGTTTAAACTATTTTATAAAATCATTAATCCCATATTTTCAAAAATCAACTTTTAACTGAATTTCTCAAAAATCATCATTTTTATAATATTAAAATTATAACGTTTATTTATTTAAGATGAATCAATTCCAAAAATATTTTATAAACGTATACTTTCAAAAATCACTTTAGAAATCCCTTAAAAATCAAAATCGTTATTTGTAAACTTTAAAATTGGATCCGATGATGTAACACATCAAATAGTCAATCACGACTTTCCAATATCATATATCGATATGATAAACAATCAAACATCACAATATCTAAAATCAAATAAATGTTTGTGAGGAATCCAGTTGGATCCCTCCAACCTGTTTCCCTGCATCCACAGACATTAGCACAATACCAATTCCGTTTCAAGACGGAATATCGCGGTATATGGGATTTTATAAAATATTATCCGCTTACTAACGGCGCATAGGGTCTCATCCGCTATACAATGCGGGAAATCAATCAACTGCAATATATACATATGCCAATATATATATATTGCTATATATATAATATATCCTACTATATCTAATATCACAACCAATATAGCAATCAATAATAACTGCAAATCCAACTTATAAATTTATTTGAGTGAGAAGTTCTCACCTTAGCTTTTATTAGCAATCCATTTTCCATCTTGACTCGATTTCTCTTGATTTATACCTTGTATAAATATTTACACAATTTATTAATATTCGAACAGATCGAATAATAAATTTTCATTTGACAATTTCGATTCATCGGTGATTTCATTTTAATAGTTAAATTAACTGATAGTTTTATTTTAAACTAATTCCTTCTTTAATAGATTTAATTAACTTACCCTTAAATTAAATTTATCCAACCAATTATTTCAATCTCAAGTTAATGATTTTTATTTTAAACTAAAAATTAAAAATTCAAACTGATTTTCTTTAATTAAATTTGTTTAACTAAAGGTTACAATTTTAAAACTAAGTTCCTTTTTTCCATAATAATTTATTTAACTAAAAATTAAATATAACCTAATCTTCCTTTAATAGATTTTATTCAACTACTATTTAATTTTAAAACTAAATTTTCTTTAATAAATTATCTCACCAAAATAATTGATTTACCGGTTAAACAAATTTCTTTACTATAACTATAAATTAAAAATCTGCATAGATTACCTTTTTCTGTAATATACATATATATTACATTTAATTTAAATGGATACTGCAATTTAAAATTTTTAATTAACTAAATAAAAAAAATTATACCTCACTGTGAAGATCCCCAATCACGCGCGCACCACCAAATTCGCGACTGCCTTCTCCACCTGACCTCGATTCGTCGCGACGAAACCACCTCGGCCAACACGCGCGAACCATCACCAGCCTCGAGCTCCATCGCCCATCCCCTAATCGCGATCCTCACTGCGCCTCGAGCGCGCCTCCATTGCTTGACTGCGCACGAACACCACGTCGCCCATCGCGTTCGCGAATCACCGCCGCCTCGTGCCGCGCTTCACCCAAATCCATCGCCGCCTTCTTCCACGCGAGTCACCTCCCTCTCCCATGCGCGCGTGCGCCTCGCGATTTTAATTTAGGCTACGGCCATTTTTTTTTGTTAAACTGCGTTTCGATCTTGGGATTGAAGAAGGAAAGGGGGAAGAAGGAAATGGGAGAGAGGGAGACGCGATTTCGAACCTGCGGGCTTCGGCCATTATTTTTATCTCGTTCGATTTGATTTTGAACTGAAGATGGTTGCGAGATTTTTTTTTTAAAAAAGGGATGGAGGGAGACAGAAGTTCGTGCTTGCACGATCTCTACACGATCGAAGGCGTGAGTTTAGGCATGTTTTTAGGAATGAAACGTGGTGAAGTTTGACTAATTTAAATTTAAATTCAAATTGAATCCGATTCAATTGCAACGCGTTTACTCACCGTGTGCTCACATATCTGTAGGATCGATTTCACCCTAGAGGGGGGTGAATAGGGTGATAGTATAAATTTTAAAAAATTAATTGCGGAAGCTTATAAAATAATTTCAACACAGATCACAGAATAGTAGCAGCACAGTTAAAAGCAGAATAATAAATGCAGAAATAGAACGACACAGAATTTACCCAGCTTCGGCAAAAACCTGCCTACGTGCTGCCCCCAAGGTTTCTACTAGAAATTAGATAGTCACACGCTTACACACGTAAACTCGCGACACCCGCTACTGACTAACCTAACTCTACGCTCAAAACCCTGCCACAACTCAGCCACTGAGTTGCGAATTCTCAAGCTACGCCACGTAGCTTGTCCCCTAGTCACACGACTAGCAAATACAACGGTTTGAAAAGAGATTTAAAAAATTAAAAACAAATTCAAAACTAAAAATAAGATAAAGCTCTTTTAAAAAAAACTAAAACCCTTAACAAAACCCTAATTAAAAAGACCGGCCCCTTTTATTATTTCGACCCGCTTCTTTTTCTATTCGGTCCTTTTGAGAATGGCGGCTTCTTCGATCATAATTTAGGGCTTTTGTCCTTCGATCAAAATTAGGGATTTGGATGCCGTTTAATATTGACACTCTATTGATCTTGGAGTCGCGCTCGGCTGCTTCTCTTGATTTGTGAAATTAGGGTTCGGCTTCGATTGCTTTGAGATAATTGAATTCGCCTTGGTATGTTGTTTGTATCTTTTGCTTTCAGATTCGATTGCTTGAATTCGATTGCTTTTTCATTCATGCCAATGATGATACTTGGGTACTCGTATTTATATGAATTCGAATACACTAATTAACTCGATACTTTCCTGAAATTCACTTTCGTGATGCACACGACTTTCCTGATGCGTTCGATACTTACTTGATTCATACGGCTTTGTTTTGAGAACTTTCAATCCTTCTTGAATAACAAGTCAGAAACTTTCCTCTTTTTAATTGCTGACTATTTCAAAAAAAATACGAATTTCTTTTTCTTTTTTTTCTGTTTCATGCATTCTGTAACTTGCTTCTCTGCTTGAAGTTGCATCACCATGCATATTTGAAACTCTGTTTCGTTGCATCTCTGTCCATTGGGTATTTGCTGCATTTCCAAACACTTTTTTTTTATGGTCTGGTTCCTTCATGATATTGTTCTTGTATCATTACTGTTGTTGTTGCTGATGTCTTGGTTCGGTCTCTCATTCGAGTTTGAGACTGTGGCGATTTCAAGTACAAGAATGCACTGCATTTTTGGTTTACTCCTTTTCTAGTTGGTGTTGCTGTTATGTTGATGACTAGCCTTTGCTAATTCATTCATGACATGTTGTCCATGTGTGTTCATTTGTGTTTGGCCTTTGTTGTCACTGGTTCATTGTGAAGTAGCTGTCTTCACTAATGCTGCACTTAGTCTTGTCTTTGATGTTCCTCTCATTGCATATGAACTCGGTCTACTTGATGCTGTAGCTTTCAAGTATATGTGCATCACTTGACTTCATTCCACTGTGCATTTCTCTGGTGTCTGTAGTTGTAACCGGTCTTTGTAATTTGCTGTGCCTCTGAGTTATTTCTTGCATCATAGTCTGATTGATGAATTATATTTGTGAACATTAACCTGGGGCAGATGCTATGTCTTTGTGCATTTCACTATGTTCATTTGCTTCATGTCATACTATGTTGTTTCATTGCTGCACTTGACTTTTGTTACTTGAGCTGCTTTCTTGACTGTACTTGTACAACTTCATTGTGGCTTGTACATGCTGTATTGTCTGGACTTGACGTTGCCTTGTGTTGAACCCAGTTTCAAAACTTGGGTTTGACCTTGTGCTCGTGTCGTGATTTTGAATATATTGCACGTGAGTTGAACTCGGTTTTTCATTTGGGTTTGACCTGTGCTTGCCTGTCCCTGTAAATCAATCAAGTGTATATATCGGCGTGCATGGCCTTGTGGCATATACAGTAATATACTGTGTATGTCACAAGTTGTTCGTGTATGATGAATTCAAATTTAAATGATGACGAACAACCCAAATAACTGAGGCAAATATCATTTTCAAAATTCACGTTTTATTTTATATCGCAAAAATATTTTATTTTCAATTTTACTGCGTTAGTAAATATTTTTGCAGATTTCTCAGATGCTGGATTCAAACTGAAATGCAGTTGAAGAAAAAAATACGAGTGTGAGTGATATGTAGTGAGGTGAATGTGTAAAATAGTGATGTAATTGAATTTGTATCAAAGTTGTATAGTGAATAGTGAGAGCTTGAATTTGTACTATTCAAAATTGTAATATTTGTTTGAATAAAATATTCGTTTGAATTCAAATTCCGTGTTATTTATTTTATTCAGCAAATATTTATTTAATCTGTGAAAATAAATAGTATATTATCAAATACATTTAAATGAATGTATATATGTTTATTATCATCAAACAACAATCATATAAGCGCATATTCAATAATCTCCCCCTTTTGATGATAACAAACATATACTTAGGATTTTGAAACATATTAAATGTATTTGATAATTTCACCATTTCAATGCTTGCTCCCCCTATTTAAATGTTTCATCTTTACGAAACTCCCCCTTCTTATATGCATATCAGTATAAGATTTAAATGCCAAAATCCAACATTTCTCTCCCCCTTTTATTATCAGCAAAAGAATAAAAGTGTCATGAAATAGAGATAAGGTGATAGATAGTAATATAACATTAAAGCTCAATCGACTATAACTATGTAATTTAAATAGAAAATCAAACAAAAATCATAACCATTCTTGTTGGGCGCATATTCCATTTTAGAGATGATGGGAATGATGTTATCATAAAATCATATAGTTATGTCGAGTTGTGGTATATGTCTATCAGGAATTTGAATTTCTACTAACCATGCATAACCGTTAGGACTTTTAAATGAGGTTAGTAGTATTTCAAAAAAAAATTAATTTAAAAATGAATTCAAGTATCTTCTAACCACGCATGACCGTGAGGACTTTTAAATGGGATTAGAATCAACTTGTTTACTTAATAAATTAATTTTGATATGCATTCCATACATGCATAACCGTGAGGACTTTTAAATGAGCATGGAACTACATATCAAATTCCAAGTAATTCACCCATGCATAACCGTGAGGACTTTTATATGAGAGTGAATACTTTGAATTTTATTTTATTTTATAAACTGAAAAACTAATGATTCCTGATTATGATACCACATATCGACAAACTATATTGGATTTTTGATAAGCGATGGTCGATAGAATTATGATAGAATTAGAACTGGTCATGGAATCTTTGCCAAACAAAGAATTTTATAACTCTTGTGTGAATTTCTAAAGAAATTTACTAAGTATACCGTCTTGAGGAAAATGTATGATTAATATCACCCCTTATCATTTTTCAGTCACTATTTACTTTTTTGATAATTAGGAGGGGGATAGATTTGTTAATTAGGCACTAAATTTCTAAAACACCTAAACCGAGACGTAGTTTGCAAAAACTGTTTTCTGGAAGGGGTTTTGTAAAGATGTCTGCTAATTGTGAATCAGTTGAAATAAAATTTATGCTGATATTTTCTTTAGAAATATGGTCTCGAATAAAATGATGTCTAACATCTATATGTTTTGTTCGTGAGTGATGCACAGGGTTATTTGTGAGATCAATTGCGCTTTTACTATCACATATTAGTGGTACACGTTTAAAATTTAGACCATAGTCTTGCAAAGTCTGTATCATCCATAAGATTTGAGCAGCGCAACCACTTAGAGCAATATACTCTGCTTCTGTGGTGGATAATGCAATACAATTTTGTTTTCTGCTTGACCATGCAACTAATGAATGCCCTAACATAAAACATGCTCCACTAGTACTTTTTCTATCAACTAAATTTCCAACGTAATCAGCATCTGAAAAACCTTTTAATTCAAAGTTATCGTTTGAAGGATACCAAAGACCAAACCGTGGAGTGTGCAACAAATATCTTATAATTCTTTTAACAGCTTTTAAATGAGATTCTTTTGGGTTAGATTGAAAACGTGCACACAGGCAAACAGAAAACATGATGTCAGGTCTAGAAGCGGTAAGATAAAGAAGTGATCCAATCATACCTCTGTACTGCTTTTGATCAACTGTCTTACCTTTTTCATCCTTGTCAAGTTTAAGTGTTGTATTCATGGGAGTTCTTGCTGGTTTGGCATCTTTCAATCCAAATTTGTTGACCAGTTCCCTAATATACTTTGTTTGATAAATGAATGTTCCTTTATCGCTTTGTTTGATTTGAAATCCTAAAAAGAATTTTAACTCACCAACCAAGCTCATTTCAAACTTTTCCTGCATGACCTTTTCAATTTTCTCATACAATAACTTGTTAGTAGCACCATAAATGATGTCATCAACATATATTTGAACAATCAAAAGATCATCGTTTTCATGCAACAAAAATAGTGTGGTGTCTAGACATCCCTTTTTGAACCCGTTTTCAAGAAGATAAGAACCAAGACATTCATACCAGGCTCTAGGGGCTTGTTTTAATCCATATAAAGCCTTTTTCAGTTTATATACATGGTTTGGATATTCATGACTTTCAAAACCTTCTGGTTGTTCAACAAACACATCTTCTTTTAAAATTCCGTTAAGAAAAGCACTCTTAATGTCCATTTGTCTTAGTTTAAATCCTTTGTAGCAAGCAAAAGCTAATAATATTCTAATTGATTCTAGTCTAGCTATAGGTGCAAAAGTTTCATCAAAGCCAACTCCTTCAATTTGATTGTATCTCTTAGCGACTAGTCTAGCTTTATTTCTAATTACATTTCCAGATTCATCATATTTATTTTTAAAAACCCATTTTGTTCCTATAACTGGATAATCCTTAGGTCTAAGTGCTAGACTCCAAACATTATTTCGTTCAAATTGGTTTAGCTCTTCTTGCATGGCCATAAACCAGTTTTCATCGTTAAGGGCTGAATCTATGTTATTTGGTTCTATTTCTGAAATAAATCCACTATATAAGCACAGATCACATAGATTTCTAAAGGAGGAACGAGTCTGTATACCTGCTATAGGGTTTCCAATTACCAATTCTGGAGGATGGTCTGCTTTGTATTTTAGTTTTGCTGGATCTAGATTCCTTTGGACTTCTGGAGTTATGACAGTTTCTCTGATATCATCAGTTTCTTTTGGTTCTTCATATTCATCTTTTTCTTTCTCCTCTTCAACATTGCTTTTGGATGTTTCCTGATTATCAATGCCTTCATCAAATTTCACATTGATTGATTCCACGATTGTTTTAGTCCTTTTGTTGTAGACTCTGTAAGCTTTGCTTCTCGAAGAGTATCCCATGAAGATGCCCTCATCAGCTTTTGCTTCAAATTTTCCTAATTGATCACCTGTATTGAGAATATAGCAAGTACATCCAAATACTTTAAAGTAAGCAATGTTTGGTTTATTATTGAACCATAGCTCATAAGGAGTTTTGTTGAGAAGCGGTCTAATCATAACTCTATTCATTACATAACATGCTGTATTTACTGCTTCTGCCCAAAAATGTAAAGGTAGTTCATACTCATTTATCATAGATCTAGCCAACTCTTGTAAAGTTCGATTCTTTCTCTCAACTACCCCATTTTGTTGTGGAGTACGTGGAGCAGAGAATTCATGTTTGATTCCATTTTCACCACAAAAAATTTCAAAATCATAATTTTCAAATTCTCCACCATGATCACTTCTTAGTGAAATAATGGAAACTTCTTTTTCATTTTGGACTAATTTTGTGAAATTCTTGAGATAAGAAAAAGTTTCTGATTTCTTGGCTAAGAAAAATACCCATGTATATCTTGAGTAGTCATCAACTATAACAAAACAATATTTTTTACCTCCTAAGCTAGCAATGTCATTAGGTCCGAATAGATCCATATGAACTAGCTCAAGTACTCTAGAAGTGCTTACACTGTTTTTGGCATGAAATGATGATTTTTTAAGTTTTCCTAAAGTGCATGCTTTACAGATGTTTTCTGTTTTAAACTCATGTGAAGGTAACCCTCTTACCAAATTTTTCCTTTTTAATTTGTTTAGCAAATTCATACTAGCATGCCCTAAACGTCGATGCCATAAATCAACTTCTATGTCCTTAGCAACCAAGCATTTCGAAAGGGTGAGATCATCAAAAGATAGAGAATATATATTACCTTTCCTCTTACCTGAAAATAATATTTATTTTGATGAATTGTCAACAATTTTGCATAAGTCAGAGTCAAAAATAACATTCATACCTTTATCGCATAGCTGGCTGATTGATATCAAGTTGTGGTGCAGATTTTCAACATACAGTAGTACATCATTCAGGGTAAAAGTATTGTTACCTACTTTACCTTTGCCAACAATTTTACACTTTTCATTGTTACCCATTGTAACCCTGCCACCTTTATACTTTTCTAGGCTAAGGAACTTTGATTTATCGCCTGTCATGTGTCTGGAACAGCCAGAATCCAGATACCATTGCTGTTGTTCCTTAGCCTGCCAGCATACCTACACGAGAGAAAAATTTAGTGACCTATTTGTTTTCATAGGTCCAAACTTGTTAGTGCCAAGATATTTTGGAAAATAATCTAGAGAAGACTGAAAACTATTTAAACATGTTCCTTTTGGCACCCAAATTTGTTTTACTTTGAGAGATTTTATATTTGTGCCTTTTGGAACCCAAATCGATACAGTCTTTATATGTTCGGGTTTATACCAATGACTATTTTGATTATGTCCAAATGAATTGACTTGATTAATTTGGTTTCTATCTTTTTGAAATTTGTTATATCCAAGTCCTTGCCTAGACGTATTAAGAGTTTGTTTCCCTAATAGCATATTCAATGATTTTTCTCCTTTTGAGAATTTATCCAACGTTGTTGATAGTTGTAGGACTTGGGTCTTGAGAGATTCATTTTCATTTATCGGTTGTGTGCACCTTTTTATAGAGTCTTCTATTCTTGTGTTTTCAATTTCTTTCAAAAACAGGATTTCTTTTTCAAGCGATTTAATTTTGTTTTCTGAATTTTTAACCTCTTCTTCGAATGTTGGACACTTCTCACACTTAGGAATTCTGCTTTGATAGGTTTTAACTAATTGGTTAAGTTGTTTATTTAAATCAATTAAAGAATCCTTTTGTGATTCAAGTTTGGCATGTTTTTCCTTAAGTCGTTCAAAACAGCCATTTACTTCGTGAAAATATATAAGTAATTCTGAATGAGAAAGTTTTGATACCTCACTTGGCTCATCATCATCACTGTCAGTTACTTCACCATGAAGACATAGATTTGCTCTTTCACTTTCACTTTCGGTGCTATCACTTTCATCTTCATCAATTTCATCCCAAGTAGCCGCAAAACTTTTCTTCTTCAGTTTCTTTCCTTGGTTTGGTCGATTTTGAGGACAGTTTGGCTTGATATGTCCCGGTTTATTACATTTGTGACAGATGATCTCTTGCTTCTCCGAAATGTATAGTGCTTTGTTTATTCTGCTTTTGATTTGATGGTTTCTGGTTGGATTTCCATATTTGCTATTCCACTTTTTGAATCTCTTTATTAATAGTGCTAATTCAGCTTCACCATCATCATCGTCATCATTGTCATTTTCAGTTGTTCCTTTGAGAGCAATTGACTTTTTTCGAGTATCGCCTCCTTCTCGCTCTTCCTTGAACTTTAGCTCTAGCTCATAGGCGGTGAGATTTCCAATGAGCTCTTCCACCTTGATTTGTTTCAAATCCTTTGACTCTTGAATAGCTGTGACTTTTGCTTCAAAGCTTCGAGGAAGAACTCTGAGAATTTTCCGAACTATCTCTAACTCTGTGTACGATTTTCCAAGAGCCTTTGATTTGTATACTATATTGGACAGTCGTCCGTACATCTCTTTGACGTTTTCTTCTTTTGCCATTGTGAAATTCTCGTATTCGCTGCTTAACATGGCTAGGCGAGATTCTTTGACTTGAGATGTTCCTTCGTGAGTTACTTCGAGCGTGTGCCATATTTCCTGCGCAGTTAAACAATGAGAGACACGATTAAATTCAAATTGATCCAATGAACAGATAATAGAATTCATAGCTTTAGCATTAGCATTTTGTAATTTATTTTCTAGTTCTGTCCATTGGTCCATCGGTTTATCTATTTCCTGATTGTCTACAATTATAGTTGGTGATCTATAACCTATCTCAATAATGTTCCAAGCGTCAATGGTTTTCAGAAAAAATTTCATTCTATTTTTCCAGTAGGCATATTCACTATTGAACATTGGTGGTCTAACTATGGACTGACCTTCAGCAAAAGCATTATTAAAAGAAGCCATTTTTTCAAATTTTTAAACAGAAACTGATTTTTGAAAAATGAAAAAAATGACTTCTAAACCTTGCTCTGATACCACTTGTAGGATCAATTTCACCCTAGAGGGGGGTGAATAGGGTGATAGTATAAATTTTAAAAAATTAATTGCGAAAGCTTATAAAATAATTTCAACACAGATCACGAAATAGTAGCAGCACAGATAAAAGCAGAATAATAAATGCAGAAATAGAACGACACAGAATTTACCCAGCTTCGGCAAAAACCTGCCTACGTGCTGCCCCCAAGGTTTCTACTAGAAATTAGATAGTCACACGCTTACACACGTAAACTCGCGACACCCGCTACTGACTAACCTAACTCTACGCTCAAAACCCTGCCACAACTCAGCCACTGAGTTGCGAATTCTCAAGCTACGTCACGTAGCTTGTCCCCTAGTCACACGACTAGCAAATACAACGGTTTGAAAAGAGATTTAAAAAATTAAAAACAAATTCAAAACTAAAAATAAGATAAAGCTCTTTTAAAAAAAAACTAAAACCCTTAACAAAACCCTAATTAAAAAGTCCGGCCCCTTTTATTATTTCGACCCGCTTCTTTTTCTATTCGGTCCTTTTGAGAATGGCGGCTTCTTCGATCATAATTTAGGGCTTTTGTCCTTCGATCAAAATTAGGGATTTGGATGCCGTTTGATATTGACGCTCTATTGATCTTGGAGTCGCGCTCGGCTGCTTCTCTTGATTTGTGAAATTAGGGTTCGGCTTCGATTGCTTTGAGATAATTGAATTCGCCTTGGTATGTTGTTTGTATCTTTTGCTTTCAGATTCGATTGCTTGAATTCGATTGCTTTTTCATTCATGCCAATGATGATACTTGGGTACTCGTATTTATATGAATTCGAATACACTAATTAACTCGATACTTTCCTGAAATTCACTTTCGTGATGCACACGACTTTCCTGATGCGTTCGATACTTACTTGATTCATACGGCTTTGTTTTGAGAACTTTCAATCCTTCTTGAATAACAAGTCAGAAACTTTCCTCTTTTTAATTGCTGACTATTTCAAAAAAAATACGAATTTTTTTTTCTTTTTTTTCTGTTTCATGCATTCTGTAACTTGCTTCTCTGCTTGAAGTTGCATCACCATGCATATTTGAAACTCTGATTCGTTGCATCTCTGTCCATTGGGTATTTGCTGCATTTCCAAACACTTTTTTTTATGGTCTGGTTCCTTCATGATATTGTTCTTGTATCATTACTGTTGTTGTTGCTGATGTCTTGGTTCGGTCTCTCATTCGAGTTTGAGACTGTGGCGATTTCAAGTACAAGAATGCACTGCATTTTTGGTTTACTCCTTTTCTGGTTGGTGTTGCTATTATGTTGATGACTAGCCTTTGCTAATTCATTCATGACACGTTGTCCATGTGTGTTCATTTGTGTTTGGCCTTTGTTGTCACTGGTTCATTGTGAAGTAGCTGTCTTCACTGATGCTGCACTTAGTCTTGTCTTTGATGTTCCTCTCATTGCATATGAACTCGGTCTACTTGATGCTGTAGCTTTCAAGTATATGTGCATCACTTGACTTCATTCCACTGTGCATTTCTCTGGTGTCTGTAGTTGTAACTGGTCTTTGTAATTTGCTGTGCCTCTGAGTTATTTCTTGCATCATAGTCTGATTGATGAATTATATTTGTGAACATTAACCTGGGCAGATGCTATGTCTTTGTGCATTTCACTATGTTCATTTGCTTCATGTCATACTATGTTGTTTCATTGCTGCACTTGACTTTTGTTACTTGAGCTGCTTTCTTGACTGTACTTGTACAACTTCATTGTGGCTTGTACATGCTGTATTGTCTGGACTTGACGTTGCCTTGTGTTGAACCCAGTTTCAAAACTTGGGTTTGACCTTGTGCTCGTGTCGTGATTTTGAATATATTGCACGTGAGTTGAACTCGGTTTTTCATTTGGGTTTGACCTGTGCTTGCCTGTCCCTGTAAATCAATCAAGTGTATATATCGGCGTGCATGGCCTTGGGGCATATACAGTAATATACTGTGTATGTCACAAGTTGTTCGTGTATGATGAATTCAAATTTAAATGATGACGAACAACCCAAATAACTGAGGCAAATATCATTTTCAAAATTCACGTTTTATTTTATATCACAAAAATATTTTATTTTCAATTTTACTGCGTTAGTAAATATTTTTGCAGATTTCTCAGATGCTGGATTCAAACTGAAATGCAGTTGAAGAAAAAAATACGAGTGTGAGTGATATGTAGTGAGGTGAATGTGTAAAATAGTGATGTAATTGAATTTGTATCAAAGTTGTATAGTGAATAGTGAGAGCTTGAATTTGTACTATTCAAAATTATAATATTTGTTTGAATAAAATATTCGTTTGAATTCAAATTCCGTGTTATTTATTTTATTCAGCAAATATTTATTTAATCTGTGAAAATAAATAGTATATTATCAAATACATTTAAATGAATGTATATATGTTTATTATCATCAAACAACAATCATATAAGCGCATATTCAACAAAATCAACTCAGAAAAATACGAAATTTGAAATCCGGCAATAATTCAATATTACGGACCCAATGGAACTGGTTTCGTCGAATTCCGAGACTGTGCCTCGGACGGCTATTTTTAAATATTGATTCAAACGATTTAATTTCAAAACTGAACAAATCACTTTCAAATTCAATTCTGAAGCTTCTATTATCTTCAATATTATCAATATGAATTTTACAAGCCTTTGAAATAATTTTAATCGGCTTAAAATTGAAGATTCAAATTTTATTCAACTTTCAATAGATTAAATTATATAATTTAATCGCCTATTTCAAAGTTATATTGAAAATTCAATCCAAACCATCATTCAAATATTTAAAATTAATTAAATATTTCCAAATTAAATTATTCAAAATTCTGGGTCGTTACAAATAATATAGGTTTGGTGAAAAGTTTATGCTTTTAAAGTAAAATTTTCAGTTTTGGAAAACATTACACAAATGCCAATATAAGCCCACAAAAACCCTCATTTTTATGCACGAAAGCTATTGTCCATGATAGCTCTATTTTAATTAGCCTTTGAAAGGTTTTGTTCAACACACAAAAGCTAATACCTACGATGGCTTGTTTCTCCAACTTTTAAATATTTACTTCGATAATAAACAAAAGCCTTGTTTTGATTATTTAGGAAAACTCTAATTTTTTCTAGCCATCAAAAGCTTATTTTAATTAACACCCATGTTACAAGGACTATGTTTATTGAGATGGAAATCTATGTTTTAGTTAAAGCATGAAAGTTATATTTGTTTAATTCATGAACCTTGTTATAAAAAGCACGCTTAAGTGTCACTTAGGCATCACTTAAGTAGTAAATTCATATGTAACGCTTAAAGAAAAGAAATAAAATTAAGTGATAAGCACTTAAGTGCGCTTAAATTAAAAGCGATGATTAAGCACTAATAAACAAAAAATATATTATTTTTAAATTAAAAGAAATGGGGCTATATCAAGAAAGCCAAATTCTCTAACAAAACTTCCTTATTTTCTATCATACGAGCCGATGGATGGTGAGTATTATTTTGCAACCTATAAATTTATAAGTTAACTTCAAAGTTAAGCTTTGTTTCTCTATGATCAATTTGTGCGCGCACAAATGATAGACTTGATATGATCACTTTACATAAATTTATCTTGATATGCATAATGTATGCTAAAAAATTAAGCAGCGCTTAGGTGATGGTTAAGTGGCACTTAAGAGACATCAAGGAAAGCGAGATTTCTACCGCCTTGCCTTACCTAACATTTGATATAACATAGCTCATGAATCTCAAGCACAACTGCCAAGTTTTTGTTCCTT
Source organism: Allium cepa (assembly GCA_030765085.1). Classification (NCBI taxonomy): domain Eukaryota; kingdom Viridiplantae; phylum Streptophyta; class Magnoliopsida; order Asparagales; family Amaryllidaceae; genus Allium; species Allium cepa. Next base: position 89,984,534 of record CM060939.1, on the reverse strand, counting down.
TGATTTCATTGTTTCAATACTCATGATGACTACCCTCATGATAAGTCACGAAAGTTTTATTTTACCAAAATAGCACAAGGGCTATGTTTTTAATAAGTCACGATGGCTATACGTTCAAAGGCACAAAGCTATGCTTCATTTAGTCACGATGATTATATTTTTAGCAATGGAAGCTAAGTTCTTATTAAGACACAATGGCTATATTTTTAAGGCATGACGGCTATGTTTTATTAACCCATAATGACCCAGGTTTTTTCAAAGGGCTAGCAACAACTTACTTGTTTTCAAAAGCTATACTTTAAGGCATGGTAACCTATATATTAACACATGAAAACCTTAAATTTAACATTCGCGATAGCTTATGATTTTGAAAGAAATAATAGCTATATTTTATAACATGGGAAGTATTTTAATTCTATATTGGGAAAACCTTTTCTTAAACAAAAATGACGATTTTGCTAAGTATTTATAAAAGTTTTCAAAGGAATGAAAGGATATTTTTCCTATATTTATAAAATTATGTATAGAAGAAGCTATGACTTCGAAAAAGTAATTTATGTACAAATTGGCATCATATTCAACATATAATTAATTAATTATTGATATGTTTCTTGTTCATTTAGTTTGTTAATCAATAATATTGCATATGATGAATTGTTGATGTACTCACCTATTTGATAATGTTGTCACCCAACATTTTAACCTCGGGAACTAGAGAATTGATGACCATTTAGGGTTGTTCCATTAGTGGATATGGTCAGACTTAAACACCTATGTGAGTGGAATTGTATCAAAGAGATCATGAAGAACAAATTGTGTTTGGATTCCTAAACTGATCAAAATTCATGACATATTGACATTTAGGACCAAATTTAAAGTTTAAGGGTGGAGACTAGGGTAGGTTCACGCCTTATCTTCCAATAGCTTGTCCCACGATTAGTTAAGTCCACGATTCCATTGTGTAGGGCCTAGCCTAAGGACATGCTAAATTTGGATTATGCAAAGAAAAAAATTGTTTTAGCCTAGCTCACCATTGTATTTTTCTTTTGCATAGAAGCCGAGGTTATTTACTCTTGTTGGGAAAGAAATTTTCGATATTTGGTTATATTTTTGGCCCGGGTCAGCCCGGTAGGTTTCTACTTTTCCTATGAAAACTAATAAAGATTTCTAATCAACTTGAAAAAACTAAAATCGGTTCATAACGACCTAGGAAAACTATACCATGGACTATTTTTGGGATTGGGCAAAGTTGGGAATGTGTAACCTCTTGACCCTAAATGATGGACTATTCACTTTTCACCCATACATGCATGATATGATATTGATGTTATGATCATGTGCTAATCATTTTGAATGTAGAATATAAATTGCATATTGCTTGATTGGGTATTAAGGAGGAAAAACATGTTCATCTCAGCAGCACAGTCTCACTAAATACCTACATTTTGGTTTGATATTGAATAATATTATTCTCACTAAGCTTTTCGTCCATTTTGAAGTTTTTGATTTCACCTTAAACTCTCGGGTTCTTAATTAGGAATTGAGTAGCTAAGAGAATGATATTTTAGGTTTAGAAAAATAATCTTCTAGAGATGTGCAAGATGTAAACTACAGTATATAAGATTATGTTTCCGTAGTGTAGCAATTTAACTTGTTTTAATTTGTTGAATGTACGCAACGATGGGTACTATAATTGTCTAAGCAGCTAAAACTTTAATCATTCGACGGGGAATCATCATATGCCGCTCTTCGAACCTGTGCAGTTAAAGCACTTAGCGATTCTATAGTGGCGGATGTGCAAAAACTTATAGCGGGGATATAGCGGAAAACAGTAAAGTACAAAATGCTTCATTAGATATAAAACCAAATATTTAAAGTTAATTTATTCTTACTTTCACATAATTTGTGTAGGAAAAAGAACTATATTTTAATATTATATGACAAAACCAAAGAATACCTTAACTTTTGCAAACTAGATTTCTATCATATATTGAGCACTTATGCCTTATAAAATGATCTTCAAACTTTGTTAATTTAGTTTAAAAGAAAACAAATCGAATCAACTTTTGTATATTAATATTGCTAAAGTGGATGCTAAAAAGCCTTGATTTAGCGGGTGTAGCAAAAAATAGTGGGGCATAAATTGGATATAGTGTTTAATAATGCTAAACTAAAATAGCATAGCGATTGAAGGGCACTATGCGCTATTGTGGGGATTTTGCATTGCCTTAGCGGGCTTTAAATGCATAGCTTCGAACTATAAGTAATTATCTTATTTTATCTGAATGATCTATTAAAATTGTTATGGAAACGAAATGTAATGAATTTACAAATTAATGATTGAAATTGTTATGCGAAAATTTGTGAATTCTAACGCTTTCGATGTTAATGATATAATAACTGGTCTCATTTAATCATTGGGAAATTACGCTAAGGATAAGTACAACATCACCGGTATCAATTTTTGAGCCATATTCTTTTCAAAAAAAATTTGAGCCTTAAAATGAGGGATGCTAAAATTTGGTATCAGAACATAGGATTACACATAACAAGGCATTGAAAGAATATAACCCAAAATAAACATAGAAAGAAAAATTAGGGTACGGAATAACATTATAATAGCGTACTTGTTATTATATATTAGTACGTATATCAATCTATACTCTCCCCCACTATCTTAGACCATTGTTCTGTATCTTACAAAGAATCATATACAAATTACGAGAAATGGTTATTGAAAGTGGAAGAACTACAACCAATGGAAACTTTGGAGCCAATGCTAGGAACGCTAACCGATCCACGAACATGAATGCAAATTCTAACGCTAATGCTAATGTGTGTGCTGGAACCACACCAGTTGATATGGAGACTTTGTACCAGTTCTTTGTCCATATGATGGAAGGTGGGTAGCAGCTGGATTGATTGGGGGTAACGTGGGTGATGCCGGAGCTACCATACCAGAATTGGCTTCCTGTAATAACTATGCCACTTTAATATAAGATTATACTAGCTAGGGAGGAAAACCATTCTTGGGAATAGAGATTTCCATTGGAGTGGAGGATTGGATTCTTTAGTGTGAGAGAATTTTCGCTAATCTAGCATCAAATGACAACCGAAGAGGAGGTTGGCATCAAGGTTGTTGGAAGAAGCTGCTTCATGCTGGTGGAATAATGTTACTATAGTGTTCTCGAAGAAAGAGTTAACTTGGGCTGGCTTCCAAGAAAGATTTAAGGAGAAATTTCTGTTTGAAGTAGCTAAGTCAATGTTGTTCAAGAAGTTCTCAGAGTTAGAGCAGGGTAAGGTGTTGGGGTTGGAGTATATTATGAAGTGTGATGAGCTATTAAGACCTAGACAAGCTATCATAAACACCCAGCTTAAGAAGAACAAGAAGTTCATAAGAGGGTTGAAGCCGGAGATTGCTAGCGCAATAACGCTACATCTAAGAGATCCGTTTAATGTTGTAGTAGGTATGGCTCTGAGACATGAAGATTTACTTGCATCTCTAGGGAAGAACAAGTCTACGGAACACGGGTTTTCGAGGAAAGAAGAGGAATTTCTCTGGTAAGAAGGGAGCTCAAAAGAAAGGGTTTAAAAAAAGGGAAAAGCTAAAGTGACTTGCTACAATGTGATAAGAAAGGGCACTATGCAAGTGAGGCTTATTCTAGAGATAGAAAGAAGGCCGTTGATAAGAAAGGAGTGAAGTGCTTTAGTTGCGACAAGACGGGCCATTTCAAAATGAAGTGTCCTGAACCGGAAAGCTCATAAAGGAGAAGTTTTTGCATTGAAACCTGTATCTACTAGACCTTCTATAGAGGAAAAGGGAAATGCTATGTTAGGATGTACACTTCTTATTCATAGCATTCCTATTAGTGTGTTGTTCGATACTAGCACATCACATTCTTTTATCTCTAGATGTTTGATAGAGAAGTTAAACCTTGAACCGACATACCTTATTACCTCTTTGAGAGTTGCGAATACGACAGGCGGCTATGCAACTCTTGGAATGAGGTGTGACCATGCAGCGTTTGAATTGTTAGGTTATTTGTTTTCGTGCAATTTGTATGTGTTTGATTTTGTGGGTTTTGGGATAATCTTGTGTATGGTTTGGTTGAATCGATGTAATATTAGGACATCGCGTATGTGCTTCTTTTTGACAGGCGTTGTATGATGCTTTTGAGGTTGCTACATGATGTCGCACTCTTTCTCCTTCAAGTCGGTCATTTTGTGTATTTATCTTTTTGATTAGCTACATGATGTCGCACTCTTGTTTTTTATATGTATCATTTTGATTAGCTACGGTTGTATGTACTGTTACGTTTTGTCATAAATATTTATATGTTTAATATTCCATGTACGAAATATTATGGATATATATATATATATATTGTGGTTTGGATTATGACTCCGTTTGATTACGTACATCACAATGCGATAAGTGTGGTTTTTTGAATTATTATAATATATTAGTTGAAATAAGCTTGGTATCTAAAAATTGTAAGCTTGAATTTATATTGCAATAAAAAAATGCCATGGAATTTTTTTATAGCATTTTAGTTAGGCTATAAAAAGATTTTTTTTTACACTTTTGAACAATTTATGGCGTTTTAAGTAGGCTATGAAAACGTTTTACAGCGTTTCAACCGGGCTATGAAAATAATGTTTTTAAAAGCTTTTATACTTTTTATAGCGTTTAACTAGACCGTGAAAAGAATTTTTTTTACAGTTTTTTACAGCGTTTCAAATGCGTCATAAAAGATTTTCAACAGCAAGCTTCAAACGCTATAGAAAAATAGTTGTGCCAATACGACCTGCCTAAGATGGCAACAAAAACATTGTTAAAGGTCCATTTTCCATGGCAATTTTGAACGCTATTGTATCTCTCAGACTTTTTACAACATATTGATATATGGCATTTATGAAAACGCTGTAGAAAGTTTTAACAACGGTTTTTAAACGCTATAACAAAGCCTGTTTGTTGTGTTTGAGCAAGCTGGCCCACTTCTTTATTTATGAGAAACATGAGCAATATTCCACCACCCGTGCCCGTGCGTGTGTGTTGGGGTGAACTTACTTGCATTTGTTTCCACATTAGATGCGACAATATGTATCATCAGATAAATGGAGAGGATAATTCGTTTTCTCAAACCCTCAGAGGTAAATTGCTTATTTTATATAAGGATTTGATAGGTGGATTGATTATACCTAAAAGGTTCATATTTCCTCATACATGGAGAATCCATCGGCTTATGTTGTTTCCCTTCGTGCATACATCCTTTGCTCCGAACCTTTATTGTGCTTTTGAAGGTATTCTAGCATTAAAAGACTAGTGAAGCCTCCTGTTTTCTATAATAATTCAATTCTTTCTTCCAAATTCTACAAATCCTAGGTAAGTGATTCTCTCTCGACTTACACCCATTCATTTTCCGCATTAAGCTTTTTATTGGATATCACCTTTTCTAAAAATGATTTTCTGTTATTGATTTTCCTTTGGCTTGGTAACAACCCTAATGTTAATGCGCGAAATTTGAATATTTAATTATTATAGGATAATTAAATGGAAAGTTGTTAACATATAATTTGCTAAATTAATCACTTAATGTTGGACTTAATAAATTTAACAAAGAGAATGGGTTTGATTAAATAAGATTTAATAAGTTTAAGTTTAGGGTAAAAGAGTAAATATTATGCTATACACTCCCCTCTCCCATATTCATAGTCATTTCACTCCTAATCCAAACAAAATGAAAACAAAGCCGGCCACCATTAAGAAGAAAGAACATTTAAGAGAAAAGAAGATAAGTTAAATAAGGCAAATTCCATCATTTCAACAAGCATTAAAGATAAATAATATTTCCATCCAATCTTGTTTATGTGTTTGATTCGAGAGTAGAGATGAATCCATATCTATATTAGATGTTTATCATGCATGTTAAATGAATTAATCATGTAGATGATTGAATGGTTATTATATGGAAAATTGGAAATTTCCTAAATGGTTTTGGTTTGAAAAACTATGGTTTTTATCTCCAAACAGTCTAAATTTTTGATATGATGTTCGAATAATTATTTTGAAGTTGTTTTTTAAATTTCATAATTTTTTGAATTATTGTGGATTTCCTATGAGGACCCGCAAATCCGTACTCCTTGAATATACACTAATCTCCATAGATTAACTCAAGATGAACAGAAATACGAATTCTCATTGTTTAAGAAAAAGAAAAAGGTAGAAGAAGATAGAAGAAAAGATAGAAAATAGAGAGAAAAGAAAATAGAACGGAACAGAACACAACACAACAATATCAGAATCTCACAATCGCAGCGGAACAACATATAATAATAAATGAATAATCTTTAAACAAAGAACTATATCAGTTATTACATTACAACACATTACATTACATCATCATCAGAGTTTTCATTACATCAGAGTGTACAACAATAAACAACATCAAACAGCGGAAAAAGAAAATACTATATACTAGTGATACGCCATGCCATCCATCTTGCCTCCAGCAACTCATGAATTCCAGAATATCCTGATAAACCTGTCTCTTGACTGCCCGTGTGGAAATTGGTGGGCACACAGAGTTTAGGAAGGAAAACAATAAACTCCGAGTCAGTCATGTGACTGGTGTGAGAACTCAAAATGGTTTATTTATCTTTGAAAACAAAATAGAGGAATATTTTTAAAGTCAATTCGCAATGCTTTTAAAAATGAGACTACCATAAGGCCTCCCGCACACACACACAATGCAAACGCAGAATCGGAGGAGATTTCTCCTTATGATAGTCAAAGATGCTTGATACGCATTAAAAAGAAACATTTGATATTATTACTAGTGCATAGTGTAGGAAAAAATCATTTCGAAAGTAAAGATATAAATCTTAGCCAACATACGACCATTATCGTATGCCTACTATAGCTACCATCCAAACAGTGGGGCGCCACCATAAGTGAATGATAGGTTCTACAACTAATACCGTACAAGATCGTATTGTTTCTTTGGATTTCCAACGAATGGTCAGGCCAAGGAACTTCCCATTGCCACATGAGAACGCCTCTGGAAGGACGTCCCCGAGAACCTAACCGGATCTCTGCCAACACAAGGCCGGGTTACCCCTAACTGGGTAACTACTGACACGAGTATGCCATCCCCCGGTCCTTTGGGACCTTTATCCGAGCGCTCGTAATCAACGTCACACCATAATAAATAAAGTGTTTCAACATGAGTAAGTATCTGGGCTCCATACCATGATACCACCCTTTTCCAGAAGGAAATGCACATACCCTAAAGGGAGCTACCCCTCATAACCTTGCTGCATCTTTCCTGTTTTGACCATTCCGGGGTGTGAGGCTCGACGAAGTCTCGTCCACAAAACCACGCTTTATACAAAAGCTGTGCTTTGGGTCAACAAATGATCATAGAAATGATCACAAAGATAAACGATCAAACAAATGATCCTATCATAAATGATCAACACAATGATCATTTCACAGCAACGCTCAGCATGTCACATTACCAAATTGGGAATATATCGCTGATAACCATCAACTACATAACCTCTGAGCTCGTACGTCTCAGAGAAGGGTGTTAAGCTAAGAGAATAAATTCTCCGCCACCAACAGAAATATATTTGAAAGAAATCAGCTTTATATCTCAATTTGTAATGTCAGACACACAATCCATACAAGTCTGTTCCGGGCTCGAACAGAACCGTAGGCACTTACAAAGAAGTCCTTGCAATCCAGATATCCACAATCCTGATCGGATTCCCCATCACATATGGAGAACTCTATACCGGAGCAACTCGGTGCAGAGTCAATCGACAGGTCATCCTATCGCTTTCGCAAATATCCGGTCTTCAGCACCGGTCATCAAATGCAATCCATAACGACGTATCACATACTCGGAATGGGTTATACGACCCCAAGGTCCTTTCCCGGCTAACCCGAATAGTGAGCGCTTATTCAAAAATAAGTGTGGCATTCAAATTCAAACAAATCACAACAAATACCTTTCACAGGTAAATATTGATAGTCGGTTATTGAACTATCAAAGGATATGCACAACATCACCAGACTCCAAATAATTTTCCAAATTATTTATTTCCCAAAAATATCTTTACAAGATATATAATTTCAATACCTCAAAAATAAATCAATATTTATTTTTAAACAAATTCCACTTTCTTTTATAAATTCCTTAGTGAATTTATATTTCACAATATCTATTGATATACGATTTTCAATAGGTTTCAAATATTCATTTTCAATTTATCTTCAAAAAGATAAATTCTCAAAATATTCACTTTATATTGGAAAACATTTCCATACTTATTTAATAAGTAATTCACAAATCTTTTTATTTTCAACCTTTGGAAAATATTCAATATACTTAAATCGAAATTAAGTATATATTTCATTCTTTAAGGAAATCATTCTCTTAAACATATTTATTTGGGCCAAAACTAATGTTGCGTAAAACATCCTTACGACAACCCAAAATCACTAGTATAGGGATTCGAAATTAAAATAGATATATAAATCCCAATACTATACAAAACATTTCCTTTCGGAAATCATTTACTATAGCAACAGTGTTATAGTCCACCATTTCCTTCTATTTCTCGAAAACGTCTATTTCAACAATGAATGTTGAAATCTATGGTTTCGAACCTTAACACATTTAAAAAAAACATCGTTAGATCGTTTTAATTCTACTTAAAACATCACATCCAAAACATTTTCTTTAACATATTATTAACTATTCAAAACGTGAATATACTTCGTTAACCAACTTCATCATTTCTATTCAATTTATTTTAAAGGATTATTCACTGTCTAAAACGTGAATATTACTCCATAAATAAGTTATAACAACTTATTTATCAAAATAAGTCGTTTGCGTATTTATAAAACAATGTTTATAAATTCCATTTCTATTTATTTTATAACTACTTCCTTTATAAATCTCCTTTATTAACCTATTCGATTTACAACTCAATTATATACCGAAAGTCCATATTATAAGTTAAACACTTACAATTTATTTGTTTACAAAATCGTTCTTTTTAACTTCCCAAATTGTAAATCTTATAACTTATAAGATTCATTTATTTATCCAAAATCTACTCTTTTAATAACTTTATAAATTTTATAAACCTACTGCTTATAAAATTCCATTTATAACTTCATCGTTTATAATTCTATGAATTTCATTCATTTATGAAATTCATTCACAATTCATTCTAACACTTATAAAACTCGTTTTATAATTCAAATATTTTAATTTATAAATTATCAATTTATAAATCTTTTTATAAATCAATTTATATTATTATTTCAAAACGTCTTCAAAGTCCCTTATAATTTCATCATTTTGATTTATAAAATAATTAAATTTTATAAATCCTATTTTTAAACTTTTCACAATAAATTCAAAAATCCCGATTTAAACCATTTTATAAAATCATTAACCCCATATTTTCAAAAATCAACTTTTTAACTATTTTTCTCAAAAATCATAATTTTTATAACATTAAAATTATAACGTTTATTTATTTAAAAGGAATCAATTTCAAAAGTATTTTATAAACGTATACTATTCAAAAATCACTTTAAAAATCCTTTTAAAATTCCAAAATTTGGCCCAATGATGCTACACACCAAATAGTCAATCACGACAACAACAATATCATATATCGACATGATAATCAACGAATATCAAAATATCCATAATCAAATAAATACTGTTGAGGAATCCAGTTGGATCCCTCCAACCTGTTTTCCTGCATCCAAAGATGTTAGCACAATACCAATTCCGTTCCAGTACGAAATTATCGCGGTATATGGGATTTAAAATATTATCCGCTTAATAGATGGCTCAGTAGGGTCTCATCCGCTATATACTGCGGGAAATCAATTCCAAGTACATAAATAATACCAATTTCACTGTTTATGAAATATTCGCGGTATATGTTTTTAATAAATAACCTCCGCTTACTAACGGCGCATAATGTCTATTTTAACAATCAATAGATAACAATCATCATTCAAACATGCATTCAAAATTTTTAAATATAACTATTTAAAATAAAATCAAAACCGATTCGATTGAGTGAGAAGTTCTCACCTTGATTTCAATTTCGTTTTAGCGATTTATTTCGAATAAAATTAAACGCGCGTTTAATTTTACCCAAAATTCTCACTAACTCCAAATGACTCCAATCCAATTTCATAGCGTATTGCTCGTCCATACGATTCCAATGCAACTAGTTTCGCACGTTTTCGACCTCGTATGAAAAAGTTATACATTTTCAAAGTTTCACAAATTTATAAACATAAATTTACAACATAAATTTATAATTTTCTAAACCTAATTGATTCTGGCCGTGAGATCCTGCACCTTGCAATCTTGGCCGTTACTCATGTTCTTCCATCTCACGTTACCTACAGGTTGATCACGCAACCTAGAACCCATCGTGCCGTCCTAGGGCTCCAAATCGCCACCTCCACGATCCATTTCCCGATGATCAAACATCATCAGCCAAAACGCCTCACCCTCCTCTACCTATGGCCAAAATCCGATCGCCTCCGATGCTCTCCTCGTCCCAAAAAAACTCCCAAAGCCATACATGAACGGAGCCTTCCCCTAGCTACTACGTTACTCCAATTATCATCTTCACCATATGGATTTAAAGCTTAGGGTGAGATCTACAATGTTGTAGTTAACAACTTTTGCAAATAATTGATGGATTGAAATGAATTTGAGGAAGAAAGAAATGAATTTCTGGCCGTGTATCCCATTAGTGGCGGCTAGCTGAAGAGAATTAGGGTTTTATAATTTTTTCTTATTTTTGTGAATTTAAGGTCTATTTATAGGAAATTCTTGAACACTATTCATCCGGGTTTTCCGGAATCCAATTTACGCGCTGTAACCGGCGTTTCTGGGGTTTATCCCACATTCCGGACACAATGGAACAGGTTTCGAAAGCTAATTCGATCATCTATGCGAGTTATGGCAATAAACGTTCGATTTGAAATTAAACCGATTAAACGATTTTCTAGGCGTTTTAGCTTGCACCGGACAAACGCTAAATCCGATTGACATGAAATTTGAAACCTTACAATAATATCGCATTACGGATACGATGAAACTGATTTCGCCGAAATCCGAGACTTTTTGAAAAATGGCTATTTTAACTCGCCAAATTATTATTAAAACAATTTCGATGAGTTTCGAGCTGCCACGATCAAACAATAACTCCGATTGCTACGAAAATTGAAATCCGATAATATCAAATTATTACGGATCCAATGGAACTGGTTTCGTCAAATTCTGAGACTGTTCGAAAAATGGCTAATTTCACTAGTCGATTAAATATTAAAATATTCAATTTTCACAAATAAACTTTTAATTCGATTTTAAAAGTTCTAAAATATCGTTCTAACTCCAATATGATAAAATAAAATTTTACAAATCATTTTCAATCATATTTAACCCAATTTTCAATTTTTTCTGTATTTTCACATATTAAATTATTGATTTAATTATCCAATTAAATCCAATTATTCGAAATAAAATTTATTCGACTAATAAATTTCACTTATTAATATTTAAAATTAATTAAATATTCAAATTTAAATTAATAAAAATTCTGGGTCGTTACATTTCCTAAGGAAGAAAATCATTGATTTCAAAACTTCGTTATTAAAAATATGAAGATTAATTATTGTGGTCCGAAATTTAATATGAAGTTAAGGAGGTAAATATATTTTTTTGTGGATTTTCCCAAGTATTTACAATTTAATACAAATTGTTTAATGCAAATTGGATTTGTTTGCAAAATTTGATAACATATACTTGAGGAAAAATTAACTTTTGGTATAATGGAAGTAAATTTTCTACTTTGATTTCAAAAAAAATTACGAAAAGATGAATATTGACCAATGATATTTCGACAAATAATATAAGTTTGGTGAAAAGTTTAGGCTTTTAAAGCAAAATTTTCAATTTTAGATAACATTACACAATGCCAATATAAGCCCACAAAAATCCTCATTTTTATGCACGAAAGCTGTTATCCACGATAGCTCTATTTTAATTAGCCTTTGAAAGCTTTTGTTCAACACACAGAAGCTACTACCCACGATGGCTTGTTTTTCCAACTTTTAAATATTTACTTTGATAATAAACAAAAGCCTTGTTTTGATTATCTAGGACAACTCTAATTTTTTCTAGCCATCAAAAGCTTATTTTAATTAACACCCATGTTACGGGGACTATGTTTATTGAGATGGAAAGCTATGTTTTAGTTAAAGCATGAAAGTTATATTTGTTTAATTCATGAACCATGTTATAAAAAGCACGCTTAAGTGTCACTTAGGCATCACTTAAGTAGTAAATTCATATGTAACGCTTAAAGAAAAGAAATAGAATTAAGTGATAAGCACTTAAGTGTGCTTAAATTAAAAGCGATGATTAAGCACTAATAAGCAAAAAATATATTATTTTTAAATTAAAAGAAATGGGGCAATATCAAAAAAGTCAAATTCTCTAACAAAACTTCCTTATTTTTAATCATACGAGCCGATGGATGGTGAGTATTATTTTGCATTAAGATATGATTACATTTGTTTCACAAATGTGCATAGTTTGTACTTAACTCGAGTATGCATACTTTTAAAGAATAACGAACGTCAAATCCAGCTTTTGCAACCTATAAATTTATAGGTTAACTTCAAAGTTAAACTTTGTTTCTCTATGATCAATTTGTGCGCACACAAATGATGCACTTGACATCACTTTACATAAATTTTTCTTGATATGAATAATGTATGCCAAAAAATTAAGCAGTGCTTAAGTGATGGTTAAGTGGCACTTAACCCACATCAAAGAAAGTGAGATTTCTACCGCCTTGCCTTACCTAACGCTTGATATAACATAGCTCATGAAGGCCAAGCACAACGGCTAAGTTTTTATTCCTTTGATTTCATTGTTTCAATACTCATGATGACTACCCATCATGATAAGTCACGAAAGCTTTATTTTATTAAAATGGCACAAGGGCTATAAGTCACGATGGCTATACGTTCAAAGAAACAAAGCTATGCTTCATTTAGTCACGATGATTATATTTTTAGCAATGAAAGCTAAGTTCTTATTAAGACACAATGGCTATATTTTTAAGGCATGATGGCTATGTTTTGTTAACCCATAATGACCAAGGTTTTGTCAAAGGGCTAGCAACATCTTACTTGTTTTCAAACGCTGTACTTTAAGGCATGATAGCCTATATATTAACCCATGAAAACCTTAAATTTAACAAGTCGCAATAGCTTATGATTTTGAAAGAAATGATAGCTATAGATTATAACATGGGAAATATTTTAACACTATATTGGGAAAACCTTTTCTTTAACAAAAATGACGATTTTGCTAAGTATTTATAAAAGTTTTCAAAGGAATGAAAGGATATTTTTCCTATATTTATAGAATTATGTATAAAAGAAGCTATTATTTCGAAAACATAATTTATGTATAAATTGGCATCATATTGGACATATAATTAATTATTGATATTGAGATGACCCGCCTTTCATTCCACAGAAAGACGCATCATCTTTAAGAAAAAAAAGGTAGAAATAGAATAGATAGAAGAAAAGAACTCAACAAAATCAGAATCTCACAACGGAATGAAGCAAAATATAATATATAACACAACTATTACATAGTCTATTATATATCAGAGTCAAACAGATACAACAACACAAGATAGACAGTTATAAAAGTCTGTCTATTATACAACACATACATCACAAAGATGCATCACAGCGGAAAAACACCATACAATTACAAATGCTGAAGCCTCCTGCTCCATAACTCCTCCAGAATTCGTCAAAGCAAACCTGAATCCCTTGGCTACTCGTAAAATTTGAGTACCCAAGAGTTTAAGAAAAACAGAATAAACTCCGTGTCAGACATGGGTCTGGTGTGAGTAAACGGGTTAAAGTTGCTTAACTTTTAAAAACCTTTTGAAAACAAAAGGTATCACGTAAGACTCCCCACACATAAACATAGGTAAGTCTTTACCTTACGCTAACCAAAACATTTGATAGGAAATCCAGTGATCTTATAATAGTGTCTAGGGTTTTCGAGTAAATAGAAAATAGCCGAAATTGTTACATGCATTAAATTCCACCTGCTAGCCACAAAAGTGGATAATACAATCGAAACCGTAGGGGCACGTAGGAAGAATGAGTTTCCATCAATGGCAGCGCTACTGGGGTACCGCCCATCACAGTACGTGGCCTAGATCACCGTACCGAGGATCACTCCCGACCCCCTGCAACACAAAGCCGGGACCATTCCTTACTGAACAGTCCCGAAAAAGACCACCCCGGCGATTCTAGCTAACAATCGCCCCACACAGCCGAAATAAAAGGGACATCTAGACAACGGTAAATCTCATCCTACTTGGGCATGACCCACTTAGCCTTGCTGCACCTCCCCTATTTTAGCCATCCCGGTTGATGAGGCTTGAGGCTGCGATTATCTTTATAGAACACATCTATCTTAGAATGCTCATCGTCCACCCGACGATGTTCTGAAAGCATTCAATCCATACAAGTTCGTTCCGGGTTCGAACGAAACCGAAGGCATTATCTCGTTACACTCATTTTGGAATCACCCTCGGAGTTAACGATAATAACCTTTGCACACTGAAAACTCCTTCTCGAACCTGAAAGTACTATCTCCTTTATACTCGTATTGGAATCACCCTCAGAGTTTTTAATGACAGATAGTTCTTACACTTCGAGTCTTCAACTCGATCTTCACTTGAATTCACGACCTAACGTTTAACTTGGATCGATATGGTATTCGGATAATCAAATTTGATAACCGATCCCGGTCTCATCGAACCAAACGTGTCTTAAAGGCCAAGTTGTTTAAAGGTTTAACAATTCAATTCAATTCAATTCAATTCAATTCAATTCAATTCAATACAATGCTTTGAAACCACACAACATTAACATAGATAAATATCACACATTTATCATTGATATAACCAATATCATATCACAGAATGTCACAACATATCATCAATAGATATCAATCTAATAGATATCATCCAATTCAGACATTCAACAACCAATCATCCATAAGCAAGCATTATCAATTCATATCATGATTAATTTAATTACTTAAATTAAATTAATTCCTTAAGAATTAATCACTTAATCTTGCTTATACAATCATTAATTAATTACTAACCTTAATTAATTAATCACATCCTTGATTAACTCAATTCACCAATCCCTAATCCCAGATTAATTGTCCTTTAATCATCAATTAATAAACCTCAATTATAAATTAATCTCTTTTAATATAAAGTAATTAATCTTTAATTACTTTCACAATCAATTAATTAACCTTTAATTAACCGATTAATTATTCATCAACTATCGATTAATAACCTTAATTATTAATCAATATCTCTTAATACAAATTAATTAGTTCATAATTACCCTTATAATTAATTAATTATTAATTAACTAATTAATTACCTCTTAATTATTAATTAATAAACCTAATTATCAATTATTAATTAAGAACTTAATTACAGATTACTTACTCCTTAATCACTAGTTAATTAATTATTTAATTAATCCTTAATTAACTGTTAACCCATCCTTAATTAATAGATATTCAATCCTTAATTACCATTTGATTAATCCCTAATCATAATTGATTAATCAATTAATTACCATTTAACAACTTCTTAATTAATCCTTAATTACGGATTAATTATCCTTTAATTATTTAATTAATAAAACATTAATTATTAATAAAATTTAATTACAAGTTAAGCACTTCTTAATTTCTAATTAAGTAACCTTTATTACTTAATTAACAACTTATTAATTACTTAATTAATAAATCTTAACCACTTAATTAATTAAGTTTAATTGAATTAATTACTTGATTAATGAATCCCTAATCATTAATTAATAATCTAGTTAGTGATCTTTTAATTACAATTTAATTAATCTTAAATTAATTAATCTTTAACCCTTAACCATTTATTAATCAAGTAAATTATTTTCCCTTAATTAATTTCTTAATCAATCCTTTATAATTAACTAATTAATTAAACTTAATTTCTTTAAATTAACTTAATCAAAATTAAGATATTAAAACCTTAATTAAGATAAAAGATTTACCTTATAAATGCTTTAATTGCCTTAATATATTTACAATCATTACTTTTATAACTATCCTTACTTAATTAAATTATTAATTAAGTTTTTTTTAAAATAAAACAATCATTTAACTTGATAAATTAAAGTTATCAAAACACAACTTTAAATAACTTAAATATTTATCAATTTATAGTTTTAAAACTAATTTCAATTTAAAACTTGTCTTTATATAAACCTTTAAAATTACTTTCAAAACTCGATTTCAAAATCATTTTAAAATTTCTTAACAATGTTTAAATTTAACAAACTTCAAAACTTCTTGAAATATGTTTAAGAAAACATTTATTAAAACATCAAGTAATTTATATAAAAGTTTTAACCAATTTAAATTCTTAAGTTTCAAAATAACAAGTTTTTAAAACTTTTAAAATCTTTAAACTGTTTTACATTTTGCTGCTTCGGGTCAAACCCTTGCTTACTCGGGTCAAAACCCGAGTTCCCCTTCTTCCCATCTCTTTTTTTTGATTAAATTTTCGTATTCAAAAACTACAGGTTAACACTACCAACATACTCAAGCACAAACTCGAGTTTCCCATGCCAAAACTCGAACGTGACTTCGAGACTTCCCATGAGCCAAACCTCGCCGACACCCAACCACCATCACGTACACATGCACGCCGCCGTTGGTCGCCTCCGACCAACGTCATCGCCTCCGGCAACTCATCAAACACCACAGCATTGCAACCCGACCACAAAACTACTCAAACAAGACCTCAATCAAAATTCGATCACCCAGTTCGCCTGAACCCAAAACAGCCTCACAAAATCTCCCTTCGACCACCAAGCTCCAGTCACCAGAGGTCGCGCGGTGCTGACCAATTCTTGCCAAGCCGATACGCTACCATTTCCCAAAATTACACGACGCTCGATCAATCAGAGACAAGCACAGACCCAAAAATTCCTGCTTCAACCAAACTAGGGTTTAAAACCCATTCTCGACCATTGCCGACACCACTGCCCCTTATAGCCTCAACCACCGTTTTTGCCTGAACTCCCATGACCTCCTCCACCTCCAGTAACAATTCCGACCAACCCAATTGCATCAGCCTCCAAAAATTTCCCAAAACCCACTTTCTAGAAAAATCCAAAATCCATATTCAATCCCATTTTAAAAATCTAGATTTTTGTTTTAAAAATCATAATTTTAAATGATGATTCAATACATATACATGAATCAATATAACTCAACATTTTATTTATTACATTATATAAGTTTTCACTGCAATATTTTAGCTTATAGGTAAATTCTAAACTTAATTTGTTTAAACATATTTTCATAATCTAGAAGAGTTTAAAACTTAACTAGTTTGTTTTAAATCCAAAGCTTCAAAGTGTTTATAGAAAAGTTTGAATTTTGTTAATTTATAAAACTCTGTGAACAGGAATGAACAGAGGAATACAAATTACAGGCATGCAGAAACAAATACAACCATACTTACAGAATTATTTACAACTATCAACACATGCAGGTATCATTATCTCAGCAATCACTTAAGTAACAATTTTTATCCTACTTAAGTTTTAAAAACTAGATGTTTACTCACCTTGAATTTGCACAGTTTTGGAAACTGGAATGGAAACTGAATCCCCTTTTTAAATTTGAAAACTGTTGTTGCTAATTCCAGAAAACTTTGAATATTACTGATACTTGTCTCATCTATATGGATTTGATACTTTGTTGGGTTTCCAGGTTGCATTTTGAAGCTTAAAGCTTAGAAAGTGACAATAGGTTTTAATATAAATTCTGGTTTCAGATTTTTGATAAAAGAAGTTTTTCCAGGCCTTTGTAAATGCTTGATCAAAATAGGTTACAACTTTGAAGATAATACTGGATTGCTTAAAAATTGGAATCATGATGATCAAGACTTTGAAACATTGATATTTCCAGATTGCATTATGAAGCTTTAAAACTGGGTTGATGGGTTTTTGAACTTGAGGAATCGAATATGGTTTTCAAGCTTGAAGTTACAGGGTTATTTTGATTTTCTATTTTTAGATTGGACTTGAGGATTTTGAATACAAGAGTGGCCATAAATTACATGTTTGAATTCAAAGAAAAAGAAAGAAGAAGATAATGGGAGTTTATAAAATGAATTTTAAGGTTTAATAAAATTTAAATAAAAGGAAAATTAAGAAAAAGACACTTGTTATCTTTTGTTACATTTGTCATAAACTAAAGTTTACTTCCTAACACATGTATTCAATGAAGTTTAAAAACGAAAACATTTCATTCTTATTTCTAAATTATTTTTAAATGATTTTAAAACCCTTTATTATTAATTTTCTTAATATGTAAATACTTTACTAATTTTAAATGCTTTTATAAATTTATAAATCCTTTTTCTTTTCTTATAAAAATAGAACTTTCAAAAGAAAATAAGATATAAACTAATTAGATTCCAAATAAAATAATATAAAATTATTTAACCCCTTTTTACATGCTAATTTAAATGCTTTTTCCATTTATTTACTACTAAACAAACATTTTCCAAATTTATATAAATAAAATTCTTTTGTTTTAAATTAATATAAAATAAAACTTATTTTTTAATAAAAACTTTATTCATAAATCTTTTTATATCCAAAATTATTTCAAGATATACATTCTTTTTAAATTACAAATTCCAATTCAAATTTAAAATTTAAAATTCAAATTCAATTTAAACTTCAATTTCAAATCAAATATGTCTATATTAATTTAAACAACACACTATTAAATTAAGAAATATTAAATTTTAATTTTAAAGTTAATTTTTAAATGAACATATATTTATACAATACTTATTAAATTAAAATGTTAAGTTTATCAAAATCAAAAACACAAATTAAATAGTTATTCCATTTAAAATCAATTTATCCCTAATTTTAAATACATCACATAAATTTTATTTAGGTTATTTATATTTGAAGATAACAATTTTATCAATTTAAATGATTTAATTAAGAGATTATCTCCTTTAGAATTCTCCGAAATTCTGGGATATTACATTCCTCCCCCCTTAAAAGAATTTCGTCCTTGAAATTTAAAATAAAGATAATCCAAAATCTTTTACTTCATTTGAACCATTCAAGCATTCCTATCAATCAAGCATTATCAACCAACAACAATCCATCCAAACAAACAGTTTATTTAAACAACCAATTCATTCAATCAAACAATCATAGCTATTTGGACATAGATCCAGATAAGTCTTCCTAAAATTATTCAGAGTTTCCCAAGACAAACTCTGAAATCCTAACTCCACAACAAAAGATAGATCGTTCACGTGTTTCCTCAGATGAGATATGTGAAAAACAATGTGAATTCCAGCCATCCAAACTGGCAATTCAACCTGAAGACTACAACACTAATCTTCTCCTGATAAGCTCCACCATCATACCTCACAGACCATAACTTGGACCAAGAACCAGACGATCTCCCGACTCATCCCAACAGAATGGAAATCTACAAGGTCTTCTAAACAAAGCTTCACAGGGTGGCATCCAGATGCTTGTCTGATAACTTATACGAGAATTCCAACAAATGCAGATGATCCTCCTAACATCCCAAAAATCCAAAATACAAGCTCTCTCAAATCTCTAAGATTTGATTTAGCCATTCCATTGGTCTGGTAATGATAGGCTGTGTCCAAATTTAATCTCGAACCCAAACCTGATCACAAAGCCTTCCAAAATTAGCTGGAGAAGATAAGATCACAATTGCTAACAATGCTGACTTAAACACCAAGCAGTCAGACAAACTCTCAAGAAAAACTCAGCCAAAGATGCTACAGAACGGATTGCCTCAACCAGAATAAAATGGGAGTTCTTGGTAACCGATCCACAATCACCCATATTCCTTTAATTCCCTCTTTGGTCCTTGGCAAACCTTCGAAGTATCCAAAGAAATCACTTCCCACTGGAACTTCCACTTCGGAACCTCCAAAGACTACAACAAACTGGCGGTCTTCTGTTGATCACCAACACCTGCTAACAGATCGCACATCCAAAGATGAAAGCAGCTACATCCTACTTCGTACTTGGCCACTAGAAGATTCCCTTCATATCCATATATCTCTGAACATCCTGGGATGGACACAACCTGGAGTGATGACTCCTCGCCAAAACTTCCTGCTTCAAAATCCAAGAATTCGGAACACAAATCCTTTTCGATGATCCTCAATGTTCCCTTGACCATCCATCTCAAAACTGGAACACTGACCATCATTGACTCACCTTATCCATCTCAGACACACACAAATGTTCGAGCAGATCTCAAACTTATTCTTGCCATCCGAGATAGCTAGAATAGGCGCTAGTCAGCCTTACCTTCAAATCCAAGAAAATCTCTTCTCACTCGAGTCCACTAATACTTCCTGTAGAACTCTATCAAACCAGAAAACTTCGGTTGCTACTACTCCTGAATAGTAGCTATCCAGGCTGGATCTATAGAAATACCATCACCAAAACAAAATGCTTTCTCAAAGCCTCTAATACTAACTCCAAATGTCGCTAGCTCTCCTCTTCGGACTTGGAGTAGACAAGAAAACATTGATGAACACGAGAATAACTTATACCACACATCACAAATCTCGATTCATCAAGTCCATACAGAATATCAAAAGACTTATCAGTCTAGGCCACAAAGACAACAGCTGAACTCCAACTGGGAAAAACTAGGCTGAACAACAGGTACTGCTTCCGAAACTAAAGATGATCCAAATATCTATCTCTCGATGAGGAAAACCTTCGCTCCTTCGAAACATCCGAAAAATCACTGACCACCTCGATGGACTCTACACCTCTTGGAGATACCTCACTCCATGCAGAATATGAGTCAAAAGAATCCCAGCATCATCGCGAGTCACTTTTGCGATTCTTCTCAACTCAACTTCCAAAGATACAATCCTTGCTTCTTACATCAAGCATCCCAATACCATCCAATCAATCCAAAACCCCTTTAAATCAAATAAAAGGTCTCTATAAAAACTATAGGGAAGATAAGAAAATCTTAAGCTTTCACAGATTTGATCTATCTCGGTTATCCATCTATAGGGCTTGGTTCAAAGGTAGGAGGGCTAAGCAATCAAAGATAGAGAGATAAAACTCCTATAGAACTCATGTTGGAAATAAGAACAGATACCCAAAAAATTTATATAAGTATATAGTTATATAAAAATTACAAATACGCGCTCTCAAGATAGACACTACTCCAGAGCCTAGGTATTATCTCAACCTATGCTCTGATACCAAGTGAGACGACCAGCCTTTTATTCCACAGAAAGACGCATCATCTTTAAGAAAGAAAGAGGTAGAAATAGAATAGATAGAAGAAAAGAACTCAACAAAATCAGAATCTCACAGCGGAACGAAACAAAATAAAATATATAACATAACTATTACATAGTATATTACATATCAGAGTCAAACAGATACAACAACACAAGATAGACAGTTATAAAAGTCTGTCTATTATACAACTCAAATACAACACATACATCACAGAGATACATCACAGCGGAAAAACACCATATAATTACAAACGCTGAAGCCTCCTGCTCCATAACTCCTCCAGAATTCGTCAAAGCAAACCTGAATCCCTTGGCTACTCGTAAAAATTTGAGTACCCAAGAGTTTAAGAAAAACAGAATAAACTCCAGATCAGACATGGGTCTGGTGTGAGTAAACGGGTTAAAGTTGCTTAACTTTTAAAAACCTTTTGAAAACAAAAGGTATCACGTAAGACTCCCCACATATAAACATGGTTAAATTTTTACCTTACGCTAAACAAAACATTTGATAGGAAATCCAATGATATTATAATAGTGTCTAGAGTTTTCAAGTAAATAGAAAGCCGAAATTGTTACATTCATTAAATTCCAGCTACTAGCCACGAATGTGGGTAATACAATCAAAACTGTAGGGTCACGTAGGAAGATGGGTTTCCATCAATGGCAGGGCTACTGGGGTACCGCCCATCATAGTACGTGGCCTAGATCACCGTACCGAGGATCACTCCCGACCCCCTGCAACACAAAGCCAGAACCATTCCTTACTGAACAGTCCCGAACAAGACCACCCCGGCGATTCTAGCTAGCAATCGCCCCACACAGCCGAAATAAAAAGGGACATCTAGACAGCGGTAAATCTCGTCCTACTTGGGCATGACCCACTTAGCCTTGCTGTACCTCCCCTGTTTTAGCCATTCCCGGTTGATGAGGCTTGAGGCTGCGATTATCTTTATAGAACACATCTATCTTAGAATGCTCATCGTCCACCTGACGATGTTCTGAAAGTATTCAATCCATACAAGTTCGTTTCGGGTTTGAACGAAACCGAAGGCATTATCTCGTTACACTCATTTTGGAATCACCCTCAGAGTTAACGACAATAACCCTTGCACTTTGAAAACTCCATCTCAAACCTAAAAGTACTATCTCCGTTATACTCATATTGGAATCACCCTCAGATTTTTTAGCGACAGATAGTTCTTACACTTCGAGTCTTCAACTCGATCTTCACTTAAATTTACGACCTAATGTTTAACTTGGATCAATGTGGTTTTCGGATAATCAAATTTGATACCCGATCCCGGTCTCATTTAACCAAACGTGTCTTAAAGGCCAAGTTGTTTAAAGGTTTAACAATTCAATTCAATTCAATACAATTCAATGCTTTGAAACACACAGCATTAACATAGATAAATATCACACATTTATCATTGATATAACCAATATCATATCATAGAATGTCACAACATATCATCAATAGATATCAATCCAATAGATATCATCCAATTCAGACATTCAACAACCAATCATCCATAAGCAAGCATTATCAATTCATATCATAATTAATTTAATTACTTAAATTAAATTAATTCCTTAAGAATTAATCACTTAATCTTGCTTATACAATCATTAATTAATTACTAACTTTAATTAATTAATCACATCCTTGATTAACTCAATTCACCAATCCCTAATCCCAGATTAATTGTCCTTTAATCATCAATTAATAAACCTCAATTATTAATTAATCTCTTTTAATACAAAGTAATTAATCTTTAATTACTTTCACAATCAATTAATTAACCTTTAATTATCCCATTAATTATTCATCAACTATCGATTAATAACCTTAATTATTAATCAATATCTCTTAATACAAATTAATTAATCCATAATTACCCTTATAATTAATTAATTATTAGTTAACTAATTAATTACCTCTTAATTATTAATTAATAAACCTAATTATCAATTATTAGTTAAGAACTTAATTACAGATTACTTACTCCTTAATCACTAGTTAATCAATCATTTAATTAATCCTTAATTAACTGTTAACCCATCCTTAATTAACAGATAATCAATCCTTAATTACCATTTGATTAATCCTTAATCACAATTGATTAATCAATTAATTACCATTTAACCACTTCTTAATTATTCCTTAACTACGGATTAATTATCCTTTAATTATTTAATTAATAAAACCTTAATTATTAATAAAATTTAATTACAAGTTAAGCACTTCTTAATTTCTAATTAAGTAACCTTTATTACTTAATTAAAAAATTATTAATTACTTAATTAATAAATCTTAACCACTTAATTAATTAACTTTAATTACACTTAATTACTTGATTAATGAATCCCTAATCATTAATTAATAATCTAGTTAATGATCTTTTAATTACAATTTAATTAATCTTAAATTAATTAATCTTTAACCCTTAACCATTTATTAATCAAGTAAATTATTTTCCCTTAATTAATTTCTTAATCAATCCTTTATAATTAGCTAATTAATTAAACTTAATTTCTTTAAATTAACTTAATCAAAATTAAGATATTAAAATCTTAGTTAAGATAAAACATTTACCTTATAAATGCTTTAATTGCCTTAACATATTTACAATCATTACCTTTATAACTATCCTTACTTAATTAAATTATTAATTAAGTTTTTTTTTAAAATAAAACAATCATTTAACTTGATAAATTAAAGTTATCAAAACACAACTTTAAATAACTTAAATATTTATCAATTTATAGTTTTAAAACTAATTTCAATTTGAATTTAAAACTTGTCTTTATATAAACCTTTAAAATTTCTTTCAAAACTCGATTTCAAAATCATTTTAAAATTTCTTAACAATGTTTAAGTTTAACAAACTTCGAAACTTCTTAAAATATGTTTAAGAAAACATTTATTAAAACATCAGGTAATTTATATAAAGTTTTAAACCAATTTAAATTCTTAAATTTCAAAATAACAAGTTTTTAAAACTTTTAAAATCTTTAAACTGTTCTACATTTTGCTGCTTCGGGTCGAACCCGTTGCTTACTCGGGTCAAAACCCAAGTTCCCCTTCTTCCCATCTCTTTTTTTTTGATTAAATTTATGTATTCAAAAACTACAGGTTAACACTACCAACATACTCGAGCACAAACTCGAGTTTCCCATGCCAAAACTCGAACGCGACTTCGAGACTTCCCACGAGCCAAACCTCGCTGACACCTAACCACAATCACGTACACATGCACGCCGCCGTTGGTCGCCTCCGACCAACGTCATCGCCTCCGGCAACTCAGTCAACACCGCAGCATTGCAACCCGACCACAAAACTATTCAAACAAGACCTCAATCAAAATTCGATCACCCAGTTCGCCTGAACCCAAAACAGCCTCACAAAATCTCCCTTCGACCACCAAGCTCCGGTCACCAGAGGTCGCACGGTGCTGACCAATTCTTGCCAAGCTCATTTTAAAATTAAAGACTGAAATTATTATGCATTATTAATTATTATGCAAATTTAAAATTAAAGACTGAAATTATTATGCAAAAATTTGTGAATTCTAACACTTTTGATTTTAATGATATAATTACTGGTCTCATTTTATCCTTGGGAAATTATGCTAAGGATAAGTACAACATCACCAGTATCAATTTTTGAGTCGTATTCTTTTCAAAAAAAAATTGAGCCTTAAAATGAAGGATGTTACAATTTGGTATTAGAACATAGGATTACACATAACAAGGCATTGAAAGAATATAACGCAAAATAAACATAGAAAGAAAAATTAGGGTACGGAATAACATTATAATAGCGTACTTGTTATTATATATAAGTACGTATATCAATCTATACTCTCCCCACAATCTTAGACCGTTGTTTTGTATCTTATAAAGAATCATATACAAATTACGAGAAATGGTTATCGAAAGTGGAAGACTAAACTTACAAGGCGAAAGAACTACAACCAATGGAAACTTTCGAGCCAGTGCTAGGAACGCTAACCGATCCACCAGCATGAATGCAAATTCTAACGCTAATGCTAATGTGTGTGCTAGAACCGCACCAGTTGATATGGAGACTGTGTACCGGTTCTTTGTCCATATGATGCAAGGTGAGTAGCAACTGGATTGATTGGGGGTAACATGGGTGATCCCGGAGCTAGCATACCAGAATTGGTTACCCGTAATAACTATGCCACTTTAATATAAGATTATACTAGCCTGGAAGGAAAACCATTCTTGGGAATAGAGATTTCCATTGGAGTGGAGGAATGGCTTCTTTAGTGTGAGAGAATTTTTGCTAATCTAGCATCAAATGACAACCACAATAGGAGGTTGGCATCAAGGTAGTTGTAAGAAGCTGCTTCATTTTGGTGGAATAATGTTACTATATTGTTCTCGAAGGAAGAGTTAACTTGGGATGGCTTCCAAGAAAGATTTAAGGAGAAATTTCCATTTGAAGTAGCTAAGTCAATGTTGTTCAAGAAGTTCTCAGAGTTAGAGCAGGGTAAGGTATTTGGGTTGGAGTATATTATGAAGTGTGATGAGCTATCAAGATACAGACAAGCTATCATAAATACCCAACTTAAGAAGAACAAGAAGTTCATAAGTGGTTGAAGCCGGAGATTGCTAGGGCAATAATGCTACATCTAAGAAATCTGTTTAATGTTGTTGTAGGTATGACTCTGAGAAATGAAGATTTACTTGCATCTCTAGGGAAGAACAAGTCTACGGATCTACAGGTTTTCGAGGAAAAAAGAGGAAGTTCTCTGGTAAGAAGGGAGCTTAAAAGAAAGGGTTTAAAAAAAGGGAAAAGCTGAAGTGACTTGATACAATGTGACAAGAAAAGGCACTATGCAAGTGAGGCTTATTCTAGAGATAGAAAGAAGGCCGTTGATAAGAAAGGAGTGAAGTGCTTTAACTATGACAAGACGGGCCATTTCAAAATGAAGTGTCCTGAACTGGAAAGCTCATAAAGGAGAAGTTTTTGCATTAAAACCTGTATCTACTAGACCTTCTGTAGAAGAAAAGGGAAAGGCTATGGTAGAAGGTACACTACTTATTCATAGCATTCCTATTAGTGTGTTGTTCTATACTAGCACATCACATTCATTTATCTTTAGATGTTTGGTAGAGAAGTTAAACCTTGAACCGACATACCTTATTACCTCTTTGAGAATTGCAAATTCGACATGCGGCTATGCAATTCTTGGAATGAGGTGTGACCATGCAGAGTTTGAATTGTTAGGTTATTTGTTTCCATGCAATTTGTATGTGTTTGATTTTGTGGGTTTTGGGATAATCTTGTGTATGGTTTGGTTGAATCGATGTAATATTAGGATATTTTTTTGAGAACAAGCAATATCCTTAAAGACTTCTGATTGTCATGACCAAATTATATACTCATTAGAAGAATCGAGTTTTGACATATATGCAATGTTGGATGCTATGAAAGAAATGGAGGATGAAGTAAAGTGGATTTTTGTTGCAAGAGAGCATGTCGATGTTTTTGAGCTTGTTACGAGATTATGCCAAAATGTGCTATAGAGTTTCGAATAGATCTCATGCCTGGAGCTGAACCCGTACAAAGACCACCTAACATAATGCACCTTCCGCGATAAAAGTGTTAAATGTGCAACTAGTGGACTTAGAAGGGAAGAAATTTATTAGACTAAGCAATTTACCTTGGGGAGCTGCAATAGTGTTTGTGAAGAAATCAGACGAGTCGTTAAGGATGTGTATTGATTATAAAAAGTTGAATGAGAAGAACATAAAGAATTGGTATCCTTTTCCTAGGACTGATGATTTATTTGATCAATTGAGTGGAGCCAAGCTATTTTCATAGCTAGACTTAGCAATGAGTTCCCACTACCCAAGAGTGGTGGAAGATAACATACCATTAACGACATTTCGAACGAGATATGGTTCATATGAGTGGTTAGTCATGCCCTTCGGACCGACGAATGCACATGCTTTCTTTGAAGAGTTGATGAACCGGATCTTTCGAGAGCATTTGGATAGATTCATATTTGTGTTTATTTATGACATTTTGATATATTCAAAGAGTGAACAAGACCTTGAAATTCATCTCAAAATAATGCTAGATACGTTAAGGCAGCATCAACTAAAAGTGAAGTTTTCAAAATGTCATTTCAGGAAAAAGGAACTAAGTTTCTTAGGCATGTAGTGTCAGAGAATGGATTGTTTGTAGATCCATCAAAAATTGAAGCTGTCAATAATTGGAAAAGACCCGAGACTGTTATTGAGATTAGAAGTTTCTTGGGGTTAGCTTGTGTAACGATCCATATTTTATGTGTCGGAGGATTGAAAAATATTACTTTTAAATTCAAATTGGGCTGCATGACTCTAATACTTTGGATGCTGTTGAGTATTGATATTTTTGACCCATAGAAATTTTGTCAATAGATTTTGATCCTAAATGTATTTCTGACATTTTCAGTAGTTACACATATTATGCCGATATATGCGCACCGATGCACTGGAGAATTTGGATGAATGAAAAATGGCTTTGGGTCAAAAAGGAAGCATATGATGATCGGACATTTCGACAGCCCGTGTGACTTAAAAGCGTCCAAAAATAGTGTCCTAGTGCAGTCTCGGATTTCGACGAAACTTATGACATTGGAATATGAAAAATATGATGATTTGCACAGTTAAAGAAATGTCGTGATCATACATTCCTAGAAAACATACAAGCACAAAACATGCGTTGTAATTTCGAAAATTAGACAAAAAAGGGATGCATGCAATTCCTGCCCCAGACTCTACCCTATATATTATAGTTTACTTATCTGGCCACACATATTTACTTTTTCCTTCATGATTACTTCTTCCCCCATTAACCCACCTCTCCACTTCTCCTTTCCTCTCCTCTTTCTCCATCAAATAAGCACCATTTCCAACAAAATAAAAAACGAGTCTCTATATTTTTTCGAGGACTATGCAACATGACCTCGGATCGACCTCGCTTTGAATACGGAGGCTGAAAATTGTAGATCTGACTAGTGAGTGATTTCTGGAGGAGATCTAAAGTGGGTTTTGATGATATGGGTTCGTTCGTATCATTAAGAGGAGTGTGGGAACGTAGGTCATCTTGTCTAATGATCCAAACTTTTAATGTTTCGAATGAGAATATTTTTAGCTTATTTAGGTATTTAGATTTGATTCAAATTTAGTAAATTATAAGAAAATTAATTATTAATAAAACGACACGATATTTATTGAAGTATTTTTAAATGAATTTATAGGATTTTTTCATAATTTTTAATTTAAAAAATATTTAAATTATCATTTGACGTATCTTTCGGCAAACATGGTATTTTTGAAATTTCACATTATATTGTATTGTTATTTTGTGATCATGTCACATTTTTGTGCGCAATTGTATTTTTTTCATTCGTAGTTCAAGGATGAACAAAATTCTTTGTAGCAAAATGTCGAAAATCACAGAATAAACTAATCCCTAACCTAAGACTATTCTTTATTTTCCACTTTCCCTTTTGCTTTTCTTTTTTTTGCTCATTTTCTCTCCCAATAAATAAAAAGAAAACTAAAAACAAACTTCCATCTTTAAAAATCAAAATTGAATCATCCATTTAACTAAAAAAATGTGAATTTTGATCCGTTGAACTCGTCTGGCCAAGATCTTCAAATCCACATAAGCATCGATGTGTTCGGCTTGACTTAGGGATGTTTGACATGGCAATAGTAAACTAGGGTTTCACTTAAATGGAGATGGAGGCAGAATTATATGATGTGGAGAGTGGAATAGAGCTTAGAGGACCGAGACGCAGTGACTGGTGGAGCTTGGAGGCCACGCTATGGCCTGGGATGAATTGCATCATTATGGTTTGGTAGGCATAACCTTCGGGTCATGATTTGGTCTAGGTTGTAGAGTTATTATGTTTGGGTCGATGGTGTCAGGCTCGCGATGTGCAATGTGTAGGAATCATAGGAATCAATGGTTCACCATTTAGTTGAGTATGGAGGGAGATTGAGGGGAAGGAAGTATCGACCATAGGTTGTTTGAGCACAGGTGTGCAATGTGCATGTTAATTTGGGAAGATTAGGGGAAGAAAGGGGTTGTTTGGGTAATTAAAATTAATTAAGTAATGAATGTAATTAATCTGTTTTAAATTAATTCGAAATTTTAGAAAATGAATAACTTCTTCACATGAGGTCTAAGATGGTCTTTTGTGTTACACTCATAGGAGCGATATCTATGCATTGGAATTAGTTTCATCGAGTTTGAAGCAAGTAGAAATTTGAGTTAAAATTGAACGTTTTTCGATTTTAGATCAAACCGGAACGATTAAGTGTTTTATGGAATTCTGGTGAGTTATCACACCTTTGGATGAATACTATATGATATATTGTAGATTTAAATTATTTTTTTATGCTTAAATGATTTGTTAGTTTTGTTTGGTTGAATTTCCGCTTTGTGAACCAAATGACATTTAAAATAAAATACATGGAATTTTGTAGAGGAATCCAGATTCCTTGCTATTGTTGGTTTTTAATTTCATTTATACCTTTTGTATAAATTGTTGAAATTCTAACTCGGTAGTTTGGCCATATTGTATATGACATTAATATATGTTAAAAGATGAACCTTTTTGGTGATAAAGATAGTATATTATTGGTTAAGTGCTATGGTAGCTATGGGTCTCATTTTAATATATTGAAATAATATAATTTGCTATTTTGATTTGAAAATGGCTTTGATTCGGAGAATGATTTTTAAATGTGGTTTTTGGAATTTTCTATGGCATTTTATTTAAAAATGGTTTTTGAACTTCGCTATTTTACTTCAATCTTTTTGAAAAATATTTTAAAGGTATTTTAGGAAATATTTATTTTGCAGAAAAGTTAATATAATGAAGGACATTTATTTTAAACAAAAAGGGGAATTTATCTTTTATAATAAAATGATTTTCTTATAAAAGATGGTAGTGATATTTTGGAATAAATATTAACGAAACATTTAATATAAAATCTTGTTTAAAATAGATTTGTAAATGATGTTTTGTAATAAAAGAATAGATTTATAAATGATATTTTGTAAATAAAACGACAAATTTTTAAATGGTGTTTTGTAAAAAGGAAAAAGTATATCATTTTGACAAATTGAGAAATAAATCACATTTGTGAATTTATGGCAATATATAAAATGATCGTTTTATGGAAAGTATTCAGTCCTATCTTGAAAACGAAGATTTTTGTTTAGTTATAAGATTTATAAAAATGAGTTATTGATTTATAAAAGGATTTTTATAAAGGAGTTTTGTAAAGAAAGATTTAGAAAAGGGTTTTATAAGTAGAAAAGAGTTTATATATATTTTTCAAGATTTATAGAAGGAGTTGTTAATTATATTTAGAGATTTATAAAAAGAGTTTTTCAAATATAAAAGGAATTTATAAAAAGGAGTTTTATAAAAGGAAATGAAATTTGAATTCCATAAATTATCATTTTAAATTATGGTGTTATGGAAAGTATTCTTTTCAAACTTAACACCAAATTCGAAGTATGAAAACTCGTTCTATCCTGAGAAGTAAAAATGTATGTTGAGGCGAGGATAGTATGATAACTTGTCCAACTAGATTGTGAATCAAGGGATAATACAAGTTTAAAATCAAGAAGTGGTGGTAAGTATATTTGGTTTAATTCCCATACGATCCGTTTACTTATACCAAAGTATTTTGGATGTATTGTTATAAATATTTTAAATGATACTTGTTTTAATCCAATTAATTATTGGTTTTTGTAATGAACTGGATTTTTGATCCTCGAAAGTCGATAATAAAACATCCACGGTATTCACGTGCCGCAAATCCGAGCATCGGAGACCTGATTCATTAAGGGTAAAAAGGAAAAGAAGACATAACATGATCTTACACGAATTGAATAATATATATTATTTCAATATGTATAACCTTTACCGTGGAAATTTTAAATACATTTATCAAAGTTAAACATGGATAGTTATAAATCACTTTTCGTACATAACGCGGAATACAATAGTACACAAGTATGGTGGGAATGGATAATAGTCTACTGAAAATCTTCTAACTCCATGCTCCAAGCTCTTTCAGATTTCTTTTAACTAAACCTGACTACTAGGCTGCTTGAAAAAAATAGGACACCCAGAGTTTAAGGAAGAATAAATAAATTCTAGATCAGTCACGGGACTAGCTTGGGAACTCATAATTCGGGTTTTAAAAAAATGGTACTGCATAAGACCGTGCTGCACATAAACATGGAATAGGTTTTTACTTATGGTAACCAAAACAATTTTTACTAGAAAACTAGGTAGTATTATTTTTAATAACACTCTTTTGAAAACATTTGCAAATAAACTTATAAATTTTAGCTGAAATGCTTGCATCTCACATTTTAGTACTTTTACCACAGCTATGTCCGTATGACACTTATTGGATATTGGATTTCCAATTGAATCGCGAGGTAAGGGACTGCCTCTCGTATAGTGCATTCCAGTGGAATGCACCTGTGGCCTTAAACTGTTCCTCGTGCAATTAAGACTGGCCTATCCAAAAATATAATATATGGTAGGACCGTATTACGTCACTTGGGCATTCCCAACCTATCCGAGACATCACATAGCAAACACCATTTAATTTAAATCCGACATTATAGCGGGTAGAATTTTATCCATCTAGAAGGTGATTTCATACCCCAACCTACTTTAGCCTTAAAGCATCCCATGTTTCACTATTCCTACGTGTGTGGCTTTGAGGTAACAATTTCCTTTTATATCGGGCATCTTCCACTTTGAATGCCACTTTACCATTTCACAATCACACAACTGATTTCTAAAAATGTATAATTCCTGAGCTCGTAAATCTCAGGAAAGGATGTTAAGTTAAGAGAAGTTTCTTTCTCCACCACCAAATAGATAATACATTCATAAAGATCAATGAATATGATCTAGAAATGCAATGTCAGACATTCGTCCATATAAGTTATTCAGGAACAAGACAAACCGAAGGTACTTTCCTATCACATCCTATCGCGAATTGCCCCTAGGATCACTAGCATATAGTCCTCATGTTTTGAAGATTTGCAAAATGAAGGGGCCACTGCTATTTATTTATCTTGGGAGCAACCTAGAGATTATCAACAAGGAGTCCTTTCAAAATGAAGAGGTATCCTCTATCTTCCAAAGTTTTGGCCTTGAATATATATCTTCATTTTCGAACGCGTAAATTGGTTCGAAGTGTTTTTTGCATAGGGATTTCCCAAATCTGACACCGGTTCCTTCAAACCAATCATCAATAAAAAGAAGATTTATAAACAGGCGTTTAATATTTCATTAATTTATATCTTTTTATCTTTAAATATCCTTTAGAGATATTTATCTTTTGAAAACCATTTCTTTCTAGTATATATGGAATTCATTAAAACTCTCTTTGTTAAATTCTTTGGTTTAATTAAAATCTTTTAAAAAATTAGAATAATTCAAATCATTTTACTTAAATTTTAACAAAGATTTCTCAAATCCAAAAATGTAACTTTACAATAAGTTGAAACCATGTTGCCTAATATGGTGAATCCAAATTAGTTAAAATTTGAATGGAACGGGTCCATAGAAATCATTCAAATTATACTTGATGTTAAATTCCGTAAAATACAAATATTATCCATTAAACAATGGTGAAATCACCTTTAAATTCTTATGAGTAGTATGAGTTCCCTCCTCAGAATTTAATATCAAATATAAGAAGATCATCTCAATACAACCCAAGTTGTTCAATATTGGGAAATTTAATCTTTTATACTTAACTCATTTTCGATAGTTTGACCTTATCAATCCCTCTCCAAGGTGAGGCCAAGTGAGTTAGGGCACTAGTTTTCCTGAACATCTCCTTAGTTTAAGCATAGATCTCACGAATAGAAAAATCAGGTGTACTCGTCAGCTTATTAGAGCCAAGATTATAACAGCTTTTATTTAATTCTTTTGTTTAAATCCTTTTAAATAAGTCATTAAATCTTCAAATCATCTTTAAAACACTTGATTATTCATTTAAAAACATTAATAAAATACTTTGGAAAGAATTGTTAAGTTTAAAGTTATATTTCAAAAGTTATTGAATACCGCTGCAAATAGTGGTGCGAATAGTGTTTTTAAAGTTATATTGACCAAAACGACTTTTGTATCACTTGAAAAATTATTTATACAAACAAAATCTCTTTTAAAACATTTTTATAGATTTATAAATATTTTTCCATATTTTTAAAACATTTAAAAATATTAAATTTTAAAAAATCTTTTTCTGGATTCCGAACTACAAAATCACGATTATTTGAAAACTTATTTTACTTATATTTCATAATCTACAAGATGAAATCTTGATTTTCTTCCTTTGTTTGAAAACTATGGATATAATAATTTGGAAAATTCTTATTACAAAGAATTCCGAGCTATATTCCATCTCATATGCTCATTTAACATTTGCGTCGCGAAATCATGAATTACCGTTACGCAAGGCGCCTAGTTTTTGGCTCGTTTTTCATTTCTTATTCAAACTTCACCAAATCTATTTCTAGTGTCTATAAAACATATTTAAATCATTTTAAAACCATTTTAAAGAGTTTTAATAATTTTATACTACTATTATAATTTTATTTGGAAAGTGATTTCCATGTGTAATATCGACGTCTATTTAACGCGATTTGTTTATATATCAAAATAGCAATATTTTCACAGCATCCAAACACGATAAACAACCATTATAAACAACCATAGAAAAACATATATATCATCCAATTTATATGGTATAAACAAATATATAAATATAGATTTTCTCACCATAATCCGAATCGATACTTCCTGTCAACATTCAAACAAATCAACACTTCACTAAACTTCTCCTCAACACCCATAGCTCATGGCCATGCCTCCTTCGACTTGATTTTCATGCTTCCCATGATGACTTAGATTTAGTACTA
The DNA here is from genome assembly GCA_030765085.1 of Allium cepa. NCBI lineage: Eukaryota > Viridiplantae > Streptophyta > Magnoliopsida > Asparagales > Amaryllidaceae > Allium > Allium cepa. Next base: position 89,950,000 of record CM060939.1, on the reverse strand, counting down.
GAGTTTATAAGAGATTAGAGAAAATTTGGATAACTTTTGAAAATGTTAGAGAGTAATCAGTGGACTAGTGCTTAAGCACTTCAACTACTTTTAATCCTCCCGCTTTTTCTCAAGTTTTAAGAAAGAAGAGAGGCTTCTTTGGAAGCCATTAGAGAGCATAAGAAAGCTCAAGAATAAAAAATAAGAATGAATGTGAAGAATAAGTGAGAAGGATGTGTAGTATTTATAGGAAAAAGGAGAAAATATCTTCGAAGTAAAATTACCACCAAACTCTTACCCACCCTAGAAGACACCACCTCCTTAACCTATTAAGGCGTGCGATAGCCCCTCCCACCCTATTTGTTGATGAGGTGTAGGTGATGGTGGTAATGACGGTGGAGGTGGTGATGTGGTCTAAGAATGATTTGATGTTTGCTTTTTAAAGTAATTATTACTTTAGATATTTATCTTCTTACCTTATGTAAGTATATATAATTACTTTCTACTCTTAACATGTGTACATATACATGATAATGTGTGTATGTGCATGTCACAAATGTGTACTAGTCATTTGAACAAAGTCTTATAACTTATATTTGTCAAACCACTACGAATTTGGATTTCAATCTTCGGTCATATTTTCATTTATTAATTAACGTATAAATATTTGTAAACAAAGTTTGAAAACTATTTTCTTATTATTATCCATGAATTAAAATGATTATATTTGAGTTATAAAACCATATAAATCAATATTAAAGGATTGTTTACAAAAAGTATAACTATATGGATAAACTTATATCGATTTTCCTTATAATTTCAAAACTTATTTATAAATCTATAAAACTATCATATTTGATTTATTATCATTTTATTAGTATTATCTAAATAATTATAATAATTATTGAATCATTTACTCTCAATTTAAAATCGTTAATTAACTATTAATTATAATGACATTAGTGATGATGTTATAAATACATTTTATTTTTCAAAAAATATATATTTCATTTCATATTCTTGTTTAAATATAAAAATAAGTGTATGCATCCAGTCTCGCTTGCAACTTTGGATAATTATAGAGTCGTTTATCGATAAAACGATTCTCGACTATTTTATCGATTCAAATCCCAAGGAAGATATTTTTATAAATATCCATTCAAAATAATATTACCACTATTATTCATTGTTCAAAACAAGTTTATTATTATTATTATTATTATTTATTATTACTCAAATCAATATTATTTGTATTAATAACCTTTTATTTGAATATTTTAAAAATAAATCAAATTTATCAAAGTGATAAATTTGCAGGTCGTCAAAGACTCCACCCTTAAAAGGATTTCATCCTCGAAATTATACCAAAACAAAAAACCAAAGGTGTTTGTCTAAAATATTTATTTTTAAACTTAATGTTGTACGATGTATATAGATCATTCATAGGAACTATCTAATTCGATCCATTATTCGAATCCACAACTTTACTTCTGAACTAGTATTGATCCCCTGATCCTCTAGTGCGGACCTTGATCAGGCTTTCTAATCAGAACTTTAGTGTTCCTTGCATTGCACTCAACCATGATAGAAAAATCAAGTACCCAATCATAAACCCTCATCAATTTTCATCGTCAAGAATCGAGTGATGAACCCTTTTTCGGACCGGTGTAACACCTCAAAGTTCTGTACGAAATGATTTATGAACAACATACATAATATTAACTTCCCAAAATCTTCTTGAAATCCTTTTCTTTTTTACGTTTCACTCAAAAATCTACTTCGTTTTAAAATCTCCTTTATAGCACTTATTACTTTTATTTATAAAAATGTCATATATAAATATATCCCTTTATTTATAAAACTTTGTTTATAAATTTATTACTTAAAATATTTATTTACAAAATTTTCTATCTCTCTTCCAAAAGAAATCGTTTAAATTTAAAAGGTAATTTATCTTTATTTTCCAAGGCTACAATAAACTTATCTTATTTTAATATATATTTCCTTTTAACTTTATAAAATTATTTAGATTGAGTAACTCTAAAATAATACCATGAAATTGGGTACTGCAAATAGTATCACATATCCTCTTAACCGGAGGGTTAGTACTTAAGAGAAGTGTTTGCTATCCGAACACAACTCCTACCATTTTTAGTTACTTTCAAGCCACTCGAACTAGTTAATATTTAAATTCTTTTTATTTATATTCATTTATTACTTAGTGTATTTCCTGAAAAACTAATAATACTTTAGGAACTATTCTGTAAAATTATTTAAGTTTATTATGAACTTATGTTTTATTATCACTTTAAAACTTAAGTTTACATTTATTTCAACTCTTTTACAGTATAAAATTTCTAGTTTACTTTACTGAACCTGACCATTTAACGAATTACAAAATTGTTTTTAACTTATTATTTATTGAATACCCCATAGTCAAATTGAGAAACTAAATTCATGATATGTTTGTGCTTAAACTTTTAAATCAAATAATTCATTAGATTTGAAGCGAACCAATTTTATTGTTATTTCAAAATTACTTTGTTTTTATATAACACATTCATAAAAGAATACATTCGTACATTATTTATTGATCACCCGTAGTCAAGTTGTGAAATTAAATTCATGAAGTGTTTGTATTTAAACTTTTAACCAAATAATTGATTAATCAATGATAATATTTGAATATTTACTATTATCAACTTTCAAAATTCTTTGAAAATTTCTTCTTGAAAACCTTTTAGATTAAAATCCTCATTTAATAACCATTTTTCAACTTATCGGGTTTTATTTATTATTTATATCCCTTAATATTCTTAGCGTTATTTATTAAACATCTTATACTCAAACTGTGAAATTCTAATCACAAGACGTTTATACTTAAATCTTTTTATTAACTTATTTTTAAACAATCATTTAAGTTACTATATATCTTTAACATATATCTTTTATATTAAAAATATAATCCTAAGTAAAATTATTTCACTTTTATATATTAACAAATACGTGCTCATATGTATAATACTCTCAACTCATTCTAAGGTGTTACTAACCTTATCTCTAACGAGTTACTCATCCTTGGATATTACTAATCTTCTCTTTGATGAGTTCTTACCCCAGCCAGGCTCTGGTGTTCGAAATACCAAAGCTCTAATACCAAATGTGAAGAATGGGATTTTCGACCCTCAAAAATCGACGCCAATACATCCTCGATATTCACGTGTGGAAAATCTGAACTCCGGAGACACGGTTCGTTATGGGTAAAAGGAAAAGAAGATCGAACAAAATCTTACCCAAATTGAATAACAAATATTATTTCAATATAGATAATTTTTAGAGCAAAAAAATTAAATACATTTATCAAAGTTAAACATGGATAGTTAGAAATCTCTTTTCGTACATAATGCGGAATATAATAGTACTCAAGTGTGGTGGGAATGGGTAATAGTCTACTGAAGAATCTTCTAACTCCATGCTTCAAGCTCTTTTAGATTTCTTCTATATAAACCCTATGTTTGCAATCAAATTGGCCACAAACACCTAAGAACAAATTTATAGTGGAATAAATGAAGAAATTAAATGAAAATAGAGGAAGATCGCAGAATATCAAGAAAAATGCAGCAAAAATTAAAAACAACAAGATTTATAGTGGTTCGATGTTGATTGCCTACGTCCACTGTTAATATTCTCTTTATTTCTTTCAATTCACTTGATTATAATTACAAATGGCAATAAATAGTAAGAGATCAGAAAAGAATGGCGGAAGTTAGTTATAATAATGGCAGAGTTTAACTAGCAGCGTCAAAGTCCCTAGAATGGCCCTCTGTGCCTGTATTTATAGATAAAGACGGCCTCCAATCTAAATCAAACTTCGGCAACAAGACCTCCTCCACCATATAGCCCACCATAGGATGAGCTAGGCCCAACTCTCAATGCATAGTGATCGGTATCGATCTCTCCATGAGTCGAGTTTAGACTAACGATCCATATGGTAGCTCTCTTATGGTCTATAATGATGGTGCGTCAAATATCATAGTGCTTGGACTTATGGAGTTTAAGTTCTTGTAGAGCTTTCGTTCGAACCTTACTTGACCAAGGAAGTACTGATCCCTCTTGTTTCTCTAATGTATGCCGATCCATATCACATAGACCATACAATGCCGATCCATATCACATAGACCATACCACGCTGATCTATCCTTCGCGAATCATGTCCTACCGATCCCTCTCCCATGACCATCAACGTGCCGATCCACTCTCTTCGGAGACACCATATCGACCCCACTGACGAAAGCAAAATGATGATTCCTCTATATTCCCATCCAAACCAACCATCTAGCCAAGTTACTATGCCGACCTCCACCATATTAAATTTATACCGATCCTTCTACTATCTCATCTAATTTGACCAAGGTCCATCCCGATCCCTATTCCAATAAACTAAACTCCATAGTTCCGACATCTTGCATTGTCTATCTATTAACCCTATTTACCGTAGGCTAAATATAACAGCCCGGATATTATATTTTGGTCATGTGGCTAGTAATTAGCCCTATTCCAATAAACTAAACTCCAAGGTCTCATGATCATTCTTCTCATCGGCAATCGAGTCTGGCCTTCGTAATTAGCCCTATGTAGCTGGGTCAAGGCACCAGGTAACACTGGCCCTTCAAAGTACATCTTGTGAGTAACATGACGTGCTTGGAATTGGAAAAACCTAGGCTCTCGGGAATAAGTCTATCATCTTATTTTTTGATCATTGTTCCTTTATTAATCTTCGATGATACAAGCCTGATGTCGTATTCCATTAGTATGCATAGATTTGGTCATGTGAGATTTATAGGCTTTCTCCTAATCTGACTTCAAAATTTATCGTTTTAAGCTAAACCACTATTTCAGTTAATTTCAAAAGGTTGAATCCTTAAATCTCTTCCGTGCACATTCACATATAAGTTTCCATTATTGGCTCCTGGACGTGTTCAAACGTCCGTTGGTCTTTGCCAAGCTATTTCATTATGTATGCTTACGTTTGCGGTCTAACTTCATGATTTCGATCACCATTTGGTTTCCAGTCATCTGCCATTTTCTTCTACTTCCTTTTTTTATTTCACTCATATCCATCGTTCATGCGTCTCTCTCCTTTTCTTCTCTTTTCCTTCTTTTTATATTACATTATTTTTTATATAGGAGGGGTCGGCATTCGATATGCCGATCCCTTGGTGAGTTTGTGTGGATAGGGATCGACGAACCGTGAGGCCGATCCCTTTTTAATCTCATGACCATGTCACGTGGGATGACAGGTTCCTCTTCCTCCCAAGCAAGCCTATATATAACCCCATTTCTCATTCTCCCCTATTACCTTCCCTTTATATTATTGCTCGTAATACATACTTTGACATTTTACGGTCTCTAATCACCATCACACTTCTAAACTCCCCTTCCATCGAACTCATCGCAAATCCTAAAAAAAATTCCTCCAACCCGAAACCTTAGCATTAAGCATAAATTTGTCCTATTCCTTCACAGTCGCACCTCCATAATCATCGATTCTCAAGTTTGAACTCTCGCTCCCTTTAATTTACCCTGACGTACATATACAGTGGTATGAATTCTCCTTTATTTGCATTATTGGGTTGAGTTTGGATGGGTTCGAGTGTTTTTTAGGTGCATAATTTAGCAATTAGTGTTGGGAGATTAGAATGAGGAAGAGCGGAAGGGGAAAATAGAGAAAAAGATGAAGAGGAAAGAGGAATCAGATGAGATGGCATGGAAAAAGGTTGAGCTGCAGAGGGATCGGTGAGGAATGAGTGAAATAATAGAAGTTTGGTTCGTAGTGGGTTTGGCAAGGGTTCAGTATACTGCTGTATTGGTGTGGGATTGGAGTTAGCATATTAAGTGGAGGGTTCAATAATGGTAGTTGAAATTTAGGGATGGACATAGAGTCTGGAATCTAGGGGTCAGCTTAATGGTTGGGATGTAGGGATTGTTATAGAGGTGGAGACATAGGGACCGGTATGAGGCTAGGGGTAAAGGATCAACATAGGGAGTTGAGGGATCGACGTCGACGATGAACGCAAACTTAACTCAAGTCATTCAAACACTAAACTGCACATTGTCTTGTCTGAACATAATGACTTAGATGGTTGGACTTAAGTAGAAATGAGCATACTTATGGACTTCTTGACTTGGACTAAACAAAGAACTGACTAATAAACTTAGATAATAAACTTCATAACTCAATATGTCGATGACTGATCCTAAAGCTCTCATTGCCAATAAACTTATTCATCGATTGAGACGGTCGGTGACAGCGATCTCTCTAGACGGGACTCTAAGCCTTAACATCTCATTCTTATTTTCTCAATTTCAAACATCTATGCTTGTTTCACACTGCAGCGCACAAGTTCACACACGACACCGAGGGATCAGGTTATTATTTCTAATGTTGATTGTCTACTGAGTATAGTTGACATGGATCTCAAGCTACATGAAATGCCTCGACAAAATGTCTTTCGAGTCAGCTGCAAAACACAGTAGTTCTACGGCAAGGTCAAGCTTCGCCTTCCTATCTGGTAATCCTTCTCCGAGTCATCAAACAGAACAAGTAGAGGCGTCTAACCTACAAACAAATCCTTTTTTTGACATTTCAATCTTCTATATGGAAGTTATTGACCCAGCTCCCAAAGCCGTTGAGAGTGCTATCATTTTAAATAATTCGGTTGAATTACAAGTGTCTAGAATCAACGAACCCACTCTTCGTCAATTATGTTCCATCCATGGAATTACCTTCGAAGACATTGTAGTCCGATCGAGGTAAGATAGACCTCACTTGCCCCCAATCAGATATACTGCTTGCAACAAGTTCATGTGCTGGGCTGGATGCGTGCCACCGTTCAACTCCTTCATTCAGGAAATGTTGAGACACCTAGGAATTGCTCCTACTCAAGTACATGCTAACAGTTATGCCTTTGTCCATGGCACCTTTCTTCTCTTTATGAACATCCTATTCCATCCGCCAACTCCTTAAGACATCAGATACATTTACAATTGCAAAAGACAGATAGGGATTCCTTCATATGTCTTTCTCGAACCCTCGCCCAAATGCCAAGTCTTAACTAGTGCATGGAACAAACTCTCTTTATTCAAGGACGAGTGGTTTTATGTACGGTGTCCTCCAGGGTTCGCAAGGAGATGGTTGGAAGGACATAAGCGCTTCTTTTGTCTTCATCTTTAATTCAAAGATTCACTTCGTAACTTCTTCTTTAAACATACTAATGTCTCCAGTTCTTTTAGGTATTCGCCCTCGACCCGAAGTTGTCAAGTGTTCTAGGGCCGTTGCGGCCATTCGTGCTACTCTTGTTGAGAATCGAGACATCAAACTTCCCGTCACCGATGAGCTACTCTTATTATTTGGGCTATTGGAAGACGGCCGCAAAATCGGACTTCCCGGGAGTGAGGCAATCTCGAAAATGGTTGTCGAAAATATGGGTAGAAGCAAGCGACCCTATGGTGCTCCCTGTTTAGGTAACCCATGAAGACATCCCAAAGGGAGAGATAAGAGAATCACAAGATGCAGGGCTGAGAAGTGAAGACATATGCCTGGAAAAGTGCTAGTGGTCAAAGTGCCATAGACTTATCAATTGAAAACTCCCTCGAAGAGGGGAAAAAGGTTGGTGTACATGCTGCAAAAAGTAAGGCTGGGACAAACCCTAAATTCTCCATAACTTCGGTTGAAAAGGAGTCATCTTCTCAACAAATGGAAAGCTCATTGAGGCGACTCTCCGACATTCTGATCCCGAACGATATATTTAATTACAACTTTGCTAACATCGATGTCGAAGGACTTAACTCTCCAGTGAGAAGCGGCGAAGGCATGCAACCTTCTAACAGAGTGGAGGAAACTCCAATGAGTAAAGCTAATGTTACTGGTCCGTTGGGGGGAAACACTAGGACATACACAAAAACTTGCACTCCACTATCCACTTGTGATTAGCTCTTCAGGTTACAACTTCTAATATGCTCCTATTTGGCTCTTTTACAGGTGCAATGTCACACTCGCATTGTTTCAATCGTTTTCAGGGCTCTTCCACTTACTATCACATGGGCCGAGATTCCAAATCTTGAAGACGTAGAGACAAAGGAGAAGGGCGAGATAAAGGTTATTATTCTTAAGAATCTTCTTCTTCGACCAAATGGAAATCTCAAACACACACTCCCTATCACGGTGATCCATCAAACCCTCTCGCTCACAGCGAAAATAAATCCTCTCATCAGGTTCCCAAGCCGCTGATCCTCATGATCAACATTCTGGGTCGTCAAACACAAGGCAATCGTGCAAGCGTCGTAAGAACCCGCAAGTTACTTCTGAACAGCTTCCGTCGGTTCTTACCCGTGATCCTACAACATCGGAGAATTTAGATGAACTCAAAGTTACTTTTCCAAAAACTGCTTCGGCGGACTTAAGTTCCTCCCTCCTGTACATGTCATCCTTGGAAGTACCAAAGTGAGCTCCTTAGCTTGTATGAACGACGTGTACGCCCAACATGAATTATTCATTCTCTTGGCCAAGAAAATCTCTGAAGTCTCCATCGAGCGCCAACATGAAATCGATCGCCTAAGGTTAGAGGATATTCATGATAAGTATATCATCAAGCATGAGGATGTAGAGTTAATTGAATACAAGGCCCAACTTACCGAGGTAGAGAAAAATACGAAAGAAACGGTAGAGGTAGCAATTCATTTGGAGACTTCACATGAAAAGGAATTGGATGCAGCACTTCATCGCAGTGGCACTCTGGCCTTAGAGAAAGACTCCTTACAAAAGGAGAAAGAGGTTTTATCTCGCCAAGTTGAAGAGATGGAAAAAAATATTACATAGTAGAGGGAGGAAAAGATCAAGGTGTAGGAAGAGTCGTAGAGATACTATGAGGAGATTGTTGAGGCAAGGAATTTAAGAACATAACTTGACAAGCAACTTACCCAGATTAAAGCCTTGAAAGAAGTAGCCCGTGAAGAGTGCAGAAAAGAAGCGCTCGAAGAATGCAACTCCCAGGTGGAGCCTGCCATCGAGTTTGGTAGGGAAGAGATCAAGAACTTATTCGATCCGCTTATTGCCGAATATAATGCAAAAGTTCTCATTCATCATGACTTGACCTTCCTTGGCAAAGGCTATCTTGAATTACTCACCGAACCTTGGGAGCTTCAACAAAATCAAGAATGAAAAGTTGGGAGTGGTAGAGCTTAATGAAGAGGCACTCGTGCAAGAGGTGCTCCAAGGAAATGAGCCGTCAGATTTGGCTGCCGCGTAACTTCAATTCTCTAGGGGTCCTGCACTAGATAAAGAAGAAGAGGACATTATAGGTCCTTTGGAACCGATCCCAAGGGTCCTTCTCCTACTTAAATGGCAGGAACATCATCTTCTCAATCTATAGAGCAGCACATTGGCTATTCGAATAGGCCCGACCTTGGTCCACAAATGCTATCTCCCATTATCGAAAGGAGAACCCCGATGACCACTGAGAGCCAACCGGATGATGGTACCGCATTGAACTCTTTTGAATTCAAAAGTTGCTGTTTTCGGCACATAACAAATATTGACTAATGCTTTTGTTTTGAAGAATTTTTACAGGTTATCCCTGTCCTATACTGACTCCTAGAGAGCGATGTCGCCACGGTGCAACAAGAAAACATGGCCAAGGCTCTGGTTGCTACAGATATTTGGGGGCCCAATGCCCAGTTATTGGGGCACTTGACGAGTACAAGCCCGAAGACCCATCTCTCACTGAGGAACTTGACAACGTTGTGGACACAGGCGATTCCAAGCATACCACCAAATTCAGCATGAAAGAACAGATTAAATAGGAGGATAAATCAAAGGCAAAGTCAAGGGTAAGCCCGTTGATGTGGTGGTTAAAGACCCTTGTCTTATGCCTCTACAATTCATCCCACCTGCCGAGATAACTCCAATTGAGATTGCTCCTTTCTCAAGCGTCTCGGCTAAGGGTGACAAAGGGCCCCAAGAACAACGCTCAACTGACTCTACTCCTGAGAAACCAAAGAAGGAGAAGAAGTTGAAGAAATAGTTTGTGCTTTGCATCGTTGTATATAGTTTGAATAACTTAGATGTGTATTTCCTTTCTTTGTAGTAAGTGTACGGGCACGAATCCTAAACTTTTTGGAATAACTTACAATGGACTTTTGTGATAGTGAATAAAAGCTTTTGTTTTTGATTTGTCACCATGTGAAACTTATTACAGTAGTTGAGTAAATACTTCCCGTTCCATGTACTTATTATGATTTTCACTAGTTTCGTTAATAATCCACTATCTCATTCTCAAGGCTTTCCTGCAGCCGTTATCTTAAGTCATGAGCAACGCTAAGCCACTATTGTAATGAACCATCATATCTCGTCTTTAGCAATTTGGACTTCCTGTCTATTCGAAATTGGGATTCGTGGGATAGAGGACATTCAGAATCCGACCATTCGCCTTTTAAGTTTACGAGTTAGTCCATGGACTAGGGACTTAGAATTTTTCGTAGATGGTCAACCATACACTAATTACTCATACTCTAATCCGTGCTCCAGAGACTTAGAGTTTTTGTCATGGGCAATCGTCTCTCCGCCCGAATGGTTTATACTTTAGTCCATAATCGGGGGAATAGATTTTTCTAGTCTGCAGTATAGGACTGAGTTTTCTACTCCACAATCGAGGACTTAGAATTTTTGTTGTGTGTAGTCGTGCTTCTGCTCAAACGTTTTATACTCTAGTCCGCAGTGGGGAACTTAAAGTATTTTTAGTCAGTAGTCGGGGACATAGAGTTTTTTAGTCCATAGTCGGGGACTTAGAATTTCTATCATGGGCAGTTGTGTTTCCGCTCGAATGGTTTATACTCTAGTCCGCCATCGGGGACTTAAGTTTTTTTTAGTCCACAGTAAGGGACTTAGGATTTTCTAGTCCACAATCGGGGACTTAATATTTTTGTCATGGGCGGTCATGTTTCCGCCCGAATGATTTATACTCTAGTCCACAGTCGGGAATTAGAGTTTTCTAGTCTACGGTAAGGGACTTAGAATTTTCTAGTCCGTAGTTGGGGACTTAGAACTTTTGTCGTAGGCAGTCTGTTTTCGCCCAAAAGGTTTATAGTCTAGTCTGCAATCGGGAACTTAGAGTTTTATAGTCCACGGTCGGTGACTTAGAATTTTTTATTCTGGTCGGGGTCTTATAATTTTTTTTCATTTTTGTCTTCATTGGCGGCCTTTGTTCCTTATTACGAGTATCGCTCCTTGGTTCATCTACAGGAGTTGTCAACCGATCAAACTTATGAGGCTTATCTTGTTCAATCCCATCGGATATTGGTATGATTAATCGACCTTAAACTTCATGAATCCGTTCACACATCACAGATATCGATATCAAGTTCCAATGCATACTTAGCATAAAATGTAATAATAGTAGCTTATGCAAAGTAAGATTTAAGATTTTATTCAACATATGAAAAGAAACAGAATAACTTGTCTTATTACACATTAAAAAGTTCAAACACCAAAGAAAATGTTGAAAGTAACAAGTAATAATATGCAAAATAAATAATCTAGGTGAAATAGCATCGTAAATGCTTGTTAGCTCTTGGAAATGTCACGCCATCAACAGGTGATAGGTTGAAAGTCCCTTCTCCAAGTCTCTGTTCAATGACATATGGTCCTTCCAATGTCGGGTTCATGTGCGACGGAGCCGAGAAAACTCTTTTTAGGACATGGTCGCTAACTTCAAAGGTTCTCGATCGGACTTTTGTATTATAGTACCGGTGATTCGATGTCGATGTGCAGCTGCTCCCAAATCAGACTCCTCGTGCTTATCATTGATAAACTCCCAATGACTCTAATAAGAGATTTTGGTTTGGTCTGGGATCATAGTAAGTCATTTGATAAGAAGGGAGTTCGAGTTCTACTGGAGTCTGTGTAGTTAATGCCTCGCTATTACCCCGCTAGAACCCCGCTATATCTCATAGCGGATTTCTACCGCTATGATTTTTCCATATAGCCCCAGAATATAGCCTTTCCGCTTTAATCCCCGCTATTTCTGCTACATCCCATTATTTCCGCTATATTCCGCTATTCCCGCTATATCTTTTTTAATAAAATGAATTTAAAATTGCATTTATACATTATAAAATTATGAAACTAATTTATTTGATTTAATTTTTAATATATTTTCAGAAATGAAAAACTCTAATATTCTACCAAATTCAATTATGTTACATAACAGTTTTTCGTTTATTTAAAGTATATTCGCACATGTTTTTATTTAAAATTATTTATGTATTATTTATAATTCAACTGAATGATAATTTTTATTTAATTACCATTTATATATTTTAAAAAAATTAAGTACGAGTTTTATATGCTATTTTAGAGCCATCCTCTATATCCCGCTATATCCTCGCTGTATCCCCGCTATGACTTTTTGCACTCCACCACTTCGAATCTACCGAGCGCATTAACTGCACAGACTGGAGTAACTGCTTCGGCTCTATAAGCCAGAGCGAATGGAGTATGGCTAGTCGTAGACTTATGAGTGGTCCTGTAGGCCTAAAGCGTCGAAGGAAATTCATCTACCCACTTGCCTTTAGACTTTTCCAAAAGCTTTTTCAAGGTAGATTTAATAATTTTGTTTACAGCTTCAACTTGTCCATTCTTCTAAGGGTGAACGACCACCGCAAATCTCTTTTCAGTATGACATCTCCGACATAATTCCTTAAACTCGGCACTGTCAAACTAAGTCCCATTATCTGTCACGATTATTCGTGGAAGACCGAAATGACACATAATGTTCTAAATAAAGAAGTTGATAACTTTCTTGGTTGTGATCGTGGCTAACAGCTCTGCTCCGTCCCATTTGGTGAAGTAATCAACTGCGACAATCACATATTTTGCACCACCTTTGAAAATTGGCAAAGAGCTGATGATGCTGATTCACCACATAGCGAACGGCCATGGACTAACCATTTGTGTGATCTCTGTTGGCGGAGCTCTCGAGACTTTTGCATATATCTGACATTGTCACATTATCTCACATAATCAGCGGCATCCTGGTTCACAGTTGGCCAGCAGATTCTGTAACGTAGTATCTTCTTTGCTAACATTTGCCTCTAGTGTGATCGCCACATTCCTCCTCATGGACTTCTTTTAAGACACTCTTTATATCGTCATGAGCGATACACCAGAGTAAGGGATTGGAGAACCCTTTCTATACATAGTTCCTTCTTACATAATATATCATGAAGCTTTACGAAGAACTTGTCGCTTTTCGTTCCTTTCTCTGACAGGACTCCATGCAATAGGTATTCTTTAAAAGGATTCATCCATGATTCCTTCCCGAGCTCTATTTCTAGCACTTGATCAACTTCTATCACATTTATACTTAGACTGTGCAATGTCTAGACCGAAACCAATCCCATCTATTGTGCGTCACCGGTACGATACTTACGAACTCTGCTAATGAATCGGCCTCCCTTTCTGCTCATGCAGGATATGTGAAATGTCATAGTATTCGATTTTCGCTAACAACTCCTAAACTCGGGTAAGATACGGGGAAAGTCGTTGTCCCTTAGCCCAATAATCTCCTCTTACATGATATTCCAGCAGTTGTGAGTCATAAAAGATTTCAAGAGACTTTACTCCGAGCTCCTTAGCGAGTTTTAGCCCGGCGATCAATGCTTCATTTTCGGCTTCGTTATTTGTAGTAGGAAATCCAAGTTTCAGAGCATAGAAAATTGACCAGTTCTAAGGGTTTACGAGAATAATCCCAGCTACAAAACAATGATCGTTAGATGCTCCATCACTACATAGCTTCCATCGTACAGTAGGGATTACACTACTCTCTAGGGGCTTGTCCTGCATGTTAAACTCTATTATGAAGTCTGAGAATGCTAGTCCCTAGATAGCCCTTCGTGGCAGATATGTAATGTCGAACTGGCTGAGCTCGGCGTTCCACTTAAGTAGCCTTCTAGATGTCTCCGGTCATTGTAGGACATGCCGTAAGGGATGGTCAGTGTAAACGCTGATTGGGTGTGCTTGGAAGTGTAGGCGAAGTTTACAAGATGTGATTAGTAAGCAGTACACCAATTTCTCTATCTTCGGATGATTTCTTTCAACACCCATTAATCATTTACTGACGTAATACATCGGTCTCTAAATTCGGTTCTCATTACGAATCAAGGCGGCACTTATAGCATGTGACGATACAACCATGTAAATATACAACTCTTCGTGATCTACTGGCTTTAGAAAGATAGAGGTTCTCTCCAAATAAATCACCAGAGCTCGGAATGCGTCTACACAATCTCATGTCTACTCGAAATTCCTTTTTGCCATCTTTATCATGTCAAAGAAAGGAATGCATTTGTTAGTTACCTTGGAAATGAATCGATTCAAAGCAGTGACCTTCCCGTTCAAGCTCTACACTTGTTTAACAGTTCTTGGCACTTGAATATACCAAATGGCTTGAATCTTTTCTGGATCAACTTCAATTCCTCGTGCATTGACAATAAAGCCCAAGAACTTCCCTGGCGCAATATCGAATGAGCAATTCAAAGGGTTGATTTTCATGTTATAGAATCAAAGGATATCGAACATCTCCGCCAAATCTCAAAGATGTTCGTTAGATTGTCATGACTTTACAAGCATATCATCCACATAGACATCCATCATGCTCCCAATCTGATCCTTAAACATTTGGTTAACCAGACATTGATAGGTTACACCAGGGTCCTTTAATCTGAATGACGTCACTACGTAGCAGTATAAACCAACACCCGTCAAAAAATTGATATGTTCCTAGTTTGGGACATGCATCGAGATTTGGTTAACCCCGAGTACGCATCCATAAATGACAACAATTCCTGCCCCGTAGTGGAATCAACTAGCTGATCTATGTAGGGGAAAACTATTTTTAGGGCAGAGCTTATTCAAGTCCGAATAGTCAATACACACCCTCCACTTCCCATTCACCTTCTTTACTAGCATGGGATTAGATATCCATTTAGTATAGAGGGCATCGTGAATATACCCATTAACTTTAAGTTTATCCACGTCTTCGTTAAGGGCAATAGATCTCTTTGAATCCATGCCCTGTCATTTCTATTTCACTGGGACATATTTCAGAAAAGGTTTAATGCATGGCTCGCTATGGTAGGTGAGATCCCACACATGTCAGAATAGTACGTCCAGATTCATTCAGAGAAAGTCAGTAAGTTCTCTCATCATCAAAGGGCTGAGTTGCGATCCAATCTTCAAAATTTGTGATGGGTCGTCGTGGCTGACTGTTATATCAATCGTCAACTCTGCCAGTGCCGCGTTGGTCTCCTTGGGTTCCTCCTCGTCATCCCATGGATCTATATCTCAATAGAACAAACTGTGGTGTCCAAGCTAAGGCTTAAGCGCCATTTGTCAATCTTCAGTAACTTGGATGCGAACAGACTTATCCACACCCTTCCCCTTCTCTTTTCCTTGGGCCTCTCTTAACTCAGCTACATAACAGGCACATCCATTCGCCTGATCACCATACACAACACCTACTCCATTATCAGTTGGAAATTTCAAAGTCAAACACCATGGGGCAAGAGCTACCCGAAATTCAACAAAGGCCGGACGATCCAGAAAAACATTGTATGGTGAATCAACATCTAAAATAATGAACGGTATGATCCATTCCCTCTTGCATTCACCCTCCCCCAATACGATCGGTAATTCAACATAATCAATTCTCTCGGTAGCCACACCATTGAAACCGTGTATATGGGATTTAGATGGTTTCGAATTCTTAGCCTCTATCCTCATTTGATCATACACTTTCTTAAAGATAATGTTCACAGAACTTCCACAATCAATCAAAATTCTTCTCACTAAAGTAGGGCCATGGCTGAGATAACCATCGTATCAATAGTAGAGGCCTATACTCTATTGGCATCCCAGCTTCTAAATATTATATCATCTGTCATTGTACGTTGTTGCTCGGCCGAAGTTCCATCCTCTGTATTCGAACAACATTCGAAATCCACATGTCCCATCGAACTAGCATAGCGTTCCATTTCCTTCCAACTCATGTCCGTAGGATGCGGCCTACCAACTATCATGTTTATTACCAACCTTCCACAGGCCCGTGCAGGCTCCTCAGCTCCATGCGGAGCCTACCCTCAATTTGGGTCAGACGTCCCGCCCTGCGGATTTTTCACAAAATGCAGCAACTTTTTCTCTCAGATCAATTTCTCAATGGAATCTTGGAGATGCCTACACTCATCCATATTGTACCCATAACATTTATGAAATCGACAGTACTTTTTTGTTTTCTTTTGTGCCTTCATTAATTCTTTCGGACGCGGCTTCTAATATTGGAAAGTATTATAGGTGGACAGATAAATGTTCTCCAGGGATGCATTCAAAGGTGTATAGTTTTCGTATATAGGAAACTTAGGCCTCGGCCTTCTAGGCTCCCTCTTCTAGTGACGATTCCCTTCTCCACTTTTTTCTGTTGATTCGGCTTGCTTTGTGCATTGACTCCTTTCGAGAACTCTCGTCAGACCGCTTTATCGCGATATTGCTTTGCACTGCTTCCCTACTGGACCCTAGGGCATTACTCTTCCTAGAGAAACTGGCTTCCTCCTTTCTCATGAACTAGGCCACCTTTGAATAGAAATGTTCCAGCGTGGCCGGTGGTTTTCAGCAAGCAAGTCCCCGAATTCAAATTCTGGGTCGACCCCTCTCGTCATAGCAATGAGTATCACATGATCATTTAATTTACCGACTTCAATACCCGCAACATGAAATCTCTGCAAATATTCCTTCAGCGATTCCCTCAGAGCCTAAATTATACTTGATAATGACATCACATCTTTAGGGCAAATAGCACAGATCTGAAACTGCACCATAAACCTTATTGCCAGTTTATAGGAAGCAAGATCCTAGTTGAGTATGACCTCTCATCTACAATTGACTTTCCATCAGATCCCTCATTAATTCATTGAATTTAGCTCTAGTTATGGAATCAACAGGGTTCTAGATTACAATAGGTTCCACATTCAAATTAGCAGGTTGGTTGCTCAGACCCACTTACTGGACACTGGCAGTTTCATTGGCATCAACATTGTGGGAAGTAGATTTGGGGTGCCTTATAATTCTGGATTTCTTTGCTTAGATCTTGATAAATCTAAATAGTATTTGGAAGCTTCTGAAGATGAAACTGGATCTCCTTCAGAGGATTTCTTTAATCCAGTAGTAACAAAGGTTATCCTAATAGCCTGAGAATCGATGCTCTTAGTGAAAGTACCAAAATGTTTGCAATCAAATTGACCACAAACACCCAAGAACATATTTTGTAGTGGAATAAATGAAGCAATTAAATGAAAATAGAGGAAGATCATAGAAGTGCAGAAGAATGTAAAAACAACAAGATTTATAATGGTTGGGCGTGGATTACCTATGTCCACTTTGAATATTTTCTTCATTGCTTATCAATTCACTTGATAACAATTACAAATAGCTAGAAATAGTAAGAGATTAGAAAATAATGAAGGAAGTTAGTTACAATAGTTGTGGAGTTTAACTAATACCATCAGAGTCTTTAGAATGGCCCCTTGTGCCTTTATTTATAGACGTCGACGACCTCTAATCTGACTCAAACTTTAGCAATAGGACGTCCTCCACCATATCGCCCACCGTAGGAGGGGCTATGCCTAACTCTCAGTGGATAGAGATTGGTATCGATCCCACTATGAGTGGATTTTGCGATAGCGATCCCTATGAATGGTCTATAATAATCCCTATGAGTGGTTTGAACCTTACTTGACCAAGGAAATACCAATCCCTCTAGTTTCTCCAATGTACATCGATCCGTATCACATAGACCATACAATGTCGATCCATATCACATAGACCATACAATGTTGATCCATATCACATAGACCATACCACGTCGATCCATCCTTCGTGAGTCATGTCCTGCTGAACCCTCTCCTATGACTATCAACATGCCGATCCACTCTCTTTGGAGACACCATGCTGACCACTCTTATGAATGCAATATGCAGATCCCTCTACATTCCAATCCAAACCAACCATCTTGCCAAGTAAATATGCTAACTTCCTACCATATTTAATATACACCGATCCCTCCACTATCTCATCCAATTTGACCAAGGTCAATGTGCATCCCTATTTCAACCAAACTAAACTCCTTAGTTCCGACATCCTACATTGTCTATCTATTAACCCTATTTTCCTTAGGCTGGGTACAACTACCCGGACATTATATTTTGGTCATGTGGCTATTTTCTCATGATCGTCCTTCTCATCGACAGTCGAGTCTGGCCTTCGTAATCAGCCCTACGTAGCTGGGTCAAGCACCAAGTAACACTTGACTACTAAGCTGCTCGCAAAAAATAGGGTATTTAGAGTTTAAGGAAGGAAAAAATCTCTAGGTCAGTTATGGGATGTTTGAGAACTCAAAATACGAGTTTTAAAAACAAAATGGTATCTCATAAGACCATGCAGCAGATAAAACACAGAACGGGTTATTACCTCATGATAATCAAAATATTTTTTCACTTGAAAATTCGGTAATATTATTTTTAATGACAATCTTTTGAAAACATTTGTAAATGAACTTATAAATCTTAGCTGAAGTGCATGCATCTCACATTTTAGTACTTTTCATAACTAAGTCCATGTGGCACTTATTGAATATTTAATTTCAAACTGAATAGCAAGGTAAAGGACTACCTCCGTTATAGTGCATTTCTAAAGGAATCCACCCGAGACTCTTACGTTGGTCCATATGTGAAATAAGGCCGGCCTATCCAAAAATATAATATATAAATAGCACCGAGTATTACATTACCTGGCCATTCCCAACCTATCCGAGACGTTTCCTAGCATGCACCAATTAATTTAAACCCGATGTTATAGCAGGTAAAATTTTTATCCATCTAGAAGGTGATTTCATACCCTGATTGGTTGTGATCCACTTTATCCTTAAAGCATTCCCTGTTACACTATTCCTTGGTGTGAAGCTTTGAGGTAACAATTACCTTTTATTTATCACATCTTTCACTTTGAATGTCACTTTGCCATTTCATAATCACATAATTGATTTCTACAAACGTATAACCCCTTAACTCATATATCTCAAGAAAGGGTGTTAAGCTAAGAGAAGTTGCCTTCTCCACCACCAAACAGACGATATGTTCATAGAGATCAATCAATATGATTTGGAAATGCAACGCCAGAGATTCATCCATATAAGTTGTCCAGGAAAAGGACAAATCGAAGGTACTTTCCTACCATATCCTGTTGCTAATTGCTTCTAGGGTTAGTAGTGAATAGTCCTCGCGTTTCAAAGATTTTCAGAATGAAGGGACAACCGCTATTTATTTATATTGGGGGCTACCCAGATTATCAACAAGAATTCCTTTCAAAATTAAGATCCTCTATCTTCCAAAATTTTGGTCTTCAATCTATATCTTCAATTTCGAACGCGTTAATTAGTTCAAAGTGGTTTTTGGATAGGGATTTCCCGAATCCGACCCTGGTTCCTTTAAACAAATCAATGATAAAAAGATGGTTTATAAATAGGTGATTAATATTTCATTAATTAATATCTTTTTTATCCAAAATATCCTTTAGATATATTTATCTTTTGAAAACCATTTCCCTTCAGTATATATCAAATTCATTAAAACTCTCTTTGTTAAATTCTTTGGTTTAATTAAACTCTTTTTAAATCTTAGAATAAATCATTTAACTTAAATTTTAACAAAGATTTCTCTATTCCAAAAATGTAACTTTTTAACAAGTTTAAACCACATTATCTAAGATGGTGAATCCAAATTAGTTAATATTCGAATGAAATCGATCCATAGAAATCATTCAAATTACACTTGATGTTAATTCCATGTTCAACAAGTACTATCCATCGAATAGCTGTGAAGTCACCTTTTAAATTCATATGAGCAGTAAGAGTTCCCTCCTCGGAATTTAATATCAATTATAAGAAGATTATCTCTATACAACCTAATTTGTTTAAAGTTGGGAAATTTAATCTTTTATACTTAACTCGTTTCCGACATTTCGACCTTATCTTTCCCTCACATAGGTAAGGCCAGGTGAGCCAGGACACTGGTTGTCCAGAAACAACTCCTTAGTTTAAGCACCTTAAATAGATCTCATGGATAGAAAAATCAGGTGTACTCGTCGACTTATTAGAGACAAGATTATAACAGCTTTTATTTAATTCTTTTATTTAAATCCTTTAAATAATTCATTAAATCTTCAAATTATCTTTAAACATTGATTATTCATTTAAAAACATTTATAAATATTTGGAAATGTATTGTTAACTTTAAAGTTAAATTTCAAAAGTTATTGAAAACCGCTGCAAATAGTGCTTTTAAAGTTATATTAACCAAAACGACTTTTCTGTCATTTGAAAATTTATTTATACAACTCAAATCTCTTGAAAAACATTTTAAAATATTTATAAAGCTTTTTCCATATTTTTAAAACATTTAAAATATTAAATCTTAAGAAATCTTTTTTTGTATTTCGAATTGCGAAACCACAATTATTTTGAAAACTTGTTTTACTTATATTTCAAATTTTACAAGATGAAATCTTAATTTCCTTCCTTTGTTTGAAAATAATTTTCAACCCTTCCACTTTTTCTTAAGATTTGAGAAAGAAGAGATGCTTCTTCAGAAGCCATTAAAGAGCATAAGAAAGCTGAATAATGAAGAAGAACAATGAATGTGAAGAATACGTGAGAAGGGGAGGTTGTATGTATAGGAAAAAGGAGAAAATATCTTCGAAGTAAAATTACCACCATACCCTTACCTACCCTTGAAAACCTCCACCTCTTATGACGCACGACATCCCCAAAAGGTGGTGATGAGGTGTAGGTGATGGTGGTGATGATGGTGGAGGTGGTGACGTGATGTGGTGTGAGATTGATTTGATGTTTGCTTTTTAAAGTGATTATTACTTTAGATATATATTCTATTACCTTATGTAAATATATATTTACTTTCTACTCTTATCATGTGTATATATACATGATAATGTGTGTATGTGCATGCCACAAATGTATACAAGTTATTTGAACAACGTCGTATAATTTATATACGTCAAGTCCTTACTAATTTGGATTTCAATCTTTAGTCATATTTTCATTTATTAATTAACGTGTATATATATATTTCAAACAAAGTTTGAAAATTATTTTCATATTATTATCCATGAATTAAAATGATCATATTTGAGCTATAAAACCATGTAAATCAATATTAAACGATTGTCTACAAAAAGTGCTATTATATTAATAAACCAATATTGATTTTTTCGAATAATATCAAATCTTATTTATAAATTTATAAAACTATCACATCTGATTTGTTATCACTTTATTACTATTATAAATGAATTGCTACCATTTCAAAAATTATCTGGATAATTATAATAAGTATTAAATCATTTAGTATTAATTTAAAATCATTAATTAATTATTAATTATAATGACATTACTAATAATATTTTATTTGAGAAAAATGTGTGATCATCTGAAATTGAGAGAGCACACATGTAAATATGAGTATATATAAATATATATGTATATATATCACAAGACAAGGTGCGGCCAACATGCCTAGCAAGTAGCTAATCTAAATACAAATACCAAATGAAAAAAAAACAGGTACCCCTAAAATGAGCTCCGATATGGCCACCGCCCATTACACCCTAATACCGAGCTCTGGCATGGCTATCGCCCGATATTAAGGTGCTAGAGATACCTAAAAAACTACGAAATATCATATAGCCAATGAAACAGGAAGCCAACTCTATCTAAGAAGGCAACTCCGTGTTGCTGACCCTAAAGGAATGGAAATGCATATGATCTGTGTAACGTCCCGCCTTTTCGTACGCTTTAAATCGATGATAAACCACACACATCAGACTTAAACCATACAGAATGGCAGATTGTTATGGGGTAAATAGGAAGAAGCAGAGAAAGAAAAAAAGAAAACAGAATCTTGCAGCGGAACGATAAAATATAACAATCAAACATACAGTTCATGAAGCTGTTTTGCAAAATATTCGATTATACTTATACAATACATATCAGAGTTACACATACCAAAAAAAATAAATACTATAGCGGAATAGTATGAATATAGTGGAATACTATAATGAATAATAATAAATCTTCGTCTTTGTCCTCCAGAAATAAGGCCTTCAATTCCTGAAATGCTCAGGCTGACCCGAGCGAATTAAAAAGACAAAACACTCGAGTCAGAACTAAAAGATCTTATGTAAGTTAAATCAACGGTAAAATATAAGTGGAACGGCGTCAGAGATGTTTACAAGATTTAACATATCCTATCCAGTGTCTAACGTGAGTGCAGTAACCTAAGAGATGTTCGGGATTCACACCTCCTAAGGATCCGTTAAACTATCTACTATGTAGTAATATACGCTATTATAATAGTGTCTAAAGTAAAGTATAATATACTGAAAATAGCGTTAAGGCTTTACATTTTCCACCTTAACACACTTTTATATTCCTATAGTCTATACAGTACCGTAATCTCCCCCGTACTGGGCGTCGTCAGAGGGCACGCCATAGGTATGGTACAAAACAAAATCGTATAAGGCGCGCTAGGGTAGGTGACACGGCACAACTAGGCAATGCCAAGGTAGATATACCAATTACACTTCCGGGTTGGTGGTAACGCGTAGCGCGCAGCTGCCGCCCACCTCGAGCCACACCCCCAAATCAATAATCAAAAGTAGCCACCGAATCAATCCAAAGTCAGAGTATAATATCGAAGGGATGTGTCCGGTAAAAGGGGCTACCTTCTTAACCCGTCAATCGCTCCTATTTTATCCACCTTATGCCAACTCACGAGAGTCGGGTCCACCTATTCACCTTAAAGGAAACGTCGCCACCATCCTACTCCATTCTGAATCTCCACCGCGTACACGGTTGTTAAAGTGGTTTTTGAAGTTGGCAGAGAGTATGACAACTTCCGATCCCGGTCTCAACAACCAAACGTTATTATAACACCGCGATCATTTCAAAATAATTTATACTTCAAAACCAGAATATAATATCCATTTCAACCTATATAAATACTATATCATTTCTGTTTTTAAAAACCCAAATCAACATGATATCATTTTTATTTCAAAATATATCCTTTTTTCAATATCATAGTACTTTCAAATCTATATACCCTGAACCACATAGCTTCGAAATATAACTTCGAATACTTAAATGGTTTAAATATTAAATTACTTTATATAATAAAATAGCTTTTTAAAATTTCACAAATAAATTCAAAATACCGATTTGAACCTCCAATTAAACCAATTCAATTTTCATATAATTCAAAGCTTTAAATATTCCACCATTTTAAAACTAATTCTTTTATAATTCCATATATATCAAATTTAATTACTATTATTTAGATTTGAAATGTCTACTTAATAAATCCAATATAATTTAAGTAAAACTTTTAACTTCAACAACTGGATATCTTTTCAATTTATTTAACTTGATATATTCATTTAAATCAACTTGATATTCATTTAAATCACTCTAAACAAAAATCAAGTTATAAAAATCATACCCTTTAAAATTCTAAATTTTATTAAATTCCAAATAAATTTCATATTCGTCTTCCAACCTTATTCTCATTTAAGTCATTATAAACTCCAGAAATTTAATTTAAATAAATGCTTAATCATATTTTATCATAATAAAATCAAACTTAATTATTAACTTCTTTTATACTTCAAATCAATTTATACATAGCTTAAATTCCAAAATTTAACTATATACAAAATAACATTTATAAAATATCCAAATCACTATCTCATAAAACCATATTTTTTTACAAAACCATAGAAAATCATTTCAAAATATTTCTATATATAGACCACGGTATCTGTGTATAATTTTCTACACTATGGTCAAGTGATACAGATATTTATCATTTCAATCCGTAATTTAAAATAAAAATACGGTTATATATCATTTCAAACCGCAATCCCGAATGAAATAAAGTGCATAACAAATTTGCAGTTTAAAACAATATAAAATACAACATCCATTCATCCAATATCAATCATCAACCATTTATTATATTCATCATCAAATTTAAACAATAACATCAATATAGAGCATATAATAAATAACAGGCAATTGCTGATGGTCTATACTCAATAATAATTTAAACAACCTATCTAACTGGCAGTTTATATGCAATAATAAATTCAATAGAAATTTAATTCAATAAATTAAAAATTAACTGGAATGATGATAAAAATATACCAAATAGCAATAAATAAATTTCTAATCACATCAGAAATTAATTTAACACACATAAGAAATTTTAGAAATTGTGAGTGGGTTAAAACACTCACCTTTTGAATTTAATTTGAATTTAAATTCAATTTAAACCCAAAATTTCAACAGTCTTCAAATTCGTCCAAACCAGCGTCAAAATGTCCGGAATTTCAATACGATCCCAATGGATCGAACCGTGCATAAATTCGACCTCGTACGCAAAAATTACGCGTGTTAGAAGATTTTAAAATCAAAATTAAATTAAAATAGGATAAACAACACACGCCCCACTTCCTTGCCACGTCACTAGGCAACAGAAACTCCGTCTCCCTCACGCGTATAGTTTGAACGCGCACCCGAAACCCTTGATGGCAGAACGTGCTCGAACAGGAAGCCCTATCGCACGACGCTGCTTCGGCGCCTCGGCCTCGCCCCACTCGTCACAGCTATCATGTCGACCCCCCTCGACGAACGACTACCCCAGGTCGCGAAAACGCACCGGCCACCTCAAAAAAACACGGACCCAAATCGACCAGAATCGCCACATTTAGCCGTTGAAACCCCCAGCGAACTGCACCGATGAACTACGCGCCTCAATCTCCACAAAACCCAGAAAGGAATCGACGATCCGACAATGTTCATTGACGCACGATGAACAGCCGTGAATGTTTGCTCGATTCTTGGCCACATCGAACTTCAAATTGAAAAATGGATGGCAGAATTGACATGCGCTCTTCGAGAGCTTCGAATCCATATAAAATTTGATATTGTTTGGAGATTTTGAATATTGGTTTTGGATTTGATTTGGAATTTCAATTGGATCTGGAATTTTATTGTCTGGCATTGAGGAGAAGGTGAAGATGGATTGTATGCACATACAAATGAGAAATAGAGGTAGGCTAGGGTTTATAACAAGGTATAAATAGGCAAGGTTGAAATAGAATAGATGGACTAGATTTATAAACGCGTTGAACGATGAATGACCCGAAAAGCCCGTTCTGACTCCAGAACGAAATTGGGTCAACCCATATATCAAAATAGATGTTTTAAAATATTTTAAACTCGATGGAACAAGTTTCAAGTACAAATTCCATCGTATGAAGAAGTTATGCTAAAATCAAATTTTTCCAAATTGATTTCAATTTAATTTATTTCAAGGCGTTTCGAGTCCGTACGATCAAACGACAAGTCTGATCGCTACGAAACTTGCAATCCTACAATAATTCACCGTTTCGGATCCAATGAAAGTAGTTTCGTCGAAATCCGAGTTAGTGGCCAAAATGGTAATTTTTCCATTAATAAAATAATTTATAAATTAATAATTAAATCAAATCTTAAATTTCAATTCTATAATTGACAAATTTTACCCCTTTAAATTTTCTTAATCATTTACACTAATTTAAACAAATTTATATGTCAATTTAGAGTTGATAAATTTATTGATTCCGGTATTAACCTCAATTCATTAAATTCAGGCTTTATAAATATAATTCCCAAAATTTCTATTTTATTAAATAAATTAATAATTATTCCATTCCTTATTGTCAAACAGATGAAATTAACCTTGGATTCAAAGTCTATACATTAACATTCTACCATTCCATCTTCATGTCAATTAACGTAATATTTAGAAATTTAAATTTCATTTATTCGCCATTTAATCTAATTATTATATTTCAAATCCCATTGAATTGATAAGTCTTCATTTCCATTCTTTTAAATTCAACGAATTGCCCTATTATGGATAGTATTAACATTATTGAATCAATTATCATTTTATCGGAAGAATTATTATTGGCTTACTCTTATTGCATTAATAATTTCCATTTTATTCAAATTTCCAATTAATATAGTATTTAATTTCATTCAATTACCAATAAATTCATTCATTATAGATATCCTTCCAATTAATTAAAATTGATTCCTATAAATTGATTTGATTTAATTGCCATCTTACTAAGTCCATTTTTACTTAATATACCTAATTACATCAGTTTTATCCCATTACACTAATATACGCCTTTTTACATCTTA
Organism: Allium cepa; assembly: GCA_030765085.1. Taxonomy (NCBI): domain Eukaryota; kingdom Viridiplantae; phylum Streptophyta; class Magnoliopsida; order Asparagales; family Amaryllidaceae; genus Allium; species Allium cepa. The sequence goes on along the minus strand of CM060939.1, from coordinate 89,923,592 downwards.
ATTTGAATAAATATTACATTTCTAAATGTGTACTTCTATCAATTGTACACATTAATTAAGGTTTAAAACCAATTAGTGAATTTACCTTAATTCCATTCTTTTTACCAATTTATTACCTTATAAATAAATTTACGTTTTTATGTAATTTACATTCACACTTCCGTTATTATATTAATTACCATTAAAATAACGTTTAATATCAACAAAAAACATTATAATTACTTATCTAACATTGATTGGATAAATTTTCAATTTATTACGTATTACTTCATCGGTTAATATAACTTTGAATTCGTTCAGTCACCACTAATTATATCATTTCATTAGTTAATACATATTCCCATTTGTTTTCTTATATTCAATACTTAGCTTAGTATAACAATTCATATTACTTCAAATAATCGTAATTTCATTTCAATTGTTAATACTTAGCTTTAATTTCCATGGTGCATCTCATTTTTAACATTAACTTCAATATAAATTATAATTTTTTTGGCAAGGCCGACGAGGTTAAATGGACCTCGACCATATATTGCTACACCAATAAGAACGACAAACAAACACAAGGAAGATGGAAAAACGGGGAACACTTGGCGCAGCAAGCACAGGGGGAAAACAAACAACAACAAACAAAAACAAAAGAAGACATTGATTACAAGCTATAGAGAAGAGAATCACGTATTCCAGGATCAATTGCATAAGTCAGTTGGCCCACACAAACCCTAATTTCACTCAAAACCCAACTTTTGAAGCTGCTGTCATTTTTTGCGTTTGCATTATCAAATAACCGAGCATTTCTCTCCCTCCAAACCGATGTTAAAAAGCATTTTAGCACTGCATTTAGGGTTCTTCCTCTGTCATTATTTCTATTGATGCTTTCGTAAATTCTTCTCCACTCTCTCAGGTTATCTATAGATACATTCCTCCTGTGAAACTTCGCCATAACTCTTTTCCAGATTTGATGAATATAGTGGCACTCAAAGTACAAGTGATCCACAGTCTCAGGCATAATATTGCAAAACTTACAGCGATTATCAATACTCATACCTAAACTAGCAAGTCTCGCAGATGTTAGCATCGCACCATTCAACACTTTCCAGAGCATTAGGTCATGTCTCAAGCTACTGTCTCTTCCCCACGTTCGTTTGCACCATCTCCACTTAGGGCGATCACCATTCTTCATCAGATATTCATATGTGTCTCCAATTCTGTAGGCAGACTTCTTATTGCCCCAAACCATACGCTTGGTAACTTCAGTGATTGCATTATGACAACGTATCATGTTCCATATTTGTTGTATCCTAGGATTAGACGTTGAATAGCGCGTGTTTTGGAGGTTGTAAAGAGTATCACGAACTTTAGCTTCCTGATGTATTCCAGACTGTTGCATTTCACTGTGAGTAAGTTGACGTTTAAGAATAAGACCCGGTTTCAACCAGGGGTCTTCCCAAAAATTCACACTATATATGGGATTCGTGTTCAATAGCATTAAAGGAAGAACTTTTTCTTTGAGTTTGAAAATGCATTGCCACGTCCAACTCAAATTTTGAGGCTTAGTCATACTCCATATGCTTCTCCCCTTAATCACGTTCTTATCAGACCAAATAGCCCATAAGCTGTCAGTACTATTAAAAAAAGTGTCTATGTGTTTTGCAAAAGCAGCAATGTTCCAATTCTTTAAGCTGAGAATGCCCAGCCCCCCCTTGTCCATGGGCCTTTCCACTGAACAAAATTTGATCGGAGCTATGTATCTGCCTGTAACCCTGCCTTTCCATAGGAATCTCATCATAGCTCCTCTAATCAGTTTAATCAGTTTGAAGGGGAGAATATACGTTCTAGCCCAGTAGACTTGCATTGAGAATATCACTGATTTAATAAGAGTTAATCTCCCAGCTTGACTAAGCAACTTGGAAGTCCAGCAGTTTAATCTAGCTGTAATTTTGTCAAAAAGAGGAAGACATTGGTTAGCAGTAATCCTAGAACTAGTTAGAGGCAGACCAAGATAACTGGTAGTATCATGATTTATGGACAACCCAGTGATATGCGAGATAACACTACAGTGCTCAGTACTAACACCAGCAATGGTGATGTCAGATTTCTGGAGATTAACTTTCAACCCTGTCATTTCGTAAAATTCGTGAAGTGAGTGCATTATGCTTGTGAGAGTGTTGGTTTGAGGAGTACAAAAAACCACAAGATCATCTGCAAACATCAATGCAGAGATCCTTGGTTCAGTACATCCAGGGTGAAGCTTGTAATTTCCATGTGCTATTATCCTCTCAAACATTCTCGTTAAGAGCTCCATAACAATGATAAAGATATAAGCCGAAATGGGATCCCCCTGTCTTATCCCTTGTTCACTAGTAAAGAAACCCTCACTCCTGCCATTGATAGTAACTGAAAAGGTAGGAGACGTAATACACTCATATATCCAAGCAATGAAATGAGGAGGGAAGTTCATATATCCCATGATTCTGACAATACTATTCCACTGCAGCATATCAAATGCCTTCATGATGTCCAACTTCAACATAGCTCTAGGAGATACGTTCCTGCGCTTATAATTTTTGATGAGTTCATGGGAAAGAAGAACATGATCCAGTATACTCCTACCTGGAAGATAAGCAGCCTGATTTTTGGAAACAATATTGGGGAGCACAAGTTTGAGTCTAGAAGCTATAACCTTGGTGATGCATTTGTATATGGTGTTACAACAGGAGATGGGACGATAATCACTAACACAGTGAGCATTTTTAATTTTGGGTATAAGAGCTATGTAGTGTAGTTATATGATCTGAAGAGTTTACCCTTTCTGAAGAAGAGGAGAATGGCATTGATAACGTCAGCAGAAACAATAGACCAGCAAGAAGTATAGAATAGAGTGTTGAGACCATCAGGTCCTCCACAAGATTCAGTGTTTAATGAAAACATGGCATTTCTTATTTCTTCAGGGGTTACTTCCTTACAGAGAAGGTCATAATCAGTTGAATTTAATCTAGGGAGAATGTCACTGGGAATAAGATCAATATTCGGCACGAAGTGATTAGCATTTCCATATAATTCAGAGAAGTGTCTGACTACAGCTTCCTTGACCATTTGTGGAGATGTGTGAAGATTACCTTGAGTGTCATATATTGTAGAGAGGTTCTGACTAGTTTGCTTGTCCTTTAGACTAGCGTGAAAGTAAGCACTATTCTTATCACCTTTTTCTCTCCATTTTATTCGCGTTTTCTGCCTGATCATCTCACTCTCTTTAATTAAAGCTTGTTGGTATTGCAAAGAGAGAACACTTTCCTCCTCTGATAGATTAGCATTGTTGACAGAGGCCATCATAGCTGTCTGGACATCAGTAAGTCTTCTTTTAATCACTGTGCTCATCTTGTCTCCTTCACCATACTTGTTATGCGCCCATTGTTTCAAGACTTTCCTAGTTTCCCTGATTTTTTCCTGCAAAACATACAAGTGATTACCAATTTTAGGCAAATTCCATGCAGATAAAACAATGTTTTTGAAGTCTGGTTCAGATGTCCAAGAGTTAAAAAATTTAAAATTTGATTTCCCCCTCAAGTCCGCTTCACGAAGATGGATGATTTGAGGAGAGTGGTCAGATAGGAGAGGAGGTGGAATGTGGTTGAACAGGAGAGGCCATTTAGTATATGCAAATTGGTTCGAGAATGAATGGTCAATGGTGGAGAAGGTTCTACAACCATGCCTCCTTTTGTTATTCCATGTATACTGCATGCCCAGAGTTCTAATCTTGACAAGGTCAGAGTCATAGAGAGCATCAGCAAGGGGCTTTATTTCACCGAGGGAGAGGGGATTACCCCCCATTCTATCAGAGAGAGAGTGATAGCAATTAAAATCTCCTAGAATTAACCATGGATGTGTGTTTTGTCTTAGAGAAGGAATTACAGAAAGTAAAGACTCTCTAGTGTTAAAAGAGTTGTAAGCATACACAAAGGAGACATAGAAGGTTGATTGTTCATTGATATCTAAGGCATGGCAGTGTATTAGCTGGGGAGTGGATAGGATTGGGGATAGTTGGACAAGATTAGGATTGTAAAGGATCAGAATCCGACCATAAGTTGCTTCATTGTGGTTGTGTATGAATTTCCACCTGGGATTGATGTACTCTGCAGCTTTGATAGAAAGGGCAAGGTTCAATTTTGTTTCAAGAACTGCCAAGACAGCCAGCTGGTGAGTAGAAATTAGTTGCTTACATTGGTCCTGCTTAATTACATGATGTGCACCGCGTATATTCCATGCCCCAATGCGTAGCATCATTGGTCAATTTGTGCGTTGAGAAACTCTATTTTCATACTCCTAGTAACTGCTTGTTTCGAAGACAAGTAATTAGGAATGGTGGCTGATAGGGGGGTCACTGCTTGTTTAGAAGAATCTTCTTGCATTTTGGAAAATGACTGAGTTGGAGTGGTAGGTTTGGTTGGTAGAGTAGTGATAGCTGCAGAAGGCGGGGCTTTGAAAGCATGAGGTGGTTTGATATTGGAATACAAGTGTGGTAAAGGGGTATTTGGGGATGAGTTAAAGTCAGGGTTAAATGTATTGGAAGAATGATTTGTGTGCTTTGCTGTGCATGGGATGTGCACTTCCTTGTCTTCTTGTGATTTAGTACTGTGTTTTGGTAACTTGATGTTGTTCTTTTTCCTTAGACCACTCTCTAGCGATTCACAATTACTTGCTTCACCAACACCTTTGTTTTCTTCAACTTCCACTTCCCTCCTGCATGTATTGAACTTTGTATGGACCATCTTGTGCTTCTCTTTTTTAGTTTTGCTACTGCCTTCTTCTTCATTTTGTCTCTGTATATTATTTTCCTGTTGTTTAGCATCCACTTTACTTTGTACAAATTGACATTTATCTCTAACGTTCATTTCCTCTTCTTGCCTATCACTGACATTTTCCTCGTCATCTAGTGAAAGTAACACTGCAAACTTGTTATATGTCAGTGGGTTGCCTTCAGTTTCACTTTCACTACACTCCACAGCTCCTTCGATTCCTACCACTATATTCACAGTGTCTTCTTCGTGTTTTTCGTTGCTTTCATCCATTTCTCTCGTGACTTGTTTTTCTACTTCAATTTTTCCTGAGTGAGTAAGTTCACAACTTTTGTTAACTTCACTCACTTCTCTCTGCATTTCTATAATATCTTCTCTCTTTTCTTCCTTATTACTTTTGTTTACTGGATCCATCCTTTTCCTGGTTACACGTTGCCAAACCTTAAAGTTTCGTTTAACAGCCTGTCTTTCATTTCTTTTCAATTGTTTTGGTTTAGCTTTTATCACTTCTTTTTCTTTGATTGTCTTACTATTATCTTCCACTTTGTTCTCAAACAACTCTTCCTTCTTATTATTACAAACATCAGTCTTGTGTCCAAAAGCATTGCATAACACACAAATGTCAGGTTTCCACATGTATTGAACATGTATCTTCTGTTGCCCACCTTCAACCAACTTGACCATAAATTCTTCTGGTAGCTCCTTACTCGGTTTTACTTCCACTAAGCATTTGGCAAAGCTAAGTCTTTCCTGTTTTTCAGTCATTTGGTCCATGCACAACATCTTCCCCAGATGGCTACAAAGCCAGTTAATACCAAGGGGAGACCACGCAAAAATTGGAAGGTTATACATATTAACCCAAACAGGAACTGCTGTTACCGATCCAGCAACGTTGCTAATGGAAGGATCATAAGGTTTAAGAATAAATAACTTCTTGTTCAAAATAATGGGATCACACTGAAGGATGTTATCTCTGTCCTCAGCACAAGAAAAGTTAAACAAGAATAATATACCGTCAGACTTAACTTTCACTGAGCCTTTAAGTTTCCAAATCAGTTTAAGTTTGGAGATCACTGCAGTATAGGAAAGAGGTTTATCAAGAAAGAACCCCACCAAAGTATCTTTCCAAACCGTCGTGCCAGCATCAATGACATCAGCAGGTGGCACTAAAGCATCATCTTCGTAAAAAGGTGACAAGTGAACGGGAATGTACTTCCCTGCATTCTTGGGAATATGCTTGAACAAGGAAGTCCATGCCCGTTCACAAGGAGGAGGAGCAGGAGGTACAGGAGAAAGAGACGGGGGAGCAGTTAGAACGGGATCAGGTGGATCAGGTGGGGGGTTAACCAAGAGGGGTGGGGAAGAAGGAGAAATGGTTAGGGCATAACCAGCTGGGGACAAAGAATTAGCGGAGGTACGGACCAGAGAGTCAGAGAGGGACGAAGAGGGGTCAACTAGAATGGCAGAGGGTATGGTTGGTGAAGGAACAGTGTTGGCAGAGGGTAAGGTAGACGGTAATTATAAAAAAAAAAAAAAAAAAAAATTATAAAAAAAAAAATTATAATTTTTTTATTTCTTCCTAAATTTAATTACAACATCTTAATTAAATTAACCAATTTATTTATCAAAATTTACGGGTCGTTACAATCTGAAATGAAACTGCGAATGATCTGGACTGGAAACGCCACTCTGAAGACTCGATAAAATTGGAAGGAGTGCATAGGTGAAAAGTGAATCCTTTTGAAAATAGAACGCAATGATGAAGATGAAAATGTATTGAGAAGAATCCCTCACTGCGATCAGCAAACCTACAATCTACAATCCTACGTACCTGCAATAAGGAGCTAATACCATATCTAGCCCAAACCTGTATCTGAAAAGGAACTAAAGAGAATAGTTAAAATGATGCACATATATGTATATAAATGTAGTTTATATACATACATACATACATACATACATACATACATACATACATACATACATACATACATATATATATATGTACAAAAGAAATAGAAGTAAAAAAACAAAAGTTGAGTTATTAGGACAGAATAAAATAAAGATTAGAAGAATGACTAAGAGGAATCAATGAACAAATGAACTTAAAGAACTATAAACTAAAACAAACAAAAACTAAAACAATAACTAAAACAAATCAAAATTATCCTTATGGCCCTTTGATCAAAAGGATATTATAATCCACAGTGAAATCATCGTTTAAGTTTGAAAATATATTAATACTACAATTATTAATGTCAAAAATATTATTTTTATGTTTAAATAGTTTAATATTATTATTAACCTTAGTAAGATATTCTTTAAATAGATTATTTTTAGCTAATTTATATATAGGATTAGATATCCAATTAAAACAAAATGAAGAAATTATAAAAATCAATTTTTTAGAATTACTACAATTAGTTTTAAAATTCTCTGATTTATTTCAAACCAAATATACCAATAAACTATAGTGAATAAAGTGTCAAGTGAAATCTATTTTCGTCATTGAACTCAAATCTAAAACTATTCCAATAATATTCACAATCATAAACTTTAGTTGTTAGATTAAAGTCAAAGATTTTAAGAATATTATTCAGAATGAAATAAGTATCCATGCAATCATAGTATACATGTTTAATATCTTCAAAATGCAGATTACAAAAATAACATTTATTATCAATTTGCATTTTTTTTATTTTAAAAATTCTATAGTATTTAGTTTTCCATGCATAATTAACCACATGTGAATTTTAGATTTAGGAGGAGCATTTGGTTTCCAAATAAATTTAAAAGAGTTATTGGTCACACCCAAAAAGTTAATAAATTTATAAAAATACTTAGAAGTATATTTCTTGCTCTTATCTCATTCCCAACTAATATTATCATTATCATTATCAATATTATAAAGGTTTAATCTAGCATAAACAACGCAAACAGCCTAAGAGTTGACCAATTAAAATTCTGTTAAAACTAAAATTCCAGGGAGGGTCATTTTCAGGAGAAAAAACTTCTATAATTAAAGCACCCTTAAAATTACAGATATCATAAAGCTCTTTAAATTCTAACCTAAGATGGATAACGGAAATCCAATGATCATGCCAAAAAGAAGTACTAATACCTGAATGAACTATTATATTAGTGCCTAAGTTAAACATCTTTTAACATTTTAAAATACATAAAATTGGATAATTTACATATAACCGTAGGTTATCACAACTATTATAGTAATATTTAGAAATGATTTTTTTTGAAATTGGACTATCATTAATATCCTTAAACTACCATAACCATTTACCTAACAATACCAAATTTACGTTGCGCAAATTAATGACTCCAAACCACCATCCTTTTTGGACTTAGAAATAGTTTCCTAATTTACTAAACATTTAATACTCCTATTAGGGGTTTTCCCACTACATAAGAAGTACCTTCTAATTTTATCCATTTTATCAATCACACAATCTGGAAAAAGATACATAGACATTCAATAGACTGGAGAGCTGATAAGACTGAGTTTATTAGAACTAATCTATTTGCTCTCGATAAAAATCTACCACTCCAATTAGAAAACCTATTTTTCATTTTATTTATGATTATAAACCGTCATCATGTTTATGTTTGGTAGGTCTAATCAGAAAACCAAGACAGTCAAAAGGAAAATTCATAGTTTTATAATTAAGCGTATTAGCAACTAAATTTTTAACCTTTTCAAAATCATTTAATACTAAAATTGAACTTTTATTGAAATTTATTTTTAAACCTGAAAGTAATTCAAAACTATATAAAATAAGCATAAGAGTAATAATGTGTCTAGGTAAATGGTAAGAAAAAAAGCAAGGTATCATCTGCAAATTGCAGGACAGATATACCGTTACGCGATATATCATTACCTACATTCCCTAGAGGTCCATTATCAGCCGCTTTTTAATTATCTTAGCGAAAACATCAACGGCTAAGATAAACAAAAGAGGCGATAAAGGATCACCTTGCTTTAAACCTCTCTTAGATTGAATTTTATTACCTAAAATACCATTAACCATAATATTAGAGTTATTATTTCTAAGTAAATTCATGATCCAGCTAATCCATATATGACTGAAACCTCTAGCAAGAAATATATCTACTAGAAAATCCCAATCTACCAAATCAAAAGCTTTTGTGAAGTCGAATTTTGAAATCACACAGGTTATATTACTCTTACAATAGTGATTAATGTATTCTTGAACAACAGCCACACCGTCGGTGATATTTCTACCCTTAATGAAAGCAGATTATAAACAGTCAATTAGTTCGTTCATTCTTGTACTAAGTCTATTAGCTAAAACTTTTGAAATAATTTTTACGAAACAGTTAACTAATGAAATAGGTCTAAAATCTTTTAAGTTATTAGCACCTACTTTTTTGTGTAACAAAATAACATTTGCAAAATTAAATCTTCAAAATTGCAAATTTCCATTATATAATTCGTTAAACATGCTAGTAAATCATGTTTTAAAACATCCTAAAAAGTTTTATTAATAAAACTAGGAACCCATCCGAACCAAGGGATTTATCACCTGGCATGTCGTTAATAGCTTTTCAAATTTCTTCTTCAGTAAAAGGGTTATCTATCTCAAAAGATCAACATTAGAATCAGAAGGATAAAGATCATTCCATCTAGCATTAATTCTATGTTTGTTTTTATTACCAAAAATTTCTCTATAATAGTCTATAAATGCCTTTCTAATATCTCTTTGATCAACTATTTCTTCATTATTCATAAAAATAGAATAACTGTACTACATTTTCTACCATTTGCCATATTATGAGAAAATTTGGTATTATTTTCACCTTCATTTATCCACTAGATTCTGGATCTCTGTTTCCACATAACCTCCTTTTTTCTAAAATAGAGTTAAGCTCATCTTTTGGATTAGTAGTTACGCTCATCTAAATTTAGTTATCTGGTTTCTTCTATCTTGTTTATTTTAAGCATCTTAGAAAGTATATTTTCTTTTTTAATTTTAATACTACCAAAAACATTCTTACGTCAATTTTTATGAAAATTTCTAAGATCCCTCAGTTTTAAAACAAAATTTTTAGAAGAATTATCCGTAGTTCTAATATTATAAAACTTAAATAAATCCACTTATTTTTAATTAAATTCAAAAAATTAGATTCTAATAACTACATTTTTTCGAATTTAAAAGATCTATTAATAATTCTATGTTGCTCACAAGTGAGGATAATAGGGAAATGATCAGAATAAGTGTAAGGCAAACCAGAAACTCTACATATAGGATATTTATCCTCAATTTCATCACTAACGACAAACCTATCAAGAAGAGCCATATATGGGGGCTCCCTAGTGTAAAATCTCTATTAGAAAGAGGGATTTCAATTAAATAAGAGTTAATAATAAATTGGTAAAATTCCTCCATAGCGGAGAAATCATCCTCCCACGGTGAACGCTCTCCTATAAAATGCATAACATTGAAATCGCCCCGAAGATCCAAGAACCTAAAGCTAGAGGTCTAAACTCTAGACATTCGTTCCAAAGAATCCGACGACCCAATTTTGAGCTAGGCCAATACACATTAGATATATTCAAAAAAGAATTATCACTAAGATTGATGAGAATAGTATGCGGAGAATGTTGCATGGAAATATATTGTAGCGGTTTAAAATAGTTATCACACCACCCAATCAGTAATCCCCCAGAAGCACCTACTGAAGGTAAAAAATCTCATTTCCTAAAATGAAACCCACCTAATCTTCTATAGAAATGAATATCGGGACTTTCAATTTTAGTTTCTTATAAGAGTGCAATGTCAATAGTATAGTCTTTAAAAAAGCTCTAACTTTGTCACACTTATTTAAATCATGTAAACCTATGATATTCCCACTAATAATCCTCATGTACCAACCGATCTAGCCTTATCAAATTCCTTACTTCTAATATACTCTAGATCTACCTCAACATCAGAAAAATTAAAAGCGGTATCACTAGCAAATTGAACAAACTCAAAAGAAGTTAAACTACCTAACACATAAGATGAATACGTACAACAAAATAGGATGCATACCTGAGCCTGAATTCGTAGCACCACTCATGGCACTTGAATCAGGTAACTCACACGTAGAAAGAGACTGACTACAACATATCCTGGCACTGCGCCAAACTGAACGCTGACAGCCACGGATTTCCAATGCTTACCTCTCCTCGACGAAGAAGAACAAGAAGCAGAAATGCCGCAGATCACACTATTTCGAACGTTAGCTAAAGGGCAAGAGTTCCCCAACGAAGCACAATCCAAATCACTATTCTCTTTATTACTATCCACCGTATCAATAGTGTAAACCAAAACTAACTTAAAGCCAAACACTCCCTTGCTTATTAGAAGATCACATTCTTTTGATTGTCCCACTTTATTAGTTGTACCATTCCACACCTTATTCGAACCAACAATATCTTTCTTCTCCCAATTATCAACTCCATTAATAAGTAATATAGAAGACTCGACATTTTCACCATATTTATCATTAAATCAAAACCAGAATAATCGCTATAATCAAAAGACAATGGAACTTCGTTCTCATCCTCTAAAACTCCATCTAATCCTGAAAGATTAACAGTATATAGAACTAAACTCGAAGATTGTTTGTCTTTAGGAAATCTCAAAATTAGTGCACTATACACAGTGTTATCAGCGTGCATACAAGCAGAATCACTAATTGACATGCACGAACACTCATTGCTCTAAACATCCAGCAGCTTGCTCAAATAGACAGAGGCCTCCTTCTCCAGTCTATTAACTTCATCAATAGTCGAAATAGAAGACACAACCCATTCATTAAAACATTACTGATGATGTTATAAATACATTTTATTTTTCAAAAATAAAATAAATTTTTTTGTTTTATATTCTTTTCTAAATATAAAAATGAGTGTATGTATCCAATCCTGTTTGCAACTTTGGATGATTATGGACCCGTGTATCAATAAAACGATTTTCGGCTATTTTATCAATTTAAATCTGAGTAAGATATTTTTTTAAATAGCCATTCAAAATAAGATTACCATTATTATTCATTGTTCAAAACAAGATTATTATTATTACTCAATACAATACATTAACCTTTTATTTGAGTATTTTAAAAATAAATCATATTTATCAAAGTGATAAATTTGCGGATCGTTGCTATTTTGGAAATGAAAGCTTTCTTAAGGTTTGTGAATATACTTATACCATTGAGATAAGTATATCAATAATTTTCAAATATTAAAAAGAGTAGAGAGGTTTTGTGAATATATATTTTGTAAAAGGTATTTTATACAAATATTTAAAAGGAGATTTTAATTAATAAAAGGATTAAATAAGAGGCTCAGTGTTGCTTATCTACTTAACCATGCTTGTTTTCTATGTGAAATTAAATCTCTAATTTGTTTGTTTGTTTATTTGATAGTTAAATAACCGACTATCAAAATCATGGCCGTTTTTGAAAACTACATTTATCGGTTCGGAGAGATTGGGACAAGCTATATTATCAGAAAACCACTTTGAACCCATATAAGCATTTGAATTGGGACATCGCGAAGACGATGTAACGACCCGATATTTTCAATCATTCGAATCCGCACATGTCGGACTTGAATTGCTCAAAATACCGCATTGTAAATAAAATTTGGAAAATCTTAGAATATACTGTAAATAAATAACCACAGATCACAGACACAGAGTATTCAATAATATTACAGCAGAAGTAAAAGAGATAGTAGTTCATGAACTACTATATATATATAAGATACATCAGAGTTAAGCAAGATACAACAGAAGAGTAACAAGATACATCGGGTATAAATCAGAATACATCACTGAAATCACTGGATACCAAAAGCAAAATAGATGGCCGAATCTTCAAGCAAAGCTCCAACTTGGAAGGTGAGTCTTGAATGTTGAATCACTCAGTTTGACTCAAGCGTAAAGCAAAACACAAAACACTTGAGTCGGTACATAAATACTTATGAACTGTAAATCAACTCAAGTGAACAGTAACAAAAATGCCTCGGTTACTTAAAGGATGCTTGGGATCGCCCATCTTTAAGGACCCGTTAAACTATTTACTGTGTAGTAATATTGTGCTATTATAATAATGTCTACAGTAAAATAAACTTACTTTTAAATAGCGTTGAAGGGTTACCTATATAGCCCCTAACACGTAATAGTCCTAGTAGTCCATCCAGTATCAACGTATCTCCAGATCGGGAGACTACCCTAAATACTCCATGGGCTACGGGAAAAAACAAACTCATAGTAAGGCTCGCTATGGTAGGTGATACGGCACATAAGGCAATGCCAGGGTAGATATATCAATTACGCACACAGGCTGGTGATAACGTAGCAGCCACTAAGCCTACCTCGGAACACACACCCGATCAAAATCGGAGGATGACCATCAAATCAACCACAAGTAAGAGTATAGTATCGAAAAAGTGCGTTCGACCAGAGGAGCAACCCCCTTTGGCCCAAGATCGCTCCTGTTTTAGCTGCCTTAAGCCAACTTATGGGAGTCGGGTCCACGTAGTATACCTCAAGAACGTCGTTACCATCCTACTTCATTCTAGAATCTCCATCGCATACACGGTTATTAAAGTGGTTTTCGGAGTTAGCAGAGAGTATGACAACTACCGATCCTGGTCTCTTTAATAACCAATCGTTATTATAACGCCGTGGTCATTTCAAAATAGTTTATACTTCAAAAAGATCAAATCATTTCATTTTCAAACTATATTCCTTTCAAAACAGTTTTTACTTCAAAACCAAATCCATTTTTATTTCAAAACTATATTTAAATAAATACGATATCATTTCCATTTCAAACATATATTCACTTTCAAAAATCTTAATACTTTCAAAGTTATAATTCTTTCGAAACCAAAATACTTGAAATCATTACACTTTGAAAATCATAACATTTCGAATCATACATTTGAAATCATGAAACATTCATTTAGTCCTTTACGTTTTCAGTTTATTCAATTAAACCTAAAGTTCCAATTTCCAATTTAATTCAGTTCAAACCATCAGTTTCATTTCAATTCAGTTTCCTAACAAACCATTTCAAATCTTATCAATTTAAATACAGATTTGATTCACAAAATAAACTATTCAATCTTTAGTATATTTCAAAGCTTTAATATTCCACATTTCAAAATTAAATTTGAAATCTCATATATATATGTGTGTGTGTGTGTGTGTGTGTGTGTGTGTGTGTCAAATTCACTTTCATATTATTTAGTTTTGAAATAATCACTTAATAAAATACAATATCATTAAAATAAACCAAATTACAAGTAAACCAAATACCCTTTTCATACTAATATAAACTTCAAATATTCATTTATCAAAATCAAATATCATTCCAAATTCACATTCATTATCAAAATAATGATTATGTTATTCAAAACCATTCAATCATTAAAATATCATATCTTTCCAAAACCTCATTATCAAATCATTATTTGAATTCAAAATCAAATATTCAATTTAAAATTCAATTCATTTATTAAGTCAAAATTCACTATTTTCTTAACTTATAAATTTAATAAAACTTAACATTTTACTTTAAGTAACTTTTCAAAATTTTAAATCTTATTTCCATTATTTACTTACATTTAAAAATAAAATTTAAAGTCAAAGATCACATTTACATCAAATTTACATACTTCAATTCACAACTTAATTTTTAGCCTTCTTTAAAACCATAAAATATATATTTTTAAATCAAAATTTCATACTTTAAAAATACATATCTTAAGAAAAATAATTTAAAAATATACCACGGGGTCTGTATATAATTTTCTAACCTAGGTCAAGTGATACGGATATGTATCATTTCAATCCGCAGTTTACAAAGAAAACCCGGGTTCTATCATTTCAAACCAACAATCCCAAGTAAATAAAAATAAATAAAAATCGCTCAGGCCTAATCATTTCATTCCATAACGAATTTTCCCTATTCTAAAGTCCGTTCTGGTATGTATCATTTCAACCCATAGTGATTCTATTCTAACAGGGAACTTGCAGTGTGAATATATGCATAAACATATAAACCATTATACTAACATGTCAAAGTCACATTATATTGTCATATATCAGATGTCAGGTGATAATTAACAAAGTAAACATGGTAATAACATGGCATAGCATATCATATAATCATTATTATCTTGCATAAACATTTTAATTTACTAAACACTTGTCATCAATTTACCATTTCATAAGTAATAATGTCAGAGTGAGAAGGACTCACCTTCTAAAGCTAGAGAGATAGACAATGAAATGGGTTAAGGATCCAGGCACGAATTCCAAACAAAGCGAGATTGGCATGAATTCGACAAAGTTGATAGATAAGAATTGAAGAAACCAAATAAGAACTAGATCGATGAAGCTAAGTTGTATAAGTGATTATATATATATATAATTATGTACACAAATCATATCTTATATTCAAACACATTTTTAAATTGGAAGATATATATATTCAAAATCATTAATTTAATTTAGCACATAAAAATCAACACATTTTTAAAATAACATATATTTATTATCAAACCAATAACTTAATTTCAATTAAAATAAAATCCATATATATATATATATATATATATATAAACGATGTTTTACATATGTACTAAAACCAAAATATACTCACACAAATTTAGGTCAAAAATGATATAGATATATATAATACTATAGGCATATATATAACAAAGCAACTTAAAACTACTGTAACTAACATATACACATCTCCAAATCATCATCAATATATGTTTTAAGGTCGTTATCAAGTTTACACCCATTTATACATAATATGTATTTAAATTAACAATTCATATAAAAGTCAAAATAACATACTTTATTAGAATATATTTATAAACTTAACAAGTCATGTATAAATTTATTTCATACAAATATATATAGATACTCATACTGTAAACAAACATATGCTCATCCACCAAACATACTGACGCCAACCAAATATATATATATATATTACTATATTAAAATTTAATAGACATATATATTATTAAACATACAACTTCAAATATTAACAGACTTTGGAAACCTTATTTATAACTCATATGTAATAAAATCTGGAAACCTATAATAAAATAAAATGAAATATGGTAATAAAATATAATATACATATAAATAACAAATTGAAATATATTCAAATCCAACTGTAAACTATACATACATATACAAATTATGAATATATAATTTATATAAAATAATGATATAAGATAACAGTAGAAAAAAATATAACTAGTTATGTACGACATAAATAACAAAATATACTATATTTCAACTAATAGACTATATATACTGTAATATATAACTAGATCTAACAGCTATAGACACATATATACAAACCTGGATATATATCTTTTCCATTAGAGAGAGCACGAGATGGCACACAGCCAGGATGAAGGGTTCGGGAAAAATGCGGTGTCAGGCTACCACTACACTGGTTGGCGCTCGAGGATGCTCGGCGATAAGGGAAAGAGGGGAGGTGCTTGGTGGCTGAGGCAGCGGCTAAGTGAAAGGGGGTCGGTCGACGTCTGGAGTGACGGTAGAGGCGTGGTGAGGCGGTGGAGGGGTAGCAGCTCACGGTGGTAAGGAGGTGCTGCTCGCACCGTGTTGTGCTTGTGCAGGTAAGTTGATGCAGAAGATAGAAACCGTTGAAGCTAGCATGTGAGAGAAGGATGTCCGAAAGATGGAAAGAAAATGCGGAGGAGGTGAAAAGCGAACCTGGAGTTTGGTCGCACTGACTCGGAAATGGTGTCAAAGAGGAGAAGGCAGATGGAGTCGCATGGTTCTCTGCATGCTCAGGCCAAGGACGGTAGTATGGAGATGGCTGCATGCTGAAGTGATGACGTGGAGCATGGATAAAGGGTCACGATTGGTGCTTTATGGGAAGGATATGTGACGCCCCACCTCTATACCCACGCTAGCCAAGAACATTACGGTGAATGTTGTCAACTAGCACGGAGAATAAGGCTGTTGAGGAGCGACCATTAGTGTAATTGCTTTGCGCGAGCATTGATATGTCAGATAGTATAACAATTCGACATACCGACACAAACTCAAAGCTACTACACAGTGGCTGTAATATCTTCAGAAACAAATATAGAAATAAACATAACATAAATCAGTCACAGATAATTCATATCACAGAGGCGGAATAAGATATGAATATTACACATAAAAGTGTACATCAGAGTAGTGGTCAGAAAGATCCATAATAACACAAAATAATAGCAACATGTGCTATACAAAAGAATACATCAATGAGTCAATATCTAAGAGTATACAACAAAAACTACTAATCTAAGTAGTAAGCAAAAGGTCAGAGTAATGGATCCCTGGAGAGAAGTCAAGTCGAAGCACCTGCAACATCTCGGTCTGACCCGAGTATTATTTGTAAGAAAATAATAAACGGATCAGTCTAGCTATAAATATCAGATAACATGATATAGAATGAAAGATATGGCATAGACGTATAATATCCATAATGGCATACTACTATAAGTATGTAAATGATAATCAACAAACGATTAATCAATATCAAAGATTCTTCTCAAAGATCCAAAAAGGGTATCATACCCAAAACTTGTATTCATAACAAGTTAATGACACACGAATTCACCAACGCACAAAAATTGATAAATCATATCAATGAAAATCACTAAAATTGGTGAAGCATAAATTCTAGAATTCAACACACGAAATCCAGAAATCATAAAATAAAAAGGGGGGAGGCCTATCACACGAACGGGAGCATGAAAACTCACCAATAGCTGTAACACACGAACGAGAAGCTATCTCATGGTAACTAGCCATTAATTTGACACACGAATGGTCCGAAGACATGACACACAATGGTCCGAAGACCGTGGGTTGCTACCCCATCAATTTGAGTCGAAACTCCACAAAGCGGGGCTTAGTCTCCCTCGCAGACAAAGAGACATCACACAATTGCTAGTCTAAACCATAAAATGATCATCATTGATCATCAAGAAGTGTCAATTACAATAAGCTAGTAAATATATGAGCTTAGCTTCATGTCCCATAACCACTAGCTTAACTTAAATATTTACGAACAAATTGTAGATCTCCACTAGAAAATTGTCACAAGAGGTTCAATCGAACAAGTCCAAGAAATAACCAACGAAGTAAACGCAAGAGTTTCATACCACTTGTTTTACTAAGTCGTTTAATTAGATTTCTCATACGAGTGAGGTAAAGGTTTGTATATACTAGTAGATTGGAAAACGGTTTAGGAAACGAGCTTTGTAATTGAAAATAGAGTTGAAATCGTTTTGATGAAAAGGGTTTTGATATTTACTACTAGTATAGAAACCTTTATATTTTTAAAGTGACAAATCATCGAAAGGATTGTAGGAACAATCAATCATCAAAATTCACATACGAAGACGTGAATCAAATCCAAAGAAATCGGTATTAAATCCATCAATGTGGATATTTCCAAAAATTCCCAAGAAAATGTCATCAAAGTCGATAATTAAATGATAACAATTGAAGGGAACCAACACAAGTCGATAAAATTGGAATTCGTAAACAAAATAGGCAAGCAGGCAAAACACTGCAGTTTTAGACGTCTGAAACAAGTGGTTCAGACGTCTGAATCTGGAAATATAAAAATTTCCAGAACACAATTCAAACATCTGAATCAAGTGTTTCAGACGTCTGAAATAGGCATATTTTAGCCTATTTTCTTTCTGTTTGAAATAGAACAAATTCAGACGTCTGAAATTCCAGATTCAGACGCCTGAAACTGGAATTCAGAGCATTTTCTGAACCTCGACCAAAAATGGCCAAACGAATATTGGAAACGATCAAACGAGCAAGTGACGACTAAGGATTTGCGCCAAGTGACAACCCAGCCTTAAACGACTCGTCGATACGCCTCAAATATCCATGTCCAAATATCCATAAAAGGATTTTCATAGATTTTGGTTTCAAAATACCAAAATTGGAATATACACGAAATCAATCCAAACCAAAATCAATTGCACATGAATAAACGTTAGGAATTCATACCTAACAATCTAAGATAATTATAGACAAAGATGTGAGATAAAAATCTCACCTTTTTACAAAATCAAACAGGAAGAAGCTTGAAAGCAAATGGAGAATCAACCTCTCATCAACACAACCCAAATGAGCTTGAATCTATGCTCAAAACAAGAACATTCCCAAAATTAGGTTAAGGAATTTCTGAAATTGGTAAGAGAATAAGTTGGAGAAGAAGAAGAGAATGCTTACCAATGGGTTCTCTTGAATTTGGAGCTAGGAATTTGAGGTTGCAAGAGGAACTAGGGTGTTGGAGTTTTAATTTCCAATCTCTCCCACCATTATTGCCTTAGAACTGAAAAGAGGAAGAAGTGAGGGTTAATGGGGAAGAGTGGTTCAGTTTTGAGTATAAGTTGGCTAGTGGGCTGAACCCAAACTCAAACCCAAAGTGAAAAAGGTCAAATTTTTGACTAACTCCAAATATATCAAAGTTTATACTCAAAAAGGTCGCAAACGGCATTTTAAACTCAATGGAAGTGGTCTCGAGTCCTAATTCGGCTGTTTGCAAAAAGAAGCTTTTCGGACTAAAATCCGACTAACGATAAAATATTTAAATAAAATATTTAAATATAAAATCGATAAATATGCGGGTTGTTACAGACTCCCCTCCTTAAAGAAATTGCGTCCTTGCAATATTTAAGAAGAAGATATGTAGTAAAAACCATAAAAGCATATTCAACACAAAAGAAATTTGAAATAAGAAGTTCACCTCAAAGAGCACGAGAAAGTAAGTCCGGATGTGTTCGCTCGATGTACTCTCTAGATTCCCAAGAACAATCCTTAGGATTTGAAGACCATTGGACTTTAACAAGCGGGACATCTTTATTTCGAAGGCGTTTGACCTCCGAAGCAACAATTTGAATAGGATGTTGCTCATAAGTTAAATTAGGCGAAACTTCAATCTCTTCCACAACACCGGGCTCAAGAATAGAATCGGAATCTCGAAGACATTTCCGAAGTTGAGAAACGTGAAACACGTCATGCATAGGAGAAAACTGAGCCGGTAATGATAGGCGATAAGCCATGGAACCAATACGTTCAGTGATAGGAAATGGCCCAATATATCGAGGCGCCAATTTTCCCGATCAACTGAAACGTACAACACCTTTCATTGGTGAAACACGAATAAAAACAGAATCTCCAACAGAAAATTCTAATTTCCTTCTTCGATTATCGGCATAGGATTTTTGTCTACTCTGGTCTTCTTTCATCCTATGACGAATAAGATCAATCTTTTCTGTGGAATCACGAATAAAATCGGGACCTAAACCAGCTTCTCACCGGTCTAAAGCCAACAAGAAGGAGATCGGCATGGCCTTCCGTAGAGTGCCTCAAAAGGTGCCATACCAATACTAGATTGGAAGCTATTATTATAGGAGAATTCAACAAGGGAAATATGATCTTCCCAACTTCCCCCAAAATCAAGCACACAAGCACGAAGAAGATCTTCAAGTGTTTGATTCACACGCTCGGTTTGTCCATCGGACTGAGGATGATAAGCGGTGCTAAAATTGAGCTTCGTTCCCAAAGCTTTTTGAAGACTCTTCCAAAACCCACTAGTAAACAATGGATCACGATCACTAACAATAGAAGTAGGAACTCCATGCAATTTAACAATCTCTTTGATAAAGAGCTTGGCCAAAAGAGGAACGGTTCCGTTAGACCGAACGGGAATAAAATGGGCGGATTTAGTAAGTCTACCAACGATCACCCATAAGCTATCATGACCCGAACGAGAACGGGGAAGGCCATCTATAAAATCCATGGAAATTTGGTCCCACTTCCAAATTGGAATTTCTAAAGGTTGCAATAACCCACCGGGCCTTTGATGTTCGGCCTTAACATGTTGGCAAGTCATGCAACGCTTAACGAAGTTAGCGATGTCAAGTTTCATTCCCTCCCAATAATAAAGTCGCTTCATATCTGCGTACATTTTACTACTACCGTGATGAATGGTGAATTTAGAACGAAGAGAATCTTCTAAAATATCCTTACGAAGATCAATAATATTTGGTACGATAAGTCTACCAAATTTTCGAATGCGGCCACGAGAATCGATATCAAATTCTCTCAATCCTTCAATATCACCTCTATTCTTAATATTTTGGCCAAGAAGAGCCAAGTCGGGATCTAGCCTTTGAGCTTCAAGAATGCGGTCTAAAAGAGAAGGATGAGCCTCAAGGCTACATAAAACAAATGATGAGCATAAATCGGATACGCGGTCTCAAATCTCACAAATGGATAAGATCTCGAGATCGTTCCATTCAGATATCATCATAGAAATAACCGCTTGTTGCTTTCGACTAAGTGCATCCGCAACGCGATTCCCCTTTCCGGGAGTATAAAGGATATCAAGATCATATGGTGCAAGAAATTCGAGACAACGCTGTTGACGCAAATTAAGTTCCTTTTGAGAGAATAAATACTTCAAAGACTTATGATCGGTATAAAGAACAAATTTCTCTCCTAGGAGATAATGACGCCAAATCCGAAGGGCGAAAACAATAGCCGCGAGCTCTAAATCATGAGTGGCATATCTAGTCTCGGCTGGCTTCAATTGCCTAGAAGCATAAGCAATAACACGTTCTTTTTGCATAAGAACGGCACCCAAACCAACGCGACTAGCATCGGTATAAACAACGAAATCTTGATTCCCCTCGGGAATAATGAGAATAGGAGCATCAGAAAGAAGTTCTTTTAATTTCTGAAAAGAAACTTCACATTTGTCCGACCAAATGTATTTAACACCTTTCTTCGTCAAGCTAGTGAGAGGCACAGCAATCTTAGAAAAGTCTTTGATAAATCGACGGTAATAACCTGCCAATCCCAGAAAGCTACGGATTTCTGTCACACTCTCCGGTCTCTTCCAATTCTGAATCGCTTCAATCTTTGAAGGATCCACTGATATTCCGGACTCGAAAATAATATGGCCTAGAAACTTCACACGAGATTGCCAAAAATGACATTTAGAAAATTTTGCTTTTAATTGATTACTCCTAAGAGTTTCCAATACAATTCGAAGATGTTTTTCATGCTCCTCCTCGGTTTTAGAATACACAAGCATATCATCAATAAAGATGAGAACAAATCGATCGAGGAAGTCTTTAAAAACTCTATTCATAAGGTCAACGAAATAAGCCGGAGCATTCGTTAGACCAAATGGCAAAACAAGCCATTCATAAGATCCATAACGAGTAGGGAACGATGTTAAAGGAATGCTATCCTCTGCGATACGAAGCTGATGAAATCCAGTAGCTAAGTCTAATTGCGAAAAGACTCTAGCACCACTAAGTTGATCAAATAGGTCATCAATTCGAGGTAAAGGATATTTATTTTTGATAGTAAGATCATTAAGCTTGCGGTAGTCAACGCAAAGCCTAAGTGTACCATCAGATTTCTTCACAAAAATAGCCGAAGATCCCCAAGGCGAGGAACTAGAGCGAATAAATTGCTTCGTCTCCAATTCGGATAATTGTTTACGCATCTCCTCGTTTTCTCTATTGGACATACGATAAGGAGGACGAGTGACAGGTTGAGCTCCAGGAATAAGATTAATTCTGAACTCAATTGCTCGCTTAGGTGGTAATCCTAAAACGGGCTCAAATATATCGGAAAATTCACGAGCGACGTGAATAAGAGAAACAATATCACCCTCATCATCATCATCATCGTCATCACGAGGGTTTAAAGAATATAAAGATGCAACCAAAGCAGAATCCGAATCTTTAAGAATAACAGAAACCTGATTAACAGATTGAGGATGTCGAAGATGAATAGTCCGCTCAGGACATAGGATATGAGCTTCATAACGGTTAAGCCAATCCATTCCCAAAATCATTCCAAAGCCTAAATAACGCATGACATGCAAATCGGCTAGGAAAGGAAAATCACACAAAATAATCTCGACATCTTTACACAACAAACTAATCGTTGCAGATCCACCAACCGGATTCGAAATTCTCAAAGAAGTCATTAAACATAAAACATCCAAAGAAAAATTGTCAACAAGTTCCTTTGAAATGAAAGAATGGGATGCACCCGTATCAAAGAGAACTCTAATAGGTTGATCATGAAATAAAATAATTCCATCAAGAATGGAATGAGAAATACCTTGGCCACGAGATATGTTGCCAGGGGTTGAGCAACATTTAACTTTCCCTCCTTCTTGCCTTCAAGTTTAAGGCATTGATGAATAAAATGGTCCGGACTTTTACAATAGCGACAAGATCGAGACTTTGAACACTTGTTCGCAAAATGGTCCCTAGAACCACAGTTGTAGCATTTCCCTTCACTAGAGGAAAAAGTCTTAGCAGTAGGAATTGCTTGTTTCCCCTTTTTATTGGGATAAGGACCTTTAAATTTGTTAGGCCTCTTTTTGTTGTTGAAGCTAGGTTTGGAAGCTACTACCTCAACATCACTCCCCTTATCTGCCTCTTCAAGACGAAGAGCGATATCTACAAGTTGGTCAAAGGGAACTTCTAATTTTAGAAGTAATGGCTTCTTGAGATTCTTATTTAAGCCAAAGACGAACCTCTGGTTCTTCTTCAATGGGGTGTTGATGTATTCAAGCCCATATTTGGAAAGCGACTCAAAGGACGCGATATAATCGGTCACGGAGGATTCACCTTGAACAAGGTCAATGAAACGACGAGCCATCTTCACTTTCTCAGCTTCTGGAACGAATTTTAATTCGAAGCGTTCTCGGAATTGCTCCCAGGTGAGATCCGCTTCATTAATCTCAGAAATAAGAAGTTCGTACCAGTCCAATGCTCTCTCTGGGAGCATACTGGATGCCACCTGAACTCGGTGAAGATCGATAAGATTCATGCGCGAAAAGATGCGATCGCATGTTCTAAGCCAAGCTTGGAATT
Source organism: Allium cepa (assembly GCA_030765085.1). NCBI lineage: Eukaryota > Viridiplantae > Streptophyta > Magnoliopsida > Asparagales > Amaryllidaceae > Allium > Allium cepa. The sequence goes on along the minus strand of CM060939.1, from coordinate 89,899,781 downwards.
CAATAACAGTTTCGGAACCTTTAAAGGGCTTCCCACCCAAATTAGTGTAATCGCTGCACAAGCGTGCAAATCCCGACTTTGGGTGAGTAGGTTCCGGGTTAGCTCCAGCTGCTTGAGCATTAGATACCAAATCAAGAAGCTGTTGAGCAGTCATAAAAACTCCATCTTGGGGTGGAGTGCTAGACGGTACGGTCTGGGGCTGCCTGGTCTAGACATTTCTCTCCCTTTAGAAAGAAAGAAGAAGAAGAAAAAGGTTATTCACCAAATTGAATATCAAGCAATCTTGATAGATAAACAAGGAATCATAAGGAAAATAGGATGAATCGGTACGAAGACTCGAATTAAATCCTAAAGCACGACTCCTAAGATGGACTTAGGACGATGATCCTTGTTATATTATTCCATATTGTTCCGAAGTTTGGCTCTGATACCAAGCGGTGACGCCCCACCTCTATACCCACGCCAGCCAAGAACATTACGGTGAATGCTTTCAACTAGCACGGAGAATAAGGCCGTTGAGGAGCAACCTTCAGTGTAATTGCTTTGCGCGAGCATTGATATGTCAGATAGTATAACAATCCGACATACCGACACAAACTCAAAGCTATTGCACAGTGGCTGTAATATCTTCAGAAACAAATATAGAAATAAACGTAACATAAATCAGTCACAGATAATTCATATCACAAAGGCGGAATAAGATATGAATATTACACATAAAAGTGTACATCAGAGTAGTGGTCAGAAAGATCCATAATAACACAAAATAATAGCAACATGTGCTATACAAAAGAATACATCAATGAGTCAATATCTCAAGAGTATACAACAAAAACTACTAATCTAAGTAGTAAGCAAAAGGTCAGAGTAATGGATCCCTGGAGAGAAGTCAAGTCGAAGCACCTGCAACATCTCGGTCTGACCCGAGTATTATTTATAAGAAAATAATAAACGGATCAGTCTAGCTATAAATATCAGATAACATGATATAGAACGAAAGATATGGCATAGACGTATAATACGCATAATGGCATACTACTATAAATATGTAAATGATAATCAACAAACGACTAATCAATATCAAAGAATCTTCTCAAAGATCCAAAAAGGGTATCATACCCAAAACTTGTATTCATAACAAGTTAATGACACACGAATTCACCAACGCACAAAAATTGATAAATCATATCAATGAAAATCACTAAAATTGGTGAAGCATAAATTCTAGAATTCAACACACGAAATCCAGAAATCATAAAATAAAAAGGGGGAGGCCTATCACACGAACGGGAGCATGAAAACTCACCAACAGCTGTAACACACGAACGAGAAGCTATCTCATGGTAACTAGCCATTAATTTGACACACGAATGGTCCGAAGACCTGACACACGAATGGTCCGAAGACCGTGGGTTGCTACCCCACCAATTTGAGTCGAAACTCCACAAAGCGGGGCTTAGTCTCCCTCGCAGACAAAGAGACATGGCACAATTGCTAGTCTAAACCATAAAATGATCATCATTGATCATCAAGAAGTGTCAATTACAATAAGCTAGTAAATATATGAGCTTAGCTTCATGTCCCATAACCACTAGCTTAACTTAAATATTTACGAACAAATTGTAGATCTCCACTAGAAAATTGTCACAAGAGGTTCGATCGAACAAGTCCAAGAATTAACCAACGAAGTAAACGCAAGAGTTTCATACCTCTTGTTTTACTAAGTCGTTTAATTAGATTTCTCATACGAGTGAGGTAAAGGTTTGTATATACTAGTAGATTGGAAAACGGTTTAGGAAACGAGCTTTGTAATTGAAAATAGAGTTGAAATCGTTTTGATGAAAAGGGTTTTGATATTTACTACTAGTATAGAAACCTTTATATTTTTAAAGTGACAAATCATCGAAAGGATTGTAGGAACAATCAATCATCAAAATTCACATACGAAGACGTGAATCAAATTCAAAGAAATCGGTATTAAATCCATCAAAGTGGATATTTCCAAAAATTCCCAAGAAAATGTCATCAAAGTCGATAATTAAATGATAACAATAGAAGGGAACCAACACAAGTCGATAAAATTGGAATTCGTAAACAAAATAGGCAAGCAGGCAAAACACTGCAGTTTTAGACGTCTGAAACAAGTGGTTCAGACGTCTGAATCTGGAAATATAAAAATTTCCAGAACACAATTCAAACATCTGAATCAAGTGTTTCAGACGTCTGAAATAGGCATATTTTAGCCTATTTTCTTTCTATTTGAAATAGAACCAATTCAGACGTCTAAAATTCTAGATTCAGACGCCTGAAACTGGAATTCAGAGCATTTTCTAAACCTCGACCAAAAATGGCCAAACGAATATTGGAAACGATCGAACGAGCAAGTGACGACTAAGGATTTGCGCCAAGTGATAACCCAGCCTTAAACGACTCGTCGATACGCCTCAAATATCCATGTCCAAATATCCATAAAAGGATTTTCATAGATTTTGATTTCAAAATACCAAAATTGGAATATACACGAAATCAATCCAAACCAAAATCAATTGCACATGAATAAACGTTAGGAATTCATACCTAACAATCGAAGATAATTATAGACAAAGATGTGAGATAAAAATCTCACCTTTTTACAAAATCAAACAAGAAGAAGCTTGAAAGCAAATGGAGAATCAACCTCTCATCAACACAACCCAAATGAGCTTGAATCTATGCTCAAAACAAGAACATTCCCAAAATTAGGTTTAGGAATTTCTGAAATTGGTAAGAGAATAAGTTGGAGAAGAAGAAGAAAATGCTTACCAATGGGTTCTCTTGAATTTGGAGCTAGGAATTTGAGGTTGCAGGAGGAACTAGGGTTTTGGAGTTTTAATTTCCAATCTCTCCCACCATTATTGCCTTAGAACTGAAAAGAGGAAGAAGTGAGGGTGAATGGGGAAGAGTGGTTCAGTTTTGAGTATAAGTTGGCTAGTGGGCTGAACCCAAACTCAAACCCAAAGTGAAAAGGTCAAATTTTTGACTAACTCCAAATATATCAAAGTTTATACTCAAAAAGGTCGCAAACGGCATTTTAAACTCAATGGGAGTGGTCTCGAGTCCTAATTCGGCTGTCTGCAAAAAGTAGCTTTTCGGACTAAAATCCGACTAACGATAAAATATTTAAATAAAATATTTAAATATAAAATCGATAAATATGCGGGTTGTTACAGGATAGTTCTGTTGCTTTGTGATGTTGTGGAGTGGAAGTGGGATTGAGATAATAGCAGGCCGATGCGGAATAAGGACATGACAGAGGATTAAGCAAGCAATAGTTATATTTTTATAAAATTAAGCTACTGGCAAAAGAGAAGATGTAGGAGAAAAGGAAATATGAACCAGCAGATAAGATGAAGTAGTGGGATAACCAAAAGTCAAAAGTTACAGTGTTACGAATATTAATGGTTATTGACTAATGGTTAACACGGATGATATAAGAAAAGTCATATAGAAACCGAACCGCAATGGCTAACCGTTTGCCGATTTCACAGCGTACAGAGGGTCGAAAAACAGAAGTAAATATACCATTGAGATCAGCACTACAAAGCGATCAAAACGGTATACAGATATCAGTGGTACGATCAACCTATCAAAAATCGATAATCGGTACCAAAAACACTGCTAATTTGCCAGAAATAAGATAAACGGAGCAATAACAGTCCAAATATGGAAAACGAAAGACGATGTTTCACTCAGAAAATGATTTAGAAATTTACTGTGTAAAAATATTCGGGTTTCAAAAATATTTTATTATCATCAATTTTTAACTGATTAAAACTGAAATAGAATTACACAAAAAAATAAACTTCATATAATTTGATGAAAATTTATCAGTAGATATGTTTAATTAGACGTATTCCAAATATTAAATTTTTATTTCCAAATTTTATCATTTAAAATTTCACAAAATTTTAGTTAAACAAATTATTAAAACCATCATTTTTTTTCGGGTCGTTGCAGACGAAGTTCTTTGAAGTGAAAGGGCTACTTACTACTAATCCTAAGGATGTTGTAGAAGTAGTGGCTTCGGTTTGTTCGGACCTAGAACAACTTGTGTGGATGAATGTTGGCATTGCATTGTTGCCTGGAGGATAGTGTTAGCATTTCAAGTGGTATTTGCTAAAATGGTAACACGTCTACTCACGCCTCACAGGCCCGGAAATGGCTAAAACAGGGTAGATGCGGGAGGGCTATGTGGGTCACTCCTATTAGGATACATAATGACCCGCGTTTTTGATCCTCAAATATCGACACTAATAAATCCATGGTATTTATGTGCCAAGCATCCAAGTGCTGGAAAGACAGATTTTTCGGTGGAAAAAACGAAAAGATAGAATAGAATCTCACATCATGACGAGTAATATATAATATCAAACGATCTTAACAAAATAAAACTTAATATTCAAACAACATCAAAGTCTAACCTATCATCAGCCTGGACAGTTACAATGATCCGTCCTTACAAATGATGATAAATAAAATTAAGAAATATGGCGGAAATAAAAATATGGAAATACACCTTGGAGGCATCCAGCTCGTCTCCTGAAGCCCCAAGGCATCCGAAGTAAACTTCAGAAAAATAATCGGGTCTGGCCCAAGCATTAAAATTAAATAGCACCTAGATCAGTCTGGTAAACTAGCGCGAGAAACTCAAGTCTTGTTGATTTTTATATTTTTCAACAATAATGGTATCTCGTAATCCCATGCCACATATAAACGTGGATGGATTTTTACCTTATAATAACTAAACAATTTCTATTAGAAAATCCAATGATATTATAATAATGTCTAGTGTTATAAAATAAATATTGGGTCATAGTCAAAATGGTTACGTTAATAACATTTTAGCATATTAGGTATACAACTAAGTCCGTAAATGCACATATTAGAGAGTGGATTCCATACAATAACAAAGCTAACAGCGCACAACCTCCCACAATACACATCTAGAAAAAATACCGAGAGCCTCAAATGGACCCCCGCCAACATAAGACCAACCTACCCCTTACTGGATAGTAACGAATACATCATTACCATGGTTGCTTTGCGACCTTTTATCGCGAGCTCACATGCGCATGCCAAATCCATAAATATTGGTCCAGAAGGGTGATGACCATTCCCTAATGGGTGGGATGCACATAGCCCTGCTGTATATCCCCTATTTTAATAATTCCTGGTTGTGAGGCTTAAGGCTACATTTTCCATTTTATAAAATCCCACTTGAAATGCTAAAATTTCCCTTCAAGCAACAATGCAATGCCAGCATTCCTCCATACAAGTTGTTCATGACATAAACAAACTGAAGGCATTATTTCTACTACATCATTTTGGAATCACCCTTTGATTAATAGCAAGTATCCCTTGCACTTCAAAATCTTCATCTTTAACTCTATCATCATCAAGATGTTTTCAATTCAAATGCTTACGTTGGTTTGAAGTGGTTTTTGGATGACTGATGCTTATCCGATCCCGGTCTCTATGAACCAATATTCGATAGATTTCATAAACTAAATCCCGATTCTTTCATAAATAAACAGGCAATACATTAGAGAGAAGATCACCTCTAACTGTTTAAGAGAACGAATATCCTTATCATTTGTCCTAGAAGAACACATCAAGTTTATACATACATTATAACATCTATAAAGATAATTGTACCCTATAATTCTCGTGTTTCTCCTAGATATTTTCAGTGTTAAAAATTAGTCAAGTTATTTATAATGGACAAATCCACTATCAGGTTGTAAGTATAATTTGCATATAAAAATAGGAATCCTATACTTATCGCCACCTTTTGATTTCAAATAGGTTAGAAAACTATCCATGCCTCGACGTATATTCTTACTTCTTGGGATAGAGACAAGTTTCCATATCTTAGAATTTGGTATTAAGTATACGATGAAATACCTTTCATACACTTAATTAATCATGACCCATTTATCGAAATTAACTCTCTTATACTCATAACGCTTCCAATATTTCAACTTCTATATCCCTTGCCTAGAAACTATGGTTCTAGATCCAACGAATAGTGAAAACCCTATCCATCAGCTTTTAGTGCAAATACAAGAAGATTTACTTTCTATAATAAGTGTTAACATTTTAGCATTACGTTATCATATTTGTTTGGCCACTTAATGGCATAGATAAAGAAATCCTGTTAAACCACACAATTTAAAGTTAGTTATTCAGTTAGTTAGTTAGTTAATTGGGTTCCAAAAAAAGAATTTGTGCAGATGATGGAATTTGACAATGAAACTTGCACCATTGCATTCGTTGCAAAATTCTGAGCAACTTTCATATTTAGAGTCTTGCGATCAGCTCTAAACAAATAAGTTATAGACGAAAAACGAATTTGGAACAGAAATAATTCGAATAAGAAAATTAACATTTTATATTAATTAACCAGACCTATAGGTCGACCCGCCACTATGAACGGTCGGCCAGGGGCGGTCAGCCACTCCCTATATGGTGGCTAGGGTTAGCTAGGCCCAACGGTCTGAATTTAGTATATTTCGATCTGATGGTTGAGGTTGATTCTACAACCTATAGGGATAACCCTTCCTTCTCTTCTTATACTTTTCTGAATAGAGAAAAGAAGCTTTACCTTTTCTTCTTCTCCACTTTCTTTCTAAATCAAAAAAAAGATATTTTATTTGTATTCATACAAATCATAGAAGAATAGAAATCTAATAAAAATAGAAGAGAAGAGAATCAACTTTACATGTATTCGATGTAATTTATATATACTTATATATTTGTGTCTATTTTCTCTTCCAATCCTAAATCTTTTCTCGGATCTGTAATTCTAATATATGTATAGACCCTTTTTATACATATTTCTTGGATTAAAAAGGATTGAAGATGAATTTAAGGTTCTTCTTCGAATCTGGTGATTTGGATCGTTTTAAAAGGTGAGTAGGAAATCTTATATTTTTTTTATGATTTCAATCTATTCCATTGGCATACGTTTGATTTTTACACCTAAATCAATTTTATTTGTGAATTATAAGCTTAAATTAGTGTAGAAAACTATTGCCTACATATTCTTGTTTTAGATCTAATTTGAAATTTGTTTACACCTAGATCTGAAAAGTAGTCCCAAAGATTTTAGAATTTGAATTATACGTATTTTTATTCTAGATCTATACTTGGGTGTAAAATAGGATTTTTAGATTACTGCCTAATTTGTGCTAGATTGTAGATTTTCCATAGTTTAAATTGTGGGAAGAATATCCATTTGATTTTTATAAATTTGTTTACTATTTCCCATTTTGATTCAAACGGCGACGTTTATTTTAGCAAGGAGTATCTAAATTAACCATTCTTGTAATTTCAAACGAATTTAATCTGTCCTCTTTGTGCTAAACTAATTTATGGAAATCATATTGGAAAATTTTCCTAAGGAATCTGATTCCAGTAAATTAAATATGGAAGCATATTCGAGTTACATATTTATGACTAGAATATATTTGGTTATGAATAAGTAGTTTTATTAGGCAGCTTATGCGTACTTATTGCATTAATAAAGAAGAACAATATTTATTCATGTGTTATTTATGTGTGAAGTTTGTTAATTATTATCATATTTAGAAAAGCAAATAGATAGAATTAGGAAACCTAGTAATTCCTATTAATGGACAATAAATTAGGGATTGTCAATAACTAATATAAAATAAAAGATTGTAACCCCAATTAATGGGCAATTAATGGGAAATAATGGATAGGATTAGATAGGGTTACAATTGGTTAGTTAAAGATTGCAATACCAACTGAGGAGAACTTGATGGAAATGAGTTAGGAGTTGCAATTAACAGGGAAAGTGGATTAATGGGACTGATAAAAAAGGAAAAGATAGAAAAAGGTTACTAATTTGAAATTAACTACTAATCGTACAAAAATGTCTTAGGAAATGTCTGTTAGGATTATATGGACAAATTGACATTTACGAGGATAAAAAGGGGATTTATGGGTTGATAAGTATTTAAGGTAAATCTTACTGCTTTAAAAAGGAAATTATTAAGCTAAGTCCAATGTCTACCTAAGATAATTTAAGTAAAGATTTAGGATGGTTAATTGGAAATAGTGGGTTAGTGATGCGAGGTCAGTATAGTCACTCGATGGAAGACTTCCCTTCACTTTAAGGAAAACATCAATCGAGTGCACTTACTGCTGATGTAAGATATAACTAATCCTAGGACTCGTGATGGCATGAGAGATTGGACCTGCTTTCTTAATTGAAAATTATTAAATGGTCCAAATTTGGAATTAGGAGCAGTAGGAGATATCTCTATTGGAGTTCGCTTCTGGTTTGAGGTAATAAGTGGTTATAGGGTCTGCTTCTCTCCTAAAAGGAAGTATTAAGTAACCTAGTGAGATTTCAAATAAATAAGGATATCTCCAAAAAGGTTCGCTTTGGTGTTGAGGTATTAAGTGGCTATTGCAGGTTCCACCTCCCTACCGGAAGAAGTAGCCTAATGAGATTCCATATTTATAATTAAGAGCGATGATGGATATCTCGGGAAGGGTACATTTTGGGTTTGAGCTACTAGGTAACCAATTTAGGGTTTGGCTCTCTCATATAAAAGAAGTACTAAGGTGCCTAATGTGATTTCCAAGCAATGTCGGCTAGATAGTATCGGTGAGGAGTCCGTCTTGGGATTAGATATTAAATGGCAAAGGCCTACCTATAAGTAGGTGTTAAATGGTCAGAGGCATGCCTAGTCCTTATTAATGAGGTATTAAGAGGCTTAAGTATAATATCTCACATTGCTAAGACTTTAATAAGGACAGATGCACTAGTGGTATAACTATTATAAATTATAAGATGGTCTTTGTATCTAGGACTAATAAACTAATAATAACATTGCTAGAAGTCCACCTTGGGAATAGGTCTTAAATGACGGAGTCTGCCTCGACCGAGATCTTAAATGACAGATTCTGCTTATTTCTCTTTTATAAGTATTATGTGGTGATAGTAGATGCCCGCTTCATGTTTAGAAGTATTAAGTGATAAATGGGTATGGAAATATTACGTGGTTGATAAGGCTTCGTCAGTATTTTGTATCTGGGAATGGGTAGGTAAGAAATTGTGTGTCAGAGCAAGGTTAGATTAGAATTGCTAACCTTAACAAACATGAAAACAATTAGTATACATTTATATTATGGACAGTTTATAGATTTTCCAAGGTTAATGGACATTTATGTTAGGATAAATTGAGAGAACGTATTCATACTTTCCCATCTACTATTATTATATTTTTATGTTAAATTCTAAGAATTCCCACTATAGAAGTAGTTGTGGTTCTGCTATGAAGGAATGGGCAAGGCAACTACTGGTTGAAAATATCTTAGGGTTAAGATTTTCATGCCAACTCTGAAGTACCCCACGGAGTGCTGGCAATGCATAAGACGCTGTTAATGAAGAACATAAGTATGACATATGGCAGAACCCCGAAGACTAGAGGTGTTCGACTTGATGGTTCAAATTTTACCTACCTTACGATTTTGGATTTTGATGAGGAGCTCCATTCGAAGGCACACATTTGTTTCAAATGGAAGGGATATTAGAGTTTGCATGTCACAATTGTTCGAAGGCAAGTTTTTGTTAGGGTGCATTTTTTGATCACCTCTTTGATAACTAACCTGATTTTCATTTGAATAATTAATTTCATTTTCTTAGTCTAAAACCTATGAGAGAATTTTTATAAAGTATATTTTGGAAATGCCTTAGATTTAGAAAAAAAAGGTTTTTCAAAGGATTTCTTTTCCCAAGCATTTTTTACAAATTTTGTTTTGGGAAGTTTTAAAATTTTAATTTTCAAAGAAACACGTATACCACGACACTGGTTGTGTTAAAAAAAAAAATTAGTTTATAAAAGATTAAATTTTGAAATCCTTAAATATTCGTATGTATTTATCAGTAAAGGCTTGATTTTTATTTTTGGCAAGGAAATAGTTTTCCAATTTGGGAAATTTGTATTTAAAAAAGGTTTTTGAAAACCCTAAAACATATATATAAGTTTGATTTTTAAGGGAAGTTTTGGTATGAATTTATTTAGAAATAAGTATAAAGGAGCATATATTTAGCTCAGTGATTTTTCGATTTATAAAATCGAGGATTTTAAAAATCTTCTTTTTTAACGTACAAACAAAATAGGAATGACATATAATTTTATTTGGGTATGTAGTTTGAAGTGTTATTGTAACATCGGCCATTGGAAGAAATATTCCGTAAGAAGTAGGCAGGGAGTAGCAGCTAGAATATTTTTGGGATTTTGAATTTATTGTTGGTCACAGCAATTTTTTTAGGTTAATGTGAATTGTTGGAGCATGGTTCGAGATTAGGCGGTAGGCTTTAACACTGGCGTGATGAGGACAGGAATTTTTTAGATCGTGTCAAATCGAAGGAGACGGCACGAAATGATTATTGTTATCTATTCGATCATAATAGGTTTATATTCAATAAACGCGCAAAGCCCGTTTAGCGGTTAACCACCTAGCAATAAAGCTAGAGTGGTCTACCAGTTAACGAGTTTTGGCACAACTTGAACCTAGAGCAGGACTATAAAAGTCGCATACAAATTCCTCAATTGCCTTCTTTTATTCCTTCTTCCTCAACAAGATGAACTCAAAACTCCATCCTCCTCCTCCTTTAAGTATCAACCTCTCTCTTACGTTCCTTCCTTAAGTGACACCATTTTTCCCAACGAGCAGCAGCCTCACCTCCCCCTCGTGCTGGTTTTCCATGGTAGAACTCGCCCCACCACCACTTCAGATCTAAACCCTATTTTCTTCCTTTGGCCGCTTTTTAGCCTAAGATACCTTTCCATATTGCCAGTTTTTCCTCGCACCATTATGGTCTCAATCCTCAAGAGGCCACTTGGCTGGACCGAAGTGAGCAGAAGGTTTCTCTGCTTTTGGGCTGGAAGAACTATTAATTACGGTAGGCTTTGCACTGATCCTCCGCTTCGAGACCTTTAAGCCAGAATATTACCCGCCCTATGTCCGCATTTTCAATGCATAGATGGCACAGAATTTTGATGATGGCAACAACTATATTGAGTCCAAGGTGAAGGGAGCTCGGACCTAGATGACACATGATGACCTTGTTGGGATTCTGGAGATATTTAAAGTAGACGCAGATTTAAATAATGTAGATATGACTGATCTTGAGATTCTTTAATAGACCTTTTTTTGGAAATGTTGGCGATTAGAGGAACGACAATTTGGAACCGATTGCCTTTTTCGTCGTGTGCATCATTCAACATAGCATCATTTCAAAGACTAGAAGCCTCGACCAGATCTATACCTCATTGTGTAGGTCCATCTATGCTATAATCAAAGGCATAGCCATCAAGTAGGCTCATGTTTTGATGCTTCATATGACTGATTAGGGAGTCGGTACTTTCTATTTTGCCACTTACTCAAGCGAGTGTTTAGGCATTACAAGGTAAATTTGGGTGGAAAGCCAGCAGTGAGGAAGATCCCTCCTGCCTTTGACCGGTCCACTATTAAGAGGATGAATATTCCTTTACCACCAACTACACCACCTGTACCAGCACCAGAGCGGCCGCCACATCAGTAGCACTAGTAGCACGGAGTAACATAGAGCACCGAGGGAAACTATAGTCCTGAGCTTGTTACCATCCATCAAGTTCAGGCAGAGCTTCAAGAGGTTATGGCAGAGAAGCAGCGGTAGGGGCATGAGATTGGATGCATAGCCGCCATGCAATGACCATTCCATGGCCATGGTAATGGCTCAAGCTCCAACCGTGGAGCAAGATCTTCTCACAGCTCGTAGGCAATATTATATTTAGGATTGTTGTATCTTTTTATTTTCAATATTTGTCATTTTTCTATAGTTTTGTGTGGGTTGTAAAACTATTGATTGCCTCGTGAGAATGCATGCATGACATTATGGGAATGTTACTGTTTATTTACCGTGTTATTGTTTCTAGTTATGTAAGCTGCTCTTATTTACGCATATGAAACAAACCGTGTAATTATGGGAATCTCATAAAATGCACTTAACTAACAATAAATGCAATATAAGACTGGAAATTTAAAATAAATAGAAAATTAGCGAAGGACTGGTTTAAGCTGTTTAGTATCACTATCATTATTCATGTTTCTTAGAAAATAAAATTTTTGGGTAATTTATGGGTAAAGGTTAGTTGTAGAATTTTATAATTTGGTTATGCATTTGGCATATAACCGACTTCTGACTACGCTGAATCGTGGACTTATTTATCAAAAATTTTGAAAAGGAAAATATTTTGAAAAGTTTTCCCTTGATTTGAAAAGTTTCTTGTTCGAAAAAAGTTTTATGTTTTAGTTATTTTTGACTCTTAAACTATTTTTAAAGTTTTTTCAAAATTTGATTTGAATAGAAAATGTGTGTCTAAACATTTAAGGATTTTTTTTAATGACGTACAAATGTGAAAAGTGTGAAATATTTCTGTGAAATATTTAATTTAGAAGACCATATGTTAAGCGTAGGAAGACAAGTAGAGTTAGAATTTGCGCATTTAGGGTGCATTAGGATCGTGATGTGATAAATGCAAGTAATTACAAGGGAAAAACTGTTTTAGCCTTGGAATTTCTATCTCTATATCGACGACGCATATGAGTCTATTTTTTGACTCAACTCTGTTTTAGAGGTTGAAGATATGCCTCCACATGTATTTTGTATGTGGAAAATTTAGAGTAAATCCGGGGCAGCGGATAATATTCCACTGTACTACGAGCTAGGAATGTAAAAATTTTAGGGTGGTAAGAATGAAATTCTCCACCTAAATTCCCTTTTTTGGCATATGAGTAAAGTTTAGGAAGCGATATTTTGACGCAGTAGATTTTTGGATGGTATGAATCAGACGCAAAATTGGTTGCTTCATACATCTATTCATAGGAGTATAAGGGTTTTAGTTGAAAAGATTTTTCAAATGCTGCATTAATATAGAACTGCCAATGTATATATAGGTTTTTTGCATCATATTTTTTTAAAATGTCTTAAAGAAATGCATTCATATAGGAGGATCTGGCTTAGAATCATTCTGCTTACATATTTTTTATGTGGTGATACGATAATCACTAAGCACTTGCATAAGTTGGTTGCAAAACCGGTAGTACACTCATTGGTTGTATAGTTTAGGATAGTTAGTGTAATGCCCTTGAATTTTAATTAGCATTACTTGGGATATTTAATTGGATAAATTAAATAGAATAATGTGCATAATTAAGGAGATGAGATTAATAAATCAAATGCCCGTATCTTAATAAATGAACTAAAATAAGACTTAAATAATTTTTGATGGAGGAATTTTCCTAGGGGGTTAATTTGGAAATGGGGATACATTGCTTAGTTTAAATCTCTCTCCACCTTAATAAATTTTCACTTTCTCATTCATTAACTCCTCACCTACGTTCGGCGGCCATTAAAAGCTCCAGGAAGATCATAAATTGAAGAAAAAATAAGGAATTAAAGCTAGGACATTCTCTCATTCTCCAATCAACTAATCAAGGTAAATAATCATGTTTATCGTCGTATTTTTCTCTGTTTGGATCGGCTATGGGTTATATCTGATTCATATTTGTGTTTAGGTTAGGATATAACCATTTAAAACCTTTGTTTGGATAAGACATTGGCATTTCTAAACGTTAATGGGCTAATTAACATGTTTTATTCGGTTTTGGTTAAATTTTGAATTGTTTTGATCTTCATATGCTTTGAAATTTTAATATGTTAAAGAGAATGTATTAGTTTTTTTATGGTATTTTTCTAGAAATTTTCATGATGTTTAGTAGTTATATAAAATTATTTTAAGGTATGGGACTTAAATGTTTTATATAATTATAAAGGAGAAAGGGGATTTGTCAAATATATTCAAATTTCCAAATAAGGAAAGCCGGCAGAAATTTTCGATTATAAAATCCTAACCACCAATCAGATTTTAACAAACAAGGCAGGTGGGGTACAAAGAATTTTTTAAAGTACAATTTTCACTATTGAATTCTTTCGGCAAGTGCTTCCGCCTCCATTCCAAACCTTCCGACAAGGTCGAAAGGTAATAAACCTTTCGACTAGGTCAAAAATCAATGGTATCAGGCGACTAGTACATAGTGAATTCAAAAGGGTCGAATGGTTTAGGGATGAAAAGTCAAAGCTTTTGAAGGAGATGAAACTCTGTTTTGGTTTTAAAGAAAATACACCCGCTGGCTTTCGACATTGTCAAATGGTTTAAAAGAAAAAGGTTTCGATTGATTTGCTTTCTTGTTTAAATCAAACCTTTCAACAAAGCCGAAAGGTTAGCTTTCGACAGGGGTGTAAGTATAGTTGCCGCTTCCAAACCTTTCAACCCAGATGGAGTCAAAGGTCATCTTTTGTTTTATAAAACTTGCCGCCTCTATCCATTGATTTCGAAGGGTTGGTTCAAATAGAAACACTTCACTATTTTTGAAAGTATGATTTCGAAAGGTTTCGAAGGGGTTGCCTTCAATGGTTTTGAAAGGTTTTGAGCTTCAATGATTTTGAAAGGTTTTGACTTCAAAAGGTTTCGATTTTGAAAGGTTTCAAAAGGGTTACCTTCAATGATTTCAAAAGGTTTTGAGTTTCATTACTTCTAAAAGGATTATAAATGGTTTTATGGGGGATATCCCAGCCTTTCGACAAATTCGAAAGGTGGAAACTTTCTACTAGGTCGAAAAGAAACTTTCTGACATGGTCAAAAGGTAGGACCTTTCGACAAGATCGAAAGGTATGATTTTGTGAAGCTTTCAAAAGGAAGGCTTCCAAAGGGACTAACTTTGGATTTTTATTTGCTTTCAAATGGGGCTTCATTCGAAGGGATTTAAAGGGTTGTTTTAGCCTTTTTTTGTTATGTAAAAATTTTCTAATTAGAAGGGTTACTTCGAAGGATTATAGCATAAAATACTTATCTTCACTTGAATATGTAAGGGGGATTCTTATATAAATTGGATGTAAATAAACCTTGGGGACACCGGGGTAGGTTTTGTGTTTTCGATACATAGTTTGGGGTTACAAACAGAAATATGCTTTTGAAAATATATATTGGGGTTATCAATGCGTTTTTATTTAAGTTAACCTAGTTGGGGATGCCAATAGGAATAGGTTAAATAGGTGGTATACCTGGAGAAATAAATAATCATGGGGATCATGAATTTTTATACATAATTATGTGGATCATGATATTTTAATTAGCTAAATGTTGGGTTCTTAGTTAACCTAGGAGAACCATGGAATGTGTGGTGGATAGCCCACATCAAATTTCTAAAGTAAAGAATGTTTTGCTAGAGGTGGTTAGCCTCGGAATTTGGCACCCAAGGGTTCATAGTCATCCTAGGAAAACTATGGAGTGTGTGGTGGATAGCCCACACCAACTTCTATAAAATAATGTACAATGGATAATCTGTTTTTATTTATGGATGGATAGTACTATTAAAGTTTTGATGGATAGTCATTTAAAGATTTTAGAGGGGAACTCTAATAAATTGCTTTTAGATGGGATAACTAATAAATGGGTGGATGGGATATCCAATAAATACGATTTATGGTTTTATTTCATATTATGTTAAGAATAATCATTTTGGGTGCAGGGGCATAGTAAATGATTTGCATGTTTTATTTTGGATACTAGTGAGGGTAAAACCTGTTACGCTAAGCAGTGTGGTCTCACTGACTATCTATTTATGATAAGAGATGATAGTGGATTACTCATAATAGACTTATTGTCTAACTCGAAGTTTGTGTTTCTCAACATACTCTCGGGTAAAATTAATTTGAACAGTCTAAGAGTGGAAGACTTTTAGGTTTTTGGACGAATAAACTTCGGGAGATGTGCATGAGGCATTGTTAGCTATATAGGATCTATTTTGTGTTTTTCGCTATGATGTACTAAGAATTGTAAAGTTCATATTTATTAATTCTCTGATCATCAAAAGGGGACATCTTCACATGTCGCTCTTATCGTATTTTGTATATATATATATGTGATCTGAACGTGGTTAACGTCTAGAATTATGTAATTAAATCTTAGATTGTAATTTGCATGAAATGGAAAAAAAAATTATATTGAAAGTTTAATTTTTTTAACAACTACGGATGACTACAACATCAGTAGTAGTTAGTTTTGGGCCTTAGAAGGCGGGATGTTACAAAGTTAGTATCAAAGCAAGGTTTATGTACTTAAAAGGAATTTAAACCTTGGAAGATTTTTAAAGCATAATATATTGAATCTAAAATATAGTTGGGCTTGGGTAAGCGTTATAGTAACATATGTGTACTTTGCTATGGAGGAAGGAAACAGAAGAGTGAATCAAGGTGGAAGACGCACCGCAATCAGTGGAAATGTTCGACCCAGTACTAGGAGCAACCAGAGTTGACAGGCAAATGCAAACCCTGATGTAAATGCTAATGTTGGTGCCGAGATTCCACCAGTTGATATGGTGATAATGTATCGGTTCTTTGTGAATATGATGCAAGCTAGAGCAGCTGCGGGAGTGGCTATAGGGAATGTTGGAGGAGCTAATCCAATGGCCCCAGTTGGCAATAATTATGCCAAGCTGAGCAGGGATTGTGCTAGTCTTGAAGGGAAGCCTTTTCTGGCAACTGAGGATGGAGTAGAAGCATAATTGGCTATTGCATTGTGAGAGGATATTTGCAGATCATGGCTTGACAGATATGCAGAAGAGAAGACTTGCTTCAAGGCAATTTCAGGGAGCAGCATTGTTTTGGTGGAATAAAGTTACCGCAGGAGAGCCAGAGGAAGACCTGACTTGGACTGAATTTCAAAGGCGGTTCGAAGAAAGATTTCTATATGAGGTTTCCAAGTCAACATTGCTTGGGAAATTTGCAAATTTAGTCATGGGGGATAGATCGGTGATTGAGTATGCTACGAAGTTTGATGAGCTATCCCATTACAGATATGCTACTGTTGATACTGTCATTCGGAGGAATGATAAATTTATCAGGAGGTTGAATCCTGAGATCGCCAAAAAACTATGCCAAACCTCCGGGATCTGTGTCATATTGTTGTCAAGATGGCTACTTGAAATGAAGAGATGCTTTCTACTTTTGGAAAGGGGAAACCAGCGGAAGTTCAGAATTTTTAGGGTAAGAAGCAGAAGTTCTTCAAGAAGAAAGGTGCCCAGTCAGGGGTAGCAGCTAAGAAGAGCAAGGCTGATATTGTTTTTTACAAGTGTGATAAGAAGAAGCACTATGCTAATGAGTATCATTCGAGTGGTGGAGGAGCAATTGTAGTGAGGCCGAATGTGAAGTGCCACAACTATGGCCAGATGGGGGCATTACAAGGACAAGTGTCTCCAGGCTGCTAAGGCTATAAAGGGAAATGACTTTGCATTAGAACCATCATCCTCTAGACCAACGGCTGTTGGGAAAGGAAAAGCTATAATGGAAGGTATGCTTATGATTCATAGTACTCTAGTTAGGATATTATTTGATACTGGTGCATAGCACTTATTTATGTCTCAGTATTTGGTAGATTGCTTATGTCTAGAACCTTTATACCTTATTACTCCTTTAAGGGTTACGAATCCTATAGGAGGGTATGCAACTCTAGGAATGAGATATGACCAGTTAGAAATTGATTTTTTAGGTTATATGTTTGCTTGCAGTTTATATAATTTTGATCTCATGAGTTTCGAGACCATATTGGGTATGGATTGGTTAAATAGATATGATGCTAGGATATTTTTCGAGGAGGGGAAAATATCATTGAAGCACCCTAATAGCTGTAACCGAGTTATTTACTCGGTAAGGAGTTCAGACGGAAATGCTTATATGTTATTGGGTGCCATGAGAACGGAAGCAGAGTTGAAGCAGGTTTATGTTGCAAGAGAGTTTGCGGATGTGTTTGAACCAGTTTCGAGCTAGCCGCCTAAAAGACAAATCGAGTTTCAGATAGATTTTGTACCGGGTACTGAACCCGTAAGTAGACCACCTAGCAAGATGTCACCAACCGAGATGAAGGAATTGAAGGTGCGGCTAGTGAAATTGGAAGGAAAGAATTTCATCCGGCCTAGCAGTTCGAGAACGACTGCGGTAACCGTGAAGAAGCCTGATGGGTCGTTAAGGATGTGTATCATTATCGTATGCTGAACGAGAGGATGATAAAGAAAAGGTTTTCTTTTGTCGAGGATCGACGACTTATTCGATTAGTTGAGTGGAGCCAAAATGTTTTCCTAATTGGATTTGGCGATAGGTTTCCATCATCTTGGAGTGGAAGAGGTCATTTTTTCTTTGACGACATTTAGGACCAAATATGTGTCTTATAAATGGTTGGTTATGCCATTCTGGCTTATTAATGTGACAGCTTTCTTTGTGGATTTGATGAACTTGGTTTTCCGAGAGTACTTGGATAGGTTCATGTTGGTTTTTATTGATGACATTTTGGTATATTCTAAGAATGAGAAGGATCACGCAGATCATCTTAGAATAGTGTTGGAGACGCTAAGGCAACATCAGATGAAAGCGAAGTTCTCAAAGTGTCATTTCTAAAAGAGGGAAGTGAAGTTCCTTGGTCATGTAGTTTCCAAGGAAGGTTTAGCAACTGATCCGATTAAGATCGAAGCTGTTAACAATTGAAAGAGACCAGAGTTGGTAAATGAGACTAGAATTTTTCTTGGATTTGTAGGATACTATCAAAGGTTCATTAAGAATTTCTCGTGGATAGCGGCATCCTTGACTATGCTAACTAGGAAGGATATGAAGTTTGTTCGGTCTGACAAATGTATGGAGGCTTTCCTTAGATTGAAACATTTGTTAACCAATGCGCTTGTATTAGTAGTTCTACATGGGAATCAAGAGTTGGTAATTTACATCGATGCATGTGGTACTAGGTTAGGTGCTATGCTAATCCAGAATGGAAAGGTTATTGCCTATACTTCTAGACTACTTAGATGACATGAAGTGAGATACCCAACTCATGATTTAGAGTTGGCAGTTGTAATCTTCGCATTGAAGGTGTGGAGATATTATCTTTTGGAAGAAAGTTTTGAGTTATTTACAAATCATAAGTCTCTACGATATTTATTCTCTCAGAAGGAGCTGAACATGAGACAACAGAGATGACTGGAATTTGTTACGGCTTATGAGTTTAGCTTCGAGTGTACACTAGGAAAGGGAAATAAGGTGGCAGATGTGCTTAGCAAGAAACATCAGAATGTGGTGTTAGCTATGTTTGCAGAATGGAAAGACTTGGAAGCACTGGCTGCTTGTATTGTGCAGTTGAGGTCGACTGCTGGATCTAGTCGGAATATCGCCATGATGTTTTATTTGGAAGTTCGACCAGTTCTGATCAAATTGATTGCTTCTAGGCAAAAAGTGGATCCAGTGTTAGCCGAGAGGATAATAATGTTAGAAGCTGGAACCGAGATTGATGATTTAAAGGATTTTATTCTTGACCGTAGGGGTTTGTTAAGAAAGAAGGAACGATTATGTGTTCCGAATGTTGGAGACCTTAAGAAGGAAGTTCTTAGGGAATGTCATTGATCGAAGTTTACGATTCATCCTTGGGGAACCAAGACGTATCATGATATGAAGAGAAGTTTCTTCTAGGAAGAAATGAAGAGGGATGTTGGCTTATCTGTAAAACAGTGTTTGAACTGTCAGTAAGTAAAAGTCGAACATCAGAAGCCTAGTGGTTTTCTTCAGCCTTTGGATGTTCCAGATTGGAAATGGGACTAGATATCCATGGATTTTATTGACGGTTTGCCAAGGTAAAACTGGGGTAATGAAACTATATGGATCATAGTGGCAGATTGACCAAGAGTGCCCATTTCATTTTCATCCGAGACAGCACCTATTTTTGCTATGTTGTTCATGAAGAACATCGTTAGATTGCATGGAATTCCTAGTAGTGTCGTCAGCGATATAGATGATTTTTTTACTAGTGATTTTTGAAAGAGCCTGTAGAGTGTGTTAGGCACTAAGCTCAAGATGAGTACCTCATATCATCCTCAGTTGGATAGGCAGACAAAAAGAGTCAACATGGTACTGAAATATCCGTTGAGAGCTTGTGTGCTGGATTTTAGTGGTCATTGGGAAGATCACTTGCACTCAGTGGAGTTTGTCTATAATAATAGCTATTAAACTACTATCGGAATGGCTCCTTTTGAAGCTTAGTATGGAAGGCCATGCAAATCACTAGCATGTTGGATGGAGACTAGAGACAGATTGGTCCTTGGTCTAGATTTGGTAAGAGAGGCAACGGTAAAGATCAAGTTGATATGGGGAAGAATGATGGAAGCTTAGTCTAGGAAGAAGAGTTACGTAGGCAAAAGTCGTAAGGACCTAGAGTTCTCAGTTGGAGATAGAGTTTTCACTAAGGTATTGCCGATGAAAGGTGTGGCTCGATTCGGGAAGATCGGGAAGCTAGCACCGAGATATATTGGACCATTTCCTATATCGAAGAGTATTGTGAGACTCACGTACCGAGTAGATTTACCGAGCAGCTTGGCCGAGGTCCACAATGTGTTTCATATTTCTCATATTAGGAATTATGTTCATGATCCAGAAACTACTATCGCTCCGATGGTACTGGAGGACTTAATG
Source organism: Allium cepa (assembly GCA_030765085.1). Lineage (NCBI taxonomy): Eukaryota > Viridiplantae > Streptophyta > Magnoliopsida > Asparagales > Amaryllidaceae > Allium > Allium cepa. The sequence goes on along the minus strand of CM060939.1, from coordinate 89,879,155 downwards.
GTGGAACCAGATATGACTTTTGTGAGGCAACTAGTTCCTGTTGTGGCAAAAGATGAGAAGAGGTTAAGAAACTAGACAGACAGGTTGGAGAAAGTTCAGTGGAGCGACAACGTGAAAGACTGTACTTGGGAGACAAAAGATAGGATTAGGGCTACTTTTCCCAGGCAAATTTAGATGGTATGTTCTATATATGGTTTATATAGAATTTGGTTGGTAGGTTATGCTAGCTTTGCTTGCATGGGCTATATGCTTGTTGTTTCATCCTTACTGAAATTTCGAGGATGAAATTCTTTAAGGGGGGAGTCTGTAATGCCCCTGAATTTTAATTAACATTATTCAGGATATTTGATTGGATAAATTAACTAGAATAATGCGCATAATTAGGGAGATGAGATTAATAAATCAAATGGTCGTGCCTTAATGAATGAACTAAAATAAAACTTCACTAAATTTAGAAGGAGGAATTTTCCTAAAGGGTAAACTTGAAAATGGGGCTACATTTCTTAGTATAAATCTCTTTCTCCACCTTAATAAAATTTCACTTTCTCATTCATTAACTCCTCACCTACTTTCACCCGGCCATTAAAAGCTCCAGGAAGCGCGTAAATTGAAGAAAAAGCTAAGGAATCAAAGCTAGGAAATTATCTCATTTTCCAATCAACTAATCAAGGTGAATAATCATGTTAATCGTCTCATTTTTCTCTATTTGGATTGGCTATAGTTTATACCTAGTTCATTTTTTTGTTTTGGTTAGGATATAACCGTTTAAAACCTTTGTTTGGATAAGATATAGGTGTTTTTAAACGTTAATGGGCTAATTAACAAGTTTTATTCGGCTTTGGTTAAATTTTGAATTGTTTTAATCCTCATATGCTTTGAAATTTTAATATGTTAAAGAGAACATATTAATTGATTTTCTAGAATTTTTCTAGAATTTTTCATGATGTTTTAATAGATGCATATAATTATTTAAGGTGTGGGACTTAGATGTTTTGTATAATTATAAAAGGAGAAAGGGTTTTTTGAAATATATTCAAATTTCCAAATAAGGAAAGTCGGCAGCAATTTTTGAATACAAAATTCTGGCAACTAATCAAATTTAGACAAACAAGGTAGGTGAGGTACAAAAGAACTGTTTAAAGTACAATTTTCACTATTTCAACTCTTTTGGCAAGAGCTTCCGCCTCCATTCCAAACCTTTTGGCAAGGTCGAAAGGTATTAAATCTTTCGACTAGGTCAAAAATCAATGCATATGGTATCAGGTGACTAGTATGTAGTGAATTGAAAGGGGTCGGAATGTTTAGGGACAAAAGGTTAGAGCTTTCGAAGAAGATGAAACTTTATTTTTGTTTTAAAGAAAATAGGCCTGCTAGCTTTGGATAAAGAGCTTTTGACATTGTCAAATGGTTTAAAAGAAAAAGGTTTCAATTGGTTTGCTTTCTTATTTTAAATGAAACCTTTCGACAAAGTCAAAAGGTTAGCTTTTGACAAGGTCGGAACTATAGTTGCCGCTTCCAAACCTTTCGACCCAGATGGAGTCAAAGGTTATCTTTTGTTTTATAAACTTGTCGCCTCTCTCCATTGATTTCGAAGGGCTAGTTCCAACACAAACACTTCACTTTTTCGAAAGGGTTACAACGCTTCAATGATTTTGAAAGGTTTTGAGTTTCAATTATTTCAAAAGGTTTTGACTTCAAAAGGTTTTGGTTTCAAAAGGCTTCGAAGGGGTTACCTTCAATGATTTCGAAAGGTTTTGAGTTTCAATGATTTCGAAAGGTATTGAGTTTCATTACTTTCGAAAAGCTTATAAATGGTTTTATGGGGGGATACCTTAGGCTTTTGATAAAGTCGTAAGGTGGAACCTTTCGACTAGGTCGAAAAGAAACCTTCTGACAGGGTCGAAAGGGAGGACCTTTCAACAAGGTCGAAAGGTATGATTTTGTGATGCTTTCAAAAGGAAGGCTTCCGAAGGGGCTAACTTGAGATGTTTATTTACTTTTGAATGGGGCTACATTCGAAGGACTTTAAAGGGCTGTTTTATCCATTTTTCCTTAAGTAAAATTTTGCTAATTTGAAGAGTTTACTTCGAAGGATTATAGCATAAAATACTTATCTTTGTTTGAATATGAAAGGAGGGTCCTTATATAAATTGGACGTTAATAACTTTGGGGACACCACAGTAGGTTTAGTGTTTTTGATACATAGTTTGGGGTTACAAATAGAAATATGCTTTCGAAAATATACATTGGTGCTATTAGTATGTTTTTACTCAATTTAACCTAATTGGGGATACCGATGGGAATAGGTTAAACAAGTGGTATACCTAGGGAAAATAAATAATCACGGGGATCAGGAATTTTTATACATAATCATGAGGATCATTATATTTGAATTGGCCAAGTGTTAGGTTCTTGGTTAACGTAGGAAAACCATGGAATGTGCGGTGGATAGCCCACATCGAATTTCTAAAGTAAAGAATGTTTTTCCAGAGGTGGTTAGCCTCCCAAGGGTTTATAGTCATCCTAGGAAAACTATGGAGTGTGCGGTGGATAGCCACACCAACTTTTATAAAACAACGTACGATGTATAATCTGCATTTATTTTGATGAATTTAGGACGGAGAGTCCTATTAAAGTTTTGACAAATAGTCATTTTAAAGATTTTAGAAGGGAATTCTAATAAATTGCTTTTACAAGGGATATCTAATAAATGGGTGGATGATATATCCAATATATATGATCTATGATTTTTTTCCATAATATGTTAAGATTAATCATTTTGGACGTAGAGGCATAGTAAATGATTTGCATGTTTTGTTTTGGAAACTAGTGAGGGAAAAATCTGTTCCACTAAGCGGCGTGGTCTTACTAGCTATCAATTTATGATAAGAGATGATAGGGGATTATTCATACCAGACTTATTGTCTGACTCGAAATTTTTGTTTCTCCACATACTTTCGGGTACTTAAAATTAATATGAGTAGTCAAAGAGTGGAAGACTTTATAGTTTTTGGACGAATAAGCTTCCGGAGACATGCAAGAGGCAGTGTTAGCTATATAGGAACTATTTTGTGTTTCCTGCTATGATGTGTTAAGAACTGCAAAGTTCATATTTATTAATTCTCTGATCATCATAAGGGGACATCTTCATATGTCGCTCTTATTGTATTTTGTACATGTACATGTGATCTGAACATGGTAAATGTCTGGGATTATGTAATTAAATCTTAAATTTTAATTTGCATGCAATGAGAAATTCTGTTTGTTGGAATTTTCTTAATAGTAATGTGTTCCAGTGTATCAATATTAACTATGCCATATTCAGTCGCAAAGAAATTACAACTATGGATGACTACAGCATCAGTAGCCATTAGTTTTGGGCCTTAGAAGGTGGGATGTTACAATTAGGAGCAAAACCCATTAGTTAGTCAATGGTGAAAATTCGTGAACGAAATTCTTTTTAAGGGTGGAGAATGTAACACCTTGTAATTTGATGTTTGTTATTTAGTTAGTTAGTTAATTGATTAGGCTCAAAAAATGGAATTTGTGCAAACGATGGAATTTGACCATGAAACTTGCACTATTGCCTTCGAGGCAGAATTCTAAGCAACTTTTATATTTGGAATTTTTGATCGGAGTCCAAACGAAGAAGCTATAACAAAAAACAAATTCGAAACGGGAATAATTCGAATTGGAAAATTAATGTTTTATATTAATTAACCCGAGTCCATAGGTCGACCCACCACTATGAGCGATCGACTAGCGGAGGTTGAGCCTTAGACAACGAGCGGTCAACCACTCCCTATGTGGTGGCTAGGGTTAGCCTAGACCTAATGACCCAAATTTAATATATTTGATCTGAGGTTGAGGTTGATTCTAACGTCTATAAACACAGGCTTAGCCCTTCCTTCTCTTCTCATACTTTTTTGAATAGAGCAACTAAAGTCTGCCTTTTCTTCTTTCGCTTTCTCTCTAAATTACAAAAATAAGATATTTGTACTTATATTCATACAAATTGGAGAATAATAGAAATTTAATAAAAAGGAGAAGAGAAGAGAATCAACTATACACGTATTTGAGGTAATATATATATATATATATATATATATATTTGTATATTTATATCTATTTTCTCTCCCAATCCCAAATCTTTTCTCAAATATATAGTTCTAATGAACGTGTGTACCCTTTTATAAATATTTCTTGATTAAAAAAAGGATATAAGATGAATTTAAGGCTCTACTTCAGATTTGGAGATCTGGATCGCTATTAAAAGGTGAGCGGGAAATTTTATATATTGTTTATGATTTTAAATCTATTCTGTTGGCATAAGTTTGATTTTTATGCCTAAATCAATTTTATTTGTGAATTGTAGACTTAAATTAGTGTAGAAAAGTATTGCCTAAATGTTCTTGATTTAGATCAAATTTTGAAATATCTTTACATCTAAATCTAGAAATCAGTCCCAAAGATTTTAAAATTTGAATGGTTTATCGTTTTATTCCAGATTTGTACTTGGGCGTAAAATAGGATTTTTGGATTGATGCCTGATTTGTGCTGTTGTAGATTTTCCATAGTTTAATTTGTGGGAAGAACATCTGTTTGACTTTTTTTAAATTTGTATACTTTTTCCACTTTTCATTCAAAAGATGGTGCTTGATTTAACAAGGAATATCCAAATTATCCATTCCTTATTTCAAATAGAGTCAATCTTTCCTCTTTGTGTTAAACTAATTTATGGAAACTACAGCGGAAAATCTTCCCAAGGAATCTAATTCAAGCAAACTAAATATGGAAAGCATATTCTGGTTAAATATTTATAAATATAATATATTTAGTTACGAATAGGTAGTTTTATTTGGCAGTTTATACATATTTATTACGTTAATAAAAAAGAACAATATTTATTTGAGCTTTATGTATGCACAACGTTCGTTAGTTATTATTATATTTGGAGAAGCGAATAAGTAGAATTAGGAAATATAGCAATTTCTACTAATGGGCATTAAATTAGGAATTGCCAATAATTAATAGGAATAAAAGATTGTAACCCCAATTAGTTGGCAATTAATGGAAAATAATGGATAGGATTAGATTAAGGGTTACAACTGACTATTTAAAGATTGTAACTCCAATTAATAGGCATTTAGTGAAAATTAATTAGAGGTTACAACTAATAGGGACAATTGGATTAATGGAACCGATAAAAATGAAATGGATATAAAAAGGTTACTAATTTGAAATTAGTAATCGTATATAAATGTCTTAGGAAATGTCCGTTAGGATTTTATGGACAAATTGACATTTTTTAGCATAAAAAATAAGAAACGAGCACATAAATATTTAAGGCCAATCTTATTGCCTTAAATAAAATGGGAATTAATTTTCTAAGTATAATGTTTATCTCAGATAATATAAGTAAAGACTTAGGATGGTTAATTGGACTCCGTAGCTACCAACAGTCGGGTGCAATTACTACTACTGTGAGATATCACTAATCCTAGGACCCATGAGGACATGAGAGATTGGACCCGCTTTCTTAATTAAAAGGTATTAAATTGTCCAAATTTGGAATTAGGAGCGATGAGGGATATTTCCATAGGGGTTCGCTTCTGGTTTGTGGTATTAAGTGGCCGTAGGGTCCGCCTCTCTCTAAAAGGAAGTATTAAGTAACCTAGTGAGATTCCAATTGAATAAGGATATCTCCAAAATGGTTCACTTCATTGTGGAGGTATTAAGTGGCTATTGCGTAGCCCTCCTCCCTACCAAAAGATGTAAGATAATAAGATTCCACATTTATAATTAAGAGTGATGAGGGATATGTTAGAAATGGTTCGCTTTGGGTTTGGGATACAAAGTGATGGATCTAGGGTTCGCCTCTATCGTATAAAAGAAGTACCAAGTAGCCCAATGAGATTTCCAAGCAATATTAGCTAGATAGTACTAGTTGGAGTCTGCCTTGGGGTTAGGTATTAAATGGCAAAGACCTACCTATAAATAGGCATTAAATGGTTAAAGGCCCGCTAGCCCTTGTTAATGAGGTATTAAGTGTCTTGTACAGTCTCTCACATTGCTAAGACTTTAATAATGAAAAATCCGACGGTGCAATGGCTATTATAAATTATAAGGCCATAGATAGTAGTCAAAAGTCTCTATAGCTAGGACCAATAGACAAATAACGACGATGCTAAAAGTCTACCTTTAGGAATAGATCTTAAATGACGGGGTCTACTTTGATTGAGATCTTAAATGACAGATCTTGCTTATTTCTCTTTTAAAAGTATTTTGTGGTGATAGTAGAAGCTCACTTCATATTTAGAGTAGTAAGTGGCAAATGGATATGTAACTGTTATCTGGTTGATAAGGCTTCATCGGTATTTTGTATCTTAGGAATGGGTAGGTAAGCAATCGTGTGCTAATGTAATGTTAGACTAGAATTGGTAACCTTAATAAACATAACAATTATATGGTAACCAAATGGTATAAATTTATATTATGGACAGTTTATAGATTTTTTTCGTCACCAGAATGTTGTTCTAACCCCCTCCTGATTGCGACCAATAGGATCGATTTAGGGGAATATGTCATTGGAGTTATATTATATGTGTTTAGTTGTTGGAGAAGTCTCCATTCCTCTAATGCTCGATGCTGTTATAACAATCTGACATCTAAGGAATACCATTAATTCTAAGGCAGTAGTCATAATCAGTATTCTTATCCTATTATTGTCTTTGCTTTGAGTTTAGATTTCTATCAATATCTGATAATGCTCATGCTTATTTGCAGGTATCAAATCCAACGATTTGTGCTTTGATGGACTTTGGTTTCGCTTTTTGTCGAAATTTAGGCCCATTAAGGTACGGGTTGTTACAAATCCCTTGTTTTAAAAACAAAGACCTTTTAAAACAATTGGAAGACCAGCTTCAAAATTTTATTAAATTTATTTTTCCAAAAATCACTTATTCAAACCAAAGTTTGATATAAATACAGCAACCTCTTTCTTTGTAAAAGTGAATATCTTTTAAATGATGAATCTCAAACCACTTTAAAACAACTTGCCTTTATAAAAGCAAACAACTTACTTAATAGTAAAAAAGTATTATAAATTTACTTTCCTTCAAATTCTATGGAACGATTTATTATAACAATGGTGTTATAGTCCTTAATCTCTTTCTCTTAATTGAAACATTTATTACAAAAGTAGTGTTGAAATCCATGATTTCTTTCTCCTTTACGATAATTTTAAAACTCTTTTAAAACAAGTTTGAAACTTGTATTTAAAAACACCCTTCCTATTAAATAAAATTCCTTTAAATCTTTTTTTTAAATACTAAAATAAAATTTCTGCAACAATCCATAGTTTTAGGCTGTTTTGAATATTTAAATTTTGAATTTAATTGGTTTATTTTATCGATGAGCAAGAAAACTTGATTTCTGGGGACAGACTTTTTAGGGCTCAGGATCATTTCCATTGGGTCTAGATGGTCCAAGAGAGCTAAAATGAGTATAACAATTGATTTATATCGATTATTTGGTTTAGAGTTAGAAGGTTGAGTTCGGTTCCTAAAATCGAGCAACTTGAAAATTTAGCTTATGCATATGCTGGAATTAGGTTCACAAAATAGTTCCATTGAGTCTGGAATCTGGGTATTTGGCTAGGAACACCAGTAAGCAAGCCTTGATTAGAGTTCATGAATTTTCGTACTTGGATAGTTTCGGTTGGTTTCCTATAAGAGGCCCCTACCCTCATTCATGTTCTCATACCTTAATTTAAACCCTAGCCACCATTTTTCTTTTCTCTTCATCCAATGGCCTCCTCCATCCAGACCACTAGAGGCATTTTCAGGCCTCGACTACAACAATAATTATGAGTGGGTAGGGACGACGAGGTGATTAGACGGTAGGATCGCCGTGGATGGTGGCAAGGTGGCCGGAAACTGGATTTAAACGTCGAAGAAATTTTTGGTTCGCTAGTGGGCTTTAGTCGTCGAGGTAAGGTGACAATAGCGTTGGATTCATTTGAGCCTGGAAAATCTTCTGTGAGGTTGCGGTGGCATGTGGTAGCTCCTAGTGACGGAGATGGGTGGAAAAATGAATGATGACGAGTTGGGTTTTCAACGGCCTGGAGTTATAAATGATAGTGGATTAGGATTTGGAAGGAATTAGCAATGTTATTAACAATTCATTAATTAGTTAGTTAATTAATCATCGAATGATCACAAACCCATATCTCTTTCATACGAGGTCAGATTCGAACGCGATTAGTCAAGTTGGAATCGTATCAACAATATCGTCACTTTGGAATTTGATTCAAGGAAATTGGAGAATGTATAATTTCAAGCTAAATTCGAACGCTATTTGATTTTAAAAGGAAACAGAAAACGTAAGCGATAACTCGTATTTTAGTAAGCATAACTCGCCTCCTTGGATAGATCAGTATATTATACCATAGGTAAATTTTACTGCTTGTGTTTGGTTGAAATTATTGACTGATTGGTTAAAATATCCGCTTTGAAAAACAATTAGTATTTAAAATTGAAATATAGGAAAATTTGGAGAGAAATCCGGATTTCTTGAAATTGTGATTATTAGTTTCCACTTATATTCTTGTTGTTTTATTCAGTTATAGACGTATTATATTGATTATTGATTGTAGAATCTTGATCGTTTAGCACTACTAGTTATGCATTGTTATATGTTCAAAACTTAACCCATGTAGTGATAAAAATCAATAACAACATTGGTTAAGTACTTTGGTGGCTATTGGCTTTAATTTAGTATTTTGAAATACTATTAATTATTCTTTGGCTTGAAATTGGCTTTTGATTCGGAGAATGATTTTAAATCTAACCTTTGGGTTTTCTGTAATATTTTTATTTAAACGGATTTTGAACTTTTCTATTTTACCCAACCTTTCAATTTGTCTTTTCTAAACCATTTAGAAAATGTTTTAAAGTGATTAACTATTGTTTGATAGTGGTTTAAAATTTTTCTATATATTTAATTTTATAATGTTATTTGTCAATATTTTAATGTTCCAAAAAGTATGTGTTTAAATAATTAATACTGTTTGAAGATAATTCATAATTAATATTTATTAAATTATTCTGTAATTTATAATATTTATTTATTAATAACGTTTTCGAATTAATAATTATTAATTATTAATAATGTTTTGGAAGTTAATTATTATTTATTATGATAATGATTAAAGATTAGCTATTTTGTTTTATCAATAATGTTTGAAATTATTAATTATTATATTTATAATGTTTTGAAGTTAAAAATTATTATATTAATAAAGTGTTTTGGAGTAAAATATTTATTTTATTAATAATGTTCTAAAGGAAAATTAATTATGTTACTAGTGTTGTTGAAAAACCGATTTATTATTTATTTATGATGTTTAAAGGTAATTATTTATTTGACTAATTCTATTTATAATTAATGAATTGATTTATAAAAGAAATCTCATTTAATAAAAGATTTTACAAATGAAATTAGAGTTTTGGATTTATAAAGGATTTTGAAAAGGCTTTATAAAGGATTTTTATAATGGAGTTCTATAAAGGAAAAGAGTTTTATTCATTGTTTTAAAGATTTATAAAAGAGTATTATAAATGATTTTGGATATTTATAAAAGAAGATGTCTAAATTATTTTAGATATTTATAAAAGAATTTTATAAATAAAATTAAGATTTATTAAGAGTTTTATAAATGGATTCTGGAATTTTAGTAAATGAGATGTTAATAAATCAAAGAGATTTATTAAAAAGAATTTGTCGAAGAAATTTATAAAATGGAATTTAGATTGGATTTTTCTAGATCGACTTTCTTAATTTTGTGGTGTAGACTTTCATTCCATGCTTAAACCAAAGGAATAGTGTTTGAGTTTATCCTTATTTTCGTTTTCTTTTTAAACAACATTTGTTTAATCCTCTTGATATGATTTTGAAATAAGAAATCTATCATAATGTTTTGAGAATATATTTATACCGTTGAGATAAATATATGAATACATTTTCTAAGTAGTGAAAGTGTAGTGTTTTTGTAAGTATACTTATACCGTTGAGATAAGTATATGGATATTTTTCTATGTATTGAAAGGAGTATAAAGGGTTTGCGAATATAATTTTGTAAAGGTAATTTGATACAAGTAATTACATAGTGATTTTAATTAATGAAAGGATTAATTTAAGAGTCAGCGGTGGCTTATGCGCTTAACCAATGTCAGATTCCCTATGAAAATAATCCCTGATTTGATTGTTGTTTTATTTGATAGTTAACTAACCGACTATCAACCTTAATCAGTATTTAAATATTGTTGTTGATACGGGAAGACTAGGATCAGATATGTTATCTAAAAAGCATTTTGAACTAGTATAAGCATCAAATTGATGACCTCTTGAAGTTGATGTTCTCAAACATAGATTTCTTTGAAGTGCAAGGGCTACTTGCTACTAATCCTGAGGGTGATTCCAAAATGGATCTAGTAGAAGTAGTGCCTTTGGTTTCATTCAAACTCAGAACGAACTTGTATGGATGAATGTTGGCGTTGGATTTCTATCTGGAGGGCAATGTTAACATTCCAAGTAGGAATTTCCATGAGGAATAAGGTAATCGTTATCTCGTGAGCCTTACACCTAATAAATGACTAAAGCCAGGAAATGCTGTAGGGCTATGTGGGTCGCTCCCATTAGGGTATGATCATCGCCTAGTCTAGAGCGATATCTATGATTTTGTGTATGCTTCAAACCCGTTATGGTTGTTTGATCGCAACCAAGTGGTGATTATATGCTCTGTCCGATAAGCGGTGGGGTTGGTCGTGAGTAGATGTGGTGCAATGTGTTGTAGCCTCCAGTACATTTTATCTACAGGTGTACTGATTCGGTGGGTAGACCTTTACCCTTATATAGTTGAAATCTGTTTTCCAATACGAGCCTTCTGACTTGATTGGATACCTATTATATTGGAATTCAATTAATGTAACAATTTCGACTATGAATTGATATATTTTTAACCCTAGACATTATTATAATATCAAAGGATTTCCTATAGAAATATTTTGGTTATCGTAAGGAAAAAACCAATCCATATTTACGTGCAGTGTAGTCTTACAAGGTACCTTTATTTTTTAAAGGTTTTAAAAATATGGAATCAATATGATTTGATAGAGTTTTCTCACGCTAATTAAAAATGTAAAAAAAACTAACAAAGGAAAGTAGATAAAAATATGAGAGTAGAAGGAAACTTAGAGGCAAATTCCTTCTCATGATCACATAAATCAACATAATAAAATTATGATCTCTCTTCTTTGTCATTAGTGAATTTAGTTGATGTGTTTATCATAAGTATGGCCTATTTGTGCTATTAATTAGTCCAACATAAACCATCAAACTATAACACACCCACTAAACCACTTGTTAATGCTCATGAAAATGATAATGAAGTTAAAAATAAAATCTATTCAAAGCATGATCTATTTACTATTGATTAGTAATATAGACCATCAAATTTTAATTCTAAAATCACTTCATTACCGACATCATATGTAAATGAAGAGGTAATTTGTGCTTATGTTTGTTTAAGCATATCCTATTTGGTGTCACCAACATAGGCTATCAAATTCAAAGTTAAAACAATAAAATTTTACCCATTCAATCATTTCCATTAAGCATAAAAAGTGATCAAAAATTAGAAAAATGTTGAACCTACATGATTAAGTGGGCTTAACTATCCCAAAATTGAAGTGGTTTAGCTTCTCATATTTGTTATCATTCAACAAATATAGATTGTAACTTGAAACAAAAAAAGAGGAAAATGCAATATAATTAAAATAAAACGAGAATTAAACTACTTTCATAAATTAAATCTAAGCTACTTACATGAAAGAAAAGAACAGGAGAAGAACATGAACTAAAATTGCATGTAAATAAATTGCATTAAGAAAATTACATAAAAGGAAAAGGCTAGGAAGCCAAGAAAGAGAGAAAGAGAATTTATATTTATTTTTTTTGGCTACCACTAAACTAACTACAGGGTGGTGCTAAGAGCTCTATTGTATAAAACATAAGAGGTATTTATACATGCCTAAAACCCTAATCATATTTTAGAAGACTACCTAAAATAACCCTCTAGAAAGTGTGGCCTCCAAGTTGTCATTTGCATGAGCATAATTCACCATTACATGTGCATGTAACTTTGATGTCCACTAGCATGTGCATAAGCTCCTCATTGTAGATCATGGTGAGTGGGTAGGTGTGGTCCTCCATGTTTCATGAAATGATTTATTTCTGTCTTCATTTGTTTCCTTCTCTTGTACATACATATTTTTATGAAGAATCTTCATATTTTTCCATACAATTTCCTACAAATAAAAATAAAATATGCAAATAAATATTCTCAAAATTACTACATGCACAAAATGACCATTTTGCCCCTATATGAAGATGAATAAATGATGATTCGAAAATATTTGAAATTTTGGTTTAAGCATGTTAAAATACCCTATATGCTCATTTATTTAATTAAATTAGATTAAATATAGAAGTAAAAATATGCACATTTACGTGCACATCACTGGTTTACGAGACCAATCCGGGTGTTATTTTCATTCAATACTCAGGTCAGCCCGAGCATGTTTCAGATTTAGTTCTGGATGCTTTGGAGCTTCATGAGACGAGTTGGATGCCTCGAGACATATTCATGTATCATTTTATTTTTACTGTATTTTCTGTTTGTTTTATGCATCAGAATTTGTAAGGATAGGTTGTTATAACTATCCAAGTTGATGATGGATTGGTATTCATATTGATGTATATATATTGTAGTTTCCTTTTGTAAAGATCATTGTGTATATTATAGATTACTTGTCACTGTGTGAGATTCTGTTCTGCTTTTATTTTCTTTCATCCTAACAATTTGTCTTTCCAATACTTGGATGCTTGGCAGGATAATACCATGGATGTATTAGTGTCGACTTTTGAGGGTTAAAAGGGCATGTCATCACAGTTGGTATCGAAGCTTAGATTGAGCAAACACCTACGCCTTGGAGAAGTAAAACTCATTATAGATAGTGTTAATAATGCTCTAGAATGAGTAACTCATTAGAGATAGGGTTAGAAACACCCTAGTATGAGTTGAGTGTATCATTATGTATAAGAGCTCATATTCGTTAGTGGTTATAAAATGATTTATATTGCGTTGGTTTATCTATTGAGTATTTATGAATTCTGGTTGAGACATAGGATGCCACGGTATTGATAAGGGTTTCTAAACACTTAGACAAGGCAAATCGACACATTATTGGATTTGAAAATTGGTAAATGAAATAATTTTGCCAATATTTTATATTTTGTATGTGAAGGAATAATTTTCATATTGACATAGTTATTGATGTTGTGTTTGTTTGTTAGTAAATGATAATTTTAAGTATTATCATTTATTGTTTGATTAGTCATTCCCACCCAGTCAGAAACATTGGCTATTGTTTGTTGATTGAGCAGTTATGCTCGACCAGTTTTGTGGGCATTAGCTATTATGGTTGACTATGAGCAGTTTGTTCCTTTTCACTGCATAGGTTTGGAAAATAGTAATTGTGAGAACATTGAAATTAACATATCATGAATCTAGTTTCATAATTTGACTATAAGGCGTTCGGTGATAATGATGGGTTAAAATTTAACTTTAATAAAGGCTGTTCATTATAATTTAAACAAAGTCACATTTATTAAATGATTTTGTATAAGGAAGTGAAAATTATATAAATATGATTTAAATGTAGTTTATAAATAAAAAGGATTAAGCTAAGAATTTGAGAATTTAAATGTAGGTGTTTTTGAAAATGGTTTTTCAAAGTTTTTTAAGAAATAATAATAGTATTATTTGGAAGTATACTTGGAATAGGAATATTTTTAAAATGATTTTTTGATGAAGATAGATAACATTGAAGTCACTTTAGTTATTGGAAAATAATTCCGATGATGACTACAGCATCATCGTTGTTCATTTTTGAGTTTCTAAGTGAGAGATTGCTACCATAGTATTTTCCATAGAGTTGTTTGGATAAAATAAATTTTGTTTTAAATTCCAAAAGTATGATTTGATATACAAAAGAAGATATGTATATGTTAATTATTTCAAAATAGAGTTGAAATAAAACTAGGTGTTTTAAGACTAAAGTTTTCAATTAAATTATTATGTAGATGCATGTATCATATACGTTAGGGTAGTTTGGTTTTGCATCTCATTTTGATATGTTACTTGGTAATTTTTCGTTTATTGAAGTGAAATAGAATTTTTGATGATTTTGGACAATCGAGACTTCCAAATTTGAAGAGATAGTAAGTTAAAACAAGTTTTAAATTTGTTGAACATTCTGGTTTGGTAAAACAAAATCCGATATCGTATATGTACCCTTATGATATAAAAGTGTGTTATATGGATATATGAACTTAAGTTTATCGTGTTGATAAATCTACGTTGTATTTTATAAGGTTTGTATAAACTTAAGTGATGAAATATTTGTACACATAAGTAATGTTTTATGAAATGGTTCATAAATGAATTTATTATGAAATGAAATCCTGTTTAATGAAATTGAAGGTAATTTAAATTAAAAAGGAATTGGGTGTGGTTAATAAATCAATTAGAATAAATATGAGGATGTACATATATCATTTTATTCTCATCAGAATTTTTAATCTGGATTCATGCACATGATTTCGAGGGGTTTTACATCGGACCGAACAAGGATCATTCACTCGATTCTTAACAACAAACACTTAATACGAATTTCTGATACGATCCCAAAGTTCTCTATCATAGTACATGGCTATGCAAGGAGAACGATAGTTTCTAACGAGGAACCAGATTGGAGTCCGCATTAAAGAATCAAGTAAGCGAGACTAGTTCGAAAGCGAAATCTATGTGATCGAGTGAGTGAGCGGATTTGGTATTGCGTACGGATAACATATGCACATCATACGGGCTTTAATGTAACGGTATGCTTTTTTCATTTGAAATGCAAGTTACATGATTTGATATGACATGTTGGTTCAAGATGATTGTTATTTATGGTTTGGTATGCTTATATTCAGTTTGTATGCCGTTGAGTTGTTGTACTGTTTCATTGTCAAGTTTGAATCTCTCTTGGGTTATATAAGTGAGTTGCAGTTGCATGAAAGCAAGGGCTAGCTTGCTGCTTTTGGTTTCATGAGTAGAGTTTGTTGCCCGACAAATATGTATTTGTCGATTTAGAGCTTAGGGTTTGATTGGTGATTTTATGCCATAAATATGGGAGGTTGGTTTTGGATTGATTTTCTTTTGTTAGTTTGGGGCCATATGCGGCAATTTGTTGTTTTTTGGATCGAGCCAAGCAAAGGAGTTGCTACCGAATTTTTTCGTAAACTTAGACCAAAGCTAAAAGAAAAGTTAGTGCAAGAATTTTTAGATCTGATCGATAGTCAAAAGAATCGATGGTGAAGGTTGTTGGAATAACCTAGGATGACTTAGAATTTTGGTGATGATAGGGAATGTTATCGTTATAGATGTAGTTATTATTGCTCATTCATTTTGAGTACTTATAACTCGATTCAGATAAGAGTGCCATGTTGGCTAACATACGCATGCGTAGATTGGAAAGTGCCTAGGATAGATTAGAATGGAGGTTTCTGATTTTGGCACAAGTTAAAGATGAATTTTATATCATCAAATATGCTCGGGGTTAGGGTTTGTTGCTTACTCCTTTAGGATTTTGAGGACGAAATTTTTTTATGGGGAGAGTGCAACAACCCATATTTTTAGGCTGCACTCAATATTTAAAATTTGAAAATTTAATTGGTCTATTTTATCGATGAGCTGGAAAACTTGATTTTCATAAACCGATTTTTTAGGACTCAAAATTATTTCCATTGAGTCCGAATGGTCCGAGCGAGCCAAAATGAGTATAAGCATCGATTTTTTTTTGATTTTTTGATTTAGAGTTAGAAGGCCGTGTTTGGTACATAAAATCGAGCAACTCGAAAAGTTAACTTCTGTATATTTTGGAATTGGATCCTGAAAATAGTTCCAGTGAGTTCAATATAGTGGTATTGGCTAGGAACGCCAGTAAGCACGCTTTGATTGGAGTTCGTGAATTTTCGGGCGTGAATAATATTGGTTGTTTGCCTATATCAGGACCCCTACCCTCATTCATTTGCTCAAACTCTAATATAAGCACTAGCCACCATTTTTGCTTTCTCTACATCCAATGGCCCTCCTCCATTATGACCACCAGAGGTGTTTTCAGGCATCGACTTCAAAAACAATTGTGAGCATTGTGGGAGACAACGTGATTGGATGGTAGGATCACTGTGGATGGTGGCGAGGTGGCAAGAATCTGGATTTAAACATTGGCGATGTTTTTGGTTTACCCATGGGATTTGGTCATTGAGGAAATGCGAGAGTGGCAGTGTTGGGTTCTTTAGAGCCTAGCGAGTCTTCGGTGAGGTTGCGGTGGTCGGAGGTCACCCCTGGCGGCGAGATGAGCGGAAAAACGAACGACGTCGAGTTAGATTTTCGGCAGACCGAAGTTGTAAACGATAGTGGATTAGGGTTTGGAAGGAATTATAAATGTAATTAACAATTAATTAACTATTTATTTAGCTAATTAATCATTAAATGATCATAAACTCATATCTCCCTCGTATGAGGTCAGATTCGTATGCGGTTAGTCTCATTGGAGTCATATCGACAATATCTTTGTTTTGGAATTGAATTCGTGGAAATTGGAGCTTGTAGAGTTTCAAGATAAAATCGAATGTCGTTCGATTTTAAATGAAGCCAGAATGCAAAAGCGATAACTGGAATTTGATGGGTATAACTCACCTCTTTGAATAAGTCAGTATAATATATAATAAATAGATTTTACTATTTATGTTTTTTTTGAAATTATTGGCTGATTGGTTAAAATATCCCCTTTGAAAAGCAGTTAGTATTTAAAATTGAATTACAGAAAAATTTATAGAGAAATCTGGATTTTTTGAAATTGTGATTATTGATTTCCAGTTATATGCCTGCAGTTTTATTTCAATTATAACCTTGCTATATAGATTGCTAATTGGTGAATCTAGATTGTCTAGCACTATTAATTATGACATTGTTATATGTTCAAAACTTCCCTTATAGCGATAAAAATCAATAACAACATTAGTTAAGTGCTTTGGTAGCTATTGGTCTCAATTTAGTATTTTGAAATAATATTAATTACCGTTTGGCCTGAAATTGGTTTTTGATTCAGAGAACGATTTTAAATCTAACCTTTGGGTTTTTCGAAATATTTTTATTTAAGCCGATTTTGAAATTTTCTATTTTACCCCCACCTTTCTATTTGCCTTTTATAAACCATTTATAAATATTTTAAATTGGTTTAACCCAAGAGCTAACCGGGAAAGCAACTAACATACCTACCTTACATACCTTTATTTAGTCTTACAAGCTTAACTCATTCATCGCGTCACAACAGTCAGAGACATAATTCAGCTAACCTTGGCGAAACAAAGGTGATGGATAAGCTCCACAAGATCAAAAGCGGGGATGGAGGTAGCGTATGAGACCAAGGAGACCTAATATTAATAGTAGGTTGTTGCTATTCTATGGAAAGAGAATAATTAAAGGGTCTATCCAGATTGAAAAACACCTCCTATTATACTAGGCGCCAATTAATATACTGGCGCCTCGTCTAACTTTGGTCATTGAATCAAATGAAACTTTAATGAATGACTAATTGATTTCTTTTCTTTCAGCCATCGTCTTATCCCCTCTCTCGTTAGTTAATACCAAAATAGATTATTCCGATATATAAAATAGAAATTCGAAATTGTTTAATACTGTTTGAAAAATTATTTATTTATATTTAATTATTTGAAGTTATTTATCAATATTTTAATATTATAAAAAGTTATTTATTGAAATAATTAATATTATTTGAAGAAAATTAATAATTATTATTTAGTAAGATGTTTTGGAATTTATAATAGTTATTTACTAATAACGTTTTGGAATTATTAATTATTAATAATGTTTTGGAAGTTAATTATTATTTGTTATAATAATTGTTAAAGATTAACTATTATTGTTTTATCAATAATGTTTGAAATTATTAATTATTATATTTATAATGTTTTGAAGTTATTAAGTATTATATTAATAAAGTGTTTTTGAGTAAAATATTTATTTTATTAATGATGTTCTAAAGGAAAATTGATTATGTTACCAGTGTCATCGAAAAGCTAGGCTTTAGTCGTCGAGGTAAGGTGACAGTAGCAGCGTTGGATTCATTTGAGCTTGGCAAATCTTCTGTGCGGTTGCGGTGGCATGTGGTAGCTCCTAGTGGAGGAGATGGGTGGAAAAATGAACGATGACGAGTTGGGTTTTCAACGGCCTGGAGTTATAAATGATAGTAGATTAGGATTTGGAAGGAATTAGCAATGTGATTAACAATTCATTAAATAGTTAGTTGACTAATCATCGAATGATCACAAATCCATATCTCTTTCATACGAGGTCAGAATCGAACGCGTCCGGTCAAGTTGGACTCGTATCGACAATGTCGTCACTTTGGAATTTGATTCAAGGAATTGGAGAATGTATAATTTAAAGCTAAATTCGAAAGCTATTTGATTTTAAAAGGAACCAGAAAACGGAAGCGATAACTGGAATTTTAGTAAGCATAACTCGCCTCTTTGGATAGATCAGTATATTATATAGTAGGTAAATTTTACTGCTTGTGTTTGGTTGAAATTATTGGCTGATTGGTTAAAATATCCGCTTTGAAAAACAATTAGTATTTAAAATTGAAATATAGGAAAATTTGTAGAGAAATCCGGATTTCTTGAAATTGTGATTATTAATTTCCACTTATATTCTAGTTGTTTTATTTCAGTTATAGCTATATTATATTAAGTGTTAATTGTAGAATCTTGGTCATTTAGCATTACTAGTTATGCATTGTTATATGTTCAAAACTTAACCCATGTAGTGATAAAAATCGATAACAACATTGGTTAAGTACTTTGGTGGCTATTGGCTTTAATTTAGTATTTTGAAATACTATTAATTATTCTTTGGCTTGAAATTGGCTTCTGATTCGGAGAATGATTTTAAATCTAAACTTTGTGTTTTCGAGAATATTTTTATTTAAACGAATTTTGAACTTTTCTATTTTACCCAACCATTCAATTTGTCTTTTCTAAACCATTTAGAAAATGTTTTAAAGTGCTTAACTATTGTTTGATAGTGGTTTAAAAATCTTCTATATATTTAATTTTATAAAGTTAATTGTCAATATTTTAATGTTGTAAAAAGTTATGTGTTTAAATAATTAATACTGTTCGAAGATAATTCATAAGTAATATTTAATAAATTGTTTTGGAATTTATAATATATATTTATTAATAACGTTTTCGAATTGATAATTAATAATTATTAATAACGTTTTGGAAGTTAATTATTATTTGTTATGATAACGTTTAAAGATTAGTTATTTTTTTCTATGAATAATGTTTGAACTTATTAATTATTATATTTGATGTTTTGAAGTTAAAAATTATTATATTAATAAAGTGTTTTGGAGTACAATATTTATTTTATTAATAGTGTTCTAAAGGAAAATTCACTATGTTACTAGCATTGTTGAAAAACCAATTTATTATTTATTTATGACGTTTAAAGGTAATTAATTTATTTGACTAATTGTATTTATAATTAATGAATCGATTTATAAAAGAAATCTCATTTAATAAAAGATTTTACAAATGAAAATAGATTTTTGATTTATAAAGGATTTTAAAAAGTCTTTATAAAGGATTTTTATAATGGAGTTCTATAAAGGAAAAGAATTTTATTCATTGTTTTAAAGATTTATAAAAGAGTATTATAAATGATTTTGGATATTTATAAAAGCAGATGTATAAATTATTTTGGATATTTATAAAAGAGTTTTATAAATAAAATTAAGATTTATTAAGAGTTTTATAAATGGGTTCTGGAATTTTAGTAAATGAGATGTTAATAAATCAAAGAGATTTATTAAAAAGAATTTGTTGAAGAAATTTATAAAATGGAATTAAGATTGGATTTTTCTAAATCGACTTTCTTAATTTTGGTGGTGTGCACTTTCATTCCATGCTTAACACCAAAGGAATAGTGTTTGAGTTTATCCTTATCTTCGTTTTCTCTTTAAACAACATTTGTTTAATGCTCTTGATATGATTTTGAAATAAGAAATCTTTCATAATGTTTTGAGAATATATTTATTACGTTGAGATAAATATATGTATACATTTTCTAAGTAGTGAAAGTGTAGTGCTTTTGTAAGTATACTTATACCATTGAGATAAGTATATGGATATTTTTCTATGTATTGAAAGGAGTATAAAGGGTTTGCGAATATATTTTTGTAAAAGTAATTTGATACAAGTAATTACATAGTGATTTTAATTAATGAAAGGATTAATTTAAGAGTCAGTGGTGGCTTATGTGCTTAACCAATGTCGGCTTCCCTATGAAAATAAATCCCTAATTTGATTGTTGTTTTATTTGATAGTTAAATAATCGACTATCAACCTTAATCAGTTTGGAAATATCGTTGTCGATGCGGGGAGACTATGAACGGATATGTTATCTAAAAGAATTTTGAACTAGCATAAGCATTAAAATCGATGACCTCTTGAAGATGATGTTCTCAAACATGGATTTCTTTAAAGTGCAAAGGCTACTTGCTACTAATCCTGAGGGTGATTCGAAAATGGATGTAGTAGAAATAGTGCCTTTGGTTTCGTTCAAACTCAGAATGAACTTGTATGGATGAATGTTGGCATTGGATTTCTATCTAGAGGGCAATGTTAACGTTCCAAGTGTGAATTTCCAGAAGGAAAAAGGTATCGTTATCTCGTGAGCCTTACACCTAATAAATGAATAAAGTCAGGAAATACTGTAGGGCTATGTGGGTCACTGTAACATCTCGGAATTTTGTTAAATTTAATTTAGTAAATTATTTGAACTTTTAAATTTAAATTATGAAATTTCAAGGAAAAGAAAATATTTTTAATATCAATATTATACGGATGTATGGGCTAAAATAAAAATATGTGATAAATTACATGTTAATGGCTAAACTTTAAATTTAAAATAAAATTTTAGAAAATGTACGTTTGAAATAAAATTTATATAAATGTTAATGACATAAACATAAGAGCGTGTGAATCATAAAATAAGAAAATTGTTTAAAACAATAAAATGAAATATGTACAAATTAATTGTTTTAGTTAAACCTTTGAAATAGAACTAAAAAAAAGATTATGAATGTAAGTTATGATAAAATTATAAAATAAAATCACATACCTATAACCTAACATATGGCTGTAAACAACAAGATAGCAAAAGCAAAAAGTGTATGAAAAGAAAAGTCTACAAAATCAAAATGATACAACTAAAGAAAGGGAAAATATAAACTGTAAAAGTAAAACAAATCCCAATAGTACATGGAAAAAATTTAACAGCATATGCTGTAAGTATTTCAAGGCAAAGGAAAAAAATCTATTGACCAAATAAAAATAGTACTTGCATGGAATTAAAATAAGTTGGCTGTAACATATAAAGGAAGCATGGGCATTTAATGCCATCACCTCTAGTTCAAAGTCAAAAATCATTTTAGCCGAAATTAGGTTGGTTTAGTCAATAAAATAAAAAAAATAGTAATAATCTGATCAAAGGACTTGCTTGCAACAGTTATAACCTGCCCTTAGTACAAATTATCTCCTCTATATATGTATACATCCATATTAGTGTAATTCGTTCAAAGAAAGCAAAATATCAAAGAACAGAAAATAAAAAGAAATAAAAGAAGAACCACTTTATATTCAAGTTGAAAGGCAATTTACTGAAAGAATAAAAAAAGAAAAGAAGATCAAAAACAGTTTTGCAAAACAGAAGCAACTCTCTGTTTCAAACTCCAGGAGGTTATTCTCTGTTCAAACTTATTTTCACAAGTGAGTAAACTTATTTTGTTTTAAATTGAAAACTGAGTATTCAGTCAACAAAACCTTAGTGTTGTTGCATATGGAAGAAATTTATTCTGTAGGTTGCTTTGTGATTCTGAAAATTGCTATATGAACTTGTTCTTCCTGTTTTTGTTTTCAGAGTAAAGTGAGTTAGGAAGAAGTCAAATAAATTTACATACAAATATGTTTAGCTAAGGATCCTTAAATCAAAATAAGTTGTTTTAACTACTCACAGTTTTTAAAAAAAAAAGAAGAATTTGTTTAAGCTATAGGATGAAACACTGGACTCTGGATACTTGTTTTACAGTGTAAGCAAAATTATGTGATAAATTCAAGTATATTAAATCATTAATTCGATTATATAATTTGAATAAGTATACAAAGACATGATTTTTAAGATTAATATGGTGATTTTTAATCGAGTGGTTCGAGAGTTGTTCACAGTTGAACAAATTTCGTTTTTTTTCATTTGCTGATGATCTATCAAATAGTTGTTGATGAAAATTGGGGGAAGCTAGTGTGTTGTCCTACGATCATAGGAAAATTGTTGAAAATATTTCTATAGCGTAAATTGAGGAGTCGATTTCAATTTATGGTTTAAGCCGAGATTTTTGTACATGTTGTCGACGTGATGATTTTGTCACCTGGGAGTGATCGAGCTGCTTGTGGTTGAGGGGGAGGTTAGCATAGGTCGTTGACATGCTATGGCCGGAGGCGTCGAACCTCCGGTGGCCGATGACGTGGTGGCGAGGCAAATTCGTCTCGGTGGTTTCGAGTTAAAGCACGAAAAATGGTGAGAATTTGATTTTGGGTATTTTGTGTCGAATCGTGTTGTGGTATAGAGCGTGGGGATGAATCGCGACTTGTTGATGGTCGCGAAGGCCACCGGAGGGGCGGCGCGGTGATGTGCACGTACACGCCGCGTTTGGGTATCAGTAATTTACTGATTTGGGGAGCTCGAGTTGAATCTCAAGTAGAAGCACGCTTTGCTTCGGGATGAACTCGCGTATGCGAGTATATACAGCCAATGGAGTTAGGCTTTTAACTGGAAAAAAAAAGAAAAAAAGGAGAAGAAGAAAGAGACCGCGGGGAAGAAAGGGAAGAGGCTCGGGTAAAATAGGAGAGGAACTAGAGTTTTGACTCGAGTGAAGAACCTGGTTGCTCGGGTTTTATTTTATTTTTATTCTAAAAAATGAATTCAGCCCAATTGATTTCCAGTTGTGATGATTAGTAACTCTGAAGTAACAAATGTTAGATATTTTCAGTTAAGAATTCGTTTTCAAGTTTTTAGTTATCCAAGCAAATAGTAACAATGTTTTAAAATCCGATTAAAACTTTAATTTCATAATAAATTCAAGATAAGTAGTAAGGTTAAATTAACATTAAAGTTGTTGTAATAATAATAAATTGATTTAGAAATAATTAAAGAAGATTTTCAAATGATAATTAAGGTAAATGATTTTTATTAACAAATGGTTTCAAAAGTAATTAAGAATGATTTACAATTCATAATTAAAATTGATTAATAAACAACTAAGTGTGTAAATTAATTTGTAAATTAAAATTTTGTTGATTAGATAAATTGAGTTGATTAATTATAATTGGCAGTTAATAAAAATAATTAATTAAAGAATAATCAATTTATCAAGTTGATTAAGATTAATTAATTCATTATTAAGAATAATAAATCATTGATTTAAAACAATACAAAAAATATTTGATTAATTTATTAAATCACATTCACTTGGATTGGTAAATAATTAACTATTGCTGTGCACTAAATTGATATTTTTGTGGTGACTATGATACTTTGTGATGCACTGTGACTGTGATTTGTTTCTGTATTGATGTGAACACCCTTTTCCCGTAAAACGACATTTAAAACTTCGATGCGACAGGGAGTCGGGTTTCAGTTTATTATCCGAAACCACATCGAACTTTGAATATGAACCTTTGCCATTGATATATCCACGTGTTTTAAAATTGACGCTCACTATTCGGTTTAGCCGGTAGAGGACCTTTGTTTCATATAAACCATTCTGAATGAGTGATACGACGTTATGGATAGCCTTTGAAGACCGGTGGTAAAGACCGGGTGTCTTCGAGAACGATAGGATAACCTATCGATTGTCTCTGCATTGAGTTGCTCCGGTATAGAGATTCCCTAAGTGATGGGAAGTCCGATCGGGATTGTGGATACCCGGATTTGCAAGGGCTTCTTCCTTTATTGGACGAAGTGCCTTCGGTTCTGTTCGAACCCGGAACAGACTTGTATGGTTGTGTGTCTGACACTACACTTTGAGATATAAAGCAGATTTCTGTCAAATATGTATCTGTGGTGGCGGAGAATTTATTCTCTTAGCTTAACACCCTTGTTTGAGACGTACGAGCTCAGAGGTTATGTAATTAAAGGTTATCAACATATACTCCTAATTTGGTAGTGTGGCATGCTAAGTGTTTCTGTGTGTTGATGATCATTGGTTGATCATTTGTGATCAAAGCAAGGCTTTCGTGTAAAGCATAGCTTTGAGGACGAGACCTCATCGGACCTCACAACCCGAAAATCGTCAAAACAGGAAATATGCGGCAAGGTTATGAGGTCGCGCTTTTTAGGGTATATCATTTCCTTCTGGAAAAAGGTGATGCCATGGTATGGAGCCCAGATATTTACCTGTGTGGTAGCTCTAATCTCATTTACTGTGTGGTTGTTGCTTTGTGATAGAGGGCCCTCGGATAAAGGTCCCAAAGGACCGGGGAGTGTCATATTCGTGTAGTAGTTGCCTAGTTACAGAGGTAACCCGGCCTTGTGTTGGAAGAGAGCTGGTTAAGTTCTCGGGATGTCCTGCCAGAGGAGTACCCATGTGGCAGTAGGAAGTTTCTTAGCCTGACCATTTGTTGAAAATCCAATTCCCAATACGAAACCCTGTACGGTTTTAGTTGTAGAACCTGCCATTTACTTATGGGGTCACCACTCTTTAGATGGTAGCTATAGTAGGCATAGTTCGAAATGTCTATGCTGGCTAAGATTAATATTTTATTTTCGAAATGCTTTCTACACTATGCACTAATAATAATATCAAAGAGTCTTTCCCGTATCAAGCATATTTGACTATCATAAGAAGAAATCTCCTCCAATTCTGCGTTTGCATTGTGTGTATGGCGGGAGGTCTTATGGTAGTCTCATTTTTCAAAAGCATATCGACTTTTCTTTTATAAATCTATTTATATTTATAAGCAACTGTTTTGTTTACTCATACCAGTCCCATGACTGACTTGGAGTTTATTGTTTCGTTTCTAAACTCTAGGTGCACATAATTTCTACACGCGCAGCCTAGTAGCAGGTTTCCGTATTTTGGAGTTAGTGGCATTTTGGAACTCTTGCTTTGGAGATATCTTAGGAGCTTTTTGGGAGATCTTAGGTGTTTAGCTTCAAGGAGTCCGTTATCACTTCTTTCATTAAAGACTTTTGGATATATGATTATCGATGTATTATTATGATGTTATTTAGAGTTGTGGCATATGTATTAAATACTCTGATGTATTATTGGATATTCTAATGTTGTACCTGTGTTGTATGCATGATATTCATTTTTGTTCCGCTGTTTTATATTCATCTGATATTGTTATAAGCTCCGGCGATACGAATTTGATGTCGTTTGTCGGACATCGAGTTTGGGTCGTCACAAGTGGTATCAGAGCCGAAGGTTGAGTAAGAATTTTAGCTACGGATTATAACACATCAGATGGTTCATTAGAGATAGGGTGAAATATACCCTAGAATGAGTATAACAAAGACTAGAACTCCAAATTTTATTAGTCTATTTTCTTTTACAGCTAATATTCCTTAAGATATTTCGTCCGTATGTCTAAATCAATTTTCTTACTTACTAATTACAGATAGTAAGAATGAGCGAACGAAGGGGAAGAGTTAGGGGCCAAGGAAGTGCCACAACACCTGATCAAGATCCCCCAACAGTAATAGCGGCAGTTCAGCAACAGCCGAATCTGGCTGATTTACATAAAAATTTCTCAAGACTTGGTGGTAAGTCGTTCAATGGCAAGGAGTCGATTGTTGAGGCTCAAGCCAGGATAAGATCATGTGAGAAAATCTTTAGAGGGCTAAAATTGGAAGACGATCAGAAGCGACTCATAGCTTCTTGGCAACTTCAAGATGAAGCCTCAGCCTGGTGGGAGACAATCACGGTAGATAAACCAGAAGACGAGTTTTCTTGGGAGAAATTCAAAGAAGTGTTTGAGAAGCGTTATTTGCCATCAGCCGGAATTTCTAGAATGTACCAGGAATTTATGGACCTGAAGCAGGGAAGTTTATCGTTCGAGGAGTATCGGAACAGATTTAATGAATTGTCTCGTTTTGGTCCCGAAATGGTGAATACGCCTTTAAAGATGAACGAAAGATTCATTCGTGGAATGAATAAGAAATTCCATGAAAGAATGACGGGCCACGTTAAGGAATCTTTTTCAGATTTAGTTGATATGGGGTACAGATATGCTACACTTGATATGTAAGATGCCCCGGTGGAGAAAGGAAATTCGGGCAATCAAAATTGGAAGAAGCGGAAATTTGGAGGCAAGAAACCATGGCAAAGCAAGGAGAAAAAGAGGAACATTCAGGGAAACACGGCAGAAAATGTCATTTGTTATAATTGCTTTGAGAAGGGTCACTATTCCAGCAAATGTACGAAGCCTAAGAAACAAATCAGTCAATCCGTTCAAGCGAAGCCTAGGAAGTGTTATTACTGTCAGAAAGTAGGGCATGAAGTTAAAGACTGTCCAACCATGAAGCAAGCTCAACAGCAAAGGTGCACACAATCAAAGACCAACCTGCATCTTCCAAAGCAGAAAAAGGAAAAGGAGTTCTCGAAGATAATCTTATCATTTATGATAACATTGTTACAGTTCTATTTGACACGGGCGCTACACATAGTTTTATCTCTCAGCAAGCCATTAATGAATTAAATCTTGAACCTGATTTTGTTGATGAGCCTACATGCGTAAGGAATCCAGTTGGAGGTCCTGCGAACCTTTGTCTTCGATGTAGAGATGTTCCTATCTCATATTCTCATTATCAATTCCCCATTGGTCTCTTCGTTCTTGATTTTAGCGAGTTTGAAGTCTTACTCGGAATGGATTGGCTAGCAAAATATGAAGCCAAATTGGATTGCATTAATTGATTGATTTCGATTAAAACTGAATTTGGAGATTTCATCGAAATTTCTTGTGAGGACCCTAGTCCTAAAAGAGAAGGATTGATGTATAATTTGGGTTATCCCAACCCCAGTTTGGAGTCTATACCAATTGTTAAAGATTTTCCGGACGTATTCGGAGAAGTAAAATCTTTACCTCCACATCGAGAAATAGAATTTAGAATTGACCTTGTACCTAATGCTCGTCCTGTTGTTTATGCAAGTCGCGGGATGGCACCCAGGGAAAAGGTTGAATTAGTTCAACAAACCGATGATCTACTAGCAAAAGGATTAATGCGACCCAGTGTTTCTGAATGGGGTTCCGCCGTTGTGTTCGTCGCTAAATTGGACGGATCTTTGAGATTGTGTGTAGATTACCGCGATCTCAATAAGATGACTCTCAAGAATAAGTTTCCTTTACCCAGGATCGATGATTTATTTGATCAATTGCACGACGCTCGTTTCTTTTCAAAGATGGATCTAGCCCAAGGATTCCATCAACTACGAATCGTCGAAGATTGTGTACATTTAACTGCTTTCAGGGGTCCTAATATGTTCTACGAATGGTTAGTCATGCCTTTCGGGCTAACCAATGCTCCAGCATACTTCGTAGATTTGATGGCCCGTGTGTTTCGGGAGGTGCTGAATAAATTTGTTCTTGTATTTATTGATGATATCCTAATTTACTCCAAAACCGAGGAGGAACATGCTGAACATCTCAGAATTATTTTGGAAATTTTGAGAAGGAACATCTTATTTGCAAAAATTTCCAAATGCCACTATTGGGTCAAAGAACTCAAATTCCTTGGCCATATTGTTAATGAAGAAGGAATTTCGGTTGATCCTAGCAAAATTTCCGCTATTCTTGATTGGAGAAGACCCACTACCCCAAAAGAAGTTCGAAGCTTTATGGGTTTAGCAGGCTATTATCGGAAATTCGTTCAAGATTTTTCTAAGATAGTTAGTCCGCTGATTAAGCTAATAATGAAAGATGTAAAATTCAATTGGACTCCAAAATGTGATGAAGCTTTTCGGGAGTTGAAGAAGAGATTAACCACTGCTGTTGTTCTCGCTATTATAAGCGGGAATCAGGGATTATCTGTTTATACTGACGCGTGTGGTGATGGGGTAGGTGCAGTATTAATGCAGAATGGAAAGGTAGTTGCCTATGCAAGTAGACAATTACGTCCGCACGAGGGAAACTACCCAACACATGATTTGGAACTTTTGGTTGTTGTTTTCGCCTTAAAAATATGGCGATATTATCTTCTGGGTAAGAATCTTTTCATCTTTCTTAACAATTTACGAAATTAACTTAAACAATATACTTATTGAACTCTTCTTTCCATAGGTGAAAATTCTGAGTTATTCACCGACCATAAATCCTTGAAATATCTCTTTACCCAGAAGGATCTGAATCTGCGACAACAATGTTGGTTGGGAATTCTGGCATCACATAACCTAGATATTTTGTATACGGCGGGAAAACCCAATGTAGTTGCCGATGCTTTGAGTAGAAAGCATGCTATTCTTGTTATCACTCCTACTCTTCTCAAAAGGATTGCGAGACAACAGAAAGAAGATGAGTTTCTTCGAGGAATCCATAAAAGACTATGCCAGGGTGAAAATACTAGTTTTGAGATTGACAACAATAATGTTTTAAGATTGAAAGGAAGAATTTGTGTCCCTGACATTCCAGAGATGAAACGTGAAGTATTGGACGAATGCCACAAGTCCAAACTTTGCATCCATCCAGGAATTAATAAAATGTATCGAGATATCAAAAGAACTTTCTGGTGGAAGACAATGAAAAGAGACATATCTATTTACGTGAGTCGTTGTGCTACTTGTCAACAAGTCAAAAGCGATCAAAAGAAAGTGGCTGGTTTACTTCAACCTTTGGAAGTACCAAAATGGAAATGGGATCAGGTATCGATGGATTTCATCGACGGATTGCCACGAACCAAGAAGGGAAATGAAGCAATTTGTGTTATAGTGGACCGTCTAACCAAAACTGCTCACTTTATTCTAGTGAAATCCACTCGTACTGCAGCAAGCTTGGCAGGTATATATATAAAGGAAATTGTTCGTCTCCATGGTATTCCCAGCAGTATAGTGAGTGATCGTGACCCGATCTTCACTAATAGATTTTGGGAGGCATTCTAAGCCGCTTTGGGAACGAAATTAAATTTCAGTACTGCTTATCACCCACAATCTGATGGGCAAACTGAGAGAATTAACCGAATTCTAGAAGATCTTTTGCGTACTTGCATTCTCAATTTTGGTGGTTCTTGGGAGGACCATTTGCATCTGGTTGAATTTTCATATAATAACAGCTATCAGGCCAGTATAGAAATGGCTCCTTTCGAAGCTTTATATGGTCGTCCATGTCGATCACCTGCGTGTTGGATCGAATCAGGTGATAGACTCGTCCTTGGACCAGATATGATTGAAGAAGCCACGGAGAAGGTAGATTTTATCGAAAGAAGTTATTAACTGCCTAAAGCCGTCAAAAGAACTATTACGACCGCTGAAGAAGAGATTTGGAATTTCAAGTTGGGCATTCTGTATTTCTCAAAGTGTCTCCAATGCGGGGTGTGTTGAGATTCAAAAAAACTGGAAAGCTAGCACCACGTTATATTGGTCCTTTTCCTATCCTGGAAAGGATCGGTCCTCTAGCATATCGAGTGCAGCTACCCAGCTGGTTATCTGGCATGCATGATGTGTTTCACGTTTATAGTCTTCGAAAGTATGTGCACAATCCTGATGATATTATTGAAGAAGCTGCTTAGCAGGATCTAGAAATCACTCCTAACTTGGCAATTAAAAGAGAGCCGATAAAAATTGTAGATCGTGATGAGAAGCGATTGCGAAACAATGTTGTGAAATTGGTAAAAGTTCAATGGAGTGGCGACCCAAAGGACTGTACTTGGGAAACTGAAGTTAATATGAAGAAATCATATCCCAAATGCAGAATAGACATCTCGGCTTAAAATGGTAAGCCATTTCCTTATTATTTCTAAATTCGTATATTCTTTGTTTACTTTTCTCTCTCTTTCAATTTCGAGGTCAAAATTTTCTTAAGGAGGGGATATTGTAACATCCTGGAAATTTGTTAAATTTAATTTAATAAATTATTTGAACTTTTAAATTTAAATTATGAAATTTCAAGAAAAATAAAATATTGTTAATATCAATATTATACGGATGTATGGGACAAAATAAAAATATGTGATAAATTACATGTTAATGGCTAAAACTTTAAATTTAAAATAAAATTTAAGAAAATGTACGTTTGAAATAAAATTTATATAATTGCAAATGACATACACATAAGAGCATGTGAATCATAAAACAAGAAAATTGTTTAAAACAATAAAATAAAATATGTACAAATTAAATTATTTTAGTTAAACCATTGAAATAGAACTAAAAAAAAGAGATTGTGAATGTAAGTTATGATAAAATTATAAAATAAAATCATACACCTATAACCTAACATATGGCTGTAAACAACAAGATAGCAAAAGCAAAAAGTGTATGAAAAGAAAAGTCTACAAAATCAAAATGATACAACTAAAGGAAGGGAAAATATAAACTGTAAAAGTAAAACAAATCCCAATAGTGCATGGAAAAAATTTAACAGCATACGCTGTAAGTATTTCAAGGCAAAGGAAAAAATATATTGACCAAATAAAAATAGTACTTGCATGGAATTAAAATTAATTGGCTGTAACATATAAAGGAAGCATGGGCATTTAATGCCATCACCTCTAGTTCAAAGTCAAAAATCATTTCAGCCGAAATTAGGTTGATTTAGTCAATAAAATAAATAAAAAATTAGTAATAATCTGATCAAAGGACTTGCTTGCAACAGTTATAACCTGCCCTTAGTACAAATTATCTCCTCTATATATGTATACATCCATATTAGTGTAATTCGTTCAAAGAAAACAAAATATCAAAGAACAGAAAATAAAAAGAAATAAAAGAAGAACCACTTTATATTCAAGTTGAAAGGCAATTTACTGAAAGAAAAAAAAGAAAAGAAGATCAAAAACAGTTTTTCAAAATAGAAGCAACTCTCTGTTTCAAACTCCAGGAGGTTATTCTCTGTTCAAACTTATTTTCACAGGTGAGTAAACTTGTTTTGTTTTAAATTAAAAACTGAGTATTCAGTCAACAAACTTTAGTGTTGTTGCATATGGAAGAAATTTATCCTGTAGGTTGCTTTGTGATTCTGAAAATTGCTATATGAACTTGTTCTTCCTGTTTTTGGTTTCAGAGTAAAGTGAGTTAGGAAGAAGTCAAATAAATTTACATACAAATATGTTTAACTGAGGATCCATAAAATAAAATAAGTTGTTTTAACTACTCACAGTTTAAAAAAAATTGTTTAAGCTATAGGATGAAACACTGGACTCTGGATACTTATTTTACAGTATAAGCAAAATTATGTGATAAATTCAAGTATATTAAATCATTAATTCGATTGTATAACTTGAATAAGTATACAAAGACATGATTTTTAAGATTAATATGGTGTTTTTTAATCGAGTGATTCGAGAGTAGTTCACAGTTGAACAAATTTCGTTTTTTCCATTTGCTGATGATCTATCAAATAGTTGTTGATGAAAATTTAGGGGAAGCTATTGTGTTGTTCTACGATCATAGGAAAATTGTTGAAAATTTTTTCTATAGCGTAAATTGAGGAGTCGAAATCAATTTAGGGTTTAAGCCAAGTTTTTTGTACATGTTGTTGACGTGATGATTTCGTCACCTGGGAGTGATCAAGCTGCTTGTGGTTGAGGGGGAGGTTAGCATAGGTCGTTGACGTGCTATGGCCGGAGGCGTCGAACCTCTGGTGGCCGATGACGTGGTGGCGAGGCAAATTTGTCTCGGTGATTTCGAGTTACATCATGAAAAATGGTGAGAATTTGATTTTGGGTATTTTGTGTCGAATCGTGTTGTGGTATAGAGCGTGGGGATGAATCGCGACTTATTAATGGTCGCGATGGCCACCGGAGGGGTGGCGTGGTGATGTGCATGTGCACGCCGCATTTGGGTATCAGTAAGTTACTGATTTGGGGAGTTCGAGTTGAATCTCGAGTAGAAGCACGCTTTTCTTCGGGATGGACTCGCGTACGCGAGTATATACAGCCAATGGAGTTAGGCTTTTAACTGGAAAAAAAGAAGAAAAAGGAGAAGAAGAAAGAGAGCGCGGGGAAGAAAGGGAAGAGGCTCGGGTAAAATAGGAGAGGAACTCGAGTTTTGACTCGAGTGAAGAACCTGGTTGCTCGGGTTTTATTTTATTTTTTAAAAAATGGATTCAGCCCAGTTGATTTCCAGTTGTGATGATTAGTAACTCTGAAGCAACAAATGTTAGATATTTTAAGTTAAGAATTCGTTTTTAAGTTTTTAATTAACCAAGCAAATAGTAACAATGTTTTAAAATCTAATTAAAACTGTAATTTAATAATAAATTCAAGATAAGTAGTAAGGTTAAATTAACATTAAAGTTGTTGTAACAATAATAAATTAATTTAGAAATAATTAAAGAAGATTTTCAAATGATAATTAAGGTAAATGATTTTTATTAACAAATGGTTTCAAAAGTAATTAAGAATGATTTACAATTCATAATTAAAATTGATTA
Source organism: Allium cepa (assembly GCA_030765085.1). Taxonomy (NCBI): domain Eukaryota; kingdom Viridiplantae; phylum Streptophyta; class Magnoliopsida; order Asparagales; family Amaryllidaceae; genus Allium; species Allium cepa. The sequence continues at coordinate 89,846,254 of CM060939.1, read as the reverse complement.
ATAAACAATCAAGTGTGTAAATTGATTTTTAAATTAAGAATTTGTTGATTAGATAAATTAAGTTGATTAATTATAATTGGCAGTTAATAAAAATAATTAATTAAAGAATAATCAATTTATCAAGTTGATTAAGATTAATTAATTCATCATTAAGAATAATAAATCATTGATTTAAAACAATAAAAAAATTATTTGATTAATTTATTAAATCACATTCACTTGGATTGGTAAATAATTAACTATTGCTATGCAGTAGATTGATATTTTTGTGGTGACTGTGCTACTGTGTGATGCACTGTGACTGTGATTTGTTTCTGTATTGATGTGAACACCCTTTGCCCGTAAAACGGCATTTAAAACTTCGATGCGACAGGGAGTCGGGTTTCAGTTTATTACCTGAAACCCACATCGAACTCTGAATATGAACCTTTGCTATTGATATATCGACGTGTTTTAAAATTGACGCTCACTATTCGGTTTAGCCGATAGAGGACCTTTGTGTCATATAAACCATTTCGAATGAGTGATACGACGTTATGGATAGCATTTGAAGACCGGGTGTCTTCGAGAACGATAGGATAACCTATCGATTGTTTCTGCACTGAGTTTCTCCGGTATAGAGATTCCCTAACTGATGGGAAGTTCGATTGGGATTGTGGATACCCGAATTTGCAAGGGCTTCTTCCTTTATTGGACGAAGTGCCTTCGGTTCTGTTCGAACCCGGAACAGACTTGTATGGTTGTGTGTCTGACACTACACTTTGAGATATAAAGCAGATTTCTTTCAAATACGTATCTGTGGTGGCGGAGAATTTATTCACTTTGCTTAACACCCTTCTCGGAGACGTACGAGCTCAGAGGTTATGTAATTGAAGGTTATCAGCGATATACTTCCAATTTGGTAGTGTGGCATGCTAAGTGTTGCTGTGTGTTGATGATCATTGGTTGATCATTTGTGATCAAAGCAAGGCTTTCGTGTAAAGCATAGCTTTGAGGACGAGACCTCATCGGACCTCACCACCCGGAAATGGTCAAAACAGGAAAGATGCGGCAAGGTTATGAGGGTTGCGCCCTTTAGGGTATGTCATTTCCTTTTGGAAAAAGGTGATGTCATGGTATGGAGCCCAGATATTTACCTGTGTGGTAGCTCCAATCTCATTTACTGTGTGGTTGTTCCTTTGTGATAGAGGGCCCTCGGATAAAGGTCCTAAAGGACTGGGGAGTGGCATATTCGTGTAGTAGTTACATAGTTACAGAGGTAACCCGGCCTTGTGTTGGCAGAGAGCTGGTTAAGTTCTCAGGACTCCTGCCAGAGGCGTACCCATGTGGCAGTAGGAAGTTCCTTAGCCTGACCATTTGTTGGAAATCCAATTCCCAGTACGAAACCCTGTACGGTTTTAATTGTAGAACCTGCCATTTACTTATGGTGGTCACCACTGTTTAGATGGTATCTATAGTAGGCATAGTTCGAAATGTCTATGCTGGCTAAGATTAATATTTTATTTTCGAAATGCTTTCTACACGATGCACTAATAATAATATCAAAGAATCTTTCCAGTATCAAGCATATTTGACTATCAAAGAAGAAATCTCCTCCAATTCTGCGTTTGCGTTGTGTGTGTGGCGGGAGGTCTTATGGTAGTCTCATTTTTCAAAAGCATATTGACTTTACTTTTATAAATCTGTTTATATTTATAAGCAACAGTTTTGTTTACTCATACCAGTCCCATGACTGACCCGGAGTTTATTTTTTCGTTTCTAAACTCTAGGTGCCCATAATTTCTACACGGGCAGCCTACTTTTAGGTTTCCGTATTTTGGAGTTAGCGGCATTTTGGAACTCTTGCTTTGGAGATATCTTAGGAGCTTTTTGGGAGATCTCAGGTGTTTAGCTTCAAGGAGTCCATTATCACTTCTTTCATTAAAGACATTTGGATATATGATTATCGATGCATTATTATGATGTTATTTGGAGTTGTGGCATATGTATTAAATACTCTGACGTATTATTGGATATTCTAATGTTGTACCTGTGTTGTATGCATGATATTCATTTTTTTTCCGCTGTTTTATATTCATATGATGTTGTTATATGCTCCGGCGATATGAATTTGATGTCGTTTGTCGGACATCGAGTTTGGGTCGTCACAGTCACTCCAATTAGGGTATGATCATCGCCTAGTTTAGAGCGATATCTATGATTTTATGTATGCTTCGAACTGGTATGGTTGTTTGATCACAACCAAATGGTGAGTATATGCTCTGTCCGATAAGGGTGGGCTCGGTCGTGAGTAGATGTGGTGCAATGTTTGTAGCGTTCGGTACATTTTATCTATAGGTATACTGATTCGATGGATAGACCTTTACCCTTTTATAGTTAAAATCTATTTTCCAATACGAGCCTTCTGACTTGATTGGATACCTATTATGTTGGAATTTAATTAATGTAACCATTTCGACTATGAGTTAATATATTTTTAACCCTAGACATTATTATAATATTAAAGGATTTTCCATAGAAATGTTTGGGTTATCGTAAGGAAAAAACCCATCCATGTTTATGTGCAGTGTGGTCTTACAAGGTACCTTTATTTTTTAAGGTTTTAAAAATATGGAAATTAATATCATTTGATAGAATTTTCCCATGCTAATTAAAAATGTAAAAAAAACTAACAAAGGAAAGTAGATAAAAATATGAGAGTAGAAGGAAACCTAGAGGCAAATTCCTTCTCATGATCACATAAATCAACATAATAAAATTATGATCTCTCTTCTTTGGTCATTAGTGAATTTAGTTGATGTGTTGATCATAAGTATGGCCTATTTGTGCTATTATTAGTCCAACATAAACCATCAAACTATAACACACCTACTAAACGACTTGTTAACTCTCTTGAAAATGACAATGAAGTTAAAAATAAAATCTATTCAAAGCATGATCTATTTCCTATTGATTAGTAATATGGACCATCAAAATTTAATTCTAAAATCACTTCATTACCAACATCATATGTAAATGAAGAGGTAATCTATGCTTATATTTGTTTAAGCATAGCCTATTTGGTGTCAACAACATAGGTTATCAAATTCAAAGTTAAAACAATAAAATTTTAGCCATTCAATCATTTCCATTAAGCACAAAAAGTGATCAAAAATTAGCAAAATGTTGAATCGACATGATTAAGTGAGGTTCATTGCCCCAAAATTGAAGGGGTTTAGCTTATCATATTTGTTATCATTTCAACAAATATAGATTGTAACTTGAAACAAAAAAAGAGGAAATTGCAATCTAATAAATAAAACGAGAATTAAACTACTTTCATAAATTAAATCTAAGCTACTAACATAAAATAAAAGAACAAAAGAAGAACATGAACTAAAATTGAATGTAAATAAATTGCAATAAGAAAATTACATAAAAGGAAAAGGCTAGGAAGCCAAGAAAGAGAGAAAGAGAATTTATATTTATTTTTTAGGCTACCACTAAACTAACTACAAGGTGGAGCTAAGAGCTCTATTATATAAAACATAAGGGTTATTTATAGACGCCTAAAACCCTAATCGTATTTTAGGAGACTACCTAAAATAACCCTCTAGGAAGTGTGTCCTCCAAGTTGTCATTTGCATGAGCATAATTCACCATTACATGTACATGTAACTTTAATGTCCACTAACATGTGCATAAGCTCCTAATTGTAGATCATGGTAAGTGGGTAGGTGTGGTCCTCTATGTTTCATGAAATGATTTATTTCCGTCTTCATTTCTTTCCTTCTCTTATACATACGTATTTTCATGAAGCATCTTCATATTTTTCCATACAATTTCCTACTAATAAAAATAAAATGTGCAAATAAATATTCTCAAAATTACTACATGCACAAAATGTCCATTTTGCCTCTATATGAAGATGAATAAATGATGATTCGAAAATATTTGAAACTTTGGTTTAGACATGTTAAAATACCCTATATGCTCATTTATTTAATTAAATTAGATTAAATATATAAGTAAAAATATGCACATTTACGTGCATATCACTGGTTTACCAGACCAATCCGGGTGTTATTTTCATATAATGCTCAGGTCGGCCCGAGCATGTTTCAGATTTAGTTCTAGATGCTTTGGAGCTTCATGAGACGAGCTGGATGCCTCAGGACACATTCATGTATCATCTTATTTTTACTGCATTTTCTGTTTGTTGTATACATCAGCATTTGTAAGGACATGCTGTTATAACTGTCCAAGTTGATGATGGATTGGTATTCATATTGATGTATATATGTTGTAGTTTCCTTTTGTAAAGATCAATGTGTATATTATAGATTACTTGTCACTATGTGAGATTCTGTTCTGCTTTTATTTTCTTTCACCCTAACAATATGTCTTTCCAATAATTGGATGCTTGGCACGGGAATACCATGGATGTATTAATGTCGACTTTTGAGGGCTAAAAGGGCATGTCGTCACACGAAGGTTAGATTGAGAAAACACCTACGCCTTGGAGAAGTAAAACTCATTACAGTCAGTGTTAATAATGCTCTAGAATGAGTAACTCATTAGAGATAGGGTTAGAAACACCCTAGTATGAGTTGAGTGTATTATTATGTATAAGAGCTCATATTCATTAGTGGTTATAAAATGATTTATATTGCGTTGATTTATCTATTGAGTATTTATGAATTCTGGTTAAGATATGGGATGCCACGGTATTGATAGTGGTTTCTAAACGCTTACACAAGGCAAATTGACATAGTATTGGATTTGAAAATTGGTAAATGAAATAATTCTGCCAAGATTTTATATTTTGTATATAAAGGAATAATTTTCATAAATTTGACATAGTTATTGATGTTGTGTTTGTTTGTTAGTAAATGATAATTTTTAAGTATTATCATTTATTGTTTGATTAGTCATGCTCACCTAGTCAGAAGCATTGGCTATTGTTTGTTGATTGAGCAGTTGTGCTCGACCAGTTTTATGGGCAATGGCTATTATGGTTGATTATGAGCAGTTTGTTCCTTTTCACTTCATAGGTTTGGAAAATAGTAATTGTGAGAACATTGAAATGAACATATCGTGAATTTAGTTTCATAATTTGACTATAATGCATTCGGTGATAATGATGGGTTAAATTTAACTTTAATAAAGGTTGTTTATTATAATTTAAACAAAGTCACATCTGTGAAATGATTTTGTATAAGGAAGTGAAAATTATGTAAATATGATTTGTAAATGTAGTTTATAAATAAAAAGGATTAAGTTAAGAATTTGAGAATTTAAATGCAGGTGTTTATGAAAATGAGTTTTTAACGTTTTTAAAGAAATAATAATAGTATTATTTGGAAGTATATTCGGAATAGGAATATTTTTAAAATGATTTTTTGAAGAAGATAGGTAGCATTGAACCCACTTTAGTTATTGAAAAATAATTTCGATGATGACTACAACATCATCGTTGTTCATTTTTGAGTTTTTAAGTGAGAGATTACTACCATAGTATTTGTCCGTAGAGTTGTTTGGATAAAATTAATATTGTTTTAAATTCCAAAAGTATGATTTAATGTACAAAAGAAGATATGTATATATTAATTATTTCAAAATAGAGTTGAAATAAAACCAGGTGTTTTAAGTCTAAAATTTTCAATTAAGTTATTATGTAGATGCATGTATTATATACATTAGGGTAGTTTTGTTTTGCATCTCATTTTGATATGTTACTTGGTAATTTTTTGTTTATTGAAGTGAAATATAATTTTTGATGATTTTGGACAATCGGGACTTCCAAATTTAAAGAGATAGTAAGTTAAAACAAGTTTTAAATTCGTTGAACATTCTGGTTTGGTAAAACAAAATCCGATATCGTATATGTACACTTATGACATAAAAGTGTGCTATATGAATATATGAACATAAGTTTATTGTGTTGATAAATCTATGTTGTGTTTTATAAGGTGTTTATAAACTTAAGTAATAAAATATTTGTACACTTAAGTAACGTTTTATGAATTGGTTCATAAATGAATTTAGTATGAAATGAAATCCTGTTTAATGAAATTGAAGGTAATTTAAATTAAAAAGGAAATGGGTGTGGTTAATAAATCAATTAGAATAAATATGAGGATGTACATATATCATTTTATTCTCATGAGAATTTTTAATCTGGATTCATGCACATGATTTCGAGGGGTTTTACATCGGACCGAACAAGGATCATTCACTCGATTCTTAACAACAAACACTTGATACGAATTTTTGATATGATCCCAAAGTTCTCTATCATAGTATATGGCTATGCAAGGAGAACAATAGTTTCTAATCAAGGAACCAGATTGGAGTCGCATTAAAGAATCAAGTAAGCGATACTAGTTCGAAAGTGAAATCTATGTGATCGAGTAAGTGATCGGATTTGGTATTGCGTACGGATAACATATGTACATAGTACGGGCTTTAATGTAATGGTATGCATTTTTCATTTGAAATGCAAGTTACATGATTTGATATGACATGATGGTTCAAGATGATTGTTATTGATGGTTCGGTATGCTTATATTCATTTTATATGCTGTTGAGTTATTGTACTGTTTCATTGTCAGTTTTGAATCTCTTTTGGATTATATAAGCGAGTTGCAATTGCATGGAAGCAAGGGAAAACTTGCTACTTTTGGTTTCATGAGTAGAGTTTGTTGCCTAACAAATAGGTATGTGTAGATTTAGAGATTAGGGTTTGATTGGTGATTTTATGCCACAAATATGGGAGGTTGCTTTTGGATTGATTTTCTTTTTTTAATTTGGGGCCATTGCGACAATCTGTTGTTTTTTGGATCGAGCCAAGTATAGGAGTTGCTACCAAATTTTTTGTAAACTTAAACCAAAGCTAAAAGAAAAGTTAGTGCAAGAATTTTTATATCTGATCGACGGTCATAAGAATCGATGGTGAAGGTTGTTGGAATAACCTAGGATGACTTAGAATTTTAGTGACGATAGGGAATGTTGTCGTTATAGATGCAGTTGTTATTGCTCATTCATTTTGAGTATTTATAACTCGATTCAGATAAGAGTGCCATGTTGGCTGACATGTGCATGCGTATATTAGAAAGTGCCTAGGATAGATTAGAATGGAGGTTTCTGATTTTGGCACAAGTTAAAGATGAATTTTATATCATCAAATATGCTTGGTGTTGGGGTTTGTTGCTTACTCCTTTAGGATTTCGAGGACTAAATCTTTTTAGGGGGAGAGTGTAACAACCCATATTTTTTTATGCTGCACTTAATATTTAAAATTTGAAAATTTAATTGGTCTATTTTATCGATGAGCTAGAAAACTCGATTTTCATAAACCGATTTTTAGGACTCGGAATTATTTCCATTGATTCTGAATGGTCCGAGCGAGCCAAAATGAGTGTAAGCATCGATTTGTTTTGATTGTTTGATTTAGAGTTAAAAGGCCGTGTTTGGTACATAAAATCGAGCAACTCGAAAAGTTAACTTCTATATATTTTGGAATTGGATCCCCAAAATCATTCCAGTGAGTTCAGCATAGTGGTATTGGCTAGGAACACAAGTAAGCACGCCTTGATTGGAGTTCGTGAATTTTCAGGCGTGAATAACATCGGTTGGTTGCCTATAATAGGACCCCTACCCTCATTCATTTGCTCAAACTCTAATTTAACACTAGCCACCATTTTTTTTTCTCTATATCCAATGGACCTCCTCCATTATGACCACCAGAGGAGTTTTCAGGCATCGACTTCAAAAACAATTATGAGCGTTGCGGGAGACAACGTGATTGGATGGTAGGATCACCGTGGATTGTGGCAAGGTGGCTAGAATCTGGATTTAAACTTTGGCGATGTTTGTGGTTCATCCATGGGCTTTGGTCGTTAAGGGAATGCGAGAGTGGCATCGTTGGGTTCGTTAGAGCCTAGCGAGTCTTCGATGAGGTTGCGGTGGTCGGTGGTCACTCCTGGCGGCGAGATGAGCGGAAAAACGAATGACGTCGAGTTAGATTTTCGGCAGACCGAAGTTGTAAACGATAGTGGATTAGGGTTTGAAAGGAATTAGAAATGTAATTAACAATTAATTAACTATTTATTTAGTTAATTAATCATTAAATGATCATAAACTCATATCTCTCTCGCATGAGGTCAGATTCGTATAGTCTTATTGGAGTCATATCGACAATATCTTTGTTTTGGGATTAGATTCGTGGAAATTGAAGCTTGTAGAGTTTCAAGCTAAAATCGAATGTCATTCGATTTTAAATGAAACCAGAATGCGAAAGCGATAACTGGAATTTGATGAGTACAACTCACCTCTTTGAATAAATCAGTATAATATATAATAAATAGATTTTACTATTTATGTTTTTTTGAAATTATTGGCTGATTAGTTAAAATATCCCCTTTGAAAAGCAGTTAGTATTTAAAATTGAAATACAGGAAAATTTGTAGAGAAATTTGGATTTTTTGAAATTGTGATTATTGATTTCCAGTTATATGCCTGCTGTTTTATTTCAATTATAAACTTGCTATATAGATTGTTAATTGGTGAATCTAGATTGTCTAGCACTATTAGTTATGACATTGTTATATGTTTAAAACTTCCCGTATAGCGATAAAAAAATCAATAACAACATTAGTTAAGTACTTTGGTGGCTATTGGCCTCAATTTAGTATTTTGAAATAATATTAATTACCGTTTGGCCTGAAATTGGTTTTTGATTCGGAGAACGATTTTAAATCTAACCTTTGGGTTTTTCGAATTTTTTTTATTTAAGTTGATTTTGAAATTTTCTATTTTACCCCGACCTTTCTATTTGTCTGTTCTAAACCATTTATAAATATTTTAAATTGGTTTAACCCAAGAGCTAACTGGGAAAGCAACTGACGTACCTACCTTACATACCTTTATTTAGTCTTACAAGCTTAACTCATTCATGTCGTCACCACGGTCACAAACGTAATTCAGCTAACCTATGGCGAAACAAAGGTGATGGATAATCTCCAGAAGATCAAGAACGGGGATGGAGGTAGAGTATGAGACCAAGGAGACCTAATATTAATAGTTGGTTGTTGCTATTCTATGGAAAGCGAATAATTGAAGGGTCTATCCAGACTGAAAAAACACCTCCTATTATACTAGGCGCCAATTAATATACTGGCGCCTCGTCTAACTTTGGTCATTGTATCAAATGAAACTTTAATGAATGACTAATTGATTTCTTTTCTTTCAGTCATCGTCTTATCCACCCTCTCGTTAATTAATACCAAAACAGATTATTCCGATATATAAAATAGAAATTCCAAATTGTTTAATACTGTTTAAAAAATTATTTATTTATATTTAATTATTTGAAGTTATTTATCAATATTTTAATATTATAAAAAGTCATTTATTAAAATAATTAATATTATTTGAAGAAAATTAATAATTATTATTTACAAAGATGTTTTGGAATTTATAATACTTATTTATTAATAACCTTTTGGAATTATTAATTATTAATAATGTTTTGGAAGTTAATTATTATTTGTTATAATAATTGTTAAAGATTAACTATTATTGTTTTATCAATAATGTTTGAAATTATTAGTTATTATATTTATAATATTTTAAAGTTATTAATTATTATAGTAATAAAGTGTTTTTGAGTAAAATATTTATTATATTAATGATGTTCTAAAGGAAAATTGATTATGTTACCAGTGTCGTTGAAAAGCTGGGCTTTAGTCGTCAAGGTAAGATGACAGTAGCAGCATTTGATTCATTTGAGCCTGGCAAATCTTCTGTGAGGTTGCGGTGGCATGTGGTAGCTCCTAGTGACGGAGATGGGTGGAAAAATGAATGACGACGAGTTGGGTTTTCAACAGCCTAGAGTTATAAATAATAATGGATTAGGATTTGGAAGGAATTAGCAATGTGATTAACAATTCATTAATTAGTTAGTTAACTAATCATCGAATGATCACAAACCTATACCTCTTTCATACGAGGTCAGATTCGAACGTGTCCGGCCAAGTTGGACTTGTATCGACAATATCGTCACTTTGGAATTTGATTCAAGGAAATTGGAGAATGTACAATTTCAAGCTAAATTCGAAACCAATTTGATTTTAGAAGGAACCAGAAAACGGAAGCGATAGCTGGAATTTTAGTAAGTATAAATCGCCTCCATGGATAGATCAGTATATTATATAGTAGGTAAATTTTACTGCTTGTGTTTGGTTGAAATTATTGGCTGATTGGTAGCGAGGTGTCCAGAATCACCATGGTTGCTTGTGTTAGGATCACCATGGATGGTAGCGAGGTGGCCAGAATCTGGATTTAAACTTTGACGACATTTTTGGTTCACCTATGGACTTTAGTCATTGAGGGAATGCGAGAGTGGCAGCGTTGGATTCGTTAGAGTGTAGAGAGTCTTTGTTGAGGTTGCGGTGGTCGGTGGTCACTCCTGGCGGCGAGATGAGCGGAAAAACGAATAATGTCGAATTAGATTTTTGGCAGGAGTTGTAAACGATAGTGGATTAGGGTTTGGAAGGAATTAGAAATGTAATTGACAATTAATTAACTATTTATTTAGTTAATTAATCATTAAATGATCATAAACTCATATCTCTCTCGTATGAGGTCAGATTCGGATGCGGTTAGTCTCATTGGAGTCATATCGACAATATCTTTGTTTTGGAATTGGATTCGTGGAAATTGGAGCTTGTAGAGTTTCAAGCTAAAATCGAATGTCGTTTGATTTTAAATGAAACGGGAATGCGAAAGCGATAACTAGAATTTGGTGAGTATAACTCACCTCTTTGAGTAAGTCAGTATAATATATAAAAAAATAGATTTTACTATTTATATTTTTTTTGAAATTATTGGCTGATTGGTTAAAATATTCCCTTTGAAAAGCAGTTAGTATTTAAAATTCAAATACAGGAAAATTTGTAGAGAAATCTAGATTTTTTGAAATTATGATTATTGATTTCCAGTTATATGCCTGCTGTTCTATTTCAATTATAACCTTGCTATATAGATTGTTAATTGGTGAATCTAGATTGTCTCGCACTATTAGTTATGACATTATTATATGTTCAAAACTTCCCATATAGCGATAAAAAATCAATAACAACATTAGTTAAGTGCTTTGGTGGCTATTGGCCTCAATTTAGAATTTTAAAATAATATTAATTACCATTTGGCCTGAAATTGGTTTTTGATTCGGAGAACGATTTTAAATCTAACCTTTGGGTTTTTTGAATTATTTCTATTTAAGCAGATTTTGAAATTTTCTGTTTTACCCCAACCTTTCTATCTGTCTTTTCTAAACCATTTATAAATATTTTAAATTGGTTTAACCCAAGGGCTAATTGGGAAAGCAACTAACATAACTACCTTACGTACCTTTATTTAGTCTTACAAGCTAAACTCACTCATCTCGTCACGACAGTCAGAAAGCTAATGCAGCTAACCTATGTCGAAACAAAGGTGATGGATAAGCTCCAGAAGAACAAGAGCGGGGATGGAGGTAGTGTATGAGACCAAGGAGACCTAATATTAATAGTAGGTTGTTGCTATTCTATGGATAGAGAATAATTGATGGGTCTATCTAGATTGAAAAAACACCTCCTATTATACCAGGCGCCAATTAATATACTGGCGCCTCGTCTACCTTTGGTCATTGAATCAAATGAAACTTTAATGAATGACTAATTGATTTCTTTTCTTTCAGTCGTCGTCTTATCCCCCCTCTCGTTAATTAATACCAAAACAGATTATTCCGATATATAAAATAGAAATTCCAAATTGTTTAATACTGTTTAAAAAATTATTTATTTATATTTAATTGTTTGAAGTTATTTATCAATATTTTAATATTATAAAAAGTTATTTATTGAAATAATTAATATTATTTGAAGATAATTAATAATTATTATTTAGAAAGATGTATTGGAATTTATAATAGTTATTTATTGATAACGTTTTGGAATTATTAATAATTAATAATGTTTGGAAGTTAATTATTATTTGTTATAATAATTTTTAAAGATTAACTATTATTATTTTATCAATAATGTTTGAAATTATTAATTATTATATTTATAATGTTTTGAAGTTATTAATTATTATATTAATAAAGTGTTTTTGAGTAAAATGTTTATTTAATTAATGATGTTCTAAAGGAAAATTGATTATGTTACCAGTGTGCTTGAAAAGCTAATTTATTATTTATTTATTATGTTTAAGTTAATCAATTTATTTGATTGATTGTATTTATAAATAATGAATTGATTTATAAAAGGAATCTCATTAATAAAAGAGTTTAAAAATGAAAATAGGGTTTTGGATTTATAAAGGATTTTAAAAAGGCTTTATAAATGATTTTTATAATGGAGTTCTATAAAGGAAAAGAGTTTTATAAATTGTTTTAGAGATTAGTAAAAGTGTTTTATAAATGATTTCGGATATTTAAAGAAGCTTTATGAATGATTTTAGATATATACAAAAAGTTTTACAAATAAAATTAGAGATTTATCAAGATTTTTATAAATGGATGTTCGAATTTTGGTAAAGGAGATGCTCATAAATGAAAAAGATTTATTAAAGAACTTTATAAAAAGAGACTGAGACAGGATTTTCCCAAATTGACTTTCTTAATTTTGGTGGTATGGACTTTCATTCTATGCTTAACACCGAAGGAATAGTGTTTGGGATTATCCTTATCTTCGTTTTCTTTTTAGACAATATTTGTTTAATCCTTTTGATATGATTTTGAAACATGAAATCTTTCATGTTTTGAGAATACACTTTTAATGTTGAAATAAGTATATGAATGCATTTTCAAAGTAGTGAAAGTGTAGTGTTTTTGTGAATTTACTTATAACGTAGAGATAAGTATATAAATGTTTTTCCAAGTATTGAAAGGAGCATAAAGTGTCTATGAATATAATTTTGTAAAAGTAATTTGATACAGGTATTTACAAAGTTAATTTAATTAATGAAAGGATTAATTAAAGAGGTTAGTGGTGGCTTATGCGCTTAACCATTCTATTTTCCCTATGGAAATAAATCCCGGATTTGATTGTAGTTTTATTTGATATTTAAAAAATCAACCATCAAACATGGCAAGTTATAAGCTATCGTTGTCGGTTCGAAGGGACTGGGATCGGATATGTTATCCGAAAAAACCGCTTTGAACCTGTATAAGCGCTTGAATGGATGATATCCTAAAGATGAATTTTTCGAAGATGGAGTTCTTTGAAATGCAAGGGTTACTTGTTACTAATTCTGAAGGTGTTTTCAAAATGGATGTAATAGAAGTAGTGCCTTTGGTTTCGTTCAGACCCAGAACGAACTTATATGGATGAATGCTGGCATTGCATTTCTGCTTGGAGGGCAACGTTAGTATTCCAATTGGTAATTGCTAGGAGGAATAAGGTAATCTTACCTCATGAGCCTCACACCCAGTTAATGACTAAAGTAGGGACATGCGGTAGGGCTAAGTAATTTGCTCCCATTAGGGTGTGATCATAACCTAATCTAGAGCAATACCTATGATTTTATGTATGCTTCAGGCCTGGTATGGTTATTTGGTCCTAACTAATGGGTGATCATATTCGACGCTATCTAGTAAAGGGTAGGCTAGTCCTAAGTAGCTGAGGTGTAATGTGTTGTGGCCTCTAGTACATTTTATCTAGAGGTATACTGATTTGATGGGTAGGCCCTTATCCTTTCATAATTGGTACCCATTTTCCAATACGAGCCTTCGGACTTGATTGTATACCTATTATGCTAGAACTTAATTAATGTAACAATTTCGGCTATGATTCAATATTCATTTTAACCTTAGACAATATTATAATATAAGAGGATTCCCTATAGAAATGTTTTGGTTATTGTATGGTAAAAACTCATCCGTATTTATGTGCAGCATGGTCTTATGAGATACCTTTATTTTCAAAGAATTTTATAAATATAGTACCCGATATGATTTGATAGAGTTTTCTAATGCTTGTTTACCAGACGCATCCGGGCATTATTTTTGTATAATGCTCGGTGTTATTCGAGCTTTTAACAAAACAGAATTCAAAGAAAGTTAGAACAACTATGTCGAGTTAGAGCAGCTCAAGAGCCAACCAAAAGGACTAGAATAACCAACCATGAAAGGTTGGAGAAAAACAAAACAGCAATATGCTAAGGTAATGGATCGCCCGATGGGTCGTTACAGATCCATAAGGATCGTCTGTAGATCCTCCAATCCTCTTGCACCATGATACAATGCTAGTTTGATGGAATGATTGCTAAGATGAATGGAATTCCAAGCTAGTTAGATTGAGAAGTGAGCATTTGTCTGGTTCAGTCTGCGGTCTAGTGCAACTAGTGTATGGATCATCATCAAAACAAGGCGATGAGCTATGAAATTACGTGGAAACACCTACACGAGACAACAAATGCAATCCAAAAGGCAGTGTCCAAAAATCCACTAAGTACATGGATTGCTAGCGATCCATGCACTATGGCTCACTAGCGATCCGTAAGATCGTGTTATACTGCCATGAAATTTAAGGAAGAATGAAGGAATCCCTAGCAATTGGATCGTCAACAACCCAAAAAATATGGATCGCTAGCAATCCATCACCTATGGATCCCAAGCGATCCATCAGATTGGCTCGGATGGTTATGAAATTTTCAGTGCAACTTCGTATTTCCAATTGCAAGCTTCTAGTGAGTCAGCCTAGCCAATAGTTCTCCAATCCCTATAAATACGAACCTACCGGCAACATAAATGAGATTTTCTGGACTAGCTGCTGAAACACTGCAGAAAACCACTCTTAACTCTGCTCCTCCCACACTATAGTCATCTAAAGGGTTCATTGTGATTCTCCAGTAAATTGTAACACTAGTGACATGATCTAAACTACAGAATTCAACCGCATTGTAGTCATACTTCTAATTGCAGTTAGTCAATAAGAAAAGTTATAAAGTGGACGTAGGCTTCTAACAGTCGAACCACTATAAAAATCTCTTGTTCATTTACTTTCTCTGCGATTTACTATAGTTTTTTTCTACTTTATTTTCCTTGATAAACAAGACTGGTGCTTTCATATTCTATCCAGGGTGTTGATCAATTTTTTTGTGTTAACATTTTTGTGCTTTCACTGAGAACCCAACTCAGGCAAAAATCTAGCAATCTACTTTGGATCGGATAAGTTCATAAGTTAGACACTTAATCTCTATTTGAAAGATCTGCTGCTAAGAATCAATGGCTCTAGGATGAAAGAGAATAAATTTTGGAAGATCCATAGGGGTGGTAATTGCCGGAGAAGAGATGAATCATCAACAAATCGAAGTAAATGGCGCCGACATAGGAGATCGAGTGTCATGATCCTCTAATCAATGTGAAGTTATTACTAGAGATGAAATGAATAAAATGGTTAACGAAATCAATCACAAAATGGAAAGCAGACAGAGAGCTCTTATGGACAAGCTTAATGCCCTCATGACTTTACAATCGCATCCTGCTTCAAGAACCATGGCAGAACCCATGGCTGTCGCAGAATAAGAAAACTCTTTTGTTTCGAGCCTAAATAGAAGGAAGGGAAGCAGTCACAGAAAGGAGTGATAGCTGGATCCACAGGAATCTACGTAGAAGGAAACATAAGCACTCCACCGAACGTGAGGCAACCAGCTACGAACTTAAATCTAGGAGCGAAGAACCCATAGGAGGATATAGCTATGGACATCTCTAATTCAGAAGATTAAGAGCAACTCAATGACGACAAGTTGGAAGGAAATGCCAATGCATTCGATAATGCTAGGGAGATCCAAACTGCCCTAATCAGGCTAACCGCAAGCCAACGGAACCCCAAGGGAGTAGCTCTCCCAAAGAAATAGAGCCTAGGTTTCAGCCCGCTTACTTAGATCGTTTGCAAAGACATACACTCGGTGTAGTTAATGACAGCCAACCCTCGAATTACTAGACATCTGAGGCGTACGTCGTGGACATGGTCAAGCGATTAATGGATGAGAGCAAGAATAGAAGGATGGTGAATGGCTGCTCCAAGTCAGACTCCTTTCACTGGTGAGATTATGAATGAGCGTTACCAAGAAAAGTTCACTGTGCCAACTATTTTTTTATATGACGGAATGAGAGACCAGAAACCCCATTTATATAAGTACAGTTGGTACATAAATGGAATGAATGCTTCGGATGTCGTTCGATGTAGGTGTCTCTTAACTTTTCTGGATGGAATTGCTTACATGTAGTTCACTAGACTTCCACCAAGGTCCATCTCCACTTTCGATCAACTAGTAACTAGATTCCTTGATCAATTCGGACTTCACACGGTGCAGCCTAAAGATGTGACGTCCTTCTCTAGTCTATTCAAGGGATGAATGAACCTCTGAAGTCTTTCATGAATTGGTTGAATACCGCGGTGATAGAAGTAAGCAATCCGAAAGAAGATATGGTTTTTATAGCCATGGTCTGCGCCATCCACCCCAAAAATGAGTTCGAAAAATGGATCAAAATGAAACAACCTACCATAGGAAGGAATTCAACTATAAGGCGAGTCAATACTTGAGATTGGAAGAGGTGCAAGGGTTAGAAAGGAAATCTACTAGCTTACAACAAGTGAACGTGGGTAGAATGGCATGGCGATGAACCAGGGCATAAACACCTCCGGGATCGTAGAAGGAAGTATGGGAAAAGACGGAAACCTAGAAAGCAAAAATCAGAATTCCAACAAACGAAATGGTAACAATATATGGATTAAAGGCTTTAGGCCCGAAGATTGCACCCCGCTCAATGATACTTTGGAAAACATATATCTCACAACACAAGGGACAAAGGAGTACAAAACCCCTTAATAAGGAAGCAACTGAAGAGTAAAAGGGTTTCGGGAAGTACCGCCACTTCCACAAAGCGCATGGCCATAACATAAACGAGTGTCGTCACCTAAAGTACTTGATTGAGGAGCTTATTCTGGAAAACAACGTTCAGCAATACATGAGAAAATCACAAAACCTTGAACAACCCGTAGCTCACCAAGCTCCTAGGGATTGAGGAAACCAAGTTGGAACCAGCAAAAAGGGATCTAAAGCTGACCATAGACTCATCATTAGAATGATATATAGAGGATCTCATCCCGCACAGAAGATTTGGGGAGAAATAGAGCAGTATGGAAGCTTATTAAAACATGCTCTGAAGGATCCGTGGCTCGTGATCGAAGTTGAAGCCTCTGCCAAGCAACAAAGAACTCTGAACAACGATATAATATTCCAAAATAGAGACATTAAAGGGATTGAAGCTCCAATTCTCGATCCCATGATCGTGACAGTAGGGATCGGGCCTACCATGATCCGATGAGTATTGGTTGGTAGTGGCAGTTTTGTGAATATCTTTTTCAAACGCACCTTTAATCAAATGAAGATCAACATGAAAGACATATCTCCCTGCCAAATAAAAATTCAATGATTCACCAGTGAACCAAAACAACCCATCGAAACGATTGATTTACCTATAGAACTTGGAGAAAACGACCGAACAGTCACCCTCGTCTAAACTTTCGTGATCGTCGATGAAGTTTCCGCATACAATGCCTTCTTAGGACAACCCGCACTATAGATTTCAGAGTTGCTTTAGCCCAATGGTGGCTTAGCATGAAATTTCCAATGGAGAGTGGAGTTGGAGTGATCAAAGGAGACCAAAGTGTCGCCACGGAGTGTCATATCATAGAACTGTGTGAATCCAAAAGAAAAGAATAGGGGAAGAATGTGGGGAGAACTCTTCACATTCGCGAACCTTTCGAATAGAAACTATAGAAACACCTCAGGATTGGGGACCATGGCCGATTCGAAAAGGCTTTGGAGCCTAGAAAGAAGAGTTCAGGGGAGGATCGGGTAGCACCGACAGAATTGAGAGTGTCTGTCCTAGTCGACATGGATGACCCAATGCGGGTCTTGAAAATTGGGTCGCAGCTTGGAAAAAAGATACGAATGGAACTCACTAAATTTATTCATGCCAACTTGGATGTGTTTGCTTGGAAACATTTTGATATGTGTGGGGTATCATCGGAAATTGCATGTCAAGCACTCAACATCGGTCCTAAGTATACACTGGTAAAGCAGAAGAGACGCAGCTTGGGCCCCGAATGGTCCAAGGCGCTGAGAGAAGAAGCAGACCAGCCGATGGCCAATGGTTTTATCCACGATGCGACCTGCCCTAAATGGGTATCCAACCCGGTTTTGGTCAAGAAGTCCAATGGTAAATGGCGAACCTGTATCAACTACTCGGACTTAAACAAAGCTTCCCCGAAAGATAGCTTTCCCCCGCCCAGAATTGACCAGCTTGTAGATGGGCCTACTTGACATGAATTTCTATCATTTATGGACGCATACTCAGGATACAACCAGATCCTAATGCACAAACCTGATCAGGTAAACACCAGCTTCATCGCCGATCTAGGATAATACTGCTATAGGGTAATGCCATTTGATTCAAAGAATGTTGGGGTGTAGGATCTAGATTAACCCTAGAGGGGGTGAATAGGGTTATAGCAAATTTTCTCGAATTAAACACAAAAACAAACTGCAGAGAAATAAATATGCTGAAAAGTAAATCACACACAAAATTTACCTAGCTTCGGCAACCCCTGCCTACTGCTGCATTCCCAGATTTCTATTAGAATTAAACAGTCTCCCGCTTACAAACACTCTTGCAGACTCTCACACCCTGCTACCGCCTATAGAGTTTTGCAAACTCGCACACCCTGCTCACTGAACTAATTCTAACTAGACAATCTGACACTACCTAAAACCTAGGTGGTGATTTACCAAGACTTGATTCGAAAAGAACAGATAAAAATAAAACTAATAAAAAAACCTCTTAATAAAAATAAACCCTAAAAATAAACTAAAGCCCTTATTGCGAAAATAAACTAAAGCCCCTTATAATAGAACAAGGCCGGCCCAATTCGTCTGCCCGTTCTTTTTCTTTTGCTATTGAAAAATTGCAGCCTTGCTTTCTTTGCCCTCTGAAATTAGGGCTTTGTTCCCTTGCGAAAATTAGGGCTTTCTTCAAATTCGATTCTCTGGTTTGTGTTGCTCTTGCTCGCTGCTTCTTTGATGATCGATTCTCTGGTTGCTTTACTTGCGCTTGTTCCCAGCTACTCCTCTGTCGATCGTTTTGTGAAATTAGGGCTTGGTTGCTTCAAAACGATCGAATCTGATTTTTCTTCTGGTATGTTATTTGTTGCTTTCTAGATTGATTGCTTGGATTCGATTGTTCTTTTTTTTTTGCAGACCGCCTATGATATGATTTTGGGTGTGAATTTATATGAATTCGACACTTTCCTAATTCTTGCTTTCCTGACTTGATGCGCACGGCTTTGATTGTGCAGCGTTCGATTTTTCTTGAGTCATACGAAAAAACTTTCCTCTTTTGGTTTTTGACTTTTTAAAAGATATGCACTTGAATTATTACTTGGTCATCTCTGCACTGTTGATTAGTTGGTCTGCATTTTTAATCTTCTGTTATCTTCTGCTTTGACTTCGAACTAGTCTTCTTGTCTTTGATACATTGATGTCTCAGCTTCAATTACTGTCTTCATTGTATATTGGTTTGTTGAATTCGATACTGGTCTCTATTCATGTTGGCACAGGATTTTGCTGCAATCTTCACTTCGAGTTACATACTCCTTGCAGTCTATTTGATCACTGCAGTTGCATTCACTTTAACTTGTTGTTGCCAGTTTGCCTTGTATCACTGCAAAACCGCATGTTATATTTCTTGATGATTGTATTGGTGTCACTGGTCCTTACATCCATTCTGGTTGTTACTGCATTCATATTGTTGTGCACTGATTCTTGATAGCTTGCATGATGCATTTCTTTGTTTCATTTGACTTGACTTGATGCTGGTTTGAGGCTGTGCTTGCATGTGTACCACTGATCATATGTTATTGTCATAAACCTGATGGAATTTGATCATTGCTTTTGCTCTTTGGTCTGCATTGTGTATATTCATGATGCTTTAATTTTCATTTGACTTCACTTGTGTATACTGTGTCATTTGAGTTGCTGTGTTGATCTTGTCACTATATCATGTTCGATACAGTTTGCATTTCAGTTGTTTGGTTGACGCACTTGAACTATACATTCGAGTCTGCACTCATCTTTACTACTGAACTATTTACTGACTTGTAGGGTTCATTAGTTCATTTGATATGTTGTTGATTCATGTAGCTGTTTGTCGACTATCTCTTTGAGTTGAACTTTGATGGTGCTTGAGTCTCGTTCCTGGTTAAGTTCATTGCTGAGTTGTTTCACTGGTGCATTGCCTTTGTGGTCTACACTTGCATTGAGCACTTTGTTATCTGGATGCATTCTGTTGTTCATTGCTTGGTCTCTGTTGCCTTGAATTTCTGGTTGGTGCATTGCCACACTGTACATATGAACTTGGTCTCTGATCTTTTGGTCATGTTGCCTTCAGTTGCTTGTATATATGTTTCATGTGCTTGTCGAATTTGTACTTGTGTTGCTCACCATGTTGCATTGTTCTTCACCTCTCTTGTATCATTGGTGTTCCTGTGTTCATGCTTGTGACATTCATGTTGCAACTGGTTTGGACCTGATTTTGTTTTAGCATACTTGGTGGTCATTTTGTACTTCTGGTCTTTGTTTGGTTCTTGATCATTTCATGTTGATTTTTGAAATTTCACTTGAGTTGAATCCAGTTTCAAAAATCGGGTTTGACCTTGTGCTCGTGACGAAATTTTAAATATATTGCTCCTGAGTTGAACCTGTCTTTATATTTGGGTTTGACCTTGTGCTCACCTGTCCCTGTAGCATTATCAAGTGTATATCGGTGTGCAAGGCCTTATGGCATGTACAGTGATACACTGTGCATGTCACATTGTTCGTGTATGATGAATTCAAATGTAAATGATGACGAACAACCCAAATAACTGAGGCAAATAATATTTTCAAAAATCCATATTTTATTTTATATTGCAAAAATATTTCTTTTTCAATTTTACTGCGTTAGTGAACATTTTTGCAGATTGCTCAGATGCTGGATTCTAACTGGAATGAAGTTGAAGATAAACTACGAGTGTGAGTGATATGTAGTGAGGTATTTACGTAAATTGAATTGTGATGTAATTAGAATCAAAATTGTATATGTATAGTAAGAGCTTGAATTTGTACTATTCAAAATTGTAATAAATATTTGTTTGAATAAAATTTCTGTTTGAATTCAAATTCTGTGTAATTTATTTTATTCAACAAATATTTATTTAATCTATGAAAAATAAAATAGTACATTAACAAATACATTTGAACGAATGTATATATGTTTATTATCATCAAACAAAAATCATATAAGCACATATTCAACATGGGGCACCATATCAAAAATTAGTAAATGCCATGTCCAAGCGTCAGATTGGAAAAACCATGGAAGTCTATGTGGATGACATGTTAGTTAAATCGTGAATAGCTACCAACCAGTTGGATAATCTCGCCAAAAAGTTTGAAATACCCTGAAAATATAGGATGAAGTCGAATCCACTCAATTGTCACTTTGAGTAGCCTTAGGAAAGTTCTTGGGATTCATAGTGAGTGCCAGAGGCATTGAAGCAAATCCTGAGCAAATTACCGCCCTACGAGAAGTCGAAGCGCCAAAGACAAGAAGGAGTTACCAAGATTGAATGGGAAAGACACAACGCTAAGCCGGTTAATCTCAAAATCCACCAAAAAAATGTATACCATTCTTTGATGCACCAGAGAAAGGAAATAAGAACTTCGAATGGAATGAGGTCTGTCAAACCATGTTTGAAGAGTTGCTGCGACATATGGAAACCCCGTCGATCCTATCAAAGCTAGTAGACGGAGAGGACTTGTTCATCTACTTGGCAGTCTTACCTCACGCATTAAGTGCTGCTCTTGTATGTGAAGAAGCTAGGATCCATTGATCTTTATACTACATTAGTAAATCGTTCACTAGAGCTGAGAAAAATTATCCAAAATGGGAAAAGCTATTGTATTGTCTCTTGATCGCATCCAGGAAGTTATGGCCGTATTTCCAAGCACACCCGATCAAAGTATTGCCTGACCAACCCTTAAAGCAAGTATTGTACCGCCCCAAGACTTTCGGGTGGCTCATTAGATGGAATATCGAATTGAGTCAATATGAAATCACTTACCATCCTTGAAGGGCAATCAACAAGCAAGTGTTGGAACAAATTTACCATACTAGACGATAAAAAAGAAATTGCATCGGAAGTGGAAACATGATGAAAGCTCTTCGTCGATGGCGCATCTAATAATTTCATGCCGGGGGTAGGGGTACTGTTTGAGAGTCTTGAAGGACGAGCCGTTTGCTACGTCTTATGATTAAAATTCCCAACGATAAATAACGAAGTAGCATATGAGGCATTGATAGGTGGGATAAAATTTATTAAAGAGCTTGAGATAAATCCATACACATCTATAGCGATTCTCAATTAGTCGTTTATCGGGTGAAAGGTGAATACCAGGCTCGAGGGGAGAACTTTACCCTGTATCTATAAAGTGCAGGAGTTATTGAACGACATCGAACATTACACCATAACTGACAACTCGAGCAAGCAGAACATGAAAGATTACTACCTGGCTAAACTGGCCAGTTCTGGGGATGCTCAACCATTGGGGTTAGTCATAATTGAAACCCTGACCACTCCAAGCATAAACGAAATGGATGTCAACTGGATTTTTGTGACCACCAAAGAACCAGAAACGTGGGTGATGCCAATCAAAGACTAATTTCTTATAGAAAATCTTCTTGTAGATAGGAATCAGTGGAAAAAGCTTCTTCGGAAGGCACCGTGATTTATAATACAGGATAGGACGCCTTGCAAGAGGGGGTTCTGTGGCCCCTTGCTCAGATGTGTGATCGATGATGAAGCTTAAAGGATCCTCAGAGATGTTCACAAAGGCGACTTCGGAGACCATACCGAGGGTCAAACCCTTGCAAAGAAAATCCTCCGATATGGGTATTTCTAGCCAATAGTAAATTGCAATGCAGTAGATTATGCTAGACAGTGCAACTGGTGCCAAAGATTTAACAAGATCAAAAGAACTTCCTCAACAGAGCTAATGCAGATGGTCAGCCCATGGTCGTTCTCAATATGGGGAATTGATCTGATTGGCATATTACCTATAGCTAAAGAAGGGATTAAATATGCTATAGTTATCGCTGACTATTTCACCAAATGGGTCGAAGCGGAACCACTGGTCACCATTACCACAAAGAAAGTCAATAACGTTGTCAGTAAAAATATTATTTGTAGGTTTGGTGTGTCGTAGAAAATCATCACTGATAACGGGTCCCAATTCGAAAGCGTCTAGTTCAAAGACTTTTGTAAACGCTTCCAAATCGAGAAAAGCTTTTCTTCAGTCGCTCAACCGTAGGTAAACGGGCAAGTGGAAGCAATAAACAAGATGATCAAGTCCACCATCAAACAATGGCTAATTAAAGCAAAAGGGAATTGGGTTGATGAACTTCCACTTGCGTTATGGGATTATAGAATAACACACAAAGCAGCAAATAGGCATACCCTGTTCGCTTTGGCATATGGTTCAGAAGCAATGATCCTCATCGAAATGGAAATCCCCTCTCATCCAGGGCAGAATTTCAATCAGAGGAAAAACGAGAAGTCCAACTCGAGTTGATCGACGAGAAGAGGGTGGAAGTCGAGATAAGGACCGCTGCTCGCCAAAAAAGGGTCGTACGATACTTCAACTCCAAATTTCATAACCGAACCTTCGAAGTGGAAGACCCCGTCCTCAAACCAGTCTATCTCGTACCGAGAACCTTTAGACCAAACTGGAAGGGGCCATATGCGATTAGTCAAAAACTAGGGATGAGACATTCAAACTGACAACCGTTGACAGAATCCAAATTCCCCGGGCATGGAACAGTGAATCGCTGCGTCGTTACTTTTTATGAAACTATCTTATGTACTTCTTATTTTCAGCAAATAAGCCATCCTGAAATACCGAAGGTGTTGTAAATAGGCAGAATTTGCCTAAATTTTCTTAATAAAATAGCTTTTCTTTCTGAACGAATAAAATTGTGTTTATAAAAGTAACCTGCCTAGTCAACGGGGTCAAATCGGCTCAAAACCATCTAATCACTGCTTGAGATAATGGAACCATTCAAGTATGCCCCACTTACCCGTCGGGTCGAGGAAGCAAATCGACCCAAACAGTAGGATCGACGAAACCCAATCCCCACATTCTAAGAACCGGTGTTGCTCCGGCGACGCCGGGAAGGCCCAAATGACAACCGCCAATTCCGTAAACTGCGCATTACGTCTTGGATTGTGGAATCACATCCATGCGAGCACAGCCTTAAATGCCGCCTATTCCCATAAGCCGCGCATTACTTTTTAAGCTATGGAATCAGGTTCTCGAAGCATGAACTCCTCACATTGGTCGAAGATTGGTAACACCGAGGAGTTCCAAACCATTCTGGACCGGCGAGTTATATCGATCCCAAAAGTCGCACATCTCATAAGCCATGCACACTCCTAAAAGTTGCACATTTCATAAGTTGTGCATACTATTAAGTACCGGTATTGCCTCAAAAATGCCGGGAAACTCATCCATTGCAAGGATAACAAGAACCAACCCACTTCCACCATCGGGAGTAATGGGTATGAGTCCAAAAATATCAAACAACTAAGGGTCAGCAGAGAATTCCAATTGTTAGCCGACAATATATTTGAAATCATCCGTCTAATTCGCAAGTTCCTGAAGATAGAAACCACAAAAAGGTCCAATTATAGACATAAAAAATCATTTGGACCAATCGGTCATTTGTCAAGTGTTCGAAGTAAACAGCCACGTGAATTGGAGGGCGAACACCAATGCTGAAATAAAAAAATTACTCAAAAACAAAAAACAAGTACTTCACAGTTTTGTTACTCCAAACAAAGAATTTTAATGGTAATTACTAGACTAGATAAAAACAATATATAAAATTGACATAAGTGCATGAAATGCAGATAAGTAGACAAGTATAGTTACAATCAAAATGTTAACATTGTATTACTTATAGCATTTTCCATACAAAGTCAGAAATGTGAGGACCATACACACACAATATTAGCTAGCAAAAAACATACAGATGTTACAACAACCAAATCAATAAGTGTAGACTCTGCACTTGAACAAAACATGTACCAAACAAAATGAAATGCCCCAAAAATTGGCCCCACTACTATCCGGACCTGTCAATGCCTCTTTCCACTGCTCCTTTTCCCACCTTTAGTTAAAAGTTTTATCTGTTAGTTCGTGAGATGATGGTTTTGATGACAACAATCTTATAATAGATTATAAAATATAAATACTAACATTATAAGTTTAGATATATATATGTATATGCAGAATTTAACCATGTAGGTACTAAGAATGAAGACTGTACAGTATAGAGATTCAAGATATCAAGATAGAAGACTCATGAGTATCAAGATTATCAAGAGTTAAAGATTTCAAGGATAAGTATTATTATTATTAGGAATTTTTGTTAAAACTCGTAGAAAAGCACTGGCATCTTAAAATTCAATTTATTCGTGGAATGGAATCCACTTCGAGCCCGTTAAAGGGATGGAACCCTAAGTAGGATGGAACCTACGAAAATCTAGTGGGACATTGTTTTGCATCCACTATTTTTAATTCAAATGATTTTACAAAATTATCTTGTTTTCAAAATGATTTCAAAACTTTCCTTTTAAATGATTCAAAACCCTCGATCCTGATTTTAAATAATTTTAGCCTCAGAAACATCTTTATTTTCAAAGTCAAATTACTCCTGATTTTAAACTATCTTTTTTAATAATATATTTAACTTTTAAATATATATACTTAGATTTAAATATAAAATTATGGTTAAATTATATATATATTATTCTTTATTAACACTATTCACCCCCCCCCTCTAGTGTTAATCTTAGCCTTAAGATTCGTAATCCGCATTTCTCACAATTGGTATCAAAGCAAGGTTTTCAGAGTTTCATAATCTGATTTTTGAAAAGTTTTTAAAATGGCTATATTCATTAATACTAATTTAGAAGTATTTAAATCATCATTGTTTCATAAGTCTGCATATAATCAATATTCAAATTCAAGTTATCTACCAAAATTTTTGATGTGCAGGAATCATGCATTATGGGTGTTGAGGAATCAATCCACGACGGACAAATTGTGCAGATCAGAAAGAACAAATGGATATTTGATAGTGGATGTTCTAGACACATGACTGGCAATCCAGATATACTGAATGATATAATATATAAAGACGGAGTGCTGGTTAACTTTGGAGACAATTCAAAAGGATATGTGATTGACATCGGCAAAATCGGTAATTCTGAAACTCCTACTATTACTAATGTTCTGCTAGTTAAGAATCTGAAACATAATCTGCTAAGTATAAGTCAACTATGCGATAAAGGTTATAAAATTAAATTTGAAAAAGATAAATGTCACATTGAAGATAATAATTCAACCATTATATTTGAGGGAGTCAGGAAAAAGAATATATATATATTCTTAGTATGAAAGTTTCAATTGATAACCTGTATCTGTTGGCAAATACAAGTGACCCTTGAATTTGGCACAAGAGATTTGGGCATTTGAATTTCAAACTCTTATCTAGACTGTCAAAACATGATCTAATAAGAGGCCTCCCTAATATGAATTTTAAAGTAGATAGTTTATGTGATGCTTGTCAACTTAAAAAAATTCTTTTAAGTTAAAAGATATGATTTCAACTTCAAAACCTCTTGAATTACTTCATCTTGATTTATTTGGTCCATCTCAAATTTTATCAATAAATCATAGTAAATATGTCTTTGTAATTGTAGATGATTATTCTAGATTTACATAGACAGTATTTTTGAAACATAAAAGTGATACTTTTGAATGTTTTAAGACATTTTCAAAAAGAATTCAAAATCAATTTTCCTTAAAAATTATAACTATTTGAAGTGATCATGGTAGTGAATTTGAAAATGAAAAGTTTGAGGAATTCTGCAATAAAAAGGGAATAACTCACAATTTTTCATTTTCGAGAACTCCACAACAAAACGGAGTAGTAGAACGTAAAAATAGGATGATTCAAGAGTGTGCGAGAACTATGCTTACAGATTGTAATTTACCAAAGAATTTTTAGACAGAAGCAGTTGCTACCGCCTGTTATATTTTGAATAGAACTTTAATTAGACCTCTAACTGATAAGACATGTTATGAACTTCTTTATTCAAAGAAACTTAAGGTATCTTATTCAAAAATTTTGGAAGTAAATGCTTTATTTTAAATACAAAAGATAATTTAGATAAATTTGATCCTAAATCCGATAAAGGTACCTTCATCAGATATTCTAATAGAAGTAAAGCATACATAGTGTTTAATTTAAAAACTATTACCATTGAAGAAACAATGCATGTATCATTTGATGAAAATTTCAAAATTTTTGAAGATACAAATGATGAAGAGGATTTAATCACTCAAAATCAAGAACCTATTGAAACTAATAATGAAATTAATCATCCTAATAGAAGGACAAAACTTTTAAAAGATCATCCTACAGAAAATATACTGGGAGATATGTAATCTGTTGTTAAAACTAGAAATCAACTCAGTCAAATGAGTAATGTAGCTTTTATATCAACTATTGAACCCAAAAATCCAAAAGAAGCATCAACTGATGATTCATGGATTTTGGCCATGCAAGAAGAATTAAATCAATTTACTAGAAATGATGTTTGGAAACTTGTTCCTAGACCAGAAAATAAAACTATAATTGAAATTAAATGGGTTTATAAAAATAAAATGAATGAACAAGGAGAGGTAGTTAGAAATAAAGCTCAATTAGTCGCTCAAGGTTATTGTCAAGAAGAAGGAATAAATTTTGATGAAACCTTTGCTCCCGTAGCAAGATTAGAAGCCATTAGGATTCTACTTGCTTTCACAAATTATTTCAAATGTATGTTAAATGTGCCTTTTTAAATGGATTTGTAAAAGAAGAAGTATATGTCGAACAACCACCACTTTTTGAAAATGATAAATTACCAAATCATGTTTACAAACTTAAAAAAGCATTATATGGTCTAAAACAAGCTCCTAGAGCCTGGTTTGATAGACTAAGATCTTATTTATTGCAATCTAATTTTGAAATTGGTAAAGTAGATAATACTCTTTTTATTAAAAGAAATAAAAATGAAATTCAACTAGTACAAGTTTACGTAGATGATATCATTTTTAGTTCAACTAATTTTGAAATGAATAAAGAATTTTCTAAAATAATGAAAAAAGAATTTGAGATGAGTCATATGGATGAATTAAATTTCTTTTTAGGATTACAAATAAAACAATTAGATAATGGTATCTTTATTAGTCAAGAAAAATATGCTAAAGACCTAATTAGTAAATTTGGTTTGACTACTGCGAGTGGAAAACCCACTCCCATGGCAACCATTGAGTACCTTAGTAAAGAAGATCTCTCGAAAGATGTAGATCAAAAACTATATAGAGGAATGATTAGATCACTACTCTATATTACTGCCAGTAGACCAGATATCATGCATAGTGTTTGTCTCTGTGCCAGATATCAATCCCAACCTAAAGAGACTCGCTTAAAAGCCGTAAAACGAATCATAAGATATGTTAAACACACGTTTGATTATGGTTTATTCTAACCTAAAAATGATTCTTTTGACTTAATATCTTACTGTGATGCTGACTATGCTGGTTGCAAATCAGACCGAAAAACTACAAGTGGGACTTGTCATTTTTTAGGGCATTCTCTGATTTCTTGGCTTAGTAAAAAGCAAAACACAGTTTCTTTATCAACAACTGAAGCATAATATATTTCTGCTGCTTTGGCTTATTCTCAAGTAATATATATGCAACAAACCTTAAAAGATTTAGGTTTAAATTTTCCAAAATCACCAATTTATTGTGACAACACGAGTGCGATAAATTTATCCAAAAATACTACTCAACATACTCGAACTAAACATATTGACATCAGACATCATTTTCTCAAAGATAATATAAGTAAGGAAGTAGTCACTCTCGATTATATCAATTCTGAGAATCAAATTGCTGATATCTTAACAAAATCCTTAAACGAATCAATATTTACTAAATTAGGAAGAGAATTAGGTATTTGTTCTATAACTGAAATATAAAATATAAATAACAAGTATAATTAAGAATTAATATTAAAAAAATTCAAAAAGTTAAAATAAAAAGGACCATGTCGACATCCCCATATACCCATGTCAACATGCAACGTTTTTAAATTTTGAAATATTTCCCACCAAAATTCAAAAGATTTAGTTATATATTCTTCTCTATTTCGAATTTTTGTTCATTCTCTCTATTTTCTCTTTAATGTATCCTCTCAAATAAATAAACAAACGGCCTCCTCTTCCAAATCAAACATGAAATCAACCTTTTCATTCCCCTCTCCTACGTCGGATCCATTTCAACGTACTATTCTCGCTTGTGTGACTAAAATGGAGGAATCTATGAAGGATGTTTTTCAGATGTTGACTGAAATTCAAGTGACTCAACTTCGTATGGCAAAGGAACAGGAAAAGCAAGGCAAGATTCTTAGGAATTTGCAAAAATTCCTAGTGGATAACCAAGCCAACCCTATCTTGATTGATGAAGAATCTTCACTCAATCAAGAACAAGAGGCCAACGAGGAAGAAGAAGAAGAAAAACCCATGGAAGAAGCGCACGAGGAGGAGGATGACCAAGTCGTGTGTGTTGGAGAAGTGTTTTTTGACAAGAATGGGAATCTTGTCGAACAACGTGGAAACTTCTGTTTCAACTATCCAAACTGTTCGATTCATAGATCTCCTATGTTTAATAACACACAATAGTTTCTTTTCTTTCTTCTCTATTGTTGTTTGTGTTTCTTTATGTTTTCTAAACGTTCATGTATATACAACTTCATACGTAATAAAAAACTCATGTTCTTATATATGTTTTAATTATAAATACTATCGTGAATTTTTACTTAGGATAGTTGATAGTTTAGGACTATGTTTTAGTATTAGATTTAAGTAATGATTACTTATGATAACACTATCATGATAATCACATGTCATAGAGTATTAGTTTTAGGGAAGTTATATAGTTTGGAGTCATATAGTTATATAGTTTGGAGTCATATAGTAATATAGTTTGGAGTTATAAGGTTTACATTTAGTTTTTGTTGATGACAAAGGGGGAGAAATATAAAATAGGGAAGTTAGGCATAGATTAAGGGGGAGTTATTAGTTTTAGGGGGAGTTATTAGGATAGAAATGATATTTTATAAAAAAGGTTGTCATCATCAAAAAGGGGGAGATTATTAGTCCGTGAGATGATGGTTTTGATGACAACAACCTTAGAATAGATTATAAAATATAAATACTAACATTATAAGTTTATATATATATATATATATATATATATATATATGTATGTATATGCAGAATTTAACCATGCAGGTACTAAGAATGAAGACTGTACAGTATAGAGATTCAAGATATCAAGATAAAAGACTCATGAGTATCAAAATTATTAAGAGTTAAAGATTTCAAGGATAAGTATTTTTACTATTATTATTAGGAATTTTTGTTAAAACTCGTAGAAAAGCACTGGCATCTTAAAATCCAATTTATTCGTGGAATGGAATCCACTTCGAGCCCGTTAAAGGGATGAGACCCTAAGTAGGATGGAACCTACGAAAATCTGGTGGGACATTGTTTTGTATCCACTAATTTTAATTCAAATGATTTTACAAAATTATCTTGTTTTCAAAATGATTTCAAAACTTTCCTTTTAAAAGATTCAAAACCCTCGATCCTGATTTTAAATAATTTTAGCCTTAAAAACATCTTTATTTTCAAAGTCAAATTACTCCTGATTTTAAACTACCTTTTTTAATAATATATTTAACTTTTAAATATTTATACTTAGATTTAAATATAAAATTATGGTTAAATTCTATATATATTATTCTTTATTAACACTATTCACCCCCCTCCCCCTTAGTGTTAATCTTAGCCTCAAAATCCGTTATTCGCATTTATCACATTATCTTCCCCTCAGAATCCCTGCTAATGGTAGTGTCACTTCCTATAATATCAATTATCTCCTTAGTGCCGGCATTTCCTCCCTACACTCCGACCTTCTCGGAAGACTCCCCTTTGGCTTTACGCTTCAGAGATTTGCGGGATCCCCTCAAAGATTTTATCGCTTTAAACTTTTCCTTCTTAACGACAACCATTTGCTGCCTAGAATTATGCAGCTTACCAGTCTGGTTATCCTGCTCTTGGGCTTTAGCTGTTGTGAAGTCGCCTTCCAAAGATATAGAAGGGTCGTTTAGACCATGCAATGCAACAATCTTATAAGATTCCAGCGCAAGCTGCAAATCAGACACTGACACAATAATCAGAGTAGTAACAGAGATAAGTGTCGAGCCA
Organism: Allium cepa; assembly: GCA_030765085.1. NCBI lineage: Eukaryota > Viridiplantae > Streptophyta > Magnoliopsida > Asparagales > Amaryllidaceae > Allium > Allium cepa. Next base: position 89,814,737 of record CM060939.1, on the reverse strand, counting down.
GTTGAAATAGCGACAAGCCCAGGCATCGAGGAAACTGCGGGTCAGCAAATAAAGAGGACGAACATATGAGATCAAAAATAAAGCATTAAGTTTGTCTTCTTCTTGTGGCGTGAGCTGAAAATTCTCAAACTTGAGGGAAACAAGAAGGTTATCTGCACTAGAGGAATGGCCGAGAATGTCGATGTCATATTCCCCAACTTCTCCTTCTAATGATGGTTGCGATCTTCGAAGAAGTTCCGGGGCCACCTGAAGTTTCAAACACAACTGCCAGAGGAACGAACGACAAAGCAGCACCGGCAGAACTCGCCAACTAGTCGCAAGGTTGTCCTGATGGTCCGCCGGGCCCAAAAATAAAAGGCTCAGGCAATGTTTCGGCATTTTCAGTCATAGCAGTATCAACAGCCTCCTGTTCATTATCAATTCGAAAGACCTCTCGACCCTCTACCAGTGCTTTCGTCGATTCCTTATTGAGGTAGGCATCCTCCAACTCTTGCTCATTATATAAATCCCCCATTTTTTGGAAATGGGCCACGATTTATTCCTAAACCACGGCAAGAGTACAGGGAAATTTAAGGCCCAAATAACTGAGGCTTCCCTGAAGCGGCAAGGAATTAACATAGAAATTTAAGATGGCATCATCCATCTTCTCGATCTTTTTTTTGAAAGTGTCCTACAACTCTAGGTAATCCGCTATTATGGCAATCTTCTCAACTTCAACTCGAGTCTTCTCGTTGTTAAGTTGTGCAACCCTTTGATGGAATAACTCTTTCTTGGAACAAAGCAATCGTCGAGGCATGATCGAAAACGGTCGTATCATGGGATTCCACAACTCCTGCTTATTCAGTAATTTCCTTGTTTTTCCCTTCAACAACTTTGTCACAATCAACAATAGTATTCTTTTAGGCTTCAATTATCATGTCACAGGCTTGAAGCTCCTCTTTCAGCTTAACTTCGTTCGCGTGGACCTTCTTGATTTCGTCTCGAAACACGATCTCTATTTTTGCATGGGCCTCTTACAACTGTATTAGCAAGCTGGTGTTGTTCTTACTCTCACGAAGTGTCATGTCCCTCTTTTGTATTAGTCGCTCAATTATGGCATCACATTCCATTAATTCCCTCTCGAAAACATCTTTCTCCAATTCAAAGGAGAGGATCTCTTGATAATTATTGCAGTTTGTGTTGACCAGCTGCTCGCATAACTTTTCCCATCCCTCAGCTTGATCTAATTCACTTTGAATCGCCTGAGGTAGGGCATGTTGGAATCTTTGCAGACTGGGTGAAGATTGTGGTCAAATTTAAATCCCTTTAAAACTACTTGGGGAGCACAGCTTCATGTCTAGGGGTACCGAACGAAAGAATGTAAGCCAGCCTTCTATGAGGACGTGAGGAACCAGAAGAGGGCACCACATGAGTCGATTGGGCTAGATATGAAAATGGAGTATAAACGGAAGAAACCGGAACTTTAAGACTGGTAGAAACTAGAGCCGAGGCAAAAGCCTAATGCTTAGAAGGATGAGAATCGCGATCAACCTTCGACTTTCTGGACGGTTCCTCTCGGACGTTAGGAGTTTTTCTCTGCTCGTAACCACTCTTATATTTCTGACCCCGTTCTTTGTCATCTAGGCAACAAGCCTCGGCTTTCGAGTCATTCCGCCTTTTGCACTCTTCACTGGTTTCACGGGGCTGTTGGCGGCTTGAAGATCGCGATAACAAACATTGTGAATCAATAAATTGTTCAAGTTCGTCGTAAAGTCCACGACCTCTCATAATACTTGACATAAAGAATAAATAAAGAGCTGTATCAATAAGAAATAATCCTAAACAATGCATGTGTAAGTGAGCGTGACCCTAGTGAAATGTGTAATGTGTCTTACGGTGCCTAAAATGACATCACAAACCAGATCGGGAAGCAACCGTGGTAGAAATTGGGTTGTATCTAAACAAGACATGACCAAGTCAAGGAGACATTCCCTTATATTCGAAATTATCCCTCATAAGTTCATCGACATCCACGTAAACTTTGCTCAAATTCCCAAAGTCTATGCCAGTATTTTAATCGGGAAACCCTGATGTTGCTCAGCTGTTGGGGAGCATCTTCATCGTGAATCTCTAGGGGAGGTGAATCCATGAGAATGAGACTCATTCCCATAGTCTCATCACAACATTCGAAGTCTTCGTTGGTGGAGCCTGCGTCGAAATCATCATCACTGGAGGAGAAATCGTAACCATTGCTGCCCTTAATTTCACCCTCCTCCTTTTTTATTACCATTACAGCTTTTCCCTCATGCCGCTTGAATTCTTCTTCCCTTTCCTCCGGAATTAGAGGCATTCTGGCCGGACAATTGGCCTCAGTCATGACACCGCTTCCTTTATGATATTCTTCGGTCGACTCGCCAAATGGGCCTTCTTTTTCTAGGAAACCACCTTGTTTGAAGCCATGTGATGAAGAAGTGGAGCGTGTTCGTACTCTAGAACGGGAAGGAGACAAAAATTCAAGTGTTACGGCAGATCTCCCAGAATGCAATAGCCCGTGCCAGAGCAAATTCTCGTCTGTTAGCAAAAATTTAACCGATCTCTCCTTGGTATTTACGGCCTTAAATGTGTGGAAAATCTGATCGAGTGTTGGGTCTTTACTCGGCCTCGAAATAACTTCAAAAGGTAAGAAATCCCATATCGACGTGTCTGTAAGTTAAGAAGAGAACTTACCCCCCGTCGATCAAAGGTGGTTAAATCCTTTGGGACACATAACAATGAAGTACTGAATCTTGAATTAGGATAGACTGCTTTGAAGCTGCAACACAATCTTGCGATTTCATTGGACCTTGAAGATGATAAGGGATGGGTACTCGCTCTCTTCTTAAATGAGAGAAAATATCTCAACTCACCGAAGCTCAGGGAATGATAAAATGTCCGCGTAAATAGGACGTGAAGGCAAATCAAGATTGCATATCTATTAGGATGAATTTGAATGGTGCAATTCCCAAGTTCAGAAGAGTTTCTTTCGAGAATTTATTGAAAGGGGAATGGCACCATTTAATCACATATACCGGTGGCAAGCAGTATATTCCAAAGGCGGCATATGGGCAAACTCGTTCTTATTCGAAAGGCACACATCGTCCTTTGGAATGCCATATTGTAAGAAAATGTAATGTAGAACCTAGTGGAGATTACGGAGGAAGCTCTCTCCATGGGATTAAGTAGAACTCTAAAATTCAGAGGAATCCTGTCTACAACCAGGCCAACCAAAATCAGTTGACCGTATTCAGCTCATGGAACTGAAGAGGAAGGTGCAACGATGATGACATAGCTTCTAAAAGTGCTAGACTTCCTTCACTGGACTTACTGTGAGAGGACAGATGCTTCATTCTATGCAATAGAACTTGCATCTAGCACGGTCAAATAATTCTATCTTTAACTAAAAATTCTCCTACAACATTTGAATTCCAAAGGAATGTCACATCGACACATCGGATTTAAGTATAAGTTGATGCGAGTGCAGTGTATTATCTAAGTAGGGTGAGCTTGGAGTCCTGAATACTATAAATGCCCTATCACGAGTAGATAGTTCGCTCGTAGTGAAGAATGCAAAGGGCTTCTCGTATCATTTATTGAAGTTATTTCTCCTACACTTCCGTTATCGATCAATGAATGGTAACGGATCCGTTGTTCGAAACGATTCAGAAAGCTATTTCCATTTCATATACACCAAGCATGCAATAACAGAACCAATCCGAACTCCATCCGGAAGAACAAAAACCAATACGTGAGATGTCGTGTTGGATCAACAATGTAACATAGTGCAAGTCAATTCTAATTCTATGGACGAAGATAACAAAACATGTCAGGCATCAGGGTAAAATCCGAGCTTCCATGAAGAACACAAGACTTGATTTACCATCTTCTTCCATAAAAATGCAATCAACTCGAATTTTCTATGACCATCATCACCAATAAAACCTCGTTACCAAATTGCTAATGAATGCAAAATTTCAAACCACCCACCACGAGTCAAAAATCAAAGGGAAAGAATGATTGAAGTTTACGACAATAGCGATCCAAGGAAAGCTTTTCGATGGCGATCCAAATCGATGGAGTCTCAGGTGATGATGGCTAGCCTAAGGTAACGGCGAACTTCAGAATGGTCAATGGTAAGAGGAATCCGCGGTGGATGGTCGACGATGGCGATAGAATGAATGGATTTAGGGTTTAAACGAATTTGGGTCGGGTCGTGAGGCAAACAGCTTGAGTCGCAATACGAATGTAGAAGGGAGAAAAGCATCGACTCAATTGAGTTAAATAAGAAAACTGAACAAAAAATAAGCTAAGTCTTTGGGTTACTAGTGACCAAAAGACTATGGATCGCTTGGATTGCTAGCGATACATCAAATGGGAACCATTCTTCCCTAAATTTGCACATCATGATCCATGTTTTACCTATAAGTATCATGAATGTTATGCCACTGAAATTGATTTGTTATAACAAGCAACGACAACACACGTCAATGTTCAACAAACAACTAAAGCCAAATTCACATGATAGCCTTAACACGTCCCTGTGATCCTCACTAAACAGAACCACAAAAGCAGTTACTTCCAGAGCACGCCTTGTTTCCAACGAAGCATACTCTAAGAGGCAAATGTTATTTGGGCTTTTAACGCAATAGAATCTAAAGGAATTCAAAACAGCTACGTCAAGTCAGAGCAGCTCAGGAGCCAACCAAAAGGACTAGAAGAATAAACCAAGAAAGGTTAGAGAAAAAGAAGGCAACAACATCCTAAGGTGATAGATCGCCAGCGATCCATCTCCTATGGGTCGCTAGCAATCCATAAGGATCATCAGTAAATCCTCCAATCCTCTTGCACCATGATACAATGCTATTTTGATGGAATGATTGCTAAAATGGATGGAATTCAAAGCTAGTTAGATCGAAAAGTAAGCATTCGTCTGATTCAATCAGCAGTCTAGTGCAACTAATGTATGGATCATCATCAAAATAAGGCGACAAGCTACGACATTACATGGAGTACACCTACACAGGACAAAAAATGCAATCCAAAAGTTGGAGTTCAACTATGTATATAGATGGCTAGCGATCCATGCACTATAGATCGCTAGCGATCCATGCACTACAGATCGCTAGCAATCCATAAGATCGTGTTAAACTGTCATGAAATTTAAGGAAAGTGTGAAGGAGAGTATCCCAAGCAATTGGATCGTCAGCAACCCAAAAGCTATGTATCGCTAGCGATCCATCAGATTGGCTCGGATGGTTATGAAATTTTAAGTGCAACTTCGTATTTTCAATTGCAAGATTTTAGCGAGGCGGCCTAACCCAATATCTCTCTAATCCCTGTAAACACGATCCTACCTACAACATAGACAGGATGTTCCAGACTGGATGCTAAAACTCTGCAGAAACCACTCTTTACTTTTCTCCTCCCACACAATAGTCATCTAAGGGGTTCACAGTGATTCTTCAATGAATTCTAGCACTGGTGTCTTGATCTAACCTACAGGATTAAATTACGTTGTAGTCATATTCAACTTGTAATTGTAGTTAGTTAATAATAAAACTTATAAATTGAATGTAGGCTTCGCTAACAGTCGAACCACTATAAAATTCTCATGTTTATTTACTTTCCCTATGATTTACTATTGTTTTTTCTACTTTATTTGCCTTGATAAACAAGGCTGGTGGTTTCATACTCGATCCAGGGTGTTGATCCATTTTGGGTGAACACTCGTGTCAACTCGAATATGTTTTATATTTAGTTCTGGATGCTTTGTAGCTTCAAGAGACGAGCCGGATTCCTCGAGACGTATTCATAAATCTTTTTATTTCCACTGCATTTTCTGTTTGTTGTATCTGTCGATAATTATAAGGATAGGCTGTTATAATTGTCCAAGATAATGATAGATTGGTATCTCTGATTTATATGTGTGTGTGTGTATTATAGTTTCGTTTTGTAAATATCATTATGTATATTATAGATTACTTGTCACGATGTGAGATTTTATTCTGTCTTTTACTTTTTTTCACCCCAACAATCTATCTTTCTAGCACTTGATGCTAGGCACCAGAATACCGTGGATGTATTAATGTCAACTTTTAAGGGTAAAAAGAGTATGTCGTTACAAATTCAAACCTTCTATCTAAACACCTAATCTTTTGTTTTAAAAATCCTTCCCCATTTAAAATAAGATAAACAAGTTTAAACATATAATAATCGCCTTTACAATAGAAATTTACTAAATAATTATTTAAAATATATTAATAACTCCAAACCCTTCTACATATGATTACATAACTTTTCTAAATCATATTTGAAAAGAATTTCCAAAGATATCTAAATAGACAACTGTTTATATTCAGAAAGAGGCTTATCATCCACGATGGTGCTTAAACAAGCAACTATTTACTTTCAATTTAACTTTCCAAGTATAACACTATTATTTAAGAAAGCATATATATAAAATAAGATCCACAATTAACAATCGATAACCAACACATTATTTATTCAATGTAAGTCAACTAATATATATTTGTGTGTGTGTGTGTGTGTGTAAATTAATATAGTAGCAGTACAGAGATTTATTCCACTAAGAAGATGTGCCAAAATAATATACTAAATTAGTAGAAAGGAATGTCAGTACTGAAATATAATTATTCAACTATGTTATTGTAATTAAATTCAACACTGATATTTTATCAATATTTTACACTTCATCAAATGTGTCAAATAATTATACTAAGGTGTTCTACTAGTTTATACAAATCTCATGTCAAAATCCATGGGTTAAATGGACCTCGTATAGGTGAGCTATGCTTTTTCAAACTTTAAACTATTAATTAGCTAAACTAATTTAACTAAATAATTAACAACCCCACCAACAAAAGATTAAGAACAGAGCCCACTAACCTAAACCCAAAATCAATAGTTCCTTCCCCAACCCCAAATCTCCAATTCGATTTGCTCAAAACCATCTTTGTGCGCACGAAAATGTGCACATGCACATCGTTGACATGCCGTCCCCGACTACCAATCGCCGCCCCAAGTCCACCCACAAACTTCCTTCGCTACGCTCGACTCGCATGTACCTTTCCATCCACTCTATTTGATGTAACCAAAATTTGATGCATATCCCAAATTCGAAAGGCATGGCCAACCACGTTCTTCACCCTATCACCATCGCCTCACTAAGTACCAGCCATTTCCACCACCACCATTGCTCTGCCACAACTATCCCCACCACCTACCAACTCCACAGCACACTAGAAACCCTAAACACCGCCACCATCTCCATTTTCGAATCCAAAGTTAAACAGCCACCAAACCCTAAACTAAGCTTGCCTTGCCACTTAGTGAATCAGAGGTTCCGGGACTACTACCCAAGCCTTCTCCTAGCACCGCCGCTCTAGCTTCAGTGTAACACACCACATTTGGAGGCCTAAAACTAAACATTACGGATATTGCAGTCATACATAATTATTAGTTCTCGGTGACCAAATGCGATAATGTTAGGTACATTGAAATACCAGAAATACATGAATGTGAAAAAGAATTAAACTCGATTTAAAACAAATTTCTCATTTCATTACAAATAGCATTTCATATTCACTGCATAATCCCATACGTAAGCCACGTTAAGAGAAGTTACAATTTATTACAAAATACGCCAAAAGCGACATATAAAGATGCCCCCTTGGTTGATAAGAGTCTAAATATATGCACTAAAAAACTTTTCCATTGCATCCAATTACACAGGACAATCAAATCGAAAGAACTTCTAATAGCTAACTTGCCTCCTACACGTCTTTGGGAGCTTTTTCGTCTAAAGGAGAACCTGAAAACTTTACCTCTCAAACTACTTAAAATCAATTGAGAACCCGAGAGTTTAAAGGGAAAACATAAACTTTGAGTCGGACAAAAAGTCTGGTGTAAATAATAACCTACCATCTCTCGAACCATATAGATATCGCAGAGCAGGCTTTTCCCTCACTAGTATCTTAACCCAATTCATAATAACCATATATTGTGCACCAACATCCACAATGGTTAAGACATAACATAATAAAATGTATCATGATGATAAGCGAACATGCAATATGCTCTGGTTTCCCATCCCCATTCACTTGACTAACAGTCTTAAATTATAATTTTTAGGGTCAATATTAACCTATTAGTTTTTATGGGCTGACTAATATCATGTTCTATTCTATATGGATTTCCTATCCACTTTATAGTTTTTATGGGATCACTACGAACCTATTGGTTTCTACCAATAACATTATCCAAACATTGGTTTTATAGGATCTCTATGAACCAATTGGTTTCTACTAATAGCATTATCTAACCATTGTTTTTATGGGATCACTATGAACCTATTGATCTCTTTCAATAACATTATCCAATCATAGTTTTTATGGGATCACTAAGAACCTATTGGCTCCTTCCATTAATAATTCCCATAACATAGTTTTTATGAGCATACTAATAACCTTTTTAACTCCTTAGTCTTTTGATTCAGTTTACATTCACTATTGGGTCAACCTAGTGGGTCATGCTGCCCTCTAACGCCCTAACATGCGCATATGGGTTATAAAGTGAATATAATAACACAACATTCACGATAACCGATCAAATTATACACACCATATAAACATCTATAGTTAATTTCCATATATTTAGTTTTCTAATGAAAGTTAGTCAATACTCTTAACCTACCTAAGCTTCCTTTCGAAAACATAAAATAAATCCATAATTTATTGCTTAAATTTTTAGACGTCCTCTTTCGAAACCATTAAATATATCTTTCGAACATTTGGAAACATCCTTTTCAAAACACTTAAAACATTCCTTTCGAAACATTTAGAAACTTGCCTTTTGAAACACTTAAAACATACCTTTCGAAACACTTAAAAACATACCTTTCGAATGCATTGGGTTCATGTAAAAAGTTACAGAAGCATAGCTTCGAAACCAATTAAAAGTGCTTCTTTCGAAACCATAGTTTAAAAACAAAACAAACTAAAAAGTATATAAAAAGGTAACACATTCGAAAGCTATCCCTTTGGAAGACCTATGGTGACGGCAACATGCTTCTGCATGTGTATTAGGTTTAAATAAGAGGCTTTAACCATGTCTATGTGAGCGGCACCCACCTTTCACATGTATAAGTTAAAAGAAAAGCGGCTTCAATGGTTGCGGAACGGTATCGGTTCGAAACCCTACCCTTTAAACTCATTGATTCAAGGAGTTATAAAAGCAGCCTCTTACTAAGGTGAAAGTTTGTATTGCGGCAGCTAGGGTATCGAAGAGGTTCAAAAGCTGCAACTATTTGGAAGATATTAAATCAAAGATAGGCTTATAGATATGAAGTCTAGAAATATAAGTTCGCCCCTTACGCATGCATACTTTCGACACCTTTGCTACCTTTCGTATAAGTCCAATACACTTCACACCATTAGGTTGATACCATGTATATTGGCATCGAATGGATGTGGAAGGATTAGAGGCGGGTGTGTACGAAGTCGAAAGCCAATAGGGTTAAGTGGAGAAGATGTAATTTGGATAAAAACTGCATTTTTTCTTATTAAAGAAAATAATTTTCACCTACCATCAATATTTGTCTCAATCTTATTGGTTTAGAAAACTTTATCAATTTCCTTTTTCAGAATTTGCTACTGAAATAAATTTTGGATTCAAATAACTTAACACTTAAGCCATTCTCCTTAATAAGACATTTAAGACATTTAAGTCTATAAATTATATAATTTATTCTCCACAGTACTACACTTAGGAAAATCGCTAAAATCACTATAATTCATATAAAATATGTTTTCTAACATATATATAAATTTCAGACTTGAAAACATTATTTATTTGTCTTAAGTAATCTAAATCTGAAATTAACTATTTTCTCTCTTAGAAATTCATAATGAATCCATAATTACTTGGAAAATTATGAAACTTAAGACCCACTTCCAAAAATAACATTTTTGACCAAATATCAAAAACGCAATGCTTTTAGATGTTATATGATAAGTTTTCCAATCTAAAACCTATCATAAAATCTTTATAAATTATATAAATCATCAAGCATATATATATATATATATATATATATATATATATATCCATTTAATTCATCAAAACGTATCATCATTCATCTAATCATACAGTTTTAAACCTCAAATCCGAATTAAAACATCAAGATGACTTATATGAGATATTTTAGATCATTATTCACCTTGTTTGGATAAGGAACTCTAGATTTATTCTTGCTTTAATCTTCCTAGCTTGAATCTTAGCCTCTAAATGGATTTTGTGCCCTTCTTCTTCTTAGGGTTATGGGTGGCCTTAGACTCTCTTTGATTATGTTTTTGGTTTATGAAAATGTGAATGAGAATGAGGTAAGCGGTTGGGGTTATGGTATACGGCTATTCTCATTCGCCCTTTCCATATTCTCTTAAGTTTTTAATTCATATATCATACTTATATTTCATTAGTTAAGGCATAACCTTAATTAGTTTCCAAATCTCAATTCCCTTATCACTCTAACCTCTACATTATTCTGTTCAATTTACCTACTTAAATCTCTTGAATAATGTTATTTAAAATTAGGGGTGTTACAGGCTCCCTCCTTAAAGAATTTCATCCCCGAAATTCAGCAAGGACTAAATACTAATCTAACAATCATCTGTAACATCTCTTAACTACCATACTAGCCCACTGACTAAGAAACAATCAATATAAAGTAAATATAGAACATATCCTTAAAGCAGATCAGGATAAGTATCCCTAATCCTGCCTTCAGTCTCGGAAGTACAGTCCTTCTTCTTGCCACTTCACTGAACTTTCACCAACTTTATTGTCTTATTTCTTAACCTCTTCTCATCTCACGCCACAATTTTAACTGGTTGTCTAACAAAGTCGAATTCGGGTCTACTATTAAGCCTTCCAATGAAATCAAAAGGATTGTAGTCTTTGGATCATGCACATACTTACGAAGATGAGACACATGAAACACATTATGGACACCTGCCAAACTGCTTGGCAACTCTACTTTGTATGTGAGCTTTCTGATCCTCTCTATAATTGGAAACGATCCACCATATCTCGGTGCCAGTTTCCTAGATTTTCCATATGTCACCACACCCTTCATCGGTGATACTTTAATGAAAACCCCATCCAACTGAGACCTCTAGATCCTTATGCCTCTTATCTGCGTAACTCTTTTGTCTAGACTGAGCTTCCTTCATCCTACTTCGGATCAACTCAATCTTCTATGTTGCCTCTCTTACTAGATCTGGACCTAGGACTAATCTATCTCTAGTTTCCCACCAACATGCTGGTGACTTGCATGGCTTTCCATACAAAGCTTCGAAAGGTGCCATTTCTATACTAGTCTTGTAACAACCCGGATATTTTAACGGTTTTAATTAAATTAATTAACCGAATTTGTGTGAAAGGGTAAACGATAAAATTTTGAAATAAAAATTTAACATTTGTAATACGTCCAGTTAAACATAGCAACCGGTAAATTTTCGTCCGAAAATATGAAATTTTATTTCGCGCGTAAATTTACTTCAATTTAATCAGTTAAAAAGCGATGAAAATAAAACGTTTTCAAAACCAAAATATTTTTAGATAGAAAAATTCTAAAACATCTTCTGAGCAAGATGTCAGTTTGTCGTTTTTCCAAATTCGGACATCTTTGGCTCCGTCGATCTTAATTTTCTGCGATTTTTACGCATTTTCCATTAGTAGAAAATTTGAATTTTTATAATTCGATCGAACCACCAATATCTGTATGCCATTTTTATCGTCTCGTTGTGCTGATCTCTACGGTATATTCGATTCGGTGTTTTGAAGTCCGATGCACGACGGTGACCGTGAAACAGGCAACCGTATTGGTTTCAAACTTTTAGCTTTTAAACTTCTTGTGAACATTCAATTTCCAACGTACATTCAGTCATTTGCCTTTGTTTCCTTTTGTTTGTTTCCTTTTGACCATTCAATCATTCAATAGCGGGTCGTTATAAGTCTGATAACTGTTATAGGAAAACTCAACTAAATATGGGTGATCTTCCAACGATCCACCAAAATCTAGTACACAAGCTCTTAACAAATCCTTGAGTACCTTGTTGACTCTCTCTGTTTGCCCATCTATCTAAGGTGATAAGCAGTACCATCTTGAGCTTGGTACCTAACACATCCTATAGACTCTTCTAGAACTCGCTAGTAAACAAAGTATCTCTATCACTTACCATACTACAAGGAATCTTATGCAGTTTACTATGTTCTTCATAAACAACTAAGCTAAACTAGGTGTTGTCCTTTTTGACTTAACTAGAATGAAATGGGCACCCTTAGTCAACATATCCACTATGACCCATATAATTTCATTTCCTTCATTCGACCTTGGCAACCCATCTATAAAATACATGGATATTAAATCTCATTTTCAAACTGGTATCTCCAAAGGTTGAAGCAATCCACTCGACTTCTAATGTACGGCCTTCACTTGTTGACAGTTCACATACTGCTTTACCCACAAGCCAACATCCTTTTTCATACCTTCCTAATAGAAACTCCTCTGCGTATCTTGATACATCTTGGTTTCCCCAAGATGAATTGTATACTTCGATCGATGACATTCTCTAAGGACTTCTCTCCTTAAGACCCCAACATTCGAAGCACACAACCGTCCCTCCTTTCTCAACCATCCCCTCTGGCCAAGGCTAAAATCCTTCATGTCATCAATCTTAGTTCCGGGTTCTACCCTTCTAATCTTCTCATCTAACACTGGGTCATCCTTCTTCTTAGACGCAATCCTTGTGATCAATCTCGGTCGAACTTCCAACCAGAATAACATGGTAGTGCTCTGACTAGAGCTAGCAGTCGATCTTAGCTGCCATTACAAGTAGTCAAAGTCTCTAGGTGCTTCCATTCTGTTAACATGGCCAACACCATATTAGGGTGTTTTCTACTAAGAGCATCCACTACCTTATTTCCTTTTTTAGGTGTATACTCTATACCAAAATTATAAGCTGCTAAAAACTCCAGCCATCTCTGATGTCTTATATTCAACTCCTTTTGAGAGAATAAATACCTTAACGACTTATGATCTACGTATAATTCAAATTTCTCCGCTAAGAGAAAATGCCTTCGTACTTTCAATGCGAAGATCACTGCTGCCAACTCTAGACCATAAGTAAGATATCTCACTTCGTGCGGTCTTAACTGTCAAGAAGCATAGGCAATGACCTTACCCTTCTACATCAACACAACCCCTAATCCGGTTCAAGATGCATCGGTATACACTACTAATCCTTGCTTCCCATCTGGAACTGCTAACACGTGTGTTGGTGAACTTCTTTAACTTAAGGTATGCTTCCTCACATTTGTCAGATCAAATAAACTTTACCTCCTTTCTGGTTTGCTTAGTCAAAGGAACTGCTATCCATGAAAAATCCTTAATAAACCTCCGGTAGTAACCAGCAAGCCCAAGAAAAATTCTAATCACAGTCACCATCTCTGGTAAGCTTTAGTTTTTAATAGCCTCGATCTTATCCAGATCAACTGAAAATTCCTTCTCTAAAACCACGAGACCAAGAAACTTAACTTATTTCTTCCAGAAATGACACTTTGAAAACTTCTCTTTCAACTAATACTGCCTCCGTGTCTCAAGCACTACTTTAAGATGAACTTCATGCTCTCTATCGTCTTTAGAGTGTATTAAAATGTCATATATAAATATCAATACGAACCTATCTAAGTGCTCTTGGAAAACTCGGTTCATCAAATCCACAAAGAAAGCTGGCGCATTCATTAACCCGTATAACATCACTAACCACTCATACGAACCACACCTAATCTAAAACGCCATCAAAGGAATACTATTCCATGCCACTCTTAGCTGATTGAAACCTATCGCCACAATACTCTAGCTCCACTCAACTGATCAAATAAATCATTGATTCTCGATAAAAGATATCTATTCTTGATCGTTTTCTCTTTCAACTTACGATAGTCAATACACACCTTTAACGACCCATACGGTTTCCTCACAAGCACCGCGAACACTCCTCAAGGTGAACTGCTTGGTCTAATAAAATTCTTCCCTTCTAAATCCACTAGCTGCACCTTTAATTCCTTCATCTTGGTAGGTGTCATCTTGCCAGGTGGTCCATTTACAGATTCTATTCTTAGCACAAGATCTATCTCAAATTCAATGGCTCGATTCGGTGGCAGTCCTGTGACTGGCTCAAAAGCATCTGCAAACTCTCTTGCTACAAAAACCTGATTCAACTCTTCTTCTACTTCCATTACATTCAGCAAAGCACAAGCACTTGAGTCTGACTACTCCAACGAGTATACAAATCGGTTATTCTTGTGATAACCCGAAATTTTTAAGCACTTAAAAATGAAATATTTAATTAATTTTAAATATTTAAAAGTTAATTTTTAACTTGAATTCAAATATCTCTATTTATTTGATAATTAAAGTTTTGAATTTAATAATTTGAAATTGAGTAAAATGTTGAATCTGGAGTTTTAAGCCTGTTAAAAATAATTTGAAGGCTTATAAAATTTATACTGATAAAACTGAAGATAATAAAAGTGTTAAAATTTAATTGAACAGTGATTTGTTCAGTTTTGAAATTTCATCGTTTAAATTGAATTTAAAATAGCCTTCCGAGGCACAGTCTCGGAATTTAACGAAACCAGTTTCATTGGGTCCATAATATTGAATTATTATCGGATTTCAAATTTCGTATTGATCGGAGTTGTTGTGTGAGCGTACAATAAGTAAACGCGTTGAAAATTAAATAAAACTTTAATTGATCAAATCAATGTCAACGATGCCTTCTTAAACACGCTTCCCTTTTTAATAATTACAGCCGAACCCCTTCCCATCTTCATTAAAAGAAAAGAAAAAAACGAAATGGCAGAAATCTTTCGAGCCGAGATTTGTAAAAAAACAAATCAAATCGAATCGATGTCGCGTGCGCACGAAGGTGAGGTGGCGCTTGTGTCGTTTTCGAAGCAAGGGATAGCAGGCTTGGGTTTGGGTCGTGATCTCCAGTGTCGTGATAGGGCAGAGATCGAATATGAATCGAGATCGTGGTCGAGGCTCGGCTTCAATTGAGGCGATTGCAGTGTAGATCGTTCATTCAAAGAGGCGGAGGGGCGACGTCGATGGCTTCGAAGGCACGGCCGAAGGCGAACTCAAGTGTTGTGGAAAGTGGAGCGACATTTGGGGGTCGTGCGACCCGAAGCAGTGAGCCAGGGTTGGAAGCATCGCATTTTGGGGCTCTTTGGGTTTCCTCGCTGTCGACGACATGCGAGAGTTTGGGTTATCAGAGTTCGGTCAAGTGAGGAGTCTAGGGTTAGGCTTTGAAGGGTAGAACAGACTGTGGCGATGGCAGCGTAGGGCAGTGAGGTATTTTTGTATCTTCTTGATTCATATGTGTAGTTATATTCAGAAATTTTTACAGTAAACAATTACTGTTGTGTTCACGGGGAATAAAAAAAAGTTTTAAAGATATATATATATATACATTTATTTATATTTTCTCATATGGATAATATTTTAAAATAATAAGGATTTTAAAATATGGTAGAGTTTAAAAAATTTATATATATGTCATTTGGGGTATAAATGGTTTCAAAGAAGAAAGTGAATATATATATAACTATTTTTATCCTACTAGTTTATTTTAAAAGAAGTGGGTTTGATGATTTAACTATTTTAATTAACTCGTTTAATTACTTTAGTCACTAAAAATATTTTATTTAAAGAAAATTTGTTTAAAAAAAATTATTGATTTAAACCCAAATAATTAGCTAAATTAAATGAATAAATAGCAATTAATTGATTGACTAATTCAAAAATATTAATGAACCGTATAAATATTTATACTAGGTCATAAACTGAAAAGAAGCGAGCCGATTCGGAAGTGGGTTGTAAAACAAAAATCAAAGGTGAGTTAATCTCACTCATCAGAAATATTTAAATATAAATGGTTAAATTTAAATAATTGGTTGATTGATTGTTTAGATTGGATGTGCAATATTATATATAGTAGTATATAATACATCTTGGAATGATTGATTTCCCGCATTATACAGCGGATGAGACCATATGCGCCGCATAATAGCGGATGACTTTATATAAATCCCATATACCGCGATATTCCACTTCGAAGTGGAATTGGTATTATTATATTGTGCTAACATCTGTGGATGCAGGAAAACAGGTCGGAGGGATCCAACTGGATTCCTCAACATTTATTTAAATTATTTAATGTTCTCTGTTGTGATTATTTGATATTCTATGATGAATTATATTAGAATATTGAATGTTATAGTTTGCTTGAATATTTCGGTACTCTGAATTATCTAAATATATAGAATTGGAATTTTGAAAAGAAAATAAAAGAGTGAATTTTTAAGAAAATAACTATAAAGAAATTAAATGAATTAAGAATGAATTGGATATGAATAATAGTAATTTTGAAATTCTAATAAATAAAATTCCGTATATGAAGAGTGGAATTTGAATAAAAAAAAAGTTAATGAATTTTGAACTTCAGCGTTATTATTTAAAGGAACAAGGCATTTATTTTAAATTTAAGATTTAAATTTTGAAACGAATAAAGAAGAAATTGGAAAAAATCTGAAATTTGTATATTTCAGTTAAAAAATTTAAAATCAAACGGAAATTAATAATAACAAAAATAAAGTCCATAATTAACAAATTTTGAAATGAATTGAGTTAGCAAAGAAATTTATTTCAAAGGAAGTAAATTGGAAATTAATTCGGGAAATTGATTTAAGTGATTGAAGTTGGAAAATCTCTCTGGATAACCAAGTATGCTTTCAAAGTAAATTTTTAGATATAAGTTAAAAGTTTTAAAGTTCTTTTAAAAAGCAAGTTTTGGGAAATTTATTATTTCTAAAATATTTAAATTCTAAAGTTAGTATTTTCTTTAATCTTTTATATTAGTAATTATTTAAAAGTGACTTGGTACTTGTTTTAAAAGAGAAAATTTAGTTTTATATTTTATAAAAGCAACCTCATTTTAAATATTCCTAAAGTATATATTTTTAATAAAATATTGAAGTAGTTTTTAATTTAAATGTTTTAAACTATATTTTATAATAAAGAGTTTTAAATTATTTTTAAAAATCTAAAGCTTTGTACTTGGTATTTCCAGTGGAAATAAATATTTGAAAATTCATTCCATGAGAAGAGAATGTTTGAAACTGTTTTCAAAGGGTTGAAAATAGAAATATATCTTGTGAAGATATTTTGAGGTTAATAAATAATTTGGGAGATTATTTATTATTTGATGGATGTTTGTGAATGTTAATTCATAGTTAAACAATCGGCTATCAATATTGGCCAAATGTGCTGATCGTTTCGAAGAGACCGGGATCGCGATTAATTTCTCGAAAACCACTTCGATCCGGTTTATACGTTTCATGGAAAAACGAGTTTGGATTTGAAGATGGAGCAGTGAAGAGCAAGGGCTAGTCGCTACTAATCCTGAGGATATTTACAAAATGGATGTAGTAGGAATAGTGCCTTCAGTTCCGTTCGAACCTGAAACGGACTTGTATGGATGAATGCTTTCAGAACATCGTCAGGTGGCCGGACGATGAGCATTCTAAGTAAAACGATCTTAAAGTTAACGCTTAGCCTCAAGCCTCATCAACCGGGAATGACTGAAAATCAAGGGTTATGCAGCAAGGCTAGGTGGGTAGCACCCACTTCAGGATGAGGTCACCTCTATCTAGATGTCCATTTTGTTTCGGCTTAGTGGTGCAGTTGCTGATCACAACCGTGGGGTGATCTTACTCGGGATTATCCAGTAAGGGGTAGTCCGGCCTTATGTTGCAGGGGAGTTAGGGTGGCTCCTCGGTTCGCTGATCTAGACTAGGTACTGTGACAGGTGGTGCCCCGGTGCCTAGTCATTAGTGGGCAATCCATTCTCCCTACGCGCCTTTTACGAGTTTTGTTTGTATTACCCACTCTGTGGCTAGTAGCTGGAATTTAATAGTTGTAACAATTTCGGCTATTTTAATAAGTATTTGTATATAGACCCTATTATAATATCAGAGGATTTTAATATAAAACTGTTTTAGTTATCGTAAGGTAAAAACCCGACATGTTTATTTATGGCGTTGTCTTACGAGATGCTTTTGTTTTCAAAAGGATTTTGAAACTTTATAATCAATTTGAGTGTGATTTTTCACGCTGGTATTCCAGACTGACTCGGGTGTTATTTAACTGTAATGCTCGGGTTAGACCGAGTATTATAGAATACAGGATAAGGATGTTGTGGAGCTCAGGAGACGAGCTGGACAGCGATACGTACTTCCGTACTTGCTATTATTATTCCGCTGTGTATCCAGTTGTATGTTATTGATGTTGTTGAACTCTGATGGTGTACTCTAATAATGTATGTATAAACAGATATAGTATTTGTTTTTGTCTAAAGATCATTGAATATCTAATATATTTTATTCCGCTGTGATGGTTGGATTCTGATGTTGTTTTCTATTTTCTTCTCCTCTTCTTCTTTAACCCTAATGGTTTGTATTTCTGTTCAACTTGAGTTGATTGGTGTAGAATAGTGTTGACTCAAGGGGTACGGATTTGTGGGTCATTACACTTGGTATCAGAGCTTAGGTTGGTGATAACCTTGGCTCTAGTGGGAATTATTCATGTTAGAGTCCGTAGTACTCTAGAATGAGTTTGAGCGTATTAATAGATATGAGCGCGTATTTGTTAGTGGATATAAAAATGGTTTTATATTGTGTTGATCGGTTTATTGAGTGGTATATGAACCTTCATCGGCACAGTCTGGACAACTGTGTCGAAGGGGTTTTTAAACACTTGAATAGAACAGTTTGACATGGTATTGTTTGAAATGTGGGTGAATGAAATAATTTTACCCCAAAATATATTTTGATATAAAGAAAAGTTTTTGTAAACTATTTTAGCAAATATATGGTTGCTTGGATGTTAGGAAAATAATATTAAATTATTATCATTGTTAAGTGGAAATTTAACTAGAAATTGAAAATGTAACCAAAGGTTAAGGAAAATAAATTCATTTATAAAAAGAAATTTATAAATATAAATTAACAACGTGATTTATAAAATGAAATATGATCAAATGGGAATTTATACAAATGAATTATAGTTAAAACTGATTTAAGCAGGATTTGGAAATTTAAAAATCCTGAAGATTTTGGAAGTGTTTGTCGAAGTGTTTTGAAGATAAATAATAACATTATTGTTTTAGAGGTATTTCTGACAGGAAATTTGTTTTAAATGGATTTTGAAAGTGATATAGCATTGAAAATCACTTGGATTATTGGGAAATAATTCTGATGATGACGGCCGCATCATCAGTATTCATTTTCGAATCTCTAAGTGCCGGATTGCTGCCAAATTGATTTGTTCAGAAAAGCTAGTTGATTTTGAAAATTTCAAAGGAAATTTGTTGAGAATAAAAACCAGGATTAGTTTAAATTTTTGAGAAGTGTGATTTGAGATGTTGGAGATTTCAAGATGGTTTGAAACCAAAAGCCGGGCGTTTAAAAATCCTGATGAGATAGGTTGTAAGCTTATAAATTGAGATGATTTTTAAATCAGGAAAGAAATATGAGCTTTGAATGTTGGAATTTAAATTTAAAGTAAAAATTTAAAAATAAGATCAACTTGGATTGATGAAGGAAATAGAATCGAATTAAATTAAATAAATCTGAGTTTAAATAGAATTGAATTGGAATAAAAATTCAATTGAGTTATTGAATAGAATTAGATTCTTACCTGAATAAATGGAAGTAAATTGGATAAGAAATAAGTTGGAATAAATAAATTAGAATAACTTATAAAAGAATTAAAATTCATGGAAATAAAAATATACTTAGGTTATAAATAAGCGTAAATCTTGAGTTAAAAATAAAAGATGAATATATTCAAGCCTAGAATGAATGGAAGTGTGTAAAATAATAAGTTGTGATTTATAAAATTGAAAAGTGGGATAGAAAACCCAAATTTAATATTTTTGATGAATTGGAAAATAAAACGAAAAATCCAAACATTATTTATAAAATGAATTAAACTTAAGGAAATTAAATGAAGTGATATTTGGAATTAAAAATCAAGTATTGAATTCTAACCAGGAGGAGAACTAATTAGATAATAAATTAGTAAATAAAATGTGTAAATGGAACCTAATGTAGTCAAATCGAAGTTGGATTTGTGAGTTAATAATGTAGTTTGGAAATAAAACTCAAGTTATTAATTAAATTCGACTTGAGTTGTTAGTAAAGTAAATATGGTTGGAAATGGATTAAAGTAGGGATTGTTTTGGTTGCAAATAAAGCCCAGATGAGTGGGAATAAAATTTAAAATGGCCTTGTAATCAATTGAATGAATTGAATCTAAAAATTTAAATTTTATAATAACTAATCAAATAAAATTGTAGATTTAAAATGAGATTTGATTGAGATAAAATTAAGTTGAATTGAAAAGAAAAGAAAATTTTACTTGTAAAATGAAAATGAGCCTAAGTATAAAATTTGAATAAATTGAAGTAAATTAACTTAAGCTAAATAGATGAAGGAGAGTTGAATTGAATTCAATTTAAACTAAGTTTAATGATATTGAGTTGGATTTAAATCAGGTGAAAATAAATTTGAATCGAAATAAAATTCGGTGAATTACAGATAATATTTAATGGAATGAAATTCTTAAATAAATAATGGTAAACCCTTTAAATTGTTAAGGAATTGAAGTAACTTAGAGACAATAAGAAAAATAGAATGTTTTCAAGTTTAATAGAATGGTTTTAAATGAATGCGGATAAGAAATGAAATGCAAAGGAGTGGATCGTGAATAAAATTGAAATGGAATGTGTCGAGTTAAATAATATGGTTGTGTATGAATTAAAATAGAAGGAATTAAATAATAAACTGAGTTGGAATCAATTTAAAATGGTTTTAATCTTAAGTAATTGTAATTTGCATGAATAACATCAAACTTGTACAGAAAATTAGTCATTTTATCGTAAACGAAAGTAAACATATTAACAGAGGTGAATAGGATTGATTTTTAAAATCAATTGGAATAATATGGGTTAGTTTAAAATTAAAAATGAATAGAATGTAAGCAAGTAGGTTGTAAACCATGCTAGTTGAACGAAAATGGTATATAAATTAATTGAAAACAGTTGAATTAGTATGAAAACTATATAAATTGCTTACGGAAAGTGTTTAGTGTTTATTGCTGTTAGAATTTATGTGTTTAACTATTACAAGTAAGTGAAATGTAGCTAAACTTCATATATATGGCACTTACATGTTTAAATTGAGTAAGTACAGGTACCTGGAAGCCGTGTGGCTAGGTTTGGTTGCGCTAATTGCTAAAAAATAAGCCGCTTGCTTAAAAATACTAAATAAGGTACGCCTACGCAATAAAAATAGGAAATATGAACTGTTTTTTGTTTTTTCGACCGGGTGGGTCGATGTATATATATTTATATCTTTTTTCAAATTGCAAAAGCTCCTTCGTACAAAGGAGACTCTGCCAAAAAAATTCAAAAATTTTAGGAGTTAGAAATTTTTGAAAACTTTTGAAAAATTTTGTTAACGACAAAACGATTTCAAAATGGAAATTGAAACTAATTTAAAATAATACTATGAATTAGTTATAAATGGAAAATAAAATTCAAATATTCAGAGTTGAAAATAAATTGAATTCATATGGAAATGGGAGAAACAATTTGAATAGAAGCAGAGATAAACTAAAGTGGTGAAGTGGAAATAAATAAAGAAACATATAAAGTGCTTATACTAACTTAAGAAAGGAATGGTGAATTCTTTAATTGGAAATTGATATTACAAATATATTCTAAGTTAATATTTGAATGAATAAATATTGACATTTTGTAAGGAAGTCAATAAAATGTTTTTGGAATGTTGTGATTGGATATTATTGCTATGTAGGATATGCATGTATTGTAAACAAAAAAGGAAAATTGGATTTGATTTCAGAAGATAAATTTGAATTGCTCGACAAAAAGGCATGTGTTTAAATTTCTATATGAAATTTGATTGGGTTTTTGTTCTAGCCACTTGGTTTTTTATTTTCTTTTGGAATTTGGAAGCCCGTAGAGGCCTTTTGTAGTTGTACCGAGCTAGCCGCGCAAAGGAGACGCTGGCGAAATTTTTCGGAAATTTAGAGAGTTAGAAAATTTTGAGGAGGTTTTGATAATTTAAATTTCGATTTAATTTTAAATTTGAATAAATGAAGTAAATAGTGTTGTTGGAAACTATGTAAGGTTTTGCGGAGTTGGTTGAAGTAATAGTGGGTCTGTAATAAAAGATATGTTATGGCAAGTTGATAAAACTGTTTGGTTTTGGAAAAAAGTAAACGGGTTTTGGACAATTCTTCCTAACTAGTAATTTCGGGGACGAAATTCTTTTAAGGGGGAGGAATGTGACAACCCGGAATTTTTGAGCATTTAAAATTTAAATATTTAATTAATTTTAAATATTTAAAAGTTAATTTTTAACTTGAATTCAAATATCACTATTTATTTGATAATTAAAGTTTTGAATTTAATAATTTGAAATTGAGCAAAAATGTTGATTCTGGAGTTTTAAGCATGTTAAAATAATTTGAAGGCTTATAAAATTTATATTGATAATACTGAAGATAATAAAAGTGTTAAAATTTAATTTAACAGTGATTTGTTCAGTTTTGAAATTTCATTGTTTAAATTGAATTTAAAAATAGCCTCCCGAGGTACAGTCTCGGAATTCGACGAAACCAGTTCTATTGGGTCCATAATATTGAATTATTATCGGATTTCAAATTTCGTATTGATCGGAGTTGCTGTGTGAGCGTACGATAAGTAAACGCGTTGAAAATTAAATAAAACTTTAACTGATCAAATCAATGTCATCGGTGCCTTCTTAAACACGCTTCCCTTTTTAATAATTACAACCGAACCCCTTCCCATCTTCATTAAAAGAAAAGAAAAAAACGAAATGGCAGAAATCTTTCGAGCCGAGATTTGTAAAAAAATCGAATCGAATCGATGTCGCGTGCGCACGAAGGTGAGGTGGCGCTCGTGTCGTTGTCGAAGCAAGGGTATAGCAGGCTAGGTGTTGGGTCGCGATCTCCGGTGCCGCGATAGGGCAGAGATCGAACATGAATCGAGATCGTGGTCGAGGCTCGGCTTCAATTGAGGAAATTGCAGTGTAGATCGCTCTTTTAGAGAGACCGAGGGGAGACGTCGACGACTTCGAAGGTACGGCCAAAGGCGAACTCGAGTGTTGTGGAAAGTGGAGCGACATTTGGGGGTCGTGCGACCCAAAGCAGTGAGCTAGGGTTGGAAGCATCGCGTTTTGGGGATCTCTGAGTTTCGTCGATGTCGACGACATGCGAGAGTTTGGGTTGTCAGAGTTCGGTCGAGTAAGGGGTCTAGGGTTAGGCTTTGAAGGGTAGAACAGACTGTGGCGATGGCGGCGTCGGGCGGTGAGGTATTTTTGTATCTTCTTGATTCATATGTGTAGTTATATTCAAAAAATTTTACAGTAAACAATTACTGTTGTGTTTATTGGGAATTAAAAAAAGAAGTTTTAAAGATATATATTTTTATTTTTATTTTCTCATATAGATAAGATTTTAAAATAATAGGGATTTTAAAATATAGTAGAGTTTAAAAAATTTATATATATGTCATTTGAGGTGTAAATGGTTTCAAAGAAGAAAGTGAAAATAAATATATATATATATAATATATATATAACTATTTTTATCCTACTAGTTTATTTTAAAAGAAGTGGGTTTGATGATTTAACTATTTTAATTAACTCGTTTAATTACTTTAGTCGCTAAAAATATTTTATTTAAAGAAAATTTGTTTAAAATAAATTATTGATTTAAACCCAAATAATTAGCTAAATTAAATGAATAAATAGCAATTAATTGATTGACTAATTCAAATATTAATGAACCATACAAATATTTATACAAGGTCATAAACTGAAAAGAAGCGAGCCGGTTTGGAAGTGGGTTGCAAAACAGAAATCAAAGGTGAGTTAATCTCACTCATCTGAAATATTTAAATATAAATGGTTAAATTTAAATAATTGGTTGATTGATTGTTTGGATTTGATGTGCAATATTATATATAGTAGTATATAATACATCTTGGAATGATTGATTTCCCGCATTATATAGCAGATGAGACCCTATGCGCAGCATAATAGTGGATGATTTTATATAAATCCCATATACCGCGATATTCCACCTCGAAGTGGAATTGGTATTATTATATTGTGCTAACATCTGTGGATGTAGGAAAACAGGTCGGAGGGATCCAACTAGATTGCTCAACATTTATTTAAATTATTTAATGTTCTCTATTGTGATTATTTGATATTCTATGATGAATTATATTAGAATATTTAATGCTATAGTTTGCTTGAATATTTCGGTACTCTGAATTGTCTAAATATATAGAATTGGATTTTTGAAAAGAAAATAAAAGAGTGAACTTTTAAGAAAAATTTTAAAAAAAATTAAATGAATTAAGAATGAATTGGATAAGAATAATAGTAATTTTAAAATTCTAATAAACAAAATTCCGTATATGAAGAGTGGAATTTGAATAAACAAAAAGTTAATGAATTTTAAACTTCGGTATTATTATTTAAAGGAACAAGGCATTTATTTTAAATTTAAGATTTAAATTTTGAAAAGAATAAAGAAGAAATTGGGAAAAATCTGAAATTTGTATATTTCAGTTAAACTATTTAAAATCAAACGGAAAATAATGATAATAAAAATAAAGTCCATAATTAACGAATACTGAAATGAATTGAGTAAGCAAAGAAATTTATTTCAAAAGAAGTAAATTGGAAATCAATTTGGGAAATTGATTTAAGTGATTGAAGTTGGAAATTCTCCCTGGATAACCAAGTACGCTTTCAAAGTAAATTTTTAGATATAAGTTAAAAGTTTTAAAGTTGCTTTATAAAGCAAGTTTTGGGAAATTTATTATTTCTAAAATATTTAAATTCTAAAGTTAGTATTTTCTTTAATCTATTATATTAGTAATTATTTAAAAGTGACTTGGTACTTGTTTTAAAAGAGAAAATTTAGTTTTATATTTTATAAAAGTAACCTCATTTTAAATATTCCTAAAGTATACATTTTTAATAAAATATTGAAGTAGTTTTTAATTTAAATGTTTTAAAATATATTTTATAATAAAGAGTTTTAAACTATTTTTAAAAAATCTAAAGCTTTGTACTTGGTGTTTCCAGTGGAAATAAATATTTGAAAATTCATTCCATGAAAAGAGAATGGTTTGAAACTGTTTTCAAAGGGTTGAAAATAGAAATATATCTTGTGAAGATATTTTGAGGTTAATAAATAATTTGGGAGATTATTTATTGTTTGATGGATGTTTGTGAATGTTAATTGATAGTTAAACAACCGACTATCAATATTGGCAAAATACGCTGATCGTTTTGAAGAGACCGGGATCGGGATTAATTTCTCAAAAACCACTTTGATCCAGTTTGTACATTTCATGGAAAAATGAGTTTGGATTCGAAGATGGAGCAGTGAAGTGCAAGGGCTAGTCGCTACTAATCCTTAGGATATTTACAAAATGGATGTAGTAGGAATAGTGCCTTCGGTTCCGTTCGAACCCGGAACGGACTTGTATGGATGAATTCTTTCATAACACCGTCCGGTGGACGATGATCATTCTAAGTGAAACGATCTTAAAGGTAACGCTTAGCCTCAAGCCTCGTCAACCGAGAATGACTGAAAATCAGGGGTTATGCAGCAAGGCTAGGTGGGTAGAACCCACTTCAGGGTGAGATCATCTCTATCTAGATGTCCCTTTTATTTCGACTTAGTGGTGCAGTTGCTGATCACAACCGTGGGGTGATCTTACTCGAGATTATCAAGTAAGGGGTAGTCCTGGCCTTGTGTTGCAGAGGAGTTAGGGTGCTCCTCGGTACGCTGATCTAGACCAGGTACTGTGACAGGTGGTGCCCCAGTGCCTAGTCATTAGTTGGAAATCCATTCTCCCTACGCGCCTTTTACAAGTTTTGTTTGTATTACCCACTCTGTGGCTAGTAGCTGGAATTTAATAGATGTAGCAATTTCAGCTATTTTAATAAGTATTTGTATATAGACCCTATTATAACATCAGAGGATTTTAATATAAAACTTTTTTAGTTATCGTAAGGTAAAAACCCGACATGTTTATTTGTGGCATTGTCTTACGAGATGCTTTTGTTTTCAAAAGGATTTTGAAACTTTAATAATCAATTTGAGTGTGATTTGTCACGCTGGTATTCCAGACTGACTCGGGTGTTATTTAACTGTATTGCTCGGGTCAGACCGAGTATTATAAAATACAGGATAAGGATGCTGTGGAGCTCAGGAGATGAGCTGGATAGCGATACGTACTTCCGTACTTGCTATTATTATTCCGCTGTGCATCCAGTTGTATGTTATTGATGTTGTTGAACTCTGATGATGTACTTTGATAATGCATATATAAACAGATATAGTATTTGTTTTTGTGTAAAGATCATTGAATATCTATCATATTTTATTCCGCTGCGATGGTTAGATTCTGATGTTGTTTTCTATTTTCTTCTTCTCCTCTTCTTCTTTAATCGTAATGGTTCGCATTTCTGTTCAACTTGAGTTGACTGGTGTAGAATAATGTTGACTCAAGGGGTACGGATTTGCGGGTCGTTACAATGCTATTGGGGTGTCTTAGCGATACTTCTCTATCTTCAAAAAATATCCGAGCATCATATCTATCTAACCAATCCATACCCTAAACGATCTCATAGCCTACGAAATCAAATATATACAAACTGCATGCAAACTTATAACCTAGTAATTCATGTTCTAACTGGCCATATCTCATCTCTAGAGTTGCATATCCTCCTATCAGATTCACGACCCATAAGGAATTAACAAGGTATAAGGGTTCTAAACATAACTTTTCTACCAAACATAGAGATATAGATAAACGCGATGCATCGATATCAAATAGTACCCTAACTAGTATACTATGAATCAAAAGCGTACCTTCCATCATTGATTTTCCTTCTCAACGGCAGTTGGTCTAGAAGATGATGGTTCCAAGGCGAAAACCTTTCCCTTGTCCGCTCTGACTGGTTTTAGACACTGATTCTTGTAGTGTCCAATCTGGTCATAGTTAAAGCACTTCACTCCTTTCTTATCTGCAACCTTCTTCCCTTTTCCAGTTCGACACTCATGATTAAATGTCATTTCTTATCGAACTTGTAGCAAACTACATCGGCCTTCCCTTTCTTAGCAGCTCCTTCTTTATGAGATCCTTTCTTTTTAAAGAATTTCCTATTCTTGCCCAGAGAATCTTGGGTTTCAACCTGCTTCTCTTTCCCAAAAGTAGAAAGCAACTCTTCATTCCTGATTGCCATCTCCACTACAACTGAAATTAGATCATGGAGATATGGCATAGTCACCCTGGCAATCTCGAGTCTTAACCCTTGAATTAACTTCTCGTTCTTTTTAGTGACTGTTTATGGTAGCATATCTATATCTGGACGACTCATCAAACTTCATGGCATACTCAATCACCTTACATCTCACCTTGCACTAAGTCCATGAATTTAATTAGCAATACTAACCTGACAATTTTAGACAAGAACCTCTCTTCGAATCTCCTTCGAAACTCTACCCCAGTCAACTCTTCTTCGGAAACTCCCATGGTAATACAATTCCACCAATAAAGCGCCGCTCCCTGCAACTGTCTAGCAGCAAGTCTCCTCTTTTGCTCATCATCTAATCCGAAGTCAGCAAAAATGCTTTCACAATGCAATAACCAATTTTTTACTTCAATAGCATCTTCTATTCCCAAAAACGGCTTCCTACCAAGATTGCTATAATCCCTGCTCGGATTGGCACAGTTATTGCCAATGGGGCCATAGGATTTGGTCCTCCAGCATTCACGGTAATTCTCCCAGCTGCTCCTGTAGCTACTCCTGCTTACATCAGATTGACGAAGAAGTGATACACCATACCCATATCTACTGGCGGGATTCCAACACCTACATTGGCATTTACGTTTGGACTAGCATTTGCATGTCGACCCGGGTTCCTCCTACTATTGGGTTGACCATTTCCATTACTTGTGGTGCTTCCTCCACATGGATTTCCTCTTTCCCTTCCTGCCTCCATATCTTCCTTTCTCGTATATCCGCATATGATCCTTAGTAAGATACAGAAGAACGGTCTAAGAGAAAGGGGAATAAGTACGTATAGATATATATACATGTACTTAACAAATGCAAGTAAGTTGCTATAGCATTAACCCTAACCTTGGTCTTATTTTTTGATTCATTGGGTTATGTTTCGAAAATATTTATGGTTTAAATTTCTTTTAAGTTTACATAAACTATTCTCTGTACCAAATTGTAACATCCCCCATATGGTGGCCGCTATGAATGCTGCAGTCATCCATCGTTATCAGTACCCAGTGACCAAATGTGGTAATGTTAGATACATTGATATAATAGAAACACATAAATATGAGAAAAAATTAACTCAATTTAAAACAAATTTATCATTTCATTATGTAATATCCTCCTACTTAGAGGCCCAAAACTAATAGTTATTAATCCTTGGTGACCAAATACGGTGGTGTTAAATTCATTGATACATAAAAACATATGAATACAGAAAAAATTTAAAACATCAAACAAGATCACATATGAATTCAAAATGTTTTCAATTCATTACATAATCCCATAATAGTTAACCAAATTCAGAGAAAATATATTTGTTACAAAATACACCAAAAGCGACGTATGAAGATGCCCCCTTGCATGATCAGAGTATATGTAGGTAATATAAAATTTTAGCCATTACAAACAACACAGCAGAATCAAATAAAAGAGAAACTTAGATATCTATCATGCATTATGCACATCTCCATAATCTTATTCGTCTAAAGAGGTACGTGAAAAACTCAACTCTAAAACTACTCAAAATCAATTGAGTAGCCAAGAGTTTAAGGGGAAAACATAAACTTCGATTCAGACATGAAGCTTGGTATGAATAATAATCTACCATCTCAGATCATTTAGACATCTAGTGAGACCACGCCGCTTAGTGGAATGGGTTTTCCCCTCATTAGTATCTTAAAACCTTTATAAAACCATATATTGTGCTCTTTCATCCACAATTGTTAAAATAATTAAAAACAACACGATACGATGTTATGCAAAATAAAAGAATCAATTCTGGATTACCTATCTCTGTTCATTCTGACTATCTGTCTCAATTATAGTTTCTAGAATTACTATTAACCTAATAGTTTTCATAGGCTAACTAATAACCAGTTAAGTGTTTAAGGACTCCTTTTCCAATTACATAGTTTTCATGGGATCACTATGAACCTATGGGTAACTCCATTATCTTTACTCTTATCCTAGTTTTCATGGGTTGACTAGGAACCTATTGATTCTCCAATATCCTCTTTTCGTATCCTAGTTTTCAAGGGTTGGCGAGGAATCTATTGACACTTGTCAATATCTTAATCCAGATATAGTTTTCATGGGTTCACTACAAACCTATTGACCCCTGCCAATATAAAATCATAGTTTTCATGGGCTAACTACGAACCTATTGGCCCCTACCAATATCTTTTCTTATACGCAGTTTTCATGGGCATACTGAGAACCTATTAGCCCCTGCCAGTGTGTTTTCCTTTAACATTTTAGCATCACGTATTTTGGTCTTCCTGACCTCCTGATGCAATTATACTCATTTAGGAGATAGCTAAATTTATATTCACTACTGGGTCAACCTAGCTGGTTGTTCTACCCTTCCCCAAAATATAATTATGCATCCATTTTAATGTGAGTATATATACATATATGAAGAAGCATACACAATAACTTGGTTAATCCCTTTAACCTTTTAATCAATGAAAACTTATTTAGAAACTCCTTTTCAAAAAAATTTATTTAATTATGCCATGGTTTTCTTTCAAAATGAGGTTGGGTTATTTGCTTTGGAAACTAAGGCTGTTGAAACCTTCAAAACCATGCTTTCGACTTTACTGGATAACCTACTTCGAAAGCATATAAATCTCTTTTCAAAACATTATGCCCTTTCCTTTCTAAGCACTTTAAAACTTCTCTTTCGAAACCTTTCGAACATATTAAAGTATTACTCATTATCTTTTAGAAGATTAGCTTCGAAACCATTGAAAGTACCTCTTTCGAAACCTTTGGAAATATCCCTTCTGAAACCTTTGAAAGTCCCCCTTTCAAAACCATTGGGTTTATACTAAAATTATATTTGGGTTAAAGTGAGTATAAACGAAAGTAACTTTTTCGAAACCATCCTTTATCAAATAAAAATATTTGGGAAACATAATAGCGTCGACACCATCCCTTTCGAAAGCTTCTGATCATTTAAACAGAAATCAAAGGATAACATCAAAAACCCTTTCGAAGCCATTGCCTTCAAAACCCTTGGATCCTTTCGAAAGGATTTAGGAAGTGGCTTACAACATCTTTAAAACAATTACTGTCTTTTGAAAGCATTGATCGCTTCAATACACTCGATAGGTTAAACAAGGCAGCAAGGTTTCGACTAGGTTGGAACCCCTTCTTTCGAAAGCACTGTACTATATAAGTAAAGAAACCATTCGAAAGCTTACTCTTTAAAACATAAGTTGATGGCAACCCTTCCGAAAGCATTCTGAAACCTCTTTCAAAACCATATGCTTTGACTCCTTTAAAGGCTTGAATAAAACAAAGGTAGACGCTTCTCCTTTTAAAACAAACCAAGGTATTGACCCCTTTGGAAGCCTTGCTTTCGACACCTAGCCTTCCGCCTCTGTCTCCAATCCACAAAGTACCATCTATGTGATACCTTGTTTATTGGTTTTAGCTTAGTGGGTTTCGACTTGGTTGAAGGCGATAGCCCTGAGTCGAAAGGTACTTCTAAAGAAGGCGGAACCAACTTTTTTAAGTAAATCTGATTTAATACCAATTAATGCAAATACTTTCTAACTAACATGCCATATGTATACAGAAGATTAGTTGCCTTAACTTTTTGAATTCTTTACTAAAATAACTACCGCTAATTTTAGATCTAAACCATGTTTAAGTTACTAAATAAGCTCTTCCATTAAGTAAAACAAATTTTTGCAAAGAAGTTCCTCTTTTAAATAATTTGCATAGCAAATCACTTAAGAAAAATCCCTAAAATTCCAAAAA
The DNA here is from genome assembly GCA_030765085.1 of Allium cepa. NCBI lineage: Eukaryota > Viridiplantae > Streptophyta > Magnoliopsida > Asparagales > Amaryllidaceae > Allium > Allium cepa. Next base: position 89,783,384 of record CM060939.1, on the reverse strand, counting down.
TTCACTTTAATCATGTTATCTAGCATATCAAAATTTCAGACCCAAATTCTCAAGACAATTTCCAAAATAAATTTATAAACCAAAATAACCATATTTTCCTTTAAAAATCCATAACAGTATTTTCATAACTTGAAAAATTATCAAAATTAAGACCCAACTCCAAAATAATGTTTTCCATAACATAAAATTTTTCCATGGCATATAAGCATCAATATCAATCGGTTTTGCTCTAAAACCGTATATGGTCTTATTTAAACATTCTTGTTTAAATCAAACAAATTGAAATTCAAGCATATCCTCATCCAAACCATCATAAAAATGAATTTACCCTTAAATCTGAAATCATATTATTGTAAAACAAAATAGAGATGAAATTATTATTCACCTTGATTAAGATAAGGAGATTGGCTTGAGATTAATTTCCCCTAAGCTTAAATCTCTAGCTTTTGATTTAATTTCTCTTTTTTTTAATTATGGTCGGCTCCTCTTTACATTTTTATTTTGCATTTTCAAAATGGCGTGAATGGGAAATGAAATGGTAGGAACGAGAATATATAAGGGTAAGGGTTATGTGCGGCGAATTCCTAATATACCCTTATGTAAATTAATTAAACCAAAAACCATTCTTAAGCTCATTTAATTATTTAATTGAGCACGGCTACTTAACATTTATTTAATTCTTAATCCCCTTATCACTTAGCATTTACATTATTCTATTCAATTTATCTAACTAAATCTCTTGAATATGTTATCAAAAATTAGGGGTATTATAGGCCCCTCTCCGTAAAGAATTTCGTCCTTGAAATTCAATAAGGACTAAATAACATACATAGCAATCATTTGTAACGACTCCTAACAACCATACTAGTCTACCTAACTAGGAATTATCTATATAAATCTACTATAAACAAACCCTGAAAATAGATCAAGATAAGTGATATCCCGTCTTTTGGTCAAGGCCGGGATATCAACAAATAGGATAAAAAGAAAGGAAATCAGTATTAGAGATTGACTGGAGACAAGGCTATGATCGATATCGTTAAAACATGACCAAGTTCCAATCAAGACGGGATCGATTAGGAATGATGAACAAGGTTAGGAAAGCTACGTTTCAAATTTCATGTCAATCGGAGTTTCTATCCTCGAGATATGGATGGATCAAAATTCAAGGAAAGCAGGTTCGCATCGATGTTTCGTATCGATCAAGATGGAAACGGCATCATGCTTCAAATCGATGTGTTTTGTATCTATGCAATGCATGTCGGTTTGGTTGGATGTGGCAGAAGGAAATATACTTCGCATCAATCGAGGCTGGGATCGATATGAAGAGTGAGCAGCGACTGTAGGGACTCGAGCGGACATTTCGTATCAACCACTTATTGATCGATATGAAGGAGGCAACAGACATGGATCGATACGAAGCAGGCAAGGACACACAGACTTGGATCGATGGATATGAACAAAGGCATAGAATATGGATACAAAGAAGCACATGCCTATGGATACGAAACATGGATGGTTACGAAGGCTCTGTACTTCGTATCAATGGATACTAAGGAAGCGGTCGAGGTGGAGCGAAGGACATGGATCAGAGCGCGTGAAGTTTGGATCGATGCAAAGGCTATGGCTGTGGATATAGAGCCGGTGGATACTTGGGTGATGGAGACAAAATAGAATGGATACGGAGTGGATTGAGGCGAGCTGATCGATGCGAACCATTCAGTCTTCATGCAAGCTACAACTTGCATCGATCATAACTCAACATCTTTAAGTCCAAATGCTATGAAATTTTCAGAGAAGCTTCCTAATGCACTCGAGAACCTCCATGATCGATCTCAACTCGATTGGACCACTTTTGGATCGATTAAACACGAATCGATCTAAAATCGCTCTCCACCTACGCAAGAGAAGAGGCATTCCAGGTCTTGAGGTGGATATTTTTGGATCTACACCTATAAATAGGAGTCCTATAGCAACTAAAAAGAGGATCTTCTTCTTCTTCCCTAGGCAATACTCTGCTATTTTGTTTACTGATTTTAGAGGCTTGTAATTGTAATCTCAATAAAAAAGGAATAAAAAGGATCGATTCAAAGTGGACGTAGGCTGGATTGCCGAACCACTATAAACCTTGTGTTCTCCTCTGCTGTCTTCTATTTTAATTTTATTAGTTTCTACATTTTTTTTCTCTATTTAATCTGGATCTGAGATCTATGTGTGGATATTGAGGATCTTTGTACATACACTGGTGCTTTCACTACTTCTGGGTGTTAGCGACCAGTTCTGGTGCTAACATTTTGGTGCTTTCATCGAGAACCGCTAGCGCTTAGGAATTCTAAAGCTTGGATTTCAGATTTGAAATCTTAAGGACTTGGATTTGGAAAGCTATGGCCAGGCAATCGATAAGAAGATAAAGGACTGAAAGGAGTCAGCTTGAAGGGAGTCAAGAGGCTTCCATGAGAGAGAATCAGGCGTCGATCTTCATCACCAGATAAGAGATGGAAATGATGCTAAAGAGACAAGAGAAGATGGTGCAGAATCTACTTCGACAAGTTGGAATGCAGAATTAAGGGAACGCAACTATAAGAGATGCTGGAGATAGAGGTCAGGAGCATGGAGCAACCAGAATTCAGAACAGAGTAGGGCCATTAGGGGCAGCACCAGAACTAGGGGCACTCACCTAGAGCATGTTGATCCAATCATGGGCAGAGTACGAGGTGAAGCTGTGCAACGCGGCATTGATATAGGAATGGATACTCGTCTAGGAGAGCAGATTCCAAGAAACCCTCGTGAACTTAGGGGGCAGATTGGAGGCAACAGACAAGGACTATAGCTTGGTGACATCGATAGATTGTAGAGATGGTTAGGCGAGCCATGAGAGGCGGATTGATGAATAGGGACTTGGAGGATGTGAATAGGAGTCCCTTTGCTCCATTGATTAGGAAAGTTAGGAACCCGTCAAATTTCAAACTACCAACACTAGATATGTATGACGGGAGAACAGATCATGCTGTTCATTTCACAAGGTACATGAGGCATATGGAGGTACTGGGAGCATCGGAAGAAGTCATGGCACGATGCTTCCCTTTGTATTTGATGGATATAGCAGCATTATGGTTCAGGCAATTGGATAGTGGCTCTATTGGCACATGGACAAATCTAATTGAAAGGTTTATAAGGCAGTTTCGGGTCCACATAGTCCGATCTAAGAATGTGATGACTTTGGCATCGATGAAACAACAGAAAGGAGAATCGCTCAGGTATTTCTTAACTAGATTCAATGCGGCAGTGGCTTCGGTGGATCGACCTGATCCATCGATGGTTTTGATGGCGGCAGATTCATAAATTGTAAATAATTCGGATTTCAAGATATCGTTGGAGCGGGACCCATCGGTGAATCTCGGGGAGTTCTATCATGAAGCAGAAAGGTTTCTAAGGCAGGAAGATGCGCAAGCTGAGAGAGAAGGGAGACAGGCTGAAGCTTATGCAGCAAGGGGTGGAGGTCCACCAAGGGAGGATCCAAACAAAGATGGTAAAGGAAAAAGGAAAATGAATGATAATGGTGACATTTCAAAAAGGCCACGGAGGAATTCAAAATTTACTTCCTATGCAGATTTGACTGAGACTTTGGAAAGGATTTACTTGGATACTCGAGGGCACCTCCAGTATCGAAGGCCAGTAAGAAGGAACCTTGTGAATATGATCGGGCATCGGGAAAGCATTGCGTATCCCATGAGATGAATAGGCACAACACGAATGATTGTGGACATTTGAAGGGTGTCGTTGAGAAGCATATAAGGAATGGTCATCTACAACAATATGTAAGGAATCGAGTTGTGGTAGTGGAACAGGAGCGGCCACCGCTCACCTCGAACAAGGATGGCACTAGATCTAGGCATCAGCAGCTTGTTATCAACTAAATCGATTTATGACTTTAAATGAGTAAAAGAACTCGAAGTAGTATGACTAAGTTACTTACACATGTACGAGATCGAGAATGGTCCCTAGGCATGCTCTGAGACGATGATAAACCGTGTTGCTCGAGTCTATGAAATCCTGTTTTTCTTTTCGTTTTCCTGAAAACTTTGGCTTCTCCCTTGGATGTACAGACATTTATTTGGTTTTCCCTGGCTATTAAAACATTTGTTTTGAATGGTTGAATTTGCATTACTATAATAAATAATACAGGTCTCACGATTACTGTCTCGATCGAAGAGACAGGGTACGAGTTCCTTCATCGGAGAGCGATGGAATGGACTCAAAGAGAATATAAAAGTCTTTGGCTGGAGAGCCGAGGCAGGAGAATATGAAATACCTTGACCAGAGAGTCGATGCTGGAGAATATAAAAGCCCTTGGCCGAAGAGCCAAACTCGGAGAATATAAAGTCCTTGGCCGGACAGCCGAGGCCGAAGAACATAAAAGCCCTTGGCCGAAGATTCGGGGTCAAAATAGCATAACGTAACCCGGAGAGGATATGAATTCGGATTTTGGCTTGGGATAAACGGACCTAGAGTGGTCCTGAATTTGGCAAAGGGCCCAGAGCGGTCCCGGTTTTGGATATCACCCAAGAAGGGTTATGGATTTGGTTATTGGTCATTGGATACTAACGGATTACGACTCAGTTGACAAGTCCGGATAGCTATAAAAAATTGGCTAAGGACTGGTTATAGGACTTTCAATCGGACATCGACTCATAGCAATCGCGGACTTGGATATGGCTATGGCACTTGGATAGGATGGATTAGTAATAGATTGGATTATGAATCGAATGGTACGGCCATGGATGGAATATGGACTTTGGATGATGGATTCAGAGCTATTCAAAACACGCCTTCTTACCACAAGTCATGTTTTGAGGGGCAAATGTTAACTCTCCATTTGGTCAAGGCCGGGGTATCAACAAATAGGCTAAAAAGGATGGAAATCGGTATTAAAGATCGATTGGAAATAAGGCTATGATCGATACCATCAAAACTTGACTGAGCTCCAATCAAGACGGGATCGATTGGGAACGATGAACAAGGTAGGAAAGGCTACGTTTCAAATTTCAGGTCAATCGAAGTTCGTATGCTCGAGATATGGATGGATAAATATTCAAGGAAAGCAAGTTCGTATCGATGTTTTGTATCGTTTTGGATGGAAACGGCATCATGCTTTGAATCGATATGTTTTGTATCAATGCAATGCGCATCTGTTTGGTTGGACGTGGCAGAAGGCGACATACTTCGCATCGATCAAGGATGAGATCAATACGAAGAGTGAGCAGCGGTTTTAGGGACTCGAATGAACACTTCGTATCGATCACTTATTGATCGATACAAAGGAGGCAGCAAACATGGATCGATACGAAGCAGGCAAGGACACACAGACTTGGATCGATGTATATGAACAAAGGCATAGAATATGGATAAAAAGAAGCACATGCCAATGGATTCGAAACATTGATGGTTACGAAGGCTCTGTACTTTGTATCGATGGATACTCAGGAAGCGGTCGAGGTGGAGCGAAGGATATGGATCAGAACGCGTGAAGTTCGGATCGACGTGAAGGCTATGGCTATGGATATGGGACCGATGGATACTTGGATGATGGATATGAAATAGAATGGATACGAAGTGGATTGAGGCGAGATGATTGATGCGAACCATTCAGCCTTCATGCAAACTACAACTTGCATCGATCATAACTCAACATCTACAAGTCCAAATCCTATGAAATTTTCAGAGAAGCTTCCTAATGCACTCGAGAACCTCCATGATCAATCTCTACTCGATTGGACCACATTTGGATCGATATTAAGTAAACACGGATCAATCCAAAATCACTCTGGATCAATATGGCGAGTCCACCAGCGCAAAAGAAAGGCATTCCAGGTTTTGAGGCGGATATTTTCAGATCTACACCTATAAATAGGAGTCCTATGGCAACTAAAAAGAGGATCTTCTTCTTCTTCCCAAGGCAAAATTCTGCTATTTTGTTTTAGAGGCTTGTAATTGTAATCTCAATAAAAAAGGAATAAAATGGATCGATTCAAAATGGATGTAGGTCGGATTGCCGAGCCACTATAAATCTTATGTTCTTCTCTACTTTCTTCTATTTTAATTTTGTTAGTTTTTTTATTTTTTTTCTCTACTTAATCCGGATCTAAGATCTGTGTGTGGATATTGAGGATCTGTGTACATACACTGGTGCTTTCACTCCTTCTGGGTGTTAGTGACCAATTTTTGTGCCAACAACAAGTATCTCGAATCCCGTCTTTTGTATCCCAAGTATAATCCTTCTCGTTGTCGCTCCACTGAAATTTCACCAACTTGACTTTCTTGTTTCTCAATCTTTTCTCATCTCTCGCCCCAACCCAAACTGGTTGTCTAACAAAATTTAACTTAGGCTTTACTATCAAATCTTCTAACCCTGTTGGAGAAATAGTAGTCTCTGGATCATGCACATACTTGCAAAGATGAGACACATATGAACATCTGCCATACTGCTCGGCAACTTACTCTGTATGCGAGCTTTCCAATCCTCTCTATAGTCTGGAATGGACCATCATATCTCGGTACATTTTCCCTGACTTATCAAACCGTACCACACCCTTCATTGGTGATACCTTACTGAATAACCTATCTCTAACTGAGAACACTAAGTCTTTGCGTCTTTTATCTACATAACTCTTCTATCTGGATTATGCTTCCTTCATCCTTTCTCGGATCAACTCAATCTTCTTTGACTCCTCTCTGACCAAATCTGGACCTAAGACCAATCTGTGTCCAGTCTCTAGCCAATATGTCGGTGATTTGCATGGCCTTCCATACAAAGCTTCAAAAGGCACTATTGCTATACTAGTCTGATAACTATTATTATAGGGAAACTCAACCAAATGTAGGCAATCCTCCGAAGATCTACCAAATCCAACACACAAGCTCTCAACAAATCCTCGAGTACCTTATTGACTCTCTCTGTCTGTCCATCCATCTAAGGGTGATATGACATACTCATCTTGGGTTTAGTGCCTAACACTTACTGAAGACTCTTCCAATGTTCACTAGTGAATAAAGCATCTCTATTACTGATTATGCTACTAAGAACTCCATGTAGTCTAACTATGTTCTTCATGAACAACTTAGAAAAACGGGTGACGTCCTGGCTAACTCTACTGGAATGAAATGGGCACTCTTGATCAACCTGTCCACTATGATCCATATACTTTCATTTCCACTATTTTACGTTGGCGACCCATCAATAAAATCCATGGATATCGAGTTCCATTTCCAAACTAGAATCTCTAGAGGCTGAAGAAACCCACTCAGCTTCTGATGTTCTGCTTTCACTTGTTGACGTTTGCACATTGCCTAACCCACAAGCCAAAATCCCTCTTCATACCTTCCCAATAGAAGCTTCTCTTCATATCTTAATACATCTTAGTCCCTCTAGGATGAATCATAAACTTGGATCGATGACATTCTTCAAGGACTTTTTCCCTCAATTTCTCAACATCTAGAACATATAATCGCCTCTTCTTGCTCGACCATCCTCTTTGGTCAAGACAAAAACCTTTCAGATCATCGATCTCAGTTCCTCAAGCTTTCTAATCTTCTTCGCTAATAATAGATCATCCTTCTACTTAGAAGCAATTCTCTAGATCAACACTGGTCGAACATCTAAACAGGACAACAATGCAGTACTTTGACTAGAACTTGTAGTCGATCTTAACTGGACATCACAACTAGTCAAAGCTTCTTGATCCTTCCAGTCTACCAACATATCCAATATAGCCACATTCTGGTGTCTCCTACTAAGAGAATTTGCTACTTTATTACCTTTTCCTGGGGTATATTCTATACTAAAATCATAAGCAGCCAAAAACTTCAGCCACCTCTATTGTCTCATATTGAACTCATTTTTAGAGAATAAGTATCTTAAAGACTTATGATCTGTGCATAACTCAAATCTCTCTCCTAAGAGATAATGCCTCCAAATCTTCAATGCAAAGATCGCCGCAACCAACTCCAAATTATGAGTAGGATATCTGACCTAATGCGGTATAAGCTGTAGTGAAGCATAGGTAATCACTTTGCCCTTCTACATCAACACAGCTCCCAATCTTGCCCCATATACATCAATATACACCATCAACCATTCGTTTCCGTTTGGAATTACTAACACTGTTGCATTGTTTAACAAATTCTTTAACTTAAGGAATGCTTTATCACATTTGTCAGACCAAACAAACTTCACCTACTTCCTGGTAAGCTTAGTCAAAGGCGCTGCTATCCGCGAGAAATCCTTAATAAATCTTCGGACATAGCCAGCAAGTCCAAGAAAACTTCTTACCTCGGTCACCATCTCAGGTCTCTTCTAATTATTAATGTAACGACTCAGAAATTTTGATCCAGAAAATTCCAGACGGTTTAGAAAAGAAGAAGAAACAGAAACAAAATACAGATTCTCACATTCGCAACGGATAAAATATAATATCACATAGAATAATAGTTTTACAAAGAAATATGTAATTGTTATTTTACGTACATTTTATCAGAGTTACAACATTTCACAATCTCTGGATAGTTAAAATAACTTGTCCCAGATTATCAGCAATATTATACACAGTGGTAAACACTCCATACGTTTCTGCCATCCAGCTCGCCTCCTGAAAACTCCAGAACGTCCTTACCTGAAAAGCTGTAATACTCGGTCTGACCTGAGCATTACATCAAAGTAACACCCGGATCAGGCTGGAAATCAGCGTGAGTAAACCCATCTAATCATGGAGTACAAAGCATACAACTTATATAAAACATGGGTTACTCGATTCAATTCACAAAGCTACAATTTATTTTAGATATCACTTATTCCACACATCCATTTTCTAAGTACCAAGATTCATATTTAAATAGTCCAATTCCTTTAAATCACTTCATTCCAGCCTATAGATTTCATATAACAATCTATAAAAATTCGAAGTGGTTTCGGGTATTTCCTAATACCCCGGTCTCTTCGAATCCAATATCATCTTAAATCCAGTTTAAGTGGATGCACTCAATTTAAATACAGGGAATCATAATTTACACAACAATTCATTATTGATAGATAGTCCTACAATATTATTGTTCAATCCATCATATCATATCACAGTTACAACACACTGAATATCAGAGATATTCAAAACCCAAGTCGACCAATATCACTTAATCATCATAAGCAATATTTAATATATATACATAATTCCTATTTAATTTAATTAATCTCCAATTAAATTAATTACCAACCTTAATTCTTGGATTACTTTAACCCAGCCTCATTAACGTCAATTTATTACAACCCAGATTATTTATCATTCTAAGATTATCCACCTTAATTAATCATCCTCGATTAATTATTCTTTAATTACAATAAGTAATTGACTTTCAATTAATTATTCAAAGTAATTAATCCTTAATTACTTCTCTTAAGTACTTATCATTAATTAAATCACTTTTAGTAATTATCCATTAAGTATTTCCCCCCTTAATTAATGACATTCAGTAATTGTTCTTCAATTACCTTTATTATCATTACTAATTAATTTCATTTAGAGGTTAAGCCTCAATTAATCACATTTCTAAATCAAACCATTACATTGATTTCTCAAATTAATTAAACTTTATTAATTATTATAAAAATAATTAATTATTTCTTTAATTAATTACATTAATCAATTACGATCCTTTAAAATTTTAGAATAACCAATACATTATCTAGATCACCTTTGAAACATTAAACAACTTCTTTAAACAAAAAAATTTAAAGTATTTTAAAACTTGAAGTCTCGATTAAATCTTGCTAATACCTTGTTTTAGATCCTGGTTTATATTCCTTCAAAAACTTCTCTATTTTTGTTAACTCTTAAACCTGACTAAACATTTCCCTGGAATTTGATAAATACTTAAGACGGTTTTAAATCATTTGGCCATACCTTGCTTAAATCTTTGTAAATAAACTTTGAAATACTAATTAATAAATGCTAATTTGCTTCTTAAAACCTGGTTATAGAATTATACTAAACTAGTGTGAATTATATATATCAAAATTATTTGATTTTAAAACTTATATTAAAACATGTTTTCTTTAAAATTTTAAAACAGATACCTTGCCATTAACAGGAACTTGAGTCATTCCCTCAAGTTACTCGATTCAAAACCCACCTTACCCTAGTCGATAAAACTCGAGCTTTACACGCATAAATCCCTTAAGTTTCCCGATTCATCACCACAAAATTTGACTTGCCTAAACAATAGCCACAAATCCAGATGCACAGCTGCTCCTGTACACGTGCACGAATCGCCGGAGCTGCGGCGATCACTTCCAACTCTGTCGCCAAGTCGTCATCACCTCACTGACGTGTCCCAATCACCCAGAAATGCAAGACCACTCCTATTTCAAAATCAAAGAGTACGAAGCCCATCAGGAAGATGACGATTAACTAAAAACCATTCGCATCACCGTCATAGATCGCCGGTGATCACGAAACTCCGGTCATAACTTCGTCATGACCTATACCATCCATCCCCCTCCATGCGCACAACTCCGATCATCTATCGAATACCCAATCGAACAAGAAACAAGCTCGGCCCAAACGTCACCTAAAACCCTACTATCACCTCGTCGCGCCGCTTCGGCGAATGATAATTACCTCACCCATTTTTGCTGACATCTCCCACCCCCAGACTAACTTCAGTCACAACCCCGAGGACCCAATCCTTGCCGGCCACCAGTAAATGCTTGAATCCCCATTTCTGATCAACCTACAATTTCTCTTAATTTTAAATCCTAAAAATCAAGATTCTATCTTCAAAAATCCTAATTTTATAAAATAAATCAAATTATACATACGAATCCATAGATTATTTAAGTTAGGATTTTGATATATTTTAAATTTTTGCTGAAATCCTTTCTATTGTTAAAAACTACTTTTAAATCTTGCCTAGAAATATTTTTAACTAAATTATCTTGTTAATTTAAATAAATTTTGTTTATATATCTTAATCTTAAAGGAACTGAGCGCAGAGACATAAATTTTGAACAAAGTTTTATAATCTGTAACTAGAACAGAATAAAAAACTTCCATGCACAACAACTCCACAGACAAATACACATGCAATTCTATTTAAACACTCAAACAAACACATATCATATTTCTATTTTAAGTAGTACTGCATGCATCTAGATTAAACAGATTTAAATCTATAAATAAAACTGTTTACTCGCCTCTATGATGAACAAAGAAGCACAGGGCTTGAAGTTGAAACTGTTTCTTTGAAATTTGACCTGCTACTTAATTAAACTGAGTTGAAATCTTGGATTGTTTAACCACTTGTTGTAGTTTGAGTTGACACTGCTTGATCTTTGCTTGATTTAGCTTTGAAGTTGGAAGCTTGCTTAAAAAAAACTAAGATGATTTTCATAAAAATAATATTACAGATCTTTCTCTTCTTTGATTTTAGAATGAAGATGGGAAAAGGAAGTAAAGAAAATAGACATATGTTTATATAGATAAACTTTAGCTTTTATTATGAAAGAAAATAAAATAAAATGACATTTGTTAAAAGATCCAACACTTGTCTTTAACTACACTTAATTCATTTACACATGTTATTAAGAAAATTAATGGGCTAACACATGTAAATTTGCATGCATTAATTAATAAAATTCTTCTTCTTTCTTTTTTTAAAATGTTTATAAAGCTTTTGTATTAATTTACTAATTAATAAATACTTTGCTAAATATGTATATAAATAAAATTCCTTTAAAGAAAATAAAATAAAATCCAATTATATTCAAGATAAGATCATATATAATGTATTTTTAAACCCAACTATATTTAAGATATACTTCCTTTAAATTTTCAAAAATCAACTCAAACAATACATTTATATTTTGAATAAGCCTAGATTCAATTTGTAATTAATAATTCTATTTAAGAAAAATCTATTTTATATATAAAAATAAAACATTATTATTATTGTTTTAAAACAATAAATTTTATCAATTCCAATTAATTATAAAAGAGATTATCACATTTAGTTGTTCAATTTATAAATCTATATTTTCAGAAGTTAAACAGAAAACTATCCAATTATCTGATGTCTGAAAATCTGGGTTATCACAATCCTCCCCACTTAGAATCTTTTCGTCCCAGAAAAGAAACGATGCCGGAATTATAAAGATGCATATTATTAGAATATTATTCTTTGTTCACTTTTCTAAAACAATTTCAAATCTATATCATATGTCATAATAGTTTTATAAAAATACTATTTATAACTCGGTGTTTTAACAAGTCCATCCTTATTCTTACAGAAATTCGGTCATACGTTGATCAGGCGTAAGATTGAAAATCTATAAGTACTTGGTAAACCCGTTTTCAACATCCAGTTAAAATACTCGAAAAATAATTTTATTGAAAATATCGAAAACATTTTGAAAATAGAGGAAATCTCTTTAGTGAGAATGCTCTGGAAATCATCACCCCTATCCATGGTTGCAGTTAAACCGATGTTTATTTTGCCATTCCGGCAAAATCCATAGTTAACTACAGGCCTCTGCCCTCCACGATTACACCATGGAACCCGCTACAGATCGCAGCCACAACTGGGGTTACGTTGCTATCACGACAAAAACCCATATAACTATAGGCCTCAGCGCCCTCGAATTTCGCTGCCAAAAGAATGAAACTTCTCCACTCCACTTGACCATAGATCACAGTCTACTGATGTTACGTTGTCTTCCCGGCAAAATCAAGCATAGACCGTTGACACTCACCTCCACACGATTTTCGCTATGGTCCACACAGTAGATCGCCGCGACATCGAGTTACACTGTCGTCACAGCACAACCCAAATGCCTTTGTAGGCATCAGCGCCCTCGACTTTCGCTACCCAATAACCCTCAGGAACTAGTTTGTCCAGACTCCTCACAGGATCAACTTTAGAGTCTCTCCCTCTTTGAGACTCAAGGCAGTACCAACCTATGGTACTCCTGAGAAGTTCATTTCAAGGAAGCGCCTTTTTCTCCAGAGCCATTTTCAAAACACTTTATACTATACATATATAGTATCTTCTAAATTATACACCTAGTATGATTCTCATGCAAAAGCTCCTTTACACAAAATCGATTATCCCAAAATCGATAATTCTCAAACTAGGCTTTCCAAATTCCAATATTGATTTTTCCCAAAAATCAAAAGCCTTTCCAAATCCAAAGGTTCCCAAAACCTTTTTCCAAAATCCTCATAAGATACTTTATATATAGATATATATATAATCCTTGAAAAAAACTTTGGATCATTTCAAACTTGTATAAAACCCCTTTTATACTTCAAATATTTTAAAAACCCTTTTCTTCTGGCTATAGGTTCAACAAGGGAAGTTTTATCCTATATAACAAAGATATATAACTTTGGTTATTCAAAATCAAATATTCAAATTTGATTACTCTTTTCAAAACCACTTACCATATCACTTACTTCCATAAAGTAAATTTTTACCATAGAAATATCCAATTTCCAGTTTAACTTCATCATATATTTCACAAAATATACCTTTCATTTCAAAAACCATTTCACATTTCTTATCCACAAATTCCCAGTATCAATTTCATTCAAATCCGTACGATGTACACATATCATCCGTACGCTATACCAATCTGATCGCTCACTCGATCATATAATTTCACTTCCGAACTAGTATCGTCCACCCGACTTCCTAGTGCGGATTCAAATCTGGTTTCTTGATTAGAAACCATCATTCTCCTTGCATAGCCATAACTATGATAGAGAATATCCAAAACCAATCAACAATCCATATCCAGGTTCGCCGTCGAAAATCGAGTGAAAAATCCCAACTCGGATCGATATAATTATCTCGAAATTCTACGTTCGAATCTGGATCAAATAACATGCGAATAGAATAATATATGTACATCTTACGTATTTAACTTCATTGATTATTAGCCAAATCAATTCCCTTTCTATTCACATTCATTTAGATTCTATCCACTTACTCACATTTGCTTTAATCCCCATTTGGATTATTACTTCAATTCTTATCTGAGTTGAGTATTTAATAACAGTTTAAACTCCGACCAGTTTATATTTGGAAAATGGCTTGAAAATTTTAAAAATAGACAAGTAGTTGAAAAATAATTATTAGTTTGCAAAATAGCTATAAAATAGTTAAATAGTTTCACAAATTTTAGATAATTACAAAATAGTTGTAAAATAGTAATTAATTTATAAAACGGTTGAAACATTATTACATAGTTCCAAAGATAATTGTAAAACAAGTATAAAATAATTTGGCTTTAAGAAAGAACGGTTGCATATATTAAATAGCTTGGAAAGATAAGTTTATATTAAAACAATTTATATTAAAAATAGTCCAGAGTCAAAACTGTTCACTTCCCTATCAACTCAATTTAAATCTCCACTTCTATTTAAATTGACTCAATTCCAATTTAAATATCTTCAATTTCCACTGAAATTGGTTTAACCCCAATTCAAGTTGAATTAACCTCAATTTCTTTCCAATTTCAAATCAAATTCCATTTGATTTAAACATATTCACTTTAACTACCAATCCCAAATTATTCAAATTAATTTATACGAATTACAAATTGAATCCACTTCAATTTCAAATCTTTTCAATTTCTATGAATTAGTCCCACTTCCATTTGAATTCCATACCTATCCATCTTCAATTCTAATTAATTCAAACTAAATTCAATTTGAACTAATGAAATCTAAATTTCAACTTTAACCCATCTCGAATTATATAAATTCGAGTTAAATTCCCAAATGTTGGTTTAACCCCTTAAATCAAATTAACCTCTATTTTTACATCAATAACCCAAATCTTTAAACAATTTAATTTTGAGTCAAATTCTCAAAATTCCATTTTTAAATTATCTTTACTTAACTTTTTCCAAAGTTCAAATAAGAGTTCAAATCAATGTTATCTTAAAAATTAATTTATTACTCAATTTTATCTTCCAGTTTGAAACCAATTCTTTAAAAAAAAAAATTACAAATGCCATTATTCAAAATTTCAGTTCAAAGTAATCCCTTATCCTTAATTTCAAATTAAAGTTAGATTTTCCTTTTATCTCAATAATGGATATATTACCATACTTCATTTCTTCATTCATTTGAACAAATCCAATTTCAACTAAAAGATTATTAATAACAACAGGATGGTATCATTCAAATTATTTTAAAACATTCATCCATTTTCAATTTCCAGATCTCAAACCCATTTTGAGATCACACAAACTCCCCATTCAAATCAACCATTTTAACTTCCCAAGTTAAATCCCAATTTCATCTTAAAATTTCCAAATCAAGTTGATCATTCATACCTATTTAACTTCTTCTAAGTTAAATTCACTTCAATTTAATACCGTTAATCCTTACTCAAATTTGAATTCCCACTTCAAATTTTAAACTTCAGATTAATATCCTTCCCACTTAAGTTTAAAACCTACTTCACTTTGGGTTTCACATCACATTCCAAGGAAAATTCAAAACTCAACCTTAGAGTTTATTTTCTTTACACACTTGGTTACTTTTAAATTTTAAACCACCTTTGGTTTTAAATTCAAACAAATTCCTTTAAAATTTCAAACAACCCTTTTTTGAAATAGGACCCTTTCATTCAAATATATTAAATAACATTTCTTATTTTAAAATAAGATCATACTCAAAATAGTTTGAATAATATTGTTTCCTTTAACATTTTGAAACCAATTCAAATGTTTAAATTTAGAATTCAGAACTTCACAATTTGAAACCCAGTTTAATTTACATCCTTTCAAATTTACAAGTTACTTTCTTTAAATGGTTACTTCCTTAAAACATTTTATTGTTTATTGGAACACAATCATCCCATTATTAAACACAATAACCATTCTATTCCTCTGGTTTGAAACCAATTCTAATTCATCTTATTTTGAAATTCTTCCCCAACTTCAAGATTTAGTTTCAGTTTGAATCCATTTCAAACTTATCTTTAATTTAATTTCAATTTGGTTGTATTTCTATTACCACTTAATTTAATTCCAATAATTTAACAACCAATTACCTTAATATTTATTAGAAAGAAATATTGCTATATATATCAAAATATATTCTTATAAAATCATTTAAAATCTTTATATAAGAAAATTACAAGTACGCTCTCATATATATATACTTAACTCATTCTAGGGTACCGTTGACCCTATCCTTAATGGGTAATCCCACCAGAGCCAAGGTTCTCGCTTAACCTTCAGCTCTGATACCAAATGTAACGACCCGGAAATTTCGATCCAGAAAATTCCAGATGGTTTGGAAAAGAAGGAAAGAGAAAGAAGAAGAAATAGAAACAAAACACGGATTCTCACGTTCGCAGCGGATAAAATATAATATCACATAGAATAATAGTTATACAAAGAAAGCTGTAATTGTTATTTTGCATACATTTTATCAGCGTTACAACATTTCACAATCTCTGGATAGTTGAAATAACTTGTCCCAGATTATCAGCAATAATATACACAGTGGTAAACACTCCATACGTTTCTACCATCCAGCTCGCTCCTGAAAACTCTAGAAAGTCCTTACTTGAAAAGCTGTAATACTCAGTCTGACCCGAGCATTACATCAAAGTAACACCCGGATCAGGCTGGAAACCAGCGTGAGTAAACCCATCTAATCATGGAATACAAAACATCGGGGTAACTCGATTCAATTCACAAAGCCACAATTTATTTTAGATATCACTTATTCCACACATCCATTTTCTAAGTACCAAGATTCAGATTTAAATAGTCCAATTCCTTTAAATCACTTCATTCCAGCCTATAGATTTCACATATCAATCTATAAAAATTCGAAGTGGTTTCGGGCATTTTCTAATACCCGATCCCGGTCTCTTCGAATCCAATATCATCTTAAATCTAGTTTAAGTGGATGCACTCAATTTAAATACAGGGAATCATAATTTACACAAAACTTCATTATTGATAGATAGTCCTACAATATTATTGTTCAATCCATCATATCATATCACAGTTACAACACACTGAATATCAGAGATATTCAAAACCCAAGTCGACCAATATCACTCAATCATCATAAGCAATATTTAATATATATACATAATTCCTAATTAATTTAATTAATCTCCAATTAAATTAATTACCAACCTTAATTCTTGGAGTACTTTAACCCTGCCTCCTTAACGTCAATTTATTACAACCCAGATTATTTATCATTCTAAAATTATCCATCTTAATTAATCATCCTAGATTAATTATTCTTTAATCACAATAAGTAATTGACTCTCAATTAATTATTAAAAGCAATTAATCCTTAATTAGTTCTCTTAAGTACTTATCATTAATTAAATCACTTTTAGTAATTATCCATTAAATATTCCCCCCCTTAATTAATGACATTCAGTAATTCTTCTTCAATTACCTTTATTATCATTACTAATTAATTTCATTTAGAGGTTAACCCTCAATTAATCACATTTCTAAATCAAACCATTACATTGGTTTTTCAAATTAATTAAACTTTATTAATTATCATAAAAATAATTATTATTTCTTTAATTGATTACATTAATCAATTGACGATCCTTTAAAATTTTAGAATAACCAATACATTATCTAGATCACCTTTGAAACATTAAACAACTTCTTTAAACAAATTTTTTTAAAGTATTTTAAAACTTGAAGTCTCGACTAAATCTTGCTAATACCTTGTTTTAGATCCTGGTTTATATTCCTTCAAAAACATATCCATTTTTGTTAACTCTTAAACCTGACTAAACATTTCCCTAGAATTTGATAAATACTTAAGACGGTTTTAAATCATTTGGCCATACCTTGCTAAAATCTTTGTAAATAAACTTTGAAATACTAATTAATAAATGGTAATTTGCTTCTTAAAACCTGGTTATAGAATTATACTAAACTAGTGTGAATTATATATATCAAAATCATTTGATTTTAAAACTTATATTAAAACTTGTTGTCTTTAAAAATTTAAAACAGGTACCTTGCTATTAACAGGAACTCGAGGCATTCCCTCAAGTTACTTGATTCAAAACCCACCTAATCCTACTCGATAAAACTCGATCTTTACACGCATAAATCCCTTAAGTTTCCCGATTCATCACCATGAAATTTGACTTGCCTAAACAGTTGCCACAAATCCAGATGCACAGCTGCTCCCGTACACATGTACGAATCGTCGGAGCTGTGGCGATCACTTCCAACTTTGTCGCCAAGTCGTTGTAACCTCATTGACGTGTCCCAATCACCCAGAAATGCAAGACCACTCCTATTTCGTAATCAAAGAGTACGAGGCCCATCAGGAAGAAGACGATTAACTAAAAACCATTCGCATCACCGTCACAGATCGTCGGTGATCACGAAACTCCGGTCATAACTTCGTATTGACCCATACCATCCATCCCCCTCCATTCGCACAACTCCAATCATCTATCGAATACCCAATCAAACAAGAAACAAGCTCGGCCCAAACGTCACCTAAAACCCTACTATCACCTCGTCGCGCCACTTCGGCGAATGATAATCACCTCGCCTATTTTTGCTGACATCGCCCACCCCCAGACTAACTTCGGTCACGACCCCGAGGACCCAATCCTTGTCGGCCACCAGTAAATGCTCGAAACCCCATTTCTGATCAACCTACACTTTCTCTTAGTTTTAAATCCTAAAAATCAAGATTCTATCTTCAAAAATCCTAATTTTATAAAATAAATCAAATTATACATACGAATCCATAGATTATTTAAGTTAGGATTTTGATATATTTTAAATTTTTACTGAGATCCTTTCTTTTGTTAAAAACTACTTTTAAATCTTGACTAGAAATATTTTTAACTCAACTATCTTGTTAATATAAACAAAATTTGTTTATATATCTTAGTCTTAAAGGACTAAGAGCAGAGACATAAATTTTAAACAAAGTTTTATAATCTGTAACAAGAACAGAACAACAAACTGCCATGCACAACAACTCGACATACAAATACACATGCAATTCTATTTAAACAATCAAACAAACACATATCATATTTCATTTTAAGTAATACTACATGCATCTAGATCAAATAGATTTAAATTTATAAATAAAACTGTTTACTCACCTCTATGTTGAACAAAGAAGCACATGGCTTGAAGTTGAAACTGTTTCTTTGAAATTTGACCTGCTACTTAATTAAACTGAGTTGAAATCTTGGATTGTTTAACCACTTGCTGTAGTTTGAGTCGACATTGCTTGATCTTTCCTTGATTTAGCTTTGAAGTTGGAAGCTTGCTTAAAAAAAACTAAGATGATTTTCAAAAAAAAATTATTACAGATCTTCTCTTCTTTAATTTTAGAATGAAGATAGGAAAAGGAAGTAAAGAAAATAGACATATGTTTATATAGATAAACTTTAGTTTTTATTATAAAAGAAAATAAATAAAATGACAGTTGTTAAAAGATCCAACACTTGTCTTTAACTGCACTTAATTCATTTGCACATGTTATTAAGAAAATTCATGGGCTAACACATGTAAATTTGTATACATTAATTAATAAAATTCTTCTTTTTTTTAAATGATGATAAAGCTTTTGTATTAATTTACTAATTAATAAATACTTTGCTAAATATATATATAAATAAAATTCCTTTGAAGAAAATAAAATAAAATCCAATTATATTCAAGATAAGATCATATATAATGTATTTTTAAACCCAACTGTATTTAAGATATACTTCCTTTAAATTTTCAAAAATCAATTCAAACAATACATTTATATTTTGAATAAACCTAGATTCAATTTGTAATTAATAATTCTATTTGAAAAAAAATCTATTTTATATATAAAAATAACACATTATTATTGTTTTAAAACAATAAATTTTATCAATTCCAAATAATTATGAAGGAGATTATCACATTTATTTGTTTAATTTATAAATCTATATTTTCAGAAGTTAAATTTGATAATTATCCAATTATCTGATGTCTGAAAATCTGGGTTATCACAATTAACAGCTTCGATCTTGCCTGGACCAACTGACAACCCTTTCTTTGAAACCTTGTAAACAAGAAACTTAACCTCTTTCTTCCAAAAATGACACTTGAAAAACTTCACCTTTAGCTGATTCTACCTCACGCCTCAAGCACAACTCTAAGATGATCTTCATGCTCTCTTTCATCCTTAGAGTACACCAAAATGTCATCTATAAACACAAACACAAATCTGTCAAAATACTCTCTGAAGACTTGATTCATCAAATCAACGAAGAAAGTAGGGACATTCGTTAAACCAGATGGCATTACTAACCACTCATACGAAACATATCTAGTCCAAAATGCTGTCAATGGATACTACCCTCTACCACTCTTAGCTGGTGGAAACCTGTCACCAAATCCAACTGGAAAACACTTTGTTTCCGCACAACTGATCGAATAGATCATCAATTTTTGGAAAAGGATACTTGTTTTTGATCGTCGCCTCGTTTAGCTTGTGATAACCGATACACATCCCCAACGATCCATCCGGTTTCTTCACAAACACCATGGTCGCTCCCTAAGGCTAACTGCTTGGTCTAATAAAATTTATTCCTTCTAGATCCACTAGTTGTACCTTCAATTCCTTCATCTCAGTAGGTGTCATTCTGCTAGGTGGTCTACTCACTGGTTCAGCTCCTGGCACAAGATCTATCTGAAACTCAACAGCTTATTTCGGTGGTAGTCCTATGATTGGTTAAAAGACATCAGCAAACTCTCTTGCTACTCGAACCTGATTTAGCTCTTCTCCCACTTCCATTGCATTTAACAAAGTACAACTGCTCTGGTCAGAATTCTCTACTGAGAATATAATTCAGTTATGACTATCAAGGTGCCTCAACGATATCTGCCCATCCTGGAAAAATATTCGGCCTCATACCTTCTCAACCAATCCATACCCAAAATGATTTTAAAATCTAGAATACCGAAGACATAAAGACTACATGAAAAATTATGACCTAACAAATCAAGTTCTAATTGGTTACATCTCATCCCCAGAGTTGCATACCCTCCTATTGGATTCGCAGCCTTTAAGGAAGTAACAAGGTATGTGGGTTCTAAGCATAATCTATCAACAAAGCACTAGGATATAAATGAATGTGGTGCACCAGTATCAAATAGCATCCTAACTGGTATACTTTAAATAAAAAATGTACCTTCCATCACAGACTTTCCTTTATCAACTGTAGTAGGCTTAGCTGATGATTCTATAGCAAAGACCTTTCCTTTGTCTTCCCTGGCTAGCTCTGGACCCTAGTACTTATAATGCCCAACTTTATCACAGTTGAAGCACTTCATATTCTTCTTGTCTGCAGCTTTCTTCCTTTGCCTAATCGACACTCGTTTGCATAATGACCCTTCTTGTCACACTTGTAGCAAACTAAATTAAACTTTGTTTTCTTGGTAACGTCTCTCCTTTGGGCTCCCTTCTTCTTGAAGAACTTCCTTTTCTTTCCCTTAAAACCCTGGATTTCAATTGGCTTCTCTCTAGCACAAACAACAAGGACCTCCTCATGGCCATATTCCATCTCCCTAACCACATTCCAAGGATCATGGATATGTGTCACGGTTGCTCTAGCAAGCTCAGATCTTAAACCTCGAATGAACCTTTCATCCCTCCTGATATTAGTGTCTATAATAGCATATACATATCTAGACAGCTCATCAAATCAAGGGCATTCTCGATAACCAACATCTCTCCCTGAACTAGATCCATAAACTTTCTCATAAACACTTATTAGTAACCTCATATAGAAACCTCTATTCAAATATTCTTCTAAATTCAGATCAAGTTAATTCCTCCTTCGGAACTCCGGCCGTGACACTATTCCACCAATGAAGTGTTGATCCTTGCAACTGTCTAGAGGCCAACTTTCTCTTCTTCTCATCATATAAACCCAAATAAGCAAAGATACGCTCACAATGCAACAACCAATTCTCTACTTCTATGGCATCCTCCGTTCCTATAAATGGCTTTCCACCTAAGTGTAATCTCTGCTTGCCCTAGCATAGATATTCCGAACTGGAGCCACAAGATTAGCTCCTCCAACATTACCACAACTCCTGCTTGCATCACATTGACGAAGAACTAATACATTGCCCCTACCTGGCGGATTTCCAGCACCTACATTGGCATCAACATTTTCCTATCGACCTTGGTTCCTCCTGGTATTTGGTCGAGAATTTCCATTAGTTGTGGTGCTACCTCAACCAAGATTTCCTCTTCTGTTTCCTGCTTACATATCCTCTTTCTCATAAATCTTCATATGAGCCTTAGTAAGATACATAAGAATGGTGTAAGAGAGAGGGGAACACGTACTTGTATATATCAAGTAAAAGTATGTTACTATAGCGTTATACCAAACACCGGTCATATTCTTGATTCATTAGAATATGTTTGAAAAAGCTTTTAGGTTTAATTTCTTTTAAGTTTTCATAAACCTATGCTCTGATACCAACTTTTAACATCCCCTTACTTAGAGGCCCAAAACTAACGGCTACGAATGCTGCAATCATCTATAGTTATTAATCTTCGATGACCAAATACGGCGGTGTTAAATTCATTGATACACAGAAATACATGAATATGAAAAAAATTTAAAACATCAAAT
Organism: Allium cepa; assembly: GCA_030765085.1. Taxonomy (NCBI): domain Eukaryota; kingdom Viridiplantae; phylum Streptophyta; class Magnoliopsida; order Asparagales; family Amaryllidaceae; genus Allium; species Allium cepa. Next base: position 89,760,665 of record CM060939.1, on the reverse strand, counting down.
AAGATCACATTCCACTTCAAAAGATTTTCAATTCATTACATAATCCCATAATCGTTAACCACGTTCAGAGAAAATATATTTATTACAAAATACGTCAAAAGCAACATATGAAGATACCCCCTTAGATGATCAAAGTATATGCAGACAATATAACAATTTTGCTATTACAAACAACACGGCAAAATCAAATAAAAGAGAACTCTAGATAGTTATCATGCCTCACGCATGTCTCTGGAAGCTTATTCGTCTAAAGAGGTACCTGAAAATCTCAGCTCTCAATCTGCTCAAAATCAATTAAGTACTCGAGAGTTAAGGGGAAAACATAAACATCGAGTCAAACATAAAGTCTGGTATGAATAATAATCTACCATTTTAGATCATTTAGACATCTAGTATGACCATGCCACTTAGCAGAATGGGTTTTCCCTTCACTAATATCCTAAAACCATATATTTTGCTCCTACATCCACAATTTATAACACCTCGTATTTTGGGTAACATTATCTAGGATATTTAATTAGATTAATTAAATAAAATAATGTGCTGATTAGGGGATTGAGATTCGATTTTATTAAAGGGGTAGCCGTTCCATTTTACAATGGACTAGAGAAGAGTTTAAATGATATATAGGAGGGGTAAAATAGGAAAGAGGCCATTCCTATATCTACTTCCTTAGGCCGTGTATCTTATACACTATTTTCATTTCTCAAAAATTTTATAACTCAAGGCCAGCCACCATTAACAAGGAAATGGGAAAAAGACAGAAGAAAAGCCAGGAAGAAGCTTAAACAAATCAAATCTATTCATATATTTAATCATAAAAGCTAAGGTGAATAATGTTAACATCTCTATTTTGATTGTTTTCGATTTTAAGATGATTCCAAATTGATTTCAATGTTTTGCCATGTTTTTGAATGATGGAATGTTAATATATACTTATTGATGATTTATACATGTCATATTGATTTTATGATATGTTTTAAGGTAAAAACCCTATTAAATGACATCTTTATGCCTTGCGAATTTTTATGAAGATCGAAAATAATATTTTGGAGATGTTTTAATTTTTAGAATTTTTGGAATTTATGTGGAGTTATTATGAATTTTCTACTAAAGAAAATGTTATTTTTAGGTTACAAAATATTTTTGGTAAATAATAAATGGTGCGGGTCTGAAATTTTTATATTAGAAAACATACTAAAAGAGATTTTTTGGACTTTTTTTCAGATTTTTCCTAAGTATTTCGATGGTATATAAAATTATTTAAGGTATGGGACGTAAATGTTTTATATATTATAAAAGAAGAAAGGGGCTTTTTTCAAATAATTTGAAATTTATATTTCTAGAAATTAGCAGCAATTTTAAAAAGGTTAAATGCAAAGCAATCGGATTTAGACAAACTAAGAAGGTTTGGTACAAAAGAAATTGTTTAAAAGTACAAACAAATAGGTTTTCACTGTTTCGAAGCTTTCGGCACCAAGTTCCGCCTTTTTACCTTCACCTCTGACATGGACGAAACCAATGCATATGTTATCAGGCAACTGGTATGCAATGAATTGGATATAGGCAAAAGACATAGGGTCGAAACCATGGGGTTCCGAAAGGGTTGAAGCTTTGTTTTGACTTTAAAAGAAAAATGTGCCTACTTGCTTTCGACTTGATTGGGTTTCGGCTAGGTCAAATGGTTTAAAAGGAAAAAGTTTTGATTAGGTTGCGCCTTTGTTTTAGATGAATGCTTTCAACTAAGTCGAAACACCTAGCTTCCACCTTTTTACCTTTCGACCCAGAGGGTTTCAAAAGGGTTACTTGTTTTCTAAAATTTTCCCTTATATCCAATGCTTTCTAAGGGATGGTTTCGACACCATCACTTCTTTACTTAGGAATGTTTTCAAAAGTAGGCTTTCGACGTAAATGGTTTAATGACCCTTTTGTTCAATTGAAGTATAACCCAAATTGATTTCGAAAGAGATGAGTTAAACGATTTCAAAAGATGTTTTCCACATGTTTTAAATTGAACCCAAGTGCTTTTTAAAGGTTTGGAATTAATGCTTTCAAAAGGTTTTAAAGAGGTTTCGAAGGGATGGTTCCCTAGTGATTTCGTAGGAGTTGAAAGGTATAGTTTTTCTAATGGTTTCGAATGGTTTTGAAAGAAAAGGTTTTCCAAAGGTTTCGAAAGGCAGTGTTTAAAGGTTTTAGATGAAAGATGACAAAGGTTTTAAAGCTTCTAAAAGGAAGGATTTCCAATGGTTTCGAAAGGGTTTTGAGAAAGATTTCGAAAGGAAGGTTTTTGCATTTTGGCCTGGATAAAAGAAAGGGTTTTGCATGCTTTAAAAGAGATGCTTTCAAGGGTTTCAAAAGGGGTGCTTTCAATGGTTTTGAAAGGGGTACTTTCAATGATTTTGAAAAGGGTGCTTTCTATAAACTCGAAAAGGGGGCTTTTAAAGATTAACTATTTTCATCAACTAAGATTTGAGTAAAGTATATATAATATGGCAAGGTGATTTCGAGTAAAGCATAGAGATTAGATATTTTCCTTGTTTGAGTTTGATTTAAAGGTTTAAATTTTTTTGAAAAGGTTTTCAAGGAAAATTTTGGGAAGTTATCCTTAAGTAAAATGACTTAGATATTAGAATACCATATGGGACTGGTATAAGGTCGCGTCCTGCACGTTATCTAGTAGTCCTAGCTAATTTTGTCCAAAATTCCAGTGTGTAGGGCTTTTGCCACAGGTAAGACTAAAACTATGGGTACACGGAGAAAGGAATATATGTTTATATACCGATAGGGTATTGGTGAGCCTACAAAACCATTAGGATCAAGTGACCCTAGAAGAAGATGAGTTAAGTACAGACCCTCGCAAAGAGAAGTATTTAACAGATTGTTAAGAATAGATAGTCCAAAAGAAGAGGAGTGTCTAACAAATGTTAAATAAATTTTGATATTGTCTAGTAGGCCCGAGTCTGTCAAAGCTTAATAGTTAGCCAAACAAAACTAAAGTGCATGAACAGATAATTCATTTATCACCTGATATATTTATGTGTGTTTACATAATGATGCTTTGCAGAATTTTGATCAGTTTTGGTTGCAGGATAAGAATTGCAAAAGATAAGTTTTTAAGGAATGTTAGTGAGGGGAAACTCGTTCCGCTAAGTGGTGTGGTCTAGCTTAACATAAAATAACAGAGATGAACAGTATTGTTCACACTAGGCCTTATGTATAACTCGAATTTTTTGTTTATCCCTTAAACTCTTGGGTGCTCAAAATTGATTTGAGTAGGCTGAGGACTGAGGTTTTCAGGTTTTTGAGATTTTGGTGAATAACCTTTCGGAGACGAGCAGGTGGCTGATGGATAGCTATTTTAGGAGTGCAGATTATTTTGTTTATTTCTTGTGTATTAAGTCAGATATGACTATAGCACTTTGATCATGCAATGGGGCATCATCATATGTCGCTCTTGGTGTATTATTGTAAATTATAATTGATCATTGCCTAGGAAAAGTTTTAGGGATTTTGGTAGCTGGGATATGAATATAGTTTTGAAATGTAATCATCAAAATGTTATTTTTTGAAATCTGTGATTTTTTTCATATCAAGTGCTTCTGATATTATGGATACCATTAGCATTGCCATATTTTTTCACCAGAAGTTAATAGTGTAGATAACAACAACATCTGTAACGCTTAGCTTTTGGCCTTTAGATACGGGATGTTACAACTTAGAATCAGAGCATAGTTTTACGAAAAACTTTAAGCAAAAATGGATTTGAAAACATAATCCTAAAGAATTAGAGTAAGATTTAGGGTATGGGATAACGCTATGATAACGGACTTGTATTTGCTATATATAAGTATGCACTTTATCTCTAGTCTCCTATCTTTGTTAGGTTACCTTTCTGTAACTCATGTGGTTTGAATGCAGGTGTTGATGATAGTAAAGGAAGAGTTAACCCTGGGAGGGGAAGCACCAGTGGGAATTTCAAACCTAATGCTAGGAGAACACAAGGTCAGGCACAGGCAGGGAATGTAGGTGCTGGAGTCCCACAGGTTGGAATGGAAGCTAAGTATCAGTTCTTCGTGAATATGGTACAAGCAGGTGTTGATGTTAGAGTACTAGGAGGAGAAGTTCCAGAGGGTTTCGAAAGGGTTACTTGTTTCGAAAGGGTTTCGAAACACCTAGCTACCATCTTTTTACCTTTCGACCCAGAGGGTTTCAAAAGGGTTACTTGTTTTCTAAAATCTATCCTTATCTCCAATGCTTTCGAAGGGATGGTTTCGACACCATCATACTTAGGAATATTATCAAAAGGTAGGCATTCGACTTAAATGGTTTAATGACCCTTTTGTTCAATTAATGTATAACCCAAATTGGTTTCTAAAGATGGATTTTGAAAGGTATTTTCCACATGTTTTAATTGAACCCAAGTGCTTTTGAAAGGGTTAAAGAGCTTTTGAAGGGGTAGTTCCCCAATGGTTTTGAACGAGTTAAAGGTATAGTTTTTCTAATGGTTTCGAATGTTATCAAAAGGAAAGGTTTCGAAAGGCAGTGTTTAAAGGTTTTAAATAAAAGATGTCAAAGGTTTTAAAGCTTTCAAAAGGAAGGATTTCCAATGGTTTCGAAATAATTTTGAGAATGGTTTCGAAAGGAAGGTTTTTGCCTTTCAGCCTAGATAAAAGAAAGGGTTTTACATGGTTTAGAAAGAGATACTTTAAAGGGTTTTGAAAGAGATACTTTCAATGGTTTCGAAAGATATACTTTCAATGTTTTCGAAAGGGGTACTTTTAATAAATCCAAAAGGGGTACTTTCAAAGGTTAAATATTTTCATCAACTAAAATTTGAGTAAAGTATATATAACATAGCAAGGTGATTTTGAGTAAAGCATAGAGATTATATATTTTTCTTGTTTGAGTTTTATTTAAAGGTTTAAATCATTTTGAAAAGGTTTTAAAGGAAAATTTTAGGAAGATATAGCTAAGTAAAATGAATCAAATATTAGAATACCAGATGGGACTGGTATAGTGTCGTGCCCTATGCATCAGCTATTAGCCTCAGCTAATTTATTCCAAAATTCCAGTATGTAGGGTATTGTCACAAGTAAGACTAAAACTATGGATACATACAAAAAGGAAAATATGTTTGTATACAGATAGGTTATTGGTGAGCCCGCAAAACCATTAGGATTAGGTGATCCTGGAAGAAGATAAGTTAAGCATAGACCATACAGAAGAGAAGTATTTAGCAGATAGTTAAGAATAGATTGTCCGAAAGAAGAGGAGTGTCTAATAGATGTTAGATAAATTTTGATATTTTCTGGTAGGCTCGAGTCAGCCAAAGGTTAATAGTTAGCCAAACAAAACTAAAGTGCATGAACAGATGGTTCATTTTATTACATAATATTTTTCATGTATGTTTACATAATGATGCTTTACAAATATTTTGACCAATTTTGGTTATAGGAAAAGAATTGCAAAAGATATTTTTTAAAGGAATGTTAGTGAGGGAAAACCTGTTCCGCTAAGCAGCGTGGCCTCACTTAACATAAATAACAGAGATGAACGGTATTATTCACACCAGGCTTTATGTCTGACTCAAAGTTTTGTTTTCCCCTTAAACTCTTCGGTGCTAAAAATTAATTTGAGTAGGCTGAGGGTTGAGGTTTTCAGGTTTTTGAGATTTTGGTGAATAAGCTTCCGAAGATGAGCTAGTAGCTGACAGATGCTATTTTAGGAGTTCGGATTATTTTATTTATTTCCACTGTGTATTAAGTCAGATATGACTATATTGCTTTGATCATCCAAGAGGGCATCGTCATACGCCACTCTTGGCATATTATTGGAAATTATAATTAATCATTTCCTGGGAAACGTTTTGGGGATTTTTGTAACTTGGATATGAATATTGTTTTGAAATGTAATTAGAAAGATGTTGTTTTTTGAAACCTGTGATTTTTTTCATATTCAAGTGCTTCTGATATTATGGATACTATCAGCATTGCTGTATTTTGTCACCTTAAGTTAATACTTTAGATGGCTGCAGCATCTGTAGCGCTTAGCTTTTGGCCTCCAAATACGGGATGTTACAACTTGGTATCAGAACATAGGTTTATAAAAAACTTCAACTAAAAATGGTTTTGAAAACAGAATTAGAGTAAGATTTGGGGTATAAGATAATGCTATAATAACGTACTTTTATTTGCTATACATAAGTATGTTCTGTATCTCTAGTATCTTATCTTTGTTAGGTTATCTTTCTGTATCTCATGAGATTTGAATACAGATATGGATGGTAGAAGAGGAAGAGTTAAACCAAGGAGGGAAAGCACCAATGGGAATGTCGGACATAATGTTAAAAGAATCTAAGGTCAGGCACATGTAGAGAAAGTAGGCGCTAGAGTCCCGCGGGTTGGAATGAAAGCTAAGTATTAGTTCTTCGTGAATATGGTGCAAGCGGGTGTTGCTCCTAGAGTAGCAGGTGGAGGAGTTCCAAAGGTTCCAGTTGTCCATGATTATATTAATTTGAGTAGAGACTACACTAAGCTCGGAGGGAGCCATTGATTGGTACAAAGGATGCTATTGAGGTGGAGAATTGGTTGTTGCACTGCGAAAGGATTATTACAGATTGAGGCCCAATAATAAGCGGAAGAGGAGGTTGGCATCCAAAAGCTTCACAGAGCTACTTTATTTTGGTGGAACAGTGTGACTGTGCTAGTGGATGTGGAGACTATGACATGGGTGGAGTTCAAGAGGAGGTTTCAGGAGAGGTTCATGTCGGTTATAGCGCATTCTGTTTTGATTCAGAAGTTTGTTGAGCTAGAATAGGGAGAGATGGCTGTTTTGAAGTATGTCGGTTTGAGGAGTTGTTCTGGTACGGTTATGATTCTGTTGACGTAGTAACGAAGAGGAACAAGAAGTTTGTCAAGAGATCGAGGCCTGAGTTGTCCAGGACTACTTTACCGCATATCAGAGATCTCTGTGATGTGGTTGTGGAGATGGCTTTGAGACATGAAGAAATGCTTGCTTGTTAGGAAAAAGCTAAGGTGAAAGAGGTCCAGGTTGGGTGGCCAGAAGTGGAATTTTTTCCATAAGAAGGTTGCTCAGAAGGTGGAGCAGCCAAGAGAAGGAAGTCTAAGATAGTCTATTTTAAGTGCGACAAGAAGGGGCATTTTTCCAATGAATGTCGTTCTGGAAAGGCTAAAGTGATCGGAAGAAGAATTTTAGGTGCTTCAACTGCGATCAGTTTGGCCACTATAAGAAAAAATGCAAGGAGCCCGCTAAGGGTGGAAAGGGCAAGGTGTATACATTGAAGCCTACTGCTTCTAAGCAGACAACTCAAGAGAAGGGAAAGGCAGTTTTCGAAGGTACGCTTCAGATCCACGGTATGTCTGTTAGCTTCTATTTCATACTGGTGCATCGCATTCTTTTATATCTAGATGTTTGATAGATAAGCTCAACATAGAACCCATATATTTAGTTACTTCCTTACGAGTTGCAAATCCAACAAAAGGGTATGCGACTCTACGGTTGAGATGTGACCAGTTAGAGTTTGACCTGTTATGTCATACTTTTATTTACAGTTTTCATGTGTTTGATTTTGTGGGGTTTGGAATTATTCTTCGGATGGATTGGTTAAGTCGATATGATGCTATAATATTTTGCCAGGATAGGAAGATATCTATTAAATACCCTGATTGTAGCCACAGGATTGTTTATACCGTAAAAGGTTCTAGCGGTGAGATGTATGCATTGTTAGGTTTTATGGAATCAGATGATGAGTTGAGTTGGGTTTTCGTGGTTAGAGAATTTGTGGATGTTTTAGAAAATGTAATTGGATTTCTAAAGAAACGAGCATTGAGTTTTGGATAGATTTGGTTCCGAGAGCAGAACCGATGAGTAGGCCGCCAAGTAGGATGCCCCTTTCAGAGATGAGGGAGTTGAAGGTGCAGTTGGTGGATTTGGAAGGAAAAAGTATTACTAGGTCGAGCAGTTTGCCTTGGGCTGCAGCTATAGAGTTTTCTAAGCAGCCGGACGGATCGTTGACGCTATGTATCGATTATTGTAAGTTGAATGATAGGATGATAAAGAATCAATATCCATTGCCTAGGATTGACGATCTTTTCAACCAGTTGAGTGGAGCTAAGGTATTTTCCTAGTTGGATTTGGCAACAGGTTTCCATCAGCTTAGGGTAGCAGAGGATAGTATACCTTTGACGGCGTTTAGGACTAGATATGGATCGTACGAATGGTTAGTTATGCCGTTCAGACTAACAAATGCGCCAGCTTTCTTTGTGGATTTGATGAACCAAGTTTTCCTAGAGCACTTGGATAGGTTTGTATTGATTTTCATAGATGATATCTTGATTTACTCTAAGGATGAAAGAGAGCATGATGTTCATCTTAGGGTGGTGCTTGAGATTCTGAGGCAGCATCAGCTGAAGGAGAAGTTTCCGAAATGTCACTTCTAGGAGAGGAAAGTGAAGTTTCATGATCATGTAGTCCCAAAGAAAGGGTTATCAGTGGACCCGACTAAGATTGAGGGAGTTAATGGTTGGAAGAGACCCGGGACAGTGATTGAGATAAAGAGTTTCCATGGGTCGGCTGGTTATTATCTGAGGGTAATTAAGGATTTTTCGTGGATAGCTGCACCGATGACCAAACTAATGAGAAAGGATGTGAAGTTTGTGTGGACCGATAAGTTTGAGCAAGCATTCCAGAGTTTGAACCGCTTATCGACCCACGCACCTGTATTGGTTGTTCTAGAAGGGAATTAGGATTTTATGGTTTATACTAATGTGTGTGGAATAGGATTAGGAGGTTTGCTGATTCAGAGAGGTATAGTGAGTGCCTAGGCTTCTAGACAGCTTTGAGCGCATAAGGTCAAATATTCGACGAAATGATTTGGAATTGGTTGCAATGATTTTTTCTTTGAAGGTGTGGACACATTATCTTTTAGGAGAAAGGTTTGAGTTGTATGCAGATTATAAGTCGCTGAAGTATTTGTTCTCTTAGAAGGAGCTGAACATGAGACAACAAAGATGGTTAGAGTTTACTGTCACTAATGATTTTAGGATTGAGTACACACTAGGGAAAGGCAACAAGGTTGCAAACGCACTTAGCAGGAAGCATCAAAATGTAGTGTTGGTGATGATTACTGAGTGGAAGGATTTGGAAACATTGGTAGATTGCAGAGTACAGTGGAGATCTGAGGCTGGATCTAGCGGAGAAACCGCAATATCATCTTATTTGGAAGTTCGACCGGTCTTGATCGATAGTATTGCTTCTAAGCAGAAAGAGGATCTAGTGTTAGATGAATGGATCAGGAAGCTAAGATATGGAACCAAAAACAATGACTTGAAAGATTTTACTCTTGACCAGAACGAGTGATTGAGAAAGAAAAGAATATTATGTGTTTCGAGTATAGAAAATATAAGGAAAGAAGTCTCAGAGGAATGTCATCGTTCAAAGTTCTCTATTTACCTTGGAGGAACTCAGATGTATCAGGATATAAAGAGGAGTTTCTTCTGGGAAGGTATGTAGCGAAATATTAGGTTATGTGTGAAGCAGTGCTTGAATTGCCAACAGACAAAGTCCAACACCAGAAGCCAAGTGGGTTGCTTCAGCCATTAGATATTCTGGTATGGAAGTGGGATTCTATTTGTATTGACTTCATATTGACTTCATATACCAGTTGCCAAGGTCAAACAGAGGAAATGAAGGTATATAGGTCATAATGGATAGATTGACCAAGAGTGCCCATTTCATTCCAGTTAAGTCAACTAGGACGGCATCTGTTTTAGCGAAGTTGTTTAGGAAGAATGTGGTTAGACTTCATGGAATTCCAAGCAGTATAGTTAGTGATAGGGATTCCTTGTTCACTAGTGAGTTTTGGAAGAGTCTACAGGAATTATTAGGAACGAAGCTCATGATGAGTACCGCTTACATCCGTCGACAGATGGGCAAATGGAAAGAGTTAACAAAATTTTAGAGGAATTGTTAAGAGCTTGTATTCTAGATTTCGGGGGATCATGGGAAGACCATTTGCATCTAGTCGAGTTTTCGTATAACAACAATTATCAAACTAGTATCTGGATGGCACCGTTTGAAGTTTCTGTATGGAAGGTCATGCAAACCTCTTGTTTATTAGTTAGGCTAGGGGTAGGTTAGTTCTTGGTCTAGATTTAATGAGAGAAGCTGCAGAAAATATTGAAGTCATTCGGGGTATGTTGGTGGAGGCTCGGTCTAGGTAGAAGAGTTATGCAGATAAGAGACAGAAAAACTTAGAGTTAAGGTATCTGTTAAGGTGTCACCGATGAAGGGTTTGATTAGGTTTGGAAGATCAGGAAAGTTGGCGTCGAGATCCGCTGTATATTTTCCTATAGTTGAGAGGATCCGAAAATTCGCATATAGAGTTGAGTTACCGGGCAGTTTGGCAGGATTCGACAATGTTTTTCATGTTTCTCCTCTTAGAAAGTGTGTAAAAGACCCGGAGACAACTATTGCACCGACTGTGCCAGATGACTTAGTAGTAGAACCAGACTTTGCCATAGTTAGAAAGACAGTTGGTATAGTTACAAGAGATGAGAAGAGGCATAGAACCAAAACGATCAGATTAATCAAAGTCCAATGGAGTGATGATGACAAGGACTGTACTTGGGAGGTTAAGAGCAGGATTAGAGATGCTTATCCAGATTTATTTGATGGTAGGTTTTACTATATGTTTGATTATTATGTACCTTATTGTAATTTCGAGGATGAAATTCTTTGAGGGGGGAGTCTGTAATGCCCCACATTTTTTGTAAAATTATTTAGTATATTTAATTAGATATATTAAATAAAATAATGTGTTGATTAAGGGATTGAGATTTGATATTATTAAAGGGGTAGCCATGCCATTTTACAATGAACTAGACAAGAGTTTAAAATGATATATAGGAGGGGTAAAATAGGAAAGAGAACATTCCTATATTTACTTCCTTAGGCCATGTATCTTATACATGTTTATTTTCATTTCTCAAAAATTTTATAACTCAAGACCGGCCACCATTAACAAGGAAAAGGGGAAAAATATGGAAGAAAAGCTAGGAAGAAGCTGAAACAAATCGAATCCATTCATATCTCAATCTCTTTAATCACAAAAGCTAATGTGAATAATGTTTACATCTCCATTTTGATTGTTTTTGGTTTTAAGATGATTCTAAATTGATTTGCAATGTTTTTCCACGTTTTTGAATGATGGAATGTTAATATATGCTTGTTGATGATTTATACATGTTCATATTGATTTTATGATAAGTTTTAAGTAAAAACCTATTAAATGACATCTTTAAGCCTTGCGAATTTTTATAAAGATCAGAAATAATATTTTGGAGATGGATTTCGATTTTTAGAATTTTTGGAATTTTTGTGGATTTAATATAAATTTTCTAGTAAAAAATGTTATTTTGGATTATTAATTATTTATGGGTAAATAATAAATGGTATGGTCTGAAATTTTTACATGTTATAAAATGTATTAAAAGAGATTTTCAATAATTTTTCTAGATTTTTCTATGTATTTTGATGGGTATATGAAATTATGTAAGGTACGGAACTTAAATGTTTTATATATTTTAAAAGGAGAAAGAGACTTTTTGTAATAATTTGATATTGTTATTTCTGGAAGTTGGCTACACTTTTGAAAAAGTAAAATGGCAACCAATAAAATTTAGACAAACAAGGCAGGTTAAGTGCAAAAGAAATAGTTAAATGTACAAATAAATATGTTTTTCACTGTTTCGAAGCTTTCGGCACCAGGTTCCGCCTTTCTACCTTCGCCTCCAACACCGTCGAACTAATGTATATGGTTTTAGGCAACTGATACGTAATAAATTGGATGTGGGCGGAAGGTATAGGGTCGAAATCATAGGGTTCCAAAAGGGTTGAAGCTTTGTTTTGACTTTAAAACAAAAATGCCCCTGCTTGCTTTCGACTAAGATGCTTTCGACTTGGTTGGTTTTCTACCAGGTCAAATGGTTTAGAAGGAAATGGTTTCAATTGGGTTGTGCTTTGTTTTAAACGAATGCTTTCGACTAAGTCAAAACACCTAGCTACAACCTTTTTACCTTTCGACCCAGAGGGTTTCGAAAGGGTTGCTTGTTTTTGAAAATTTGTTCTTATCTCCAGTGCTTTTGAAGGGATGGTTTCGACACCATCACTTCTTTACTTAGGAACGTTTTCGAAAGGTAGGATTTCGACTTAAATGGTTTAATGACCATTTTGTTCAATTGAAGTATAACCCAAATTTGTTTTGAAAAAGATGATTTAAATGATTTTGAAAGATATTTCCCACATGTTAATCGAACCCAAGTGCTTTCGAAAAGTTTAGATTTAATGTTTTCGAAAGTTTTTAAAGAGGTTTCGAAGGGGTGGTTTCCTAATGGTTTAAAAGGATTCGAAAGGTATAGTTTTTCTGATGATATTAAATGGTTTCGAAAGAAAAGATTTTTCAAAGGTTTCGAAAGGCAGTGTTTAAAGGTTTTAAATAAAATATGTCAAAGGTTTTAAAGCTTTCGAAAGGGAGGATTTCCATTGATTTCGAAAGGGTTTTGAGAATGGTTTGAAAGGAAGATTTTAGCCTTTCGACCTGGGTAAAAGAAAGGGTTTTACATGGTTTAGAAAGTGATACTTTCAAGGGTTTTCGAAAGAGATACTTTTAATGTGTTCGAACGGGGTACTTTCAATGGTTTCGAAAGGGGTACTTTCAATAAATTCGAAAGGGGTACTATCAATGGTTAAATGTTTTCATCAACTAAGATTTGAGTAAAGTATATATAACTTGGCAAGGTGATTTTGAGTAAAGTATAGAGATTATATATTTTCCTTGTTTGAGTTTTATTTAAAGGATTAAATCATTTTGAAAAAGTTTTCAGGGAAAATTTTGGGAAGATATCCCTAAGTAAAACGACTCGGATATTAGAATACCAGATGAGATTAGTATAGGGTCACACCCTATACATTAGCTATTAGCCCCAACTAATTTAGTCCAAAATTCTAGTATGTTTGGCTTTGTCACAGGAAAGACTAAAATTATGGATACATACAGAAAGTGATATATCTTTATATACAGATAGGTTATTGGTGATCCCGCAAAACCATTTGGATTAGGCGACCCTTGAAGAAGATAAGTTAAGGACAGACAGTCAAGAAGAGAAGTATTTAACAGATAGTTAAGGATTGATCGTCCAAAAGAAGAGGAGTGTTTAACAGATGTTAGATACATTTTGATATTGTTTGGTAGGCCCGATTCAGCCAAAGGTTAATAGCTAGCCAAAGAAACTAAGGTGCATGAATAGATAGTTCATTTTATTACCTGATATATTTAGGTATGCTTACATAATGATGCTTTATAGATATTTTGACCAGTTTTGGTTGTAGGAAAAGAATTGCAAAAGAAATGTTTGAAAGGAATGTTAGTGAGGGAAAACCCGTTTCGTTAAGCAGCATGGTCTCACTTAACAAAAAATAACGGAGATGAACAGTATTATTCACACCCAACTTTATGTCTGACTCAAAAAAAAATTTTCACCTTAAGCTCTTGGGTGCTCAAAATTGATATGAGTAGGCTGAGGGTTGAGGTTTTCAGGTTTTTCAGATTTTGGCGAATAAGCTTCCGCAGATGAGCAAGTGGCTGACGGATAGCTATTTTAGGAGTTTGGATTATTTTGTTTATTTCCACTGTGTATTAAGTTAGATATAAGCTATATTGCTTTGATCATCTAAAGGGGAATCGTCATATGTCGCTCTTAGCTTATTACTATATATTATAATTAATCATTGCCTAGGAAACGTTTTAGGGATTTTTGTAACTTGGATATGAATATTGTTTTGAAATATAATCAGCAAAATGTTTTTTTGAAATCTGTGGTTTTTTCCATATTCAAGTGCTTCTGATATTATGGATACAATTAGTATTGTCGTATTTTGTCACCAGAAGTTAATATTATAGATGACTGCAGCATCGATAGCGCTTAGCTTTTGCCCTCTAGATATGTTATGTTACACAATGGTTAAAACAATTCAAAATAACAAGATAGGATGATATGCAGAATAAAAGAATCAATTTCGGACTACTCATCCCCAATCATTTTAACTATCTATCTCAATCATAGTTTTTAGGAATATAAACCTAATAATTTCATGGACTGACAAATAACTGGTTAAGTGTCTTAGGACTCTCTGTCCAGTTGCATAGTTTTTATGGGATCACTATGAACCTATTGTAACTCCAATATCTTTACTCTTATACTAGTTTTCATGGGTTGACTAGGAACCTATTGGTAACTCCAATATCCTCTTTTCTTACCCAAGTTTTCAGGGGTTGACTAGGAACCTATTGACATTTGTCAATATCTTAATCCAGATATAGTATTAATGGGTTCACTATAAACCTATTGGTACCTGTCAATATCAAATCATAGTTTTCATGAGCAAACTATGAACTTATTGACTCCTACCAATATCTTTTCTTATACATAGTTTTCATAGGCTTACTGAGAACCTATTGACCACTGCCAATGTCTTTTTCTCTAATATTTTAGCATCCTATATTCCGGTCTTCCTGACCCCTTGGATTCCACTCTACTCATTTAGGAGTTAACTTAATTTTTATTCACTACTAGGTCAACTTAGCTGGTCATTCTACCATGTCCCCACATACAATTATGGGTCCATTTTAATGTAAATATATTTACATATATGAAGAAGCATATACAATAACTTGGTTAATCACTTTTACCTTTTAATTCAAGAAAACTTCTTCAAAAACTTCCTTTCATAACTCTTTATTTAGTTATGCCATGTTTTTTTTTTTCAAAATAAGATTGGGTTATTTGCTTTGGAAACTAAGGCTGTTGAAAGCTTCAAACCCTTACTTTCGACTTAAGTAGATAACCTCCTTCAAAAGCATACAAACCTCTTTTCAAAACATTAGTCCCTAGCCTTTTGAAACACTTTAAAATTTCTCTTTCGAAACCTTTTGAACATATTAAAGTATTACTTATTATGTTTTAGAATCTTAACTTCAAAACCATTGAAAGTACCCCTTTCAAAACCTTTGGAGGTATCCCTTCTGAAACCTTTGAAAGTCCCCCTTTCGAAACCACTAAGGTTTATACTTAAAATAATATTTGGGTTAAAGTGAATATAAACGAAGTAACTTTTTGGAAACCATCCTTTATCAAATAAAAATATTGGAGAAACATGATGGCATCGGCACCATCCCTTTCGAAAGCTTCTGATCATTTAAACAAACATTGAAGGATAGCGTCGAAACCCCTTTCAAAGCCAGTGCCTTCGAAACCCTTGAACCCTTTTGAAAGGATTTAGGAAGTGGCTTAAAACATCTTTAAAACAAGTATTACCTTTTGAAAGCATTGATGGCTTCAATACACGTGATAGGTTAAAAACGGTCGTAAGGCTTCACTAGGTTGTAACCCCTTCTTTCGAAAGCATTATACTATAAGTAAAGAAACCATTCAAAAGCTTACTCTTTGAAACATAAGTTGATGGAAAACCTTTCCAAGCATTCTTAAACCTCTTTCGAAACCATATGCTTTGACTTCTTCGAAGTCTTAAATAAAACAACAGCAGGCTTCCCCTTTTATAACAAATCATGGTATCGACCCCTTCGGAAGCCTTGCTTTGACATCTAGCCTTCTGCTTCTCTCTCTCTCCAATCCACTACATAACATTAATGTGATACCTTGTGTATTGGTTTCGTTTTAGTGGGTTTCGACTTGGTTGAAGACGGTAGCCCTGAGTCAAAAGGTACTTCTAAAGAAAGCGAAACCAATTTTTCTGAGTAAATCTGATTTAATACTAAGTAAAGGAAACACTTTCTGACTAACCTGCCACATGTAAACACAAGATTGGTTGCCTTAACTTATCAAATTCTTTACTAAAATAACCGTCGCTAATTTCAGATCTAAACCATGGTTTAGTTAGAAAATAAGCCCTTCCATTAAGCAAAATTATTCTAAAGAAGTCCTTATTCTAAAACAATTTAATTTGCATAGCAAATCACTTAGGAAAAATCCCCAAAAATTCTAGTTATTCACTTTATTCATGTTATCTAACATATCAAAATTTCTCAAAAAATTCTCGAGATAATTTCTGAAATAAATTTATAAACCCCAATAACCATAATTTCCTTTAAAAATTCATAACAATCTTTCCATAACTTGCAAAATTAGCAAAATTGAAACCAACTCCAAAATCATGTTTTACAGAACATAACATAACATTTTTCCATGACGTATAAACATCAATATCAATCGATTTTGCTATAAAACCATATATAATCTTATTTAAACTTCTTGTTTAAATCAAACAAATTGAAATTCAAGCATATCCTTGTCCAAACTGTCATAAAAACGAATTTATCCTTAAATCTGAAAAACATATGATTATAAAACAAAATAAAGATGGAACTATTATTTACCTTGATTAAGATAAGGAGATTGGATTGAGATTAATTTCCCCTAAGCTTGAATATCTAGCTTTTGATTTAATTTCTCTTCTCTTTGATTATGGCAGGCTCCTCTTTATGTTTTTATTTTGTGTTTTCAAAATTATGTTAATGGGAAATAAATGGTAGGAATGAGAATATATAAGGGTAAAGGTTATGTGTGGCGAATTCCTAATACACCTTTATGTAGATTAATTAACCTAAAAACCATTCTTAATCCCATTTAATTATTTAATTGAGCACAGCCACTTAATATTTATTTAATTCTCAATCCCCTTATCACTTAGCATTTACATTATTCTATTTAATTTATCTAATTAAATCTCCCCAATAATGTTATCAAATATTCGAGGTGTTACGCATTAAAAATAGCATTTCAGATTCATTACATAATCCCATACTAAGCCACTTTCAAAGAAATTATAATTTATTACAAAATACGCCAATAACGACATAATATGCTCCTTAGTTGATCAGAGTCTAGATATAGGAACTAAACAACTTTTCCATTGCATCCCATTACATAACGGAATCAAACAAAAAGAAATCCTAATAGCTAAATTTCCTTCTACACGTCTTTGGAAGCTTATTAGTTTAAAGGGGAATCTGAAATTCTTAACTCTCAAACTACTCAAAATCAATTGAGTACCCGAGAGTTTAAGGGGAAAACATAAACATCGAGTTAAAAAAAAGTCTGGTGTGAATGACAACCTACCATCTTGAACCATATAGATATCTAATGAGACCACGTCACATAGCGTAATGGTATTCCCCTCACTAGATGTTAACCCAATTTATAATATATACTGTGCACCTATATCCACAATGGTTAAGGCATAACATAATAAAATATATCATAATAATATGCAAATATTCAATATGCTCTGGCTTCCCATCCTCATTCACCTGACTAACTATCTCAGGTTATAGTTTCTAAGGCCAATATTAACCTATTAGTTTTCATAGACAGACTAATAACGTATTCAATTCTTTATGGATTTCCTATCCACTTTCATAGTTTTCCTGAGATCACTATGAACTTATTGGTTTCTACGAATAGTATTATCTAATCATAGTTTCCATGGAATAACTATGAACCTATTGGTTTCTGCCAATAACATTATCCAATCATATTTTTTATGGGATCACTAAGAACCTATTGATCTCTTTTAATAACATTATCCGATCATAGTTTTCATGGGATCACTAAGAACATATTAGCTTATACCAATAATAGTTTCAATTACATAGTTTTAATGGACTTATTAATGACCTTTTAAACTTCATGGCCTAATGATTCAGTTTACGTTCACTATTGTGTCAACCTAGTAAGTCATCCTACCTTTTAACACCCAACGTGCTCATACAGGTTATAAAGTGAATATAATAACACAACTTTCGTGATAACTGATCAAATGATACGCACCATATAGACATCCAGAGTTTAATTTCATATATTTATTTTTCTAATGAATGGTAGTCAATACTCTTAACCTACCTATTTACTAAGGAGAGCTTCCTTTCGAAAACATAAAATATATCGATTATTTATTGTTAAAATTTAGACATCCTCTTTTGTAACCATAAAATATATCTTTCGAACACTTGGAAACATCCTTTTCGAAAAACTTAAAAACATGCCTTTCGAAACATTTAAAAACTTGCCTTTCGAAACATTTAAAACATAACTTTCGAAACACTTAAAAACATACCTTTCGAAAGCATTAGGTTCAAGTAAAAAGTTGTGGAGCATAGCTTTGAAACTAACTAAAAGTGTTTCTTTCGAAACCATAGTTTGAAAATAAAACAAACTACAAATTATATAAAAAGGGAACACATTCGAAAGCTACCACTCCGAAAGACCTATGGTGACGGCAACATGCTTCTGCATGTGTACTTCGGTTTAAATAAGAGGCTTCAACTATGTCAAAAGGTATGTGAGTGGCACCCACCTTTCGCATGTATAAGTTAAAAGAAAAGTGGCTTCAATAGATGCGGAACGGTATCAATTCGAAGCCCTACCCTCTGAACTCATTGATTCAAGGGGTTATAAAAGCAGACTCTCACTAAGGCGAAAGGTTGTGATGCGGCAGCTAGGGTATTGAAGGGGTTCAAAAGCAGCAACCCTTTTGAAGATATTAAATCAAGGGTACGTGTATAGATTCAAAATCTGGAAATACAACATCACCCCTTACGCATGCATACTTCGATATCTTTTGTTACCTTTCACAAAAGGCCAATACACTTCATCCCACTAGCTTAATACCATGTATATTGTCTCCAAATGGATGCGGAAGGGTTAAAGGCGGGCGTGTATGAAGTCAAAAGCCAGCATGGTTAAGTGTTGAAGATGTAATTTTTGTAAAAACTATAATTTTTCTTATTAAAAAAATACTTTTCAGCAACCATCAATTTTTTTCTCAATCTTATTGGTTTAGAAAACTTTATCAATTTCCTTTTTCAGAATCTGCTGCTGAAATAAAATTTGGATTTGAAATAACTTAACACTTAAGCCTTTCTCCTTAATAAAACATTTAAGTCCTTAAATATAAATAATTTATTATCCATAGTAATACACTTAGGAAAAAACCCCAAAATCACCATAATTCATATTAAATACGTTTTCTAACATATATATAAATTTCATACTCGAAAGCATTATTTAATTGTCTTAAATAATTTAGATTCGAAATTAACTACTTTTCCCTTAGAAATTCATCATAAATTCATAATTACTTGGAAAATTATGAAACTTGAAACCTGCTTCGAAAATAACATGTTTGAATATATATAAAAAAACACAACACTTTTGGATGTCATATGATAAGTTTTCCAATCTTATGCCTATCATAAAATTCATATTAAATTATATAAATCATCAACAAGCATATATATCCATTTAATCTATCAAAACATATCATCACTCACCCAATCATATGGTTTTAAACCTCAAACTCAAATTAACACATTTAAGATGACTTATATGAGATTGTTTATATCATTAGTCACCTTGTTTCAATAAGGAAATTGATATTTGTTCTTGGTTTAATCTTCCTAACTTGAATCTTAGCCTATAAATGGTTTTGTGCCCCAATTCTTCTTAGGTTGTGGACAGCCTTCAACTCTCTTTGCTAATGTTTTTAGTTTTTAAAAATGTGACTGAGAATGAGGTAAGCGGTTTGGGGTTATGATATACAACTATTCCCATTTTTCCCTTGCCTTATTCTCTTAAGTTTCTAATTTATAAATCACACTAATAATTTCATTAGTTAAGGCATGACCCTAATTAGTTCCCAAATCTCTATTCCTTTATCACTCTAACCTCTACATTATTCTATTTAATTTATCTAATTAAATCTTCTAAATAATATTATTTAAAATTAGGTGTGTTACATCCAGCTAGCCACATCGTTGAAAATTCAAAAATGAATGAAAAACTTTAGTCTTGCCGCCAAGACCACCCTAAGCCACTAAAAATTCCATGATTACCACTAAAAATCACCACTCGACAATACAAAGACATCGATATCCTCCTTTAACCATTTCATGATCGTCGAATTTTCACCATTTTCTCGACATCCACTATTATCGGGAAATTCCCACCACAACACTCGATGAAACGTCGAGCAACCATTTCTAAAAATTATTAGAGACTATAACGAACAACTTTGCATTTGATCAGTTTAGCTAATTATTAATGGTTTTAGAGATATTGATTATGGAATACAAGAGGGGATTTATTTCCATTATAGAGAGCATAAGAAGAAGAAGGAGATGGAAATGTTAGAGCTATATGTTTTTATATATCTTTGCGTATGTTTTTATTTACAGCATGCATATCTACCCCTCACATAATATTTATTTTCAAAGCAAATAGAAGCATACTAAGATTATAATAAGTACATATATACATTAATATTATATAAAGTCAAAATCAAACTAACAATTTACCCAACATTTAATTATCTCCATAAGTATGTAACTAAGCTTAGAGTTCTCACTTTCCCAAATGGTTGAAACGCAAATCCAAGCTTCAAGTTTTCAACTTTTGAGTGAAGTGATGATGATCAAGGTTATGTAGGTTTGTGCTTAAATTTTTAAGCTAAAAAGAGATGATTTTTTCATAAATTATGAAAGATAGAGAAGGTGGGAAAAGTAACATAGAAATGAAGATAAAAATCAAATAAGAAGTGTGATAAGTGTTTATTTTTATAAATGCATGAAAAGGCGAAAGAGAATAATACACTTAGTCCCTTTTTTCTTCTTTCCCATCTTTACCAAAACCACCCAAATGATCACTTTGAAAAGTCAACGTACTTTTGTTAAATCCTATATTAAGGTATTTTAAAACCAAATTTCAAACATCAAATCCATCATTTCAAACTTTATATAAACATTATATAATATATATATATATATAAATATTTTCTTAACTTGTCGTATGTATTTAAATGTTGTTTGAAAGTGTATACAAATGTATAACAACTTTCTACAACTTGTTGTTCCATAAAAAGTCAAAAATCCAAAAAGCGGATTTCAGTCACGTTTTCAATTTTCTATCGTACTACCTATTTTTGTAAGCAAAATTCAAAAATGAATTTTCCAACATTAGCTTTTAATTGAAAAAGGGCTATTACATAATTAGAAACCATTAATTTAATATTTAAAATTAATTATATATTCATAAATCAAAGCAATAAAATTCTGAGTCGTTATAGGGTATGATCATCACTTATATCTAGATTGATAATATGGGTTTCGTACGCTTGTGGCCATGAAGATGGATTTTCAAGATGGTAGCTGGGGTGGTGATTATATTTGGTACTATCCAGAAAGAGGTAGACCGGTTTTGTGTTGTTAGAGGGGCAAATTTTTTGCAACGACATGGTATATTTGATCTAGAGATGTAGGGTATTCCCTTACAATGTCGTCGTATGGAATCCATTTTACAATACGTGCCTTTGTGGACATAGTTGTATACATAATATGCCATTAAATGTAATTAATGTAATCATTTCGCATATGATTCAATATTTATATTGAAGCCTAGATAATATTATAATATCAATAAATTTCCTATAAATGGTTTAGTTATCGTAAGGGAAAACCCATCTGTGTTTATATGTGGCGTGGTCTTACGAGATACCTTTATTTTGAAAGGGCTTATAACATTAAAAATCCATATGATTTATGTTTCTCGTTGGTTTACTAGATTGATCCAGGCGTCATTTTCTTATAATGCTCAGGTCAACTCAAGTATATTTCAGATCTAGTACTGGATGCTTTGGAGCTTCAAAAGACTAGCTGTATACCTCCAAGATGTATTTACATATTTCTTTTATTTTCCATTGCATTTATCATTTGTATTTATCAGCATCTATGAGGATAGGTTGTTATAACTGCCCAGACTGATGATAGATTAGTTTACTCTAATTGTATATATATTATAGTTTTCTTTTGTAAAGATCTATTGGATATCATATATTACTCGCCACGATGTGAGATTATGTATTGTTTTTCTTTCTTTCGACCCAACAATCTATCTTTCCAGCAAATTTTATGCTAATCATATGAATACCATAGATATATAGTGTCAACTTTTGAGGGTCGAAAAGGTCAGTCGTTACATCTTGGCTGTAGATGAACGTAGTGGTGGATGGAAGCTTCAAAAGTTGATGGTATTATATGGTTTCCTTCATGTTTCATGGCCGAGGCAACGTCGCATTTGGTGCGTGGAGTTGGCGATAGTAGAGCTGTATCATGGGACGTCATCAGAGGTAGATGGTGGCTTTTTGTGGTAGAGCATAGTTGTTGACGTGTGTGGTGAGGCAGTGTACATAAATGGAATATATATATATATATATACATACATACATATCTATGTATGTATGTACATATGTATGTATGTATCTATATATGAAGGTAGGAGGTTGCGGCTGTTGTAGGTGACTGGAATAGTGGCAGGAGGTGCTAGTTGGAATGGATGGTGGAGCTAAGAGTCGTTGGTATTATGCAACAGAAAAGTGGGGGCGACGTCGAGATGGTACATGCGTGAAAAGTGTGGATATGTGCTGTAGAAGAGGACTATGGGTGGAAAGAAGGATGTTAGCACGTACTGGTTTGAGAAGAGAGAGATAGTACTTGAGTGGTAGGTGAGCGGAAGTAAATTGTAAAGGTAATTATGAAAATATTAATTAGTTTAATTAGTGACTGTTAGTTAATTGATTAAATAATTAACGCACACACACATATATACACATATATACATATACATACATACATACATATATATATATATATCTTGAATTCTTATATCTCTCATATCTTTTGCATACGAGATCCGATTTGGACGCAGTTTCTTGCGCTGCACTTGTACTGGAGCTATCTTTGACTTAGTATAGGATTGGATAGATGTTGTTAAGGTGAGTGATATTTTCTCTCATCGTATTTTAATCGTACAGTCTAGACCTTTTGCGGACGCGTGGTAGTCACTAAAAATGGGTAAGGTGCTTTTTATTTTGATTTTTTGTTATTGTTAGCACAGTGGCCCAAGGTTTTTGTATGAGTGTAGCTTTGCATTTTGTTTTTGGAGCTTTGATTCCAATGGCATGTTTATTTTGGTTGAACTTTTTGTTTATCTGTTACTTATGCCGCCATTGCTTACTGTATTGTCTCTTTACCCTCTCTTTAACTCAACATCATAGGGATTGCTTGTTGCATCGAGTTGTGTTGTAGTTTTTGCTAAGTGTCGTTCCTAGCGAATAAGGTAGTGGATATGGCATGTTAGGGTGTGCTTTTTCTTGTCGAACTTATGATTATAGCATGTGAATTTATTTGATCTTCTTGAGTAACTTTTATGCTTTGCAGTTCTTCTTATTGGTTATGTTTGAAGTCCTCCTTGTTTGGAGCCCGATGCAATTTTTAGCCCGCTGTACCTATGTAACCTTTTGTGGTCAGAATGTGTTGTTCTATAGAAGTGTTTGCCTAGTATATGTTTGTATGGTAGCAAGCGGTAGCTTGTTATGGCCTGAGTGTTTAGATTCAACCATACTATTTGGTCATAGGGTTCTAGTTGTAATTATGTTTTTTCTATAAACAGCTAAGTGAAAGTTCCTTATGCAATGAATGTATTTGTGTTTTTGGCATATGTGCCAAAGTTGCCGAGATAATTAGCCCTAAACATGTAATTAATTTATCAATAAAAGTGGATGAACCATTATAAAACTAGCTTGGCTTGCAAAATAATAATAATGTAACATTTTAAGGCTTTGGAGTAGTACTAGGTGGCCATAGCTTAAACAAAGTCTCATGATCATTAAAAGTCGAAAAATTCACATACACATCCTTATCATGTTATTTAAATTTCCTTCTTTAGCGACCCAGAATTTTGAACTTTTCGGATTCAAATATCTACATTACTTAAATATTTGAACCTTGCTTTAGTGCGTTAAAAATGAGTTTACAACCTTGATTAGTAACACATGATGGTAAACTTGTATTAGAATGTGTATACAAGAAAAATAATTTGAAGAAATATCGATAATGGGACCGAAAATCGTTTTATCGATAAATGGATTTTTACTTGATATAAGTTATTAGAAATTTTAGGCTTGCTTATAATATTAAGGTATAAATAATTAGGAAGTAAAAGTAGTTTAAGGTTTATGGCTAATTAATTTCATATAATGATGTCATGGGTGATGTCATAGAAGATATTTTGGAGGAGGATATTTTAGAAAGATTTAAGGGTGAAGTAAAAGGCAAAGTGATGTGGAAAGTAAAGCATATGGAGGGAAGAGTGGGTGTTCTATTGGATAATAAGGTTTGGGAAGTAGTATTAACCTCCTAAACAAATCTATAAATGCACTTCATTAGCTTCGTAAAGTCCTTCTGTAAATTAAAAACATAAAACTTCATCTTCTTCTCTCTTCTCTTTAACAATTGCAAATCAACTCCACTCTTCACCAAACTTTGGAAAAGGGCCTAAGGCAAAATAGGATCATGGAAAAGAAATTCAAAGGTGGAAGGAAAGGAGCACATAACCCCATGGAAACTTTGGCCGCGAGCATTTTGATGAAGGCGGAAGTGGCTGTAATCTACTTGAAGGCTTGGATAGTGATTGCTTGGTTTTGGGTGACGGTAGGAAGTTGTTCCAGTGTTCTAGTATTTGTGCTTGGATATTAGCAAGGGTCGAGGTGATTTAACTCACTATTGAAGTGTATTTTTTTTGGTGCGTGTATATGTTTGTCGTGTGAATATAAAGTAAGAAGTAAAGAACTATTGCAATTTATAATTTTTGGAACCCTTACTTTGGAACGCAAGGAACAACTTTATATGTTGTATGATCACATCTTTTATCCCCTAAAATATGTATCATGGCCTAGGCCTTATGTTTAAATGTTTGATGTGATTGTGTGTGATATAGAAGTCTGTATGTAAATGTTTATAACAAAAGAGTCATTATAAGTGTACTTCATAAATTCCTTATGTTTAACCTCTTTAAAATGGTTTTATGTGAATATATTATGAAAATATATTTTGGTTGTGCTATACACTTATATAGTGTATGGGATGGCTAGGAAATGGAAAATATAGAAATAGTGGAACGAAGTCGTAAAATATATGAGGGAAAAGGTCGCTATATGAGCACTTTGTATATGCCTTGTTTTGAACAATTTTTAGCATATTTTAAAAGACATCCTTCGAGGTTTCTTTGTTGTTTTAATAAGTAATCCTAGTATAATACTTACTATAAAAGTTTAAGATTTTAAATTGTTTCATAACTAGTTGAACAAAGTGGTAAAATTTAGAAGCAAGAAAGGTAGCTATATAAGCACTTTGAATAACTTATATTTGGGAAGTTTATATATGATTTTTGGAAGACATCGTTAGGGGTTCTTTGCATGATTATTAAGTAGTCTAAGTATAATACATATTGTAAGAAAATAATATCTTAAAACCTTTGTTTAAGTTAAGTAAACCAGTCAAACATCTACGCATTTTTCAAGCGTTCACAGCCATGTATTTTTAATTGCATTTAATAGCCGCGGTTTTTGACCTACAGCAACACTTATGGCCTTCTATAGCATTGTTTGGTGTTGTGTTGGTTTTAGAATATTTTTGTGATTTTAAATGTGTTTACAATGTTAGTTAA
Organism: Allium cepa; assembly: GCA_030765085.1. Taxonomy (NCBI): domain Eukaryota; kingdom Viridiplantae; phylum Streptophyta; class Magnoliopsida; order Asparagales; family Amaryllidaceae; genus Allium; species Allium cepa. The sequence continues at coordinate 89,735,013 of CM060939.1, read as the reverse complement.
AATTGTTATCTTTATGATATCTTTTTAAGGAAGTTTAGTAGTAGGTTTTAAAGTATTTTAAATGAGGTTTCAAGTTTAAATATATTTCTAATAATTATATGTGAATTTTTAAAGTAAAGAGTTTATCTTGTAACATTTATTTAAAATGGGTTTTCTAGTAATTTGTAAATTAGTAATTTTTTTACATAATTTTTTATATAGATATTTAAAACATATTTATAAGTATTTTAAAGAGTGCATGTGTGTGTTTGGAAAAGTAAGTTAAGTATTCTATAAAAGAAAAAGGTATTTTTGATTATAATACTTAGTTATATTAAATGATTCTTAGAAGTTATTAAAAAGTTTAGCACCTTATTAAGAAGTGAGATACACTTAGATATTTAAAAAAACTGTTTTAAAGATAATGTTAAGTATAAATTGAATTTTGGTTCATCGTTACAATGTTTTAGTAACATTTGTCTTTAATCTTTTTTAATATACTTTTGAATATAAGTAGATCTTTAAAAGAATGTTTTAAACATAATGTTAAGTATAAAATGGTTTTGAGTTATAATGATAATTGAATCTAGTTAAGAAATCCTCGAGTGATTCTCCTTTCCACTGCTTCATATTGTTAAAGTCATCACACTCTTGGATCTCGTGATGTAGACCCACAATTGCTTCATAAACCTTTTGATCAATTTCATCCATGTGCTAATAAAGCCGCTTTTGAACTGTCTAAGCCATAGTGCAGCTATATCCATTAAGTACAAGAGGAAGCACTATGCCTGGACTTCCTCCGATTACCGTAGGACTTCCATGTATCTCGTCAGATGAACAGCGGGATCCATTTTTCCATCATATGTCTCAAGCATTGGTGGTTTGAACTCTGGTGAATTCCTAGCTTGCCTGATATTAGGAGTGAAGGGACTTCTATTTACAGCTTCTAGATCCATATTTACCAATCCTCCTCTCATAGCATGTCCGATCATTTTTTCCATCATGTCGTCATCCAGTGGAAGTCTTCGGTCACTGTCCCCAACCTGCCCACCGAGTCTGAGGGAATCCTAGAATCTGCTCTTCTGGATGAGCATATGCATTTCGATCAACACAAACTACAAAAAACCGTCTGGTATCTGGCCTGGGATCGATCCAACATGACCAAGGGCATGCCCCCAAGTATGGATGGATCGGCACTGATCGTTTTGGAACGATCGGCCTCGATCGTCCTTTGTTGGTCAGGGGCCGCTCCCGGCTATTCCACTCCATCCTACATCCTATTAGCTTCATTTCCTTGGTCCTGATTCTGGTTTTCTTCTCTGCTGCTCCAACTCCGTGATCCATATTTATAGTGTTTCCTGCTACTCCATTTCCTTTGTTTTGCACTCCAGCTTATCCAATCTGTCGGGGTAGATTCTACATCATCTCTTCCTATCTTTTTAGCATCCTTTCATACATATCATCCATCATTGTTCCCATTTCATCTCTGGTGATGTAGATAGATGTTTGATTTGCTTCAGCTCTATAAGAAGATTCTTGGCTCTCCCCATGATAGCTCATATCCGCTAATGGTCTCCTTATCGATTTCCTAACCATTGCTTCCTAGATCCAAGTATCCAAGCTTCCAAATCCAAGATCCTAGCTTCCAAATCCAAAGGTGCAAGTCCTTGTCAGTGAAAGCACCAAAATGTTTGCACCAAAAATGGTCACAAACACCCTATCGTATGAAAAAGCATCAATTTTCAAAAACAATATCCAAATAAAAAGATAAACACGTAGATCACATAATAAATAGTAGAAAAAGTGAAGGAATACACGAGTTTTATAGCGGTTCGGCAAATTCCGACCTACGTCCACTCCAATAATCTTTTATTTATACTGTAAGATTACAAATATAGTTGTTTTTGCCTTAGAAGATTAGTGGAGGAAGAGATAAGAAGTAATTAAGGAGAGCTAGCAAAAAAAATCCTTTGCAATGAGCTAAGTCTGTTGTATTTATAGGTGAAGACATACAGGGATCGGACTGAAATTTCGACAGAAAACCTCCAGGCCCATACGACTCAACCCATAAATTTTGGGATCGATCGGAGGCCAAAAATAATTTATTCCAATCATTCAATGCTAACTTCGAGGGGGCCATGATCATTTTTATGGGGTTCCTCATGTCTCTAGTCCATGCTCTCAGTGTTTCGTGCCATTCCGACTTACCATTTGCGAGATATCGATCGATCTTCGCTGTTTTGTCTAGAAATTGGATCATAGAAGATCATTTCGCGATTCATCCTTTTGAGCTGTGATTGATCATGTGGGTTCCCCATGATGTAAGATACTTTCACTCCAAATGTCGTGCAATTCTGACGTACTGTTTGTTAGATATCGCGTTTTCCATTTACGATCATACCAATAACGATCGACCCATTTTCCAAGATTTCATCCTTTTGAGCTAATCAATCATGGGGATGCTCCATGATGTAGATACATGCTCTCCAAATTTCATGCAATTACGACATACCGTTTGTGGGATATCGTGTTTTCCGTAAAACTATAGATCATTATCTTGATTTGTACGATCGTTCCAATAACGAACGGCCTATTTTCCAAGATTTCATCCTTTTGAGCTGCAATCAATCATGGAGGTGCTCCATAATGTAGTATATTTCTTGCCAAATTTCATGTAATTTCGACCAACTATTTGTAAGATATCGCGTTTTTCGTAAAACTATGGATCGTTATGGCTGATTTGCATAATTGTTCCAATAACGATAGGCCACTTTTTCCAAGATTTGTGGTTTTTTTCATGCGATCCCTTTTACGGGCTCCAATCTTTAATATAATGATGCTCTTAAAGTTTCAAATGCATTGGCTTTGTATATTTTGAGATATTTATCGATCTTCAATGATTTATGCTGTTTTATCGATCGTTCCCGATCGATCTATATAAATTGTTCCTTTGCCCATAACCCGAGCATATGAACTTCGATTGACTTGAAATTCAAAATGAGGGCTTATATGGCCTTCCTTGTCACTTCATATTGATTTCAACTTGATTGGGACTAGGTCCAAATCCACCCAACTATTGTCCATAGTTCCAAATACCATCGATTTCCAAGTTTGATAACCATCTTTCCGAGATTCCCACCTTGATGATCATAGAAGCCATTTAGCCAACATTTATAATATACTACTGCCTAGTAAATTGGTGGTATAACATATAATATATTGAAAATTATGAATCTTCAGTATATTGTTGTCCTCTACGATATAGATAGTAATAAATTACTTACATACCATTTAGTTGTTGAGCAAACTCAAGCTAGGGATGTTATGTATAGTGTTATTAATATATTGAATAGACAAGATAAGATATATATATTCGTTGAGCAAACTCGAGGTAAATATATTATACTTAGGCCGTCGCGATATGGTACGTATGACTGAATAATTTCATTCGATTTGTTGAGCAAACTCAAGGTCAAAGTGAAATCTGGTCAAGGTACCAAAGGGTTAAGGGTTGTACATGATACAGCCGATAAGGAGTTATCCATCATCCACGGAGCTGTGATTTGTTGAGAAAACTCAAGGCCATAATTTCAAGACGAACTATTCCTGACACCTACTAGTGAAGTCGAAAGACTTCTATGTTTCGACTTAGGGTTTTATGAAACCTAAAACAAGAGTGGGAGCTTATTAGTAAAATGAAACATAAATTTTAACCTTACTAATATTATAAGGACATCTACTATGATTGGTCCTAATAATCTACCACTTAAACTTGTATAAAATGATAACTCTAAAACTATTTTCTGAAATGACTAGCTTATTGGACCAATATATATCGATCGGTTAAGAGCAATTAAATTAGCGTTAACTTATGAGAGCCTATGGTTAGTTATTACATGAAAACCCAAAGAAAAACCTGTCGATGATGGGACCCCGAACTATGACTTGCTTATGGAAGATGAGTGTTAGACCTGGAGATCATCCAAGTTTTCATAGTCTACGTTAGATAAGCCGTTGCAGAGGTAGCATGAAAATATCTCTGTCCATGAGATATTTGATTGTCTCAAGGCTCCATTTAGTGAACAATTATGTTTTGCAATGTACGAACTCGTGAAGAAGTTGTTTAATCCAAAATGACCAATGGACTAAAAGTGAACGATTATATGCTGATGATGAAGGGCTATATTGATAGGATTTTGCAGTTGGACATACAAATAAGCAACACATTGTAAGTAGATTTGATCCTTGGTTCTCTTACTCCTCGGTATGAACCGTTCATACTAAATTATAATATGAACTGATTGAATGTGAACCTCATAGAGCTCCTCAATATGTTAAGGTCGACGGAGCCACAATCCAAGGATCAAGCGACTATTGGTAAAGGGTAGTGCATCGTCTTCGAAGAGTTTGAAGAATTGGAAAAATAAGGTAAGAAAAGGAAAAGTTAAAAGATCGATGTAAGGATGAATGGCACCGCTACCACAAGAAAGGTCACTAGAAATGGAATTATCCTCGCTACTTGAAGATTTTAAAGAAAAGAAGCAGAATGATTCTACGGCTCCATCAGGTACACTTATGATTTAAAATTGTTTTATAATCAACAAAATGTCTTGGGTCTTAGATATTAAATCTGGTGCTCATATATGTTACATAAGCTTAGGAACTAGCACCATGTAGCAAGAGGAGAGATGAGGCTCCTAGTTGCTGATGAATCTATAGTAGATGCAATAGTAGTAGAAGATTTTCATTTAAATTGCCTAGTGGATTAGGATTAATATTAAATAATCGCTATTTTGTAAAAGACTTTATTTGTGCGCTAATTTCACTGGATATATATTTCATTTTTCAAATAACGTTCATTAGTTTGGATGGAAATAAAGTCTTCGATGATGTTCTTGAAAATGACATTATGCGATTAATACTAAGTGTGGGTGTTATGTGAATTATTCTTCTAACAATATAAATGATAGTTACCTTTGGCATTGTAGGCCAGGTCATATTAGTGAGAAATGACTATATAAATTGAAAACCAAACGTTTTCTACCGTAAATTGATAATCATTTGACACCTGTGAATCGCATCTCAAAAGTAAAACGACCAAGCACCCCTTTAATGGGAGCAATGAAAGAATTGATGAATTTCAAAGTTAGTACATGGTGATGTATGTCGCTCGATGCCTGTAATTACCAAAGATAATAATTCTTACTTGTTACCTTCACTGATAATTTCTTAAGACTAGGATATTTGTATTTTATGTAGAACAAATCTGATGACTATGATAAATTTGTTGAATATAAAAATGTTGTAGAAAACCAAATGGGCTGTAATATAAAGACTCTTAGATCGGATCGAGGTGGTGAGTATGTTAGGCATGATTTCCAATAATACCTGAAATATAGTAGGATTATCTCTCAGGTTACTCCACAATATACTCTGCAACACAACGGTGCAATGGAGTGGTAGAACCAAACCCTATTAAATATGGTTCGATCCATGATGAGTAAGGTTGAGTTACCTTTATCCTTTTGGTGATATGCACCAGAAACTGCAGTGTATATGTTAAACTTGTTGCCTACTAAATCTATGCCTAAAACACCATATGGAATGTTGTATGATAAGAAACCCCAACTCAAATATTTGTAGGTGTGGGTTTGTCGGGCATATTTTAAGAATGTTGGTTTGAATAAACTAGAGGCAAGATTGGTATTGTATAAATTTATAGGATAGCCTGAAAAATCGATGGGATATATATTCAACAATATCAAGGAGAAAAAGGTTATTGTTTTTCGATACACTATTTTTTCAAAAAACAAATTACTACCAAAGGAAATTAATAATGAGGTTGTAAGCTTGGATGAGATCCAAGAAGTTAACACGGACGGCTAACCTGTGGAGAACTTCACTTGTATATGAAATCACATAACCAATTAAGAGGTCTGGTAGAGAATCTCGTGCACCAGAGGGAAACCACGATTTTCTCGTGGATGGAGAGAAGGATGAGGACCGTGTATTAGATGACAACACCCTTCTATCTTTCCAACATTCACTATAGAGTAAAGACTCTGCACTCTGGCTTGGAGCTATGAAATCCGAGACGCATTCCATGCACAAAAACAAAGTTTGGACTTTGTCGAACGTACCCAAAGGGATAAAACCCGTCGTCTGCAAATGGGTTTTTAAGAAGAAAAAAAGGCTAAATATAGATAAGGAAGTGGAGACTTATAAGGTAAGGCTAGTTGCGAAATGATTTCATCAAACTAAAGGTGTTGATTATGATAAGACCTTTTCGCTGGTAGCCAAGCTTAAGTCGATTCAGATTATGCTAGCCATCGCTGGATTCTTCGACTATGAAATATGGCATGAATGTAAAGACAGCTTTTCCAAATGGCGATTTAGAAGAAACCATTTATATGCTGCAGCCTGAGAATTTTTTGGCCAGTGGGAGTGAGGGAAAGGCTTGCAAGTTGTTATAGTCCATAGTGGACTTAAACAAGCTTCATGGATTTAGAATAAGTGTTTTGATACAGTAATCAAAAAAATTGAAATTTTTTCATAAAGCGGAGGATGTGTGCATCTACAGAAAGGAACAGGGCAATGCTATTGTGTTGTTAGTGCTCTATCTCAATGAACTATTATTGATAGGCCATAACACTTTGTTGTTGCAATCAGTGAAATCTTGAATTTCCAAGAATTTCTCCATGAAGGATTTGGAAGAACCTACTTGGTATTAAGATCTATAAAGATAGATCTAAGAGGTTGTTAGGACTGTCCCAATCCTTGTACATAGATACCATATTGAGAGGTTCATTATGAAGAATTCCAAGTGTGGAAACATTCCAACATGGTCTCGAATCGTCCTTTCTAAAAAAGATGCTCCTCATATCGACGAATAGAAAGAGCGTATATAGAGGATCCTTTATGCTTCGGCCATAGGATTCATAATGTATGCTATGCAATAGACTAGGTTGGATGTGGCATAGGCATTAGGATGCTAAGCAGGTACTAGTCTGATCTTGGAGAAAAAAATTGGACAACCGTAAAATGTATACTTAAGTATTTAAGAAATACTAAGGACTTGTTCCTCATATATGAGAATGAAGATCTCTTTATGAAAAGGTATACAGATTCAAGCTTTCAAAGTGATATAGATGATAGTAAAACAGTGTTTGGTTATGTCTTTATGCCTAATAGTGGAGCCACTAGTTGGAAAAGTTCCAAGCAAGAATTTTTTTGATTCCACAATGGAGGCCATAAATCGCCCTCAACGAAGCAGCCAAAGAGGCAGTCTAGATGCATAGTTGAGTGAGATCAGAATGATTCTCAATACCGAGAATCCTATCACATTGTTCTACGATAACAATGCGGTGATGTAGATCGCAAAAGAGCTCGTAATACATAATAAGTCATGGCATATTCTTCGAAAGTTCCACTAGATTAGAGAATTGGTTAAGAAGAAAGAAGTCATTATACAATAGGTAGATACCAAGGATAACATAGTAGATCCATTCACTAAGGGTCTAGCTTAGGCGACTTTCGTTAATGGGATTGAGATTCCATAATTGGCCCTAAGTGCAAGTGGAAGATTGATAGAGTTAGGGGTATTGCCTAGAGGCAATTCTGTAATTTATTATAAACTACTTAGCACTGTAATCAATTCTCGTTCATAATAAAGGTGTTTTTCTTTCTATTATATTTGTTATAATGTATTATAAATAACTAGAATATTAATAAAATATATGTAATAGAAAATCCATAAATGGTATTGTAACAACCCATCTCGGAACAGGCCTAAATTTCGACACAAAAAGGTCAAGCGAAACTTAGATCTATTCTAAGGTAAGTTGTTGGTAGAACTAAGCAAATAACAGTATAAAAAACATAACTAAAATTTTAGAACTCACAATAGATGAAACAAAATATAATAATAAAGCGTACCTATTTATTTCAAAATCATAAATATGTCAAAGTACAAAGTACCATCAAATCGTATCATAAATCTGTTACGATAAAAATCTAGATACATAGGTACATATAAGAGCAAGTAAAAATGATACTTCCATAAGAAAACAACCTTCATCTCGCCATCATCGTCCTTCAACCTATGTTGTAACAAGGAGAGATTCAGAACAACAAGTATTTGGTGAATAAAAACCTCGAGTCTTTCCTTTTTCAGTACTTGGGCATTATATTTCAAAACAAAAATATTTCTACGAACATAAAACCATTGAAATCATTTAATACTTCTTTTTGAGGAAGAAGCAAGTTTCCAAAATCCCATAACCCAAATCCCACATTAGAATTAATAGCGACGCAAAAGAGAGTACCCAAGCAACTTAATATCTTTTATTGGAAAATAGGAAGAACCCATCATACCTTATTCCAAGGCATGCTGCTCAATGGTCTATCTAGCTGACATCACGTCGAATCTTAATCACTTATTACTTCTTTATTTGGAAAGGCGGACCGTCAATCAGCCGCTTAATACCTTATCCAAAAGCGGATCCATGTAGAGATACCATCTAACGTATCCTTTAGGCTATTTAATACTTCATTTAGGTAAAAGAGGCGGCCTGTCAAACAACCACTTAATACCTCAAGACCCCAAGCAGGCCCCTCGTATTATGGCCCATACTCATAGTGACGTCTCACATTAGTCCGACTATTCGTAAGAACTAATAGCCAAATTAGCTGGGTAGATTTCCCCTACAGAATTTGGAACTAACCTCGTGTCATTACAAATATTTATCATAATAATATCTCACATTAATAGAAAGTGTACACCACTACTGGTAGACTCAAAGTGAAGGGAAGACTTCCGTTATGTAACTTTATGGACCTTGCTTCCCTATGACTTTGCCATGCATCAATTACTCTCCATATTATATATATATATATATAGACACACACTCTCATCTCATAGTTTCATAAATAAGGCCTTATAAGGAATCTTTCTTACTATGCCTTAAAACAATAACTAGGCTATATAAGAGTTTAGCTAATAATAATACTTCTTCCTTATCCACTGTTTCATAAATAACTCTACTTATAAAATCTACCAAGTATGTTGGAGAATTCATCAATCCAAAAGGCATTACTTCCCACTCATAAAGCCCATCTGGTGTGTTAAATGAGGACTTCGACTTGCTATCCTCTTCTCCCCTTAACCGATGGAATCTCATAGCTAAGGCTAATTGGAAAAGGACTTAAGCTCCTATAGGTTGGTCAAACAAGTCATTTATTCTAGGTAAAGGGTTAATATTCTTCCCTATCAACTTGTTCGGCTCTTTATAATCGATACATAATCTTAAGAAACCGTCTACCTTAGTAGAAAAAACAACAGGTGCTCCCCATTGTGAAGTACTCCTACAGATGAATCATTTCTTCAATAGCTCCAAGATTGTTTATCCAATTTCCCTCTTTCTTTCGGGGCCATATACCTCAAAGGTAGGGGATAGGCCTTGCATCTTTCTCCAAATCGATTCATAACTCGATCTCCCTATGGGGTGCGAGACCGAGTCCTCCTTGAAGTCATCAAGAAATTCACAAACTATGGGTACGGATGATGGTTCCCAATAACAGATTGACTTAATGAGCATAAATGTCTTAACTCAACTAGATCTTTGGGTGTACAAAGAACTTCTAGGTCACAACCTCTACATCTCCTTAATGTACCACCTTCTTATCACAGTCGAGAATGGATACATAATATGACAATCAATCCATACCTAAGATAAGTCCATACACATCAAAATTTAGAATGTATGCATTTCATATGAAGCGACATCGCATATGTCTAACATTAGGTCTTTGCAAATAAGAGAAAGATGGGTCGAACCACCAATGGGATTGGAAACCTATATTAGGCTATTGACTATTTGGGTTTGAAGGTTTAAGAAATTTAGTACATTCCTAGCTATAAAGGAATGTGATGCCCCTGAATCAAATAGGGTACGGACAGTATCCCCAAAAATAAGAGTTATACCTTCTAGAGCTGCTTTCCCTTGGCTACTTGGTGGTTTACTAGTAATAGGGATAGCTTCAATCGCAATGGTCTGTCTGCTTGATCCTTCCTTATCCATCTTGGGACACTGATTATTGTAATGCCTTTCCTTGTGGCAATTAAAACACTATCCTTTAAAGGCTTCCTTCATCAAACTAGCCCTATAATCCTTGATTTCATAACCCTTCTTATGGCATCTCTAACACACCTTGCCATCCTTCTTAAACTTTCCCTTCTACTTCTTATTGGACCAAAAGCTTCCCTTTTTAGGCCTCCCTTGCTTTTGGGTCGGTACGGTCTTCTTTTCTACTTCCGTATTGCCCAAATGCAACGTTTTCATTTCCACCAACATGGCTCTAATAGGTATTTGGGTCAACAACATTTCTCTTAACGGGGAATTTAGGCCTTTCACGAACATCTTGGCCTTTTTCATAGGTATGTCTATTAGACTCATCTCAAATTCAGACAATTCAGTAAACTTAGTTATGTACTCCTTAAAAGTAGAACCTCCTTGTCTCAATTGAATGAACTTTTCCATTTGCAGGCTAACCTCTGCTCTAGACTTGAATCTTATCTCAAATTTTTCATTGAATTCATCCCAAGAGAGTATTCTTCCAGGGTGCTCATCAGTCATAAAGTTCCACCAATCCAAAGCTTCTTCCTTGAGGTGCCAAACTGTTATTCTTCTTCTTAGTTGATCATCCCAACCAAGCTCTCTAAATATCTTCTCGCAGTTACTAACCCAAACTTTAGCTTTCAAATATCCTTCAATTCCAAAGTATGTCTACCCTCCCATATCGATAAAGTCCTTATGTAACTTAGGAAAGTCAACAGGATGTGGTGCTACATTAGTGGGCGGGGTAGCAGGTGCCACTGGTGCTGCTAGCGGAATAGGAATCTGCTCGACAGTCCTAAAATATTGTCTAAACCATTTAGGCATTCCATGAATGGGTGGTCTTCTGTGGGTAGGGTTCCCTTATTTGGAAGAAGATCGATTATCTGCCATATCAACTATTTATAGGTCATGCCTTTAATGACAATTTTCTAAGATAGTATTTATATGCTGAAAGAAAAGGGTTGCCTAGTGTATATGCGTATGTTCAAGATGATAGGGTGTGTGTGTATACATTGTAAGAATTTTGAAAATTATTTTCAAAAAATCCTTTTCAAAATAACAAGAGTGTCTCTTATAGTTTTCTTCTATTGATTAGGTAACTTAGGCTCTGATACCAAATGTAACAACCCACTCCAGCACAGGTCTAAATTTCGACCCAAAAAGGCCTATCGAAACATAGATCCATTCTAAGGTTAGTTATTGGTAGAACTATGCAAATAACAGTATAGAGCCATAACTAAACTTTGAAAACTCATAGCAGATGGAATAAAATATAACAACAAAGTGTGCCCATTTATTTCAAAATCATAAATATGTCAAATTACAAGATGTTATCAAATCATGTCATAGATCTGTTACAACAATAGTCTAGATACATGGGTATATATAAGAGCAAGTAAAAATGATAAATACTGCCAGAAGCAAACCATCTCCGTCTCTAAGCATCACCTTCGCCATCAACATCCTTTAAGTTGTGGTGTAATAAGGAGAGAGTCAAAACAACAAGTTTCTGATGAATAAAAACCTCGAATTTTACCTTTTTAGTAGTTGGACAATATATTACTAAATAAAAATAAGTCTACGAACATAAAACCATTGAAATCATTTAATACTTCTTTTTAAGAAAAGAAGCAAGTTTCCAAAATCCCATAATCCAAATCCCACGTTATAATTACTAGCAATGCAAGAGATAGTACCCAAGCCACTTAATACCTTTTATTGAAAAGTTGGCAGACCCATCATTTATTACCTATTTTCAAAGCATGCTCCTCAATGGTACTATCTAGCTAACATAATATGGAATCTTAAGTCACTTAATACTTCTTTATTTAGAATGGTGGATTCTGAATCAGACCCCTGTAGAGATACCATCTGACGTGTCTCTTGGGCCATTTAATACTTCATTCAGGGAAAAGAGATAGGCCCTCAAACAACCACTTAATACCTCGAGACCCCGAAGCAGGCCCCTCGTATTATCGTCCATACTCATTATGACGTCTCACATTAGTCCGACTATTCGTAAGAACTAATAGCCAGATTATCTGGGCAGATTTCTCTTACAAAATTTGGGACTAACCTTACATTGTTACAAATATATCATAAGGATATCTTATATCAATAAAAAAATGTACATAGCTACTGCTAGCCTCAAAGTGAAGGGAAGACTTCATCATGCAACTCTATTTACCTCGCATCCCTATGACTTAGCCATTCATCAGTTACTCTCCATATATAGAAACACATAAATACACATACATGTTGAATATGCGCTTATATGATTTTTGTTTGATGATAATAAACATATATACATTCGTTTAAATGTATTTGATAATGTACTATTTTATTTTTCATAGATTAAATAAATATTTGCTGAATAAAATTAAATACACAGAATTTGAATTCAAACAGAAATTTTATTCAAACAAATATTTATTACATTTTTGAATATTACAAATTCAAGCTCTCACTATACATATACAATTTTGATTGTAATTACATCACAATTCAATTTACATAAATGCCTCACTACATATCACTCACACTCGTAGTTTATCTTTAATTTCATTCCAGTTATAATCCAGCATCTAAGAAATCTGCAAAAATATTCACTAACGCAGTAAAATTGAAAAAGAAATATTTTTGCAATATAAAATGAAATATGATTTTTGAAAATATGATTTTCCTCAGTTATTTGGGTTGTTCGTCATCATTTACATTTGAATTCATCATACACGAACAATGTGACATGCACAGTGTATCACTGTACATGCCACAAGGTCGTGCACATCGATATACACTTGATAATGCTACAGGGACAGGTGATCACAGGTCAAACCCAAATGAAAAGTCGGGTTCAACTCACGTGCAATATATTTAAAATCATGACACGAGCACAAGGTCAAACCCGAGTTTTGAAACTGGATTCAACTCAAGTGAAATTTCAAAAATCAACATGAATGAAGTTCAATACTCAAGACAACATGAAGTGGACAGCACTGACTTAAGTACACAAACAACAAGCAGCAGTATGCAAGTGCATACACAAAGAGGCAACAAAGGTCAAGGACCAAGTAAAGCATGTACATGTGTATGAAAACCAAAGTCAACAGCACGGTGAAGTACAAAGCAACTGCAATAGATGCAGTGAAGCAAGAATATAGCAGCAATGTACATGTACCAATGATACAAGAGAAGTGAACAACAATGCAACAGTGTTGAAGTGAAACAGTGATGAAGCTGGAAATGCAAAGACCAGTTACTCAATGCATGCAACATGGTGAGCAACACAAGTGCAACAGAACATCAACTGGAATCAAACATGGATACAACTCACAATGCAATACACATTAACAAAAGTCAAGGCCACAAACGAAGACTACAGGTCTCAATATCAATAGAATGCAAATTGTCTCGAAGAATGGAGCCAAGACTACAAGTACAAGGCACAGTGCAATACTGACCATGAAGCAAAACCAAAGCCAAGACTACAGTGATACAAGTACAGGAAGCAGTTCAATATAAACATGACCAGGTTACAACATCAAAGAATCAAGTACACATGTATGCAGTGACACATCAATGAAGACTCAGGCAAATGTCCAGACAACAACAGAGACAAAACAATGCACAAGCTTAATGAAACAGGCAGCACAAATACAAGTTGCCAACATACAAACAACCAACTACGTGCAGGTGAACAGAATGACCAATAAAATGCAACAACTCAAATGAACGCAGTGAAATGCATAAAGACAGAGCAACATCATCAAGTCAAGCAAGGAAGCACACTGGAGTCAATTCAGAAAAATTCATGAATGCAACAACCAAATGAAGTCAGCAGTCAGAGGTGAAAATGGCCGAGAACTGATACAAATGAGTAAAGTGAATGCAAACAACAGAGGCATCAATATGGCAGTATCAATATCAATCAACAGAAAAATGATCGGAGCCGAAGCAGTGGCAATCAAGTGCCAAAGAAGTCAATGCCGTGTAAATCAATGCTACAGGGATGTTCGAAGTCGAACAATGCAGACGTACGATAATCAAGTGTGTGTAATTTTTTGAAAAAATCAAAACAAATAAAAGAGGAAAGTTTTTGCCGTATCAACCAAGAATGAATTGAACGCTTCAAAATCAAAGCCGTACGCATCAAGGTAAAAATATATCAGGAAAACAAAAATTTGGAAAGTATCGAATTGATATGAACAAACTCAAGTGTCTCGGTATTCATATAAATACCAGCACCCAATTATCATCATAGGCAGGAGCGAACAAAGTCGAATTCAAGCAATCAATCCAGAAAGCAACAAATAACATACCAGAATTTGCAAATCAGATTCGATCGTTTCGAAGCAACCAAGCCCTAATTTCACAAAACGATCAACAGAGGAGCAGCTGCGAACGAGAGCAAGAGCAACACAAATCAGAGAATTGATCATCAGAGAAGCCGCGAGCAAGAGAAAGAGCAACACAAACCAGAGATTCGAATATGAAGAAAAACCCTAATTTCAGTAGAAAGAGGATCGGCCACTATTTCTTCACTAGGCAAAAGAAGAGGAACGGGCCAAAGAATGGGCCGGCCTTGTTTTACAAAAGGGATTTAGTTTATTTAATTAGGGTTTATTTTAAAGGGGGTTTTGTTTAATTTGTTTTTAAGTTTGTTTTAAATTTTCTTTTAAATGTTCAAGTCTTGGTAGATCACCACCTAGGTTGTAGGTAGTGTCAGATTGTCTAGTCAGAATTTGTTTAGTGAGCAGGGTGTGCGAGTTTGCAAAACTCTATAGGCGGGAGCAGGGTTTGCGAGTTTGCAAAACTCTATAGGCGAGAGCGGGGGTTGCGAGTCTATTAGAGTGTTTGTAAGCGGAAGCAGGGTTTGCGAGTCTGTTAGAGTGTTTTTAAGCGGGAGACTGTTTAATTCTAACAGAAATCTAGGAATGCAGCAGTAGGCAGGGGTTGCCGAAGCTGGGTAAATTTTGTGTGTGATTTACTTTTCAGCATATTTATTTCTCTGCAGTTTGTTTTTGTGTTTAATTCAAGAAAATTTGCTATAACCCTATTCACCCCCCCCCCCAGGGTTAATCTAGATCCTACAAGTGGTATCGGAGCAAGGTATTTTTCTTTAACTCTAGAGTCATGAATCCATCAAATAATGCTTTTTCTGAGGGGAAATCTATTGTTAGGCCACCCATGTTTAATGGGAATGATTATGCTTATTTGAAAGTTAGGATGGGCATTTATCTTAGTTCTTTTGATTATGATGTTCGGGACATTATTGAAACTGGCTATAAATCTCCCACTATAACTGTTGGTGATACTGAGATTCCTAAACCTAAGGATAGGTGGGATGCTAACGATAAGAGATTAAAAACTACAAATGCTAAAGCCGTGAATGCTCTGATCTGTGCTCTTGATAAGAATGAATTTAATAGAATTTCTCATTGTAAAACTGCACAGGAAATTTGGCATACTTTGGAGGTGACACATGAAGGAACTTGTCAAGTCAAGGAGTCTCGTCTAGCCCTATTCAGCAATGAATACGAGAACATTGTGATGGACAAAGGCGAGAGCATAAAAGACATGTTTGGACGCTTTTCAACTTTGGTGTACAACGCTAGAGCGCTTGGGAAGGTATTCACTGAGTTAGAACTTGTGAGAAAGGTGCTACGAGTTTTACCAACGAACTTTGAGGCAAAAGTCACGGCAATACAAGAATCGAAAGATCTGAGTAAACTAAGCATGTAGGAGTTGATCGGAAACTTGACGACATATGAGCTTGAGCTAAAAGCAAAGGAGGAACGTAACAACTCCGAATCAAAGAAGAAGACGATTGCCTTAAAGAGCAAAGAAGAGAGCGATGAAGAAGAAGAAGATCCAATTGAAGAGCTTGCTATGGCTGTCAATAATCTTAGAAAATGGTCAAGAATCAAGCCACGCAAGAAGAAAACAAATGGAAATAGGTCAAAAGATTCTGACAATTCCGATAATGAATCGACGTGCTTTAACTGTAACAAGCCTGGCCACTTCAAACAACAATGCCCACTTCTCAAAAACAACAGAGGAAAGAAAAAGAAGAAGAAGGCCTTTGCAGCGACTTGGGATGATGAAGAAGGAGAGGAAGTTTCGAATAGTAGCTCAGAGGAGGCTAACTTGTGTCTTATGGCAAAATCAGATTCAGAAGCAAGCTCAGAGGAATCTAGCGAGAGAGGTGACTATTCTTACAAAGAACTTGTTTTTATGTGTCTTGATCTTACTAAAGAAGTTGATACTCTTGAATCTAAAATTGAAAAACTAAAATCTGATAGGAGAGAACTTGCTCGTGAAAATTTTAGGTTAGAAACTGAACTTGAAAATATTCAAAACCTAGAACGTAAAAAATGTAAAATTTTAGATTCAGAATTATCAAGACTTAAGAATAGCTTTGAGAATCTTGAAAAAGAAAACTTGAGTCATAAGGAAAACATTGACACTAGGAAAAAGGATTTTATAAATAGATGCACCTCACTTGTAACTGAAAACACAACACTAAAAACCAAAGTCCAAAATCTTGAGAAATCTTTGAATAACTTTTCAAGAGGCGAAAAATCTTTCAACATGCTATTGGGAAATCAAATTTTTGCTAACAACAGAAAAGGACTAGGCTTTGGGAAAACACAAGTTGAGGATAATGCAAAAGGTGACAGTGTCTTTGATAGATGTGAAATAATTGGACATTGTGTTGAAAATTGTAGTCATAGGAACAAGAACACAAAATTTATACAATTTTGGGTTCCTAAGAATTCTACAAACAAATTTCATGTCTATTGGAACAAGAATGAAATAACAAAACAATTTTGGGTTCCAAAGGGTTTGTTTATTCACAATGCTTCAGCCACTAACAATCATGGACCTATAAAAACAAATAGGTCACAAAAATCTTTCATCGTGTAGGTATGGTGGCGGGCTAAGGAACAACAATAGTGTTCGTTGGATTTTTGGCTGTTCCAGAAACACAACGGGCAACAAAGCAAAGTTCCTTAGCCTAGTAAAAAGGTGACATAATCACAATGGGCAACCATGAAAAATTATCGTAAAGGTAAAATAGGTGAAGGTATATTTATTTGATCGATAAATTAAATGTGATAATCTGCACCATATTCTGAATGAAATCAGCCAATATTGAGATGTTGTAAAGATGATGTTTTTTTGGATTCTGACTTGTTCGACATAGTTGGCCAATTACATTTATGCCAAAAACACTATTCTTTGAATTACTTCATATATATTAGTTTGGATTAAAAATAGTGTTTTGTTGGATGATAATATTTTTTCCGGCTAACTCTATATTCACGGTTTTCTGATTATTTACATGGCTTCAATTCAAATTCAAAGAATGTCATTTAAATTGTTGTTAAAATTGAGTTTGAAATTTTTCTATGCACACTTCATGGTCTGGTTTATAAAATTTAATTAGTGATGTTTTGAAGTGAAAGGGAGATTCAGATGCAGATTACACTGGTAATCTAGTTGATAGAAAAATTACTAGTTGAACGTGATTTTTGAGACATTTTAGTAACTGCATCATTTTTCAAAGAAAAAATCTGCATATTTTTCATTTTAAATAATTTTCAAATAGCAAAAAAATTTCTCATATATCCCCCTCGAGATATCATTTTTTGACCATATTTTTAGATTAGTCATTTTTATTGATTTTAAATGACAAATTTTGACTAATCCTACTCCCTACTAATTATCAAAAAGATAAATAGTGATTGGAAAGGTGATAAGTGTTGATATTTAACATACATTACTCAAGACAGTATATTTGGAAAATTTCTTTAGGAATTCAAACAAGAGTTATAAAACTTTTTGTTGGGTAAAGATTCCATGACCATTTCTATATCTATCATATTTCTATCGACCATTGTTTATCAAATCTTAAATATAGTTTGTCGATATGTGGTACTATAATCAGAGATCATTTGTTTTTCATTTCATTTTTTTTTGTAAAAATAAATAAATATCCAAAGTATTCACTGTCATTTAAAAGTCATCACGGTTATGCATGGGTGAATTACTTGGATTTTTGATTATGTGCTTCCATGCTCATTTGAAAGTCCTTACGGTTATGCATGTATGGAACGCATATCAAAATTAATTGATTAAATAGACAAGTTGATTCTAATCCCATTTAAAAGTCCTCACGGTCATGCGTGGTTAGAAGATACTTGATTTCATTTTTTAAAATTAAATTAGAATACTACTAATCTCATTTAAAAGTCCTAACGGTTATGCATGATTAGTAGATATTCAAATTCCTGACATAAATGTACCACAAGTTGATACAATTGTATGATTTTATATGAGAACATCATTTCCATCATTCTAAAAGTGGAATATGCGCCTAACAAGGGTAGTTATGATTTTTGTTTGATTTTTATTGAAGTTTAATATTTATATTCAAATTGAGTTTCAATGTTGGATTAATATCGATCACTTGATTTCTATTTTTCTCTAACACTATTATTCTTTTGCTGATAACAAAAGGGGGAGAGAAAAGTTAAGATTTTGTCAAATAAAATCAAGCAAAGGTCAAATAATTTTCCATTTGCATCTAGGCTCATTTGTATATATATTTGTATGCATATATGTAGGGGGAGCATCGTGTAGAGAGGAAGCATTTAAATAGGGGGAGCAACTAGTATATCAGTGATCAAATACATTTAACACATGTACAAAATCTTAAATATATGTTTGTTATCATCAAAAGGGGGAGATTGCTGAATATGCGCTTATATGATTTTTGTTTGATGATAATAGACATATATACATTCGTTTAAATGTATTTGATAATATACTATTTTATTTTTCATAGATTAAATAAATATTTGCCGAATAAAATTAAATACACATAATTTGAATTCAAATAGAAATTTTATTCAAACAAATATTTATTACATTTTTGAATAGTACAAATTCAAGCTCTCACTAAACATATACAATTTTGATTTTAATTACATCACAATTCAATTTACATAAATGCCTCACTACATATCACTCACACTCATAGTTTATCTTCAATTTCATTCCAGTTATAATCTAGCATCTGAGAAATCTGCAAAAATATTCACTAACGCAGTAAAATTGAAAAAGAAATATTTTTGCAATATAAAATGAAATATGATTTTTGAAAATATGATCTGCCTCGGTTATTTGGGTTGTTCGCCATCATTTACATTTGAATTCATCATACACGAATAATGTGACATGCACAGTGTATCACCGTACATGCCACAAGGCTGTGCACATCGATATACACTTGATAATGCTACAGGGACAGGTGAGAACAGGTCAAACCCAAATGAAAATCCGGGTTCAACTCACGTGCAATATATTTAAAATCACGACACGAGCACAAGGTCAAACCCGAGTTTTGAAACTGGATTCAACTCAAGTGAAATTTCAAAAATCAACATGAATGAAGTTCAATACTCAAGACAACATGAAGTGGACAGCACTGACTCAAGTACACAAATAACAAGCAGCAGTATGCAAGTGCATACGCAAAGAAGCAACAAAGGTCAAGGACCAAGTAAAGCATGTACATGTGTATGAAAACCAAAGTCAACAGCACAGTGAAATACAAAGCAACTACAACAGATGCTGTGAAGCAAGAATATAGCAGCAATGTACATGTACCAATGATACAAGAGAAGTGAACAACAATGCAACAGTGTTGAAGTGAAACAGTGATGAAGATGGAAATGCAAAGACCAGTTACTCAATGCATGCAACATGGTGAGCAACACAAGTGCAACAGAACATCAACTGGAATCAAACATGGATACAACTCACAATGCAATACACATCAACAAAAGTCAAGGCCACAAATGAAGACTACAGGTCTCAATATCAATAGAATGCAAATTGTCTCGAAGAATGGAGCCAAGACTACAAGTACAAGGCACAGTGCACTACTGACCATGAAGCAAAACCAAAGCCAAGACTACAGTGATACAAGTACAGGAAGCAGTTCAATATAAACATGACCAGGTTACAACATCAAAGAATTAAGTACACGTGTATGCAGTGACACATCAATGAAGACTCAGGCAAATGTCCAGACAACAACAGAGACAAAACAATGCACAAGCTTAATGAAACAGGCAGCACAAATACAAGTTGCCAATATACAAACAACCAACTACATGCAGGTGAACAGAATGACCAATAAAATGCAACAACTCAAATGAACGCAGTGAAATGCACAAAGACAGAGCAACATCATCAAGTCAAGCAAGGAAGCATACCGGAGTCAAGTCAGAAAAATTCATGAATGCAACAACCAAATGAAGTTAGCAGTCAGAGGTGAAAATGGCCGAGAACTGATACAAATGAATAAAGTGAATGCAAACAACAGAGGCATCAATATGGCAGTATCAATATCAATCAACAGAAAAATGATCGGAGCCGAAGCAGTGGCAATCAAGTGCCAAAGAAGTCAATGCCGTGTAAATCAATGCTACAGGGATGTTCGAAGTCGAACAATGCAGACGTACGATAATCAAGTGTGTGTAATTTTTTGAAAAAGTCAAAATAAATAAAAGAGGAAAGTTTTTTCCGTATCAACCAAGAATGAATTGAACGCTTCAAAATTAAAGTCGTACGCATCAAGGCAAAAATATATCAGGAAAACAAAAATTTGGAAAGTATCGAATTGATACGAACAAACTCAAGTGTCTCGGTATTCATATAAATACCAGCACCAATTTATCATTATAGGCAGGAGCGAACACAGTCGAATTCAAGCAATCAATCCAGAAAGCAACAAATAACATACCAGAATTTGCAAATCAGATTCGATCGTTTCGAAGCAACCAAGCCCTAATTTCACAAAACGATCAACAGAGGAGCAGCTGCGAACGAGAGCAAGAGCAACAAAAATCAGAGAATTGATCATCAGAGAAGCCGCGAGCAAGAGTAAGAGCAACACAAACCAGAGATTCGAATTTGAAGAAAAACCCTAATTTCAGTAGAAAGAGGATCGGCCACTATTTTCTTCACAAGGCAAAAGTAGAGGAACGGGCAAAAGAATGGGTCGGCCTTGTTTTACAAAAGGGATTTAGTTTATTTAATTAGGGTTTATTTTAAAGGGGGTTTTTGTTTAATTTGTTTTTAAGTTTGTTTTAAATTTTCTTTTAAAGGTTAAAGTCTTGGTAGATCACCACCTAGGTTGTAGGTAGTGTCAGATTGTCTAGTCAGAATTTTTTTAGTGAGCAGGGTGTGCGAGTTTGCAAAACTCTATAGGCGGGAGCAGGGTTTGCGAGTTTGCAAAACTTTATAGGAGGGAGCAGGGGTTGCGAGTCTATTAGAGTGTTTGTAAGCGGGAGCAGGATTTGCGAGTCTGTTAGAGTGTTTGTGAGCGAGAGACTATTTAATTCTAATAGAAATCTGGGAATGCAGCAGTAGGCAGGGGTTGCCGAAGCTGGGAAAATTTTGTGTGTGATTTACTTTTCAGCATATTTATTTCTCTGCAGTTTGTTTTTGTGTTTAATTCAAGAAAATTTGCTATAACCCTATTCACCCTCCCCCTCCCCCCCCCCCCCCTCTAGGGTTAATCTAGATCCTACAATACATACACACACACGTACACATACATACATACGCTCATCTTACGGTTTCATTAATAAGGCCTTATAAGGAATCTTCCTTATTGTGCCTTAAAATAATAACTATGATATATAAGAGTTTCCTCTTATTTTCGCCTACCAATCAATTACATTCATAATGAGGGAAAATAAATGCCTAATTAACTATGCTATATATGCAATAATTATGCATTAATTATGCAAATATATATAAATAAATATTCATGCTTAATAAGTTCTAAATGCATAGATTTTACTCCCAAAACTAGTGTTAAATGTCAATTGCCTAACCCGTTATTATTACCATCCCCTTCCTCTTCAAATTCCTAAGATTTCAACATACCCAAAGTAATGGATTACAACAACTAAATAGGGAATAAATGTTCATACCCAAAACTGTAATAGCAAACTTATAAATAAACTAGAAAATCAGTTTATTACATTAATAAAATGGAATATCCTAAACAATAGGAATTGCAATCTAAATCCCATATTTTATTCAACCTCCTCTTTTAAAACAAATTGATAAGAAGGAAATTTTTGTGTAAACTACAAATAATATCCATAATCTAAACCCCTTATTTTCATTGAAAAATCATAAATTGAACCAAAGAAGAAGGAAAAGTGGTATAGACTATAAAATTATCAAAAATTGCATAAACAAAGCAATTCCATCAAATTCATGTAAATAATTGAGAATTTCAACATATAATTGATACTTCGAAATAAAAAGGAATTTTGGGAGATTTTACCTATCGTATTTCTGAAATTCCAAAATCCCTAAGGCATATTCGAATCCAAAAAGAAATACATTAAACAATTACTGAAAAAGAAACACTATGATTTTCACTCACAGATTAGCCTTAGCTTTACTTCAATGGATTTGTAGCCTTCAATCCCTTCCAAAATCTCTCTTTTGATATACACATACAATAGGGAAGAGGTATATATATTCATTAGATTTAAATTAACTAAAGAAGAATAGGGTAAGAATAGATTGGAGGAAGAAGAACAAAATAAGAAGTAAGTTGAATTCTTATCTGAATTCTCTACGGAGTTTTTGAATCTTATTAGAGAGAGCATTGGTAGAATGTCGTTGTATTCCCTAAAATAATATGAATAAAAAGCGAAGAGGATAGGGTTCTATTTATAGGGGTTGGAATGCACAAGAACCGTGGGATGGAAGTAGGTAAGAAATGAATAAATCTAGAGCGTTAAAATAATAACACACCCTTTCAAACCCTAGCCTCCATTGGAAATTGGCTTCGCTCGATCGACCGCCCCTTTCCTACTGTTGACCACTAAGGGTCGACCGGTTACAGTGAAGGTGTCGACCGATTGATTATTTTGGGTAATAGTTGATTCAATTGCTTTATTAATTTATTTATTTCCCCTATTCAACTTTAGCGTTAAATTTTAATTAACGTATACTTAGCCCCCAAGCTAATTTTTAAAATTTGAATCCTTATTTTAATTTGATTTCAAACTAATTTAATTTAAATCTAAAAACTTTGAACGCTCATTATTTCTTCGTTTGAGCTCCGTTTTCCACATACTATATATGGAAATAGATCAAACTTTCACCATGGACGCAACAGAATAAATTTCGTGGTCAAATTCCAAATTTATAAAATTTCTGATTTCTATCTTATTAGGTTTAATTAAATTTTATGTCATTATGGTTCATTTTATAGGGTGTTACAGCGAATGCTTGTGAAAGTAATTACAAATAGTTGTAATCATGAGTATTATACCACATTATTATGTAACACAACATTTTAAATGTTCCTAGTAAAGATGCATCAAGACTGAAATAAATGCTCTACAAATGTAGGATAGTGTAGTACTCATTACCGACACTACTGGAGGCACCTAGGGGTTATGTACCGATAATTATTGGATAATTATGGAATGACTCACTTGATAGTTTTATATTGGTTAATATAACTAAGGTCAAACAGAAAATATCGATCGACTGATTTACATAGTACTCTCGACTTGAGAATACTTTTCATCTTCAATATAAAAGTTCCGCTTTGATTATAGTCAAATCATGGCACGACATTAATCGGGTGACTATAGTTGGATCAAGTGGAAGTATCGGAAGTGAAGCACTATTCAAGAGAGAATTAATCTCTTTAGTTATATGGGGCAGTAACACATTCAACTCAAGTCAACTCAATGTTGAAATTTCTGGTTAGAGTAGTTCGGTAAATAATAATAATTATTACTAAACCAAGGACTTTATGCTTGGAATATAGAGTTGATGTGACGACCCGCCCTCCTCGACCCTCGAAAATCGACACAAAATACTCACGGTATGATATGCCAATGATCAAGTGCCGGAAGAGGCAGATTGTTGAGGAAAAAGGAAGAAGATGGAAGAAAGAAGGAGCTAAAAAATAACAGAATCTCACAGTCGCAGCGGAACAAAATATAATATATAGTATCAGTTGTTTACACAAAATGAAAACTATATCTGTTTTACACAATATATCATCAGAGTGTATCTCAAACAAACCACAATTACCAGTCTGACAACATCAACAATCACAGTAGCGGATATAAACAAATACGGATAATACGTCTCGGACTCCAGCTCCTATCCTTCTCCATAGCATCCTATCTTGAACATATAATACTCAGTCTGACCCGAGCATTATAATGAAATAACACCCGAGTCAGTCGAAATAACACCCGAGTCAGTCTGGCATACCAGCTAATAAAAATACACCCAAATTGATTATTAAAGTTTCAAAAATCATTTTGAAAACAAAAGCATCTCGTAAGACCACGCAACAAATAAACATGTCGGGTATTTACCTTCCGTAGCTAAAACATTTCTTATAAAATTCTCTGATATTATAACAGGGTCTATATACAAATACTCATTAAAATAGCCGAAATTGTTACATTTATTAAATTCCAACTACTAGCCACAATCGTGGGTAATACAAGCAAAACTCGTAAAAGGCGCGTAGGGAGAATGGATTTCCAACTAATGACTAGGCATTGGGTTACCACCTGTCACAGTAAGTGGCCTAGATCACCGTACCGAGGATTACTTTCAATCCCCTACAACATAAGGCCGAGACTACCCCTTGCTGGATACTCCTAAGTAAGATCACCCCACGGTTGGGATCAGCAACCGCACCACTAAGCCGAATTAAAAGGGACATCTAGATAGGGATGACCTCACCCTGAAATGGGTGCTACCCACCTAGCCTTGCTGCATAACCCCTGATTTTCAGTCATTCCCAGTTGATGAGGCTTGAGGCTAAGCGTTACCTTTTAGAACGTTTCACTTAGAATGCCCATCGCCCACCTGAGGATGTTCCGAAAGCATTCATCCATACAAGTCCGTCTCGGGTTCGAACGGAACCGAAGACACTACTCCTACTACATCCATTTTGGAAATATCCTCAGGATTAGTAGAGACTAGCCCTTGCACTTCACTGCTCCATCTTCGACTCCGAACTCATTTTTCCCACAAAAACCTACAAACCGGATCGAAGTGGTTTTCGAGAATTTAATCTCGATCCCGGTCTCTTCGAAACGATCAAGCATTGGCCAATATTGATAGTCGGTGATTTAACTATCAATTAACATCCATAAGCATCCATCACGCAATAAATAATTTCCCACATTATTTATTTTCCTCAAAAATATCTTTGCAAGATATATTTCCATTTTCAAATCCTTTTGAATCAGTTTCAAACTCTACTCTTCTCATGGAATAAGTTCCCAAATCTTTACTTCTTCTCAAAACATCCAAGTACCAATACTTAAGATTTAAAATAATTTAAATTCTTTATTCTTGAAAATACATTAAAACATTTATATTAAAACAACTTACATACTTAAATTAAATATATATATATATATACTTATAAATATATTTCGAATAAAACTGCTTTATAAAATATAAACTATTTTGTTCAAAATAAAGTTAAGTTGTACTAAATTTTAAAATAAAGCTATGAAATCCTATACAAGTTTCTAAATAAACTTTAACTAATTATTTTTAAAATAAATCCATTTTACAAATATAAATATTAATAATATTCCTTTAAAACATAATACCAATTAACCCTTTAAATAATTATTACTATAACTAATTTAGTAAATATTTACTTTTGAAATCTTTACAACCTAAATAAAAAATTTCTTAAAAACATTCTTTTGAAATCAAATTTAAAACTTTTAACTTTTACTTAGAAATCTGCTTTAAAACGTACTTGGCTTTTCAGGGAAATACACCTCCATTTCAGAATAAACTAAAGAATTCTTTTTATAAATCCTACACGATTTACCCCAATTCAATTTTACGTTTATCCCGTAAATTCCTTTCTATAATTTAAAAATAAACTCCTTTTATTTTTAATCACATTGCTATTTCCTGGAAATCACTTCCAAAATGTACTTAAAGTATTTAAAATATGGTTACTAAATTCTTTATTCAAATTGTACTTTTGAAAATCTACAAAAGTTCCTTAAGTAATTTAATCAAAAAAATTCTTTTTATATGAGATTATTATCAAATGTTCATATTTAATTCCCTTTAGAAACATAATTCTAAATACCTTTAGAATAATTAAATACCATAATTACTTAAACAAATATTTACTTTCACTCAAAAACAATTAAAAATAATAATAATTTTCTAAAATATTTTAAAAACACCTTTGCAAAACTTTTCAGTTTATACTTCGAAAATCTTCCTTTGAAACATGCTTAGTTTCCAAGGAAAAATACACTTCCCATCCTTAGAAAATAAATCTCGCTATTATTTTTAAAACAATCCACATGTCAAAATACTTCGAATTTCAACCAATTTTCTTGAATTTAATTCCCTTAAATTAATTACTCAAATTTTCCCTTTTCTATTCTCTTTTAATTCCAATTTATTTTATTTATATTTTAAAATCTCAAATTATACTTATCCAATCATAACACGGCACAGTTTAATTTTCAAGATCAATCTATCACAGGATATTGACGTAATATATCACAAGATATCAATAAAATTTCTATTTGTGAGGAATCTAGTTGGATCCCTCCAACCTGTTTTTCCCTGCATCCACAGATATTAGCACAACAAATAAATATCAATCCGGACTGATATTAATATTCATATTCAACCAATCACACAATTATTTAAATTTTAACTATTTAAATTAACTGGTATCCAGATGTGAGTGAGATTAACTCACCATGAATTTTCAACGAGCGTTCAAATTTAAATCAAATCGAATGGCGTTCGATTTAACCTAAATTTTTACTTGCTCGGAATGATCCCAGAATTGCTCCATTTCATAGTACTCGTCGCTGCGATCCCGTCGTCGCCAGCTACGTCGAATTCTGATAATGTATGCAAAAGATATGGTTGTTTAAAGTTGGATATATATATATATATATATATAATTAAACAAATTTCCTTTTATTTTACAAACCGAAATCGTGGCCGTTTGTTTCGTTCAGAGAATCAGGGCCATTAGTATACTTCTTCCTCTCGCGCGCATTCCAAGGGTAATACGAACCCATTGCCGCTTCCCAAAACGAAAATCGCGACTAACCACGGCGAGTTCTAACTCGATCGGAGACTCCTAGGACGAAGACCACAACGCCAACATCAATCGACCAAATTCCTGTCGAGCTCGACGGCCCTTACGCCTCGAGATCTGCAAATGAATGGAAACCCTATGTCGCCAAATCGAGGAAGATCCAAGGCCTTAGAACGGAAACCCACCGTTGGATCAGTAGATCTCTCCACGATCTAACACTTCTATTTAGAAAGTTTTCGAAATCAAAGCATGGATCGAGAGATTTTTGAAGGGATACGAAATTGATTTTTGGCCATAAAAATTGTTTGGTGTCGGTTGGAAGAAAATAGGGTTAGGGTTGGCTTTAACGTGAATATATGTAGGTATATAAATATTATTTTAATATTAAAGCCATTTTAAAGCAACCTTTTCACATGATCTCTAAACGACGTGTGCCGGCAGGCGTTTCTAAGGTTTTACCCACGTCCCGAACACAATGGAACATTTTTCGGAGGATAATTTGGTCGTATGCACGAGTTACGGAAATAAACGATCAATTTTAAATTAAATCGATTAAAATAGTTTCTATGCGTTTTGAACTGCCAGGTTCAAACGACAACTCCGATTGCTACGAAAGTTGAAATCCGATAATAACTAACTATTACGGATCCAATGGAACTAGTTATGTCGAATTCCGAGACTGCTCCATGAAAGGCTATTTTAACTCGTCGATAAATTCGTGCGATTTTCAAAATCGTCGAAATCATCTAAAATTTCACTTTTAAAACTTTACTAACTTAATTATAAATCATATAGAATCTATATTCACATTAGAAAGCATTCTGATTTATTTCGAACCAAAATCTGATTATTTGCATTATTATATTATTAAATTCCATTATTAAATTAATATAAAATCCCAAATTTAATTTATCGAATTTTGATTTCATCCAAAAGTCCAACATCAATATCCAAATCCAAATGAACTTAAAATAAATTTTAGAAACCATTTCTGTTCCATTTGCCTCCAGATTCACAAATTATTTCAATTTCAAATAGTGATTTATTATTATTCAAATTCAATTTAATTACCATATTTTAAATTTAGCTAATTTTATAAATTTGACCAAAATCTTCTTATTCGAAATCGAATTATAATTCACATTCAACATTTAAAATGAATTAAATGTTCAAAATCTAACGACCAAAAATTCTGGGTCGTTACAGTTGAATATGGACGATATTGGAATTTTGACCATTACCAAATTCCATAAGTCCAAAGAGACATACTTTTAACGAAGAGAATGGATGTAAATAATAGTTACAGCTAGGTAAATCTTAACAAAATAAAACTGGATTTTACCCAAACCAAGTAAGCGATAAATTTGGCCAAATTGACACAACATGTGCTAAGTGACGTGTGAATGTTAATATTCGAATAATTCGATATTAATCATTGACCAAATTTACAATTAACTAGGCACATAATCGAAACGATGAATATTCCCTTGACTAAACGATTTAATTGATTTGTAATTGTTATAAATTGATTAATATTTATGAAATATCAATTATAAAAATTTGATTTTGATTTGACGGACAAATATTGTTAAATATATTTATAATAATTACAAATATATTAATAATATACTATACGAATAAGCGTTAAAGTGGATTTAATTGGATAATATTTTGGTCGGGCTTTAGTTAGGTCTAAAGCCCATGAAATGGGCTGGTAGATTTAGCACAAATAAGGGGTAATAAGTGTGACCTACTGATGTATTAGAGAGCTTTGAAATTGATGGCTTAGATAGAAGGAGAATGAGTAAATGATTAGATCCAAACTTCTCCCCTTCTCATCCTTTATATAAAGATTCTACCTTCTTTTTTTCAAGAATTTTTTGAAGCCTCCATATCATTTCCATTTCTGGTCAATCTCATACCATCCACCCCTCTTTCATATCTAGCCTGAATCAAATCAGATTGACTATTAATTGATGGCTGGTGGTCAACAATTCAGAAACTAGCAATCTCCAAGATTGGAA
The DNA here is from genome assembly GCA_030765085.1 of Allium cepa. Classification (NCBI taxonomy): domain Eukaryota; kingdom Viridiplantae; phylum Streptophyta; class Magnoliopsida; order Asparagales; family Amaryllidaceae; genus Allium; species Allium cepa. The sequence goes on along the minus strand of CM060939.1, from coordinate 89,705,707 downwards.
TCAGTCAGAGGATCAGATCCCATCGTTCAAGGTGTGCTTACATGCTTTTCTCTAACATATAGTCCTAACAGTTTTATAAGTATCATTTTACATTTATAATGTTTATTTCATATACTAAATTATTAGTTAGGTGATGATTCACACATGTAAAATATATTGACACAATTTTGATTGAATGTATGTATATGTATATATGTTTAAAAAGCAATTTTTTCTTGTTAGCTTACCTATATGCATCACGGCTTAAAAAATAAATTAATTATTTAAAAAATGTAACATAATATATATATATATATATATATTATAATTTAAATACCATATTGTTTAAATAGGCAAGCGAGGTTTTATACCGGTCCCCTACCAGTTCTTATTGGAAAAGAAAGATTGTTACATGCAAAAACAGAAGAAGTTATAAAAGCAAAAAAACAAAATGTAGCAATTCGATATAATTAAAAAATGATTCAGGCCTAAATAGCCCAAATAACTAATTAATTAAATCGCCAGGTAAAGCCCGATCCAACTGAATGCAAGTATTTCATTCGCTGATTTACAACCCTCTTAACGTCTGTAATAATCTCCTTCTTGCTTTTACTTTTATTATCAAATACTCTTGTATTTCTCTCCCGCCAACAAACACAATGAAGCATTTCAATACAACAAGTATTCGATCACCTAATTTATTTTTCCACGTCGATTTCTTGAAAATTTCAAACCGCTGTTGGTGGCGATTTGTATTGCCGTAGTATATTCTAGCTGCAAGAATTATTGGTGCATTGGAATAGGAGTCGATATCTACTCTCTGGGTGATCATTGCCAAAAAAAACGACTATTATTAACGATGAAACCCCTGGAAACTAACTTGTCTCTAGTAAGAAAGGAGTTATGTATGGTACTCCATAGTAAGAAATTATCCTTTTCAGTTCCCAAACAATTCCAAATTCTGCGATACCATAGTGAATTAGACCTAATACAAACAGGAAGTAATTCTTTGTAAGTAACTAAAAATGGAGTGTGTGCATTGTTTTCCTGTCTATTGTATTTTGTGTGGAGTGTTGATGTGTTGTTCTAACATGATCATATTCCATAAGTTTCTAACCACCATCGAGCTAGTAGTAGGCATAATGATTTTGTCATTGAAGATGAAATGCTGAATATTAGCATCATCAGGGATGCCAGTGGATTTTTCTATATATTATAGAAATATAATTTTATACATAATGTTTAATAAACGTAATATTATCAATAGAAAGAAAATATTTTATATATTTATATATTATTTTAAATAATATTTGAATCCATTAATCATATAAATAATTATATAAATTCACATATGTATTATAAAATATGTCTTATATTTTATAAAATTATATTAATGTATATTTTACTCTCAGATTAAAAAAACATTTTTATGTATTTCTAGATATTTAAATGTAAATCAAAAATTAGACAGTAGATTTTAAAGTGTTTTAAATTTTAAAATTATATAATAAAACCCCAAATTATAAAATATTTATCTAAAATTTTATTGGAAACTTAAAACTAAAATTTAATTTCAAAAACAATATTTTTAATAATTTCGTATAATTTATTAACATATATATTTTAAATTTTAAAAATTAAAAAAAAAATCAGAGCCATGCGCATGACCGGATGGTTATGAATTTATTATAAATTATTTTATGATTTTTATATGTATTAATACACACACACTACTATACATACATACATACATACATACACATATATAAGTATTTAATACATATATATGTATGTATGTATCTATTATTTGTACATCTACTGTTTTTCAGCCTTCCAGCAATTTTATTTGTTATATTTTATATATTTTATGAATCATTTAAACATATTTATATAGTATAAATGTATACATATTGTAAATATATTTTTTAGCAAGGTTAGTGGGGTTGATTGTACCACTACTAGATTTTATTCCAACATAATAAAATAAAAATCCCATAGCATGGTATGAACTTAAGGAAGCAAATAGAAAATGCACAAGAAACAACAACAAAGAAAGGAACAAGGGAAAACACAAGACAAAGAAAACTATAAATAGAGAAGGCTTAGACCCGGTCAACATATAGAATAGGATCAAAAGAAATTCAAGAATCTTTCAACCCTATTCCAATTTCATGAACTATATCATTCCACAAAGCACTACTTCCTTTGGTTTTGTTGAAAAAAATTATATCATTTCTTTCTTCCCAATTCACCTTAATGAATTTCTTCAGACTAATGTGAAACAACAGGGACTACAAACTTTTCCATTTATAAGTCTTATAAATCAAGTTACATTCTATTGCACTATCTCTTACCACATTCTACATACCTAACTTGGTCATCAGCTTACTCCACAACTGAAAATTACTCAGATAGTAAAAAATAAATGCTAACCAATCTCAGTATCCATACGATAAAAAATACATTGAGGATTAATGCCATCCCAAAATAGATGAGCCTGGACTTGGTGAAAAGAGCATTCATAAGAATTTTCTATTTCAACAAATTTTCTCTGGAAGGAGAGTGATTTACCCACATAATCGTACTCCTTCTGAAACTAGGCAAGGAAGCAAAACCAGATATGACTTTAAAAACTAAATTGACAGAGTGAAGCAGCTTTTTTCCAGTCCATACAACATGCTCTATATGATACTAAGAATATTGGTTATCTTGTAGCGAATTCCACATACTTCTAATTGTTTGATTACTAAAATAAGGCATGGACAACACACCATCTTTATTGAAATTTATGGCGTTAGTATCCACAAATGTAACGACCCGTATTTTACGTGTCGACAAATTGTAAAATAGTTGCATTAGGTCGTTGATGTTGTTAAGTCGTTTAGAGCTTGAGTCGTTCAAAGTTGTGTCGTGTATTAGTTTAGGTCGTAGAATGCCTAAGTCGTGTTGTAGTTGGAATAGTGGAACGACTTATGGGAGTCAACGACTTAGTGCTTAAGGCGTGTGGATGTTAGCTCGAGTGGAACTTGGCCCGTGTTGTTGTTTAGGTCATGTGAGAGATAGGTCGGAAGGAGCAACCTATAGAAGTGACGACCTAAGGGTTTGGTCGACCTAAGTAGGTTAACGACTTAAGAGTGAACGGCTTAGGGGTTAACGGCTTAAGGTAGGAAGGTCGTTCGTGCGACTTAGTATAATTGGGTCGTATTGGGGCTTAGGTCGTATGGGGAATGGGACGACCTAAGGGACTTAATGGGTTAAGCGAGTGAACGACCAAAGACAGAACCGTGTTGTAGTTAGGTCGTGAATGACCTAAGGCTTAAGTCGTTATGGTATAAGTCGTAAGTCGTAGGGACCTAGGCTTAGTATTAAGTCATTAGGTCGTTTCTTAGTTAACTCGCGTACGAGTTAGGTCGCGAGCAATGTTGGGTCGTGTATGGGTTGAGTCGCGACCTTTGTTAAGTCATTGAGTCGATAAGCCGTGTAAGTGTTTTAGGTCGTTACTGACTTATGTTAAGTCGCGTGCGTGCATGGGTAGGTTATGGATGTGCATGTACGTTAGGTTATAGGTCGAGAGTCTTAGGTCGGGGAGGACTCATGGGGTAGGTCGGCGGCGACTCATGGGTGCGAACGACTCATGGGTTTTTCAGCCTATAAATAGAGGGCTTTGGTTCACTTTTTGGCACCGGATTTTGAAGCGACGAAGTGCTGCCATTTTGAGAGCTCGACTACAACACTTCTTCACTTCTTTTCTCCACCCTAATCTAGTGATTCCTTCCATCTAGATTGAAGATCAAATCGGAGATCCAAGAGCCAAAGTTGAAGATCTTCATCCATCAAAGAGAGATTTCTTCATTTGAAGCGGAGCTTTGGAGGATCAAGCTTGATTCTTTGCTGTCCAGATCTGAAGTTGATATCTTTTAAGGTGTTTAGGTGATTCGGTGAGTGGTGGTTATCTCTCACACGGACCTAAAGGAGTATATTGGATCGGTGGTTTGTTTATGTGCTAAAGAGAGTGATTTCGTGCATTTTTCTTAAGTCTGCATGTAGATCTATTGTTCATGATGATTTGACATCTATTTTACTACATGTTCACTTATGCAAGTTCATTCATCAAGTTCTAGAGATATTGTTCATAATTCATGCTTGTTAGAATGCATGTTAGATTTGGACTCTTTATTTACGAAATTGCCATTATTGTTGTAATTGTTTATTTAGATCTTGTTTGAATGATTGATTACTTGGATTAATGTTGATTTGATTGAATAGTTGATTGATAACTTGATTTGAACAAGTTGGTCGAAGATGATTCAAAAGCTAAGTGGAAAGGCTCTTGAATAAGGAAAGCTGCTTGTGGCATATGAAGCGGATGTTGAAGCTCATATGGATAGATTTGATGATGATGTTGAGATGGGACTTTTCCATGATGCGATGAGGCAAACCATGATGTTGAAATGGGACTTTGCTATGATGCGATGAAGCAAAGCATGATGTGAGAAAGCCTTGGTTTAATCCAGATGGAATCATCCCAAGCATGTTGATAACTCGGTGATGTGGTCCGGGTTTGTGGATAATGGTTAGCTTGAGAGGCGCTCGAGCTAGTATGGGAATAGTCGTCGAGGAGGATGACTAGAAGGCTGAGATTTCATCGTTGTTGAAGGTTCTAGCATGCTCAAAGCAAGAGTACGTTGGGACGGGTCACGATGACGTTCCAAGCACGGGTCACGATGACGTGCTAGTACTCTGGGCAGATACGAAAGTCCTAGGCACGGGTCATGACGACGTGCAGAGTTATGTCTAGAACCGGGGTTGCCATTAGCCCTTGACAGACGGCTGAAAGAAGGTGTCGGTCATTCAATTAACGGTGATATCAAAGCAATGATAACAGTGATAGCCAGAGTCATGGATGTTTGGTTGCACCATCATTCGATCTCAAGAGCGATGTTTTCTGGGTGCTTATCTGATCTTGGTTTAGGCCTTGGGGGTTTGTACTTGAAAAACACCGACCTTGACTCGAGTGATAATTGCTTTACTTAAATTATCTGTTTTGCTATGTTTGTTTATGCTTAGAGGGTCTGGGGGCTATCACTGTAGTATGAGGTGGAGTGGGATGGTTGAGTTCCTATTCCTTTTACCCTTTATGCTTTTTGGTATGTTTGATAGTTGATTTACTGCTCACTAAGACTGTTGTCTGACTCAAGGTTTTATGTTCAATTCTTATTACCTTGGGCTGTTCATCCATGTTGGGATGGGCAGACTAGGTAGCAGGTGACAGGTGCTGTTCTTGGCTACCAACGATGTTGATGACGAAGACGAGCTGGAGGCTTTTGCATATTGTTTTCTTACTATATGTACTGGATGTTCCGCTGTTTGTTTGATACTCTGAGTGTTATGTAGTGAGGCTTGATGTATTGACTATTCAGATGATTGTATAAAACTATTATGAGTTTACATGACTCCGTTCTGTGGAGCTTCACTATGTATACTTTTCTATTGTATTTTATCCATGCGCTGTGAGTAATACGATAGACTATTCTATTTTATCTTACCCTGACTATCGTCCATGGCTGCCTGGCACACCTTTCAGCGCACCATTCCCTTGTTTACGTGCGGGACTCATGGACGGTCGTCACATTTGGTATCAGAGCCTTGGTTAATCGATTTTAGCCAACGCTCGCTGACGTAACTACGTATGAGAGACGTAATTGTATTTTGATGGATGATTACTATATATAATATAGTAGCTTAGAAGGATTTGAACTCCTTATGTAGTTGTTTCTCAAGGTGTTCTAATCATTCTTTTTATAGATATTAAGAATGAGTCGAAGAGAGAGACAAGCTGCTAGGGAAGGCCGTGCTTCTGAGGGAGTTGCTGACTATGCTGCAATGTTCGAAGCTATGATGACTTCGATCATGAGAAGGATACCAACTTCAGGACCATCAGTAGATGTTGGAGTTCAAGTTCAAGCTCCAAAACCAGTAGATTTTGCTAAGCTGTGCAAGGACTATAGTGCTCTTGGAGGAAAGGTTTTCTTGGGAACAGAATCAACCATAGAAGTCCAGAGATGGATAGATGCTTGTAGAAGGATCTTTGGTGATTTGGGAATTGAGGATGCAACTAAGAGGAAGCTTGCATCAAGACAGCTTCAAGGAAGAGCTTCTGATTGGTGGAACTCTATCACCATTGATACTCCAGAGGAGGAGATTACTTGGGAGCAATTCCAAGTTAGATTCGAAGCTAAGTTCATTTCTACATCTCAGAAATCTGTTCTGTTCAAGAAGTTTGTGGAACTCAAGCAAGGTGGAAGACCAGTTCTTGAGTACGTTTCTGAGTTTGAAGCTTTGTCCAAGTATGCTCGGTCATATATTGAATCTCCATATCAGAAGAACGAAAAGTTTGTGACAGGCTTGGATAGTTATCTTGGGAGACAGTTGGTGGATCATCTGGACGATCCATTTGAGAAGCTTGTGGAGAAAGCTCTCAGGCACGAGAGTTTGTTTCCTAAGGAAGGGTCTGTTGTTGTTGTGACCAAGGAAGAGTCCAAACCACAGCAGGGTGGAAACAAGAAGAGGAAGCAGCAACAGCAGAAGGGTAAGGATGGCCAGAAGAAGCCAAAGGGTGAAGTGACCTGCTACAATTGTCGACAGAAGGGCCATTTCTCTAGGGATTGCAAAAATCCAAAGGTGCAGTTGAAGTGCCACAACTGTGATAAGCTGGGGCATATCAGGAAGGACTGTCCAGAACCGAGGAAAGATAAGCAGATTGTGCAAGCTTATGCTTTGGGATCTGTTCCATCATCTTTGAAAGCTCCTACTGCTGAAGAGAAGGGGAAGAGTGTGGTGGATCAAGGTACTCTTTCCATGTGTGGTGTTCCAGTAAGAGTGTTATTTGATACTGGGGTGTCGCATTCGTTTGTTTGTAATGAACTGGTAGGCCGGTTGGGTTTGGAACCGGATATTGTTGATAGACCATTGGTTGTGACTAATCCAGTTGGGGGTTCGTCTTGTTTGTGTATGTTATGCCGTGGTCTAGTTGTATCGAGTCATGATTGCTCTTTTGTTTGTGATTGCTTTGTTCTGAACTTTATGGGGTTCGGAATTATTTTGGGTATGGACTGGCTTAGGAAGTATGCGGCAAGGATTGATTGTGAGAGGCTGGAGGTGACAGTCGAGAATGTGGAGGGGCGAAAGGTTGTGATACGATGTAATCATGAAGAAGGCGTCTTCATGAGCTTCATGTATACGTTGGTTGTTCCACGAGATGGACTGTCATCGATGCCTATTGTGAATGGATTTGAGGATGTCTTTGACGAGGTCAAAGGGTTACCGCCGCATAGGGAGATCGAGTTTCGTATCGATCTAGTTGAGGGAGCCAGACCTGTTGTGATGCCTCTTAGGCGGATGGCGCCTAGGGAGCAGCAAGAGTTGAAGGTGCAAGTTGATGACCTTTTACGGAAAGGATTCATTCGGCGTAGCGTGTCCGAATGGGGTGCACCGGTTGTGTTTGCAACCAAAGCGGATGGATCGTTGAGGTTGTGTGTGGATTATCGTGAGCTGAATAAAGTGACTAAGAAGAACAAGTATCCGTTGCCGAGAATAGATGACTTGTTTGATCAGCTTCACGAAGCTAAGGTGTTTTCTCAGATGGATTTGGCAACGGGATTTCACCAGTTGAGAGTGGCTAAGGATAGTGTGCCGAAGACTGCTTTTAGAACACCATCCGGTTTTTATGAGTGGCCGGTAATGCCGTTTGGATTGACCAATGCACCAGCATATTTTGTGGATCTTATGAATAGAGTATTCAGAGATCAGTTGAACAAGTTTGTACTTGTGTTCGTGGATGATATTTAGATTAATTCTAGAACTAAAGAGGAACACAAGACACACTTCCGTATTGCTTTGGAAATCTTGCGGAAACATCAGCTAAAGGCTAAGTTTTCGAAGTGTCACTTCTGGAAGAGTGAAGTGAGGTTCTTAGGCCATGTTATTTCTGGAAATGGGATAGTGGTTGATCCCGCTAAGGTGGCAGCAATCCAGGATTGGGTTAGACCTAAGAATGCATCTGATGTGAGAAGTTTTCTTGGATTAGCAGGATATTATCGTCGGTTTATCAAGGACTTTTCCAAGATAGCGGCACCATTGACAGGATTGAAGAAAAAGAATCAGGTTTTCAGATGGGATGATAAGTGTGAGCAAGCTTTCGGAATCCTGAAAGAGTGACTGACAAGTGCTCCTGTTTTGACTATTCCGGGTGGGAATGATGAGATGGTGGTTTACACCGATGCATGTGATACTGGACTTGGAGCAGTACTGATGCAGAAAGATAAAGTTGTTGCGTATGCAAGTCGACAACTGAAGCCGCATGAAAGAAATTATCCGACTCATGATTTGGAGTTAGCGGCGATTGTATTTGCTTTGAAGATGTGGAGACACTATCTTTTGGGAGTTCGATTCGAGTTGTTTACGGATCATAAGTCGTTGAAGTATCTTTTCTCCCAAAAGGATTTGAATCTTCGGCAGCAACGATGGCTAAAGTTTTTAGCATCATATGATTTTGGTATAGCCTATACTCCGGGAAAAGGTAACGCAGTGGCAGATGCGTTAAGTCGAAGACATGCAGGATTGGGAGCCATGTTTTCAGAATGGAAGAGTCTCGAGTATTTGGATGGATTTGACTTCAGGCCCAGATGTGAATTGGAACCTGAGATGTTGGTAAACTTATCAATAAGACCTACTCTTGTGGAAAGAATTGGCGAGAGCCAAAAGCGAGACGATAAGCTTGTCAAGATTATCCGCTATTTGGAATCTGGATTGAATCTAGAAAAGGATAAAGGATTCGAAGTCGATCGAGAGGGTTGGCTTCGGAAACAAGGACGACTAGTTGTTCCCGATATAGATGAATTGAGAGATGAAGTTCTAAAGGAAAGTCATCACTCGAAGTTGACAATTCATCCAGGTGGAAATAAGATGTATCGGGATGTGAAAAGGACTTACTACTGGGAAGGTATGAAGAAGGATGTTGGAAATTTTATTTCCAAATGTATGAACTTCCAGTTGGTAAAAGCCGAGCAGAAGAAGCCCAGTGGATTGCTTCAGCCATTAGAAGTTCCTACATGGAAGTGGGAGCAGATATCGATGGATTTTATCGATGGTCTACCTAGAACCAGGGCAGGAAATGAAGGGATTTGGGTCATTATAGATCGTTTGACTAAGAGTGCAAGATTCATTCCTGTTCGATCAACTAGGACTGCATCGAAGTTGGTTGAGCTTTATGTTAAGTGGATAGTTCGATTCCATGGTATTCCGAAGAGTATAGTGAGCGATCGAGATCCATTGTTCACTAGTGGATTTTGGAAGAGCTTCCAGGAAGTTTTGGAAACCAAGTTGTGTTTGAGTACAGCTTATCACCCTCAAACAGATGGTCAGACCGAGAGAGTCAACCGAGTTTTGGAAGATCTCCTCAGAGCATGTGTTTTGGACTTCGGAGGATCATGGGAAGATTATCTTCATTTGGTGGAATTTTCATATAATAACAGTTATCAGTCAAGCATTGGTATGGCACCATATGAAGCATTGTATGAAAGACCGTGTAACTCTCCAGCATGTTGGTTGGAAACTGGAGAAAAGTTAATACTTGGGCCAGAAATGATTCGACAGACTACGGATTGTATAGAGATCATTTGGCGACGAATGAAGGCAGCCCAAGATCGTCAGAAAAGTTATGCCGATAAGCGTCGTAAGGATTTGGAATTCGACATAGGTGATATGGTTTTTGTGAATATTTCTCCACTGACATTCGGGAAGAAAGGGAAATTGACTCCGAGATTTGTTGGACCATTCCCGATCATCGAGCGAATTGGAAAGCTCACATATAAATTGGAGTTGCCAGAAAAGATGGCGGGTGTGCACAATGTTTTTCATGTATCTTATCTACGGAAATGTGTGCACGACTCAAATACGGTGGTTTCTGCTGATAGCTGTGAAGATTTAGAAGTTGATCCAGTTGTTACGAGACCTCGTAAACTGCTTCGTGTTGTTGAAACCGACACGAAACAGCTTAGGAGGAAGATGATTACGTTGCTCAAGGTACAATGGAGTGATGATGTTAACGACTGTACGTGGGAGGAGGAAGAGAGGATGAAGGCAGCTCATCCTGAACTCTTCGAGGTTTGCCCCTAAGGTATCGTGACATCTCACGAATTTGTAACTTGTTCTAGTCTTAGAATTCTGCATGCTAGGCTAGTAATTGGATGCATGGTTTGTTGATTGCTATGGATGGTAGGCATGCAGAATAGTTTTGGTTGCTCTTGTTTGTTTGGAATTTCGGGAGCGAAATTCCTAAGGGGGAGAGAATGTAACGACCCGTATTTTACGTGTCGACAAATCGTAAAATAGTTGCATTAGGTCGTTGATGTTGTTAAGTCGTTTAGAGCTTGAGTCGTTCAAAGTTGTGTCGTGTATTAGTTTAGGTCGTAGAATGCCTAAGTCGTGTTGTAGTTGGAATAGTGGAACGACTTATGGGAGTCAACGACTTAGTGCTTAAGGCGTGTGGATGTTAGCTCGAGTGGAACTTGGCCGGTGTTGTTGTTTAGGTCGTGTGAGAGATAGGTCGGAAGGAGCAACCTATAGAAGTGGCGACCTAAGGGTTTGGTCGACCTAAGTAGGTTAACGACTTAAGAGTGAACGGCTTAGGGGTTAACGGCTTAAGGTAGGAAGGTCGTTCGTGCGACTTAGTATAGTTGGGTCGTATTGGGGCTTAGGTCGCCTAAGGGACTTAATGGGTTAAGCGAGTGAACGACCTAAGATAGAACTGTGTTGTAGTTAGGTCGTGAACGACCTAAGGCTTAAGTCGTTATGGTATAAGTCGTAAGTCGTAGGGACCTAGGCTTAGTATTAAGTCATTAGGTCGTGTCTTAGTTAACTCGCGTACGTGTTAGGTCGCGAGCAATGTTGGGTCGTGTCTGGGTTGAGTCGCGACCTTTGTTAAGTCATTGAGTCGCTAAGCCATGTAAGTGTTTTAGGTCGTTACTGACTTATGTTAAGTCGCGTGCGTGCATGGGTAGGTTATGGATGTGCATGTACATTAGGTTATAGGTCGAGAGTCTTAGGTCGGGGACGACTCATGGGGTAGGTCGGCGGCGACTCATGGGGGCGAACGACTCATGGGTTTTTCAGCCTATAAATAGAGGGCTTTGGTTCACTTTTTGGCACCGGATTTTGAAGTGACGAAGTGCTGCCATTTTGAGAGCTCGACTACAACACTTCTTCACTTATTTTCTCCACCCTAATCTAGTGATTCCTTCCATCTAGATTGAAGATCAAATCGGAGATCCAAGAGCCAAAATTGAAGATCTTCATCCATCAAAGAGAGATTTCTTCATTTGAAGCGGAGCTTTGGAGGATCAAGCTTGATTCTTTGCTGTCCAGATCTAAAGTTGATATCTTTTAAGGTGTTTAGGTGATTTGGTGAGTGGTGGTTATCTCTCACACGGACCCAAAGGAGTATATTGGATCGGTGGTTTGTTTATGTGCTAAAGAGAGTGATTTCGTGCATTTTTCTTAAGTCTGCATGTAGATCTATTGTTCATGATGATTTGACATCTATTTTACTACATGTTCACTTATGCAAGTTCATTCATCAAGTTCTAGAGATATTGTTCATAATTCATGCTTGTTAGAATGCATGTTAGATTTGGACTCTTTATTTACGAAATTGCCATTATTGTTGTAATTGTTTATTTAGATCTTGTTTGAATGATTGATTACTTGGATTAATGTTGATTTGATTGAATAGTTGATTGATAACTTGATTTGAACAAGTTGGTCGAAGATGATTCAAAAGCTAAGTGGAAAGGCTCTTGAATAAGGAAAGCTGCTTGTGGCATATGAAGCGGATGTTGAAGCTCATATGGATAGATTTGATGATGATGTTGAGATGGGACTTTGCCATGATGCGATGAGGCAAACCATGATGTTGAAATGGGACTTTGCTATGATGCGATGAAGCAAAGCATGATGTGAGAAAGCCTTGGTTTAATCCAGATGGAATCATCCCAAGCATGTTGATAACTCGGTGATGTGGTCCGGGTTTGTGGATAATGGTTAGCTTGAGAGGCGCTCGAGCTAGTATGGGAATAGTCGTCGAGGAGGATGACTAGAAGGCTGAGATTTCATCGTTGTTGAAGGTTCTAGCATGCTTAAAGCAAGAGTACGTTGGGACGGGTCACGATGACGTTCCAAGCACGGGTCACGATGACGTGCTAGTACTCTGAACAGATGCGAAAGTCCTAGGCACGGGTCACGACGACGTGCGGAGTTATGTCTAGAACCGGGGTTGCCATTAGCCCTTGACGGACGGCTGAAAGAAGGTGCCGGTCATTCAATTAACGGTGATATCAAAGCAATGATAACAGTGATAGCCAGAGTCATGGATGTTTGGTTGCACCATCATTCGATCTCAAGAGCGATGTTTTCTGGGTGCTTATCTGATCTTGGTTTAGGCCTTGGGGGTTTGTACTTGAAAAACACCGACCTTGACTCGAGTGATAATTGCTTTACTTAAATTGTCTGCTTTGCTATGTTTGTTTATGCTTAGAGGGTCTGGGGGCTATCACTGTAGAATGAGGTGGAGTGGGATGGTTGAGTTCCTATTCCTTTTACCCTTTATGCTCTTTTGGTATGTTTGATAGTTGATTTACTGCTCACTAAGACTGTTGTCTGACTCAAGGTTTATGTTCAATTCTTATTACCTTGGGCTGTTCATCCATGTTGGGATGGGCAGACTAGGTAGCAGGTGACAGGTGCTGTTCTTGGCTACCAACGCTGTTGATGACGAAGACGAGCTGGAGGCTTTTGCAAATTGTTTTCTTACTATATGTACTGGATGTTCCGCTGTTTGTTTGATACTCTGAGTGTTATGTAGTGAGGCTTGATGTATTGACTATTCAGATGATTGTATAAAACTATTATGAGTTTACATGACTCCGTTCTGTGGAGCTTCACTATGTATACTTTTCTATTGTATTTTATCCATGCGCTGTGAGTAATACGATAGACTATTCTATTTTATCTTACCCTGACTATCGTCCATGGCTGCCTGGCACACCTTTCAGCGCACCATTCCCTTGTTTACGTGCGGGACTCATGGGCGGTCGTCACAACACATACCCCTTGGCTGCTTAATTTGTTGATAAATGAAGTTTTTAGAGATGATCAAGCCATGAGTGGCCCATTGGTCATTCCCAAAATTAGCACTACCATAAGAAGTGATATTAAGCTTAATATGAGGAAGAAACACCTTCCTAAGGTTTAGAATTTTTCTCTAAGTCCAATTGGAATTTTGTGGCGCTTCCATTGTCCAAAACAATTCTTACCTATGTTATGCACCACAGTCCGTTCAACCTATATGCTCATACCTTCTGTTCGATAAAGCATCAAAGTATCTACTAAAATTAGCTATGTTCCATTGGTGTATGTTTTTTATTTGAGTCCACCTTTCTACTTTAGGGATTCCAGTTTGTTGTATGCACAGGGAATTTACTTCTTACAATTTATGGTACCTGTCCAGAAAAAACTTCACATAACACTGTTTATCATTTTCAGTAATTTGCTAGGAAGAACAAAGTTCTAGCCTGGTAAACCATTATTGAGAAAGTAACATATAACCAAAACAAGCTTCCCAGCTTCACTCGACAATCTATTAGCCCAACAGTTCAAAGCAACATTTATCTTAGCATATGAAGGATAACATTGAGCAGCAGATGTTTGGATGTAGAAAGAGGGATACCCAAGTAAATCATAATATCTAACATTTTCTAAAGCCTAGAGAGTTGTAAGATATTATATTTTAGGGTTTAGGGAACACCTGCAACTAAAATATAGGAATTTTGGAGATTCAACTTTAGACCAGTCATCTTATAGAAACTTTTAAGGGTTCTCAAAATGCATTAGATTGAAGACAATTCAGGTTTAATTAATATACATATGTTAATATATATATATATATAATTATGTAAATAAAAATTTTGTTTACGCATATATATTGTAATATTTTATATATAAAAGTAAAAGTGTGCGTGCGTGTATATAAGCATAAATTTGGATAATATACTTGCATATTCGATGAGCTAATGTGTCAATTGCGATGTAAATCCTAGCATCTATACACGGGCACGTTATACCTTTCACGATTTGACTTATTACGCATGTGCGCACGCATACACACACATATGTGTGTGTGTTTGATACACACACAGATATATATATATATATATATATATATATATATATATATATATATTTATAACATAACATAACATAAATTAAAGAATACTATATTATTTTACAAATTTATATTAACTGAAGATTTTATTTAAAATAAATTTAGAAATGTTCCAAGTAAATTAGACTTTATAGGTCCAATAAAGAACCAATATGGTAATCTTTTGAAATTCTTCCGTAACTTTCGCTAGGTTCTGGCTCAAGTCGGGCAGCGAGAAAGGTCGTTATATAAGCACTTTGAATAGCTTGTTTTTAGGAATTTTAAATATGGTTTTAGAAATATCCTTATGTGTTTCTTTGCATGATTATTAAGTAGTCTATCTATACTGCTTATTGTAAAAAAAGATCTTAAAACCTCTGTTTGAGTTGAGAAAACCAGTCAAATTTTTATGCAATTTTCAATTGTTCTCTGTCTAGTATTTTTAATAGCATTTAATAGCCCCTGTCTTTGACCTATAATGGCACTTTTGGTCTTCTGCAGCACGGTTTGGCGATTGTGGGTTTTAGCTATTTTCATGATTTTAAATGTGTTTTTAAATGTTATTTAAATTATTTTTATGAGATCTTTGTGGGGAAGTTTAATAGTAGGCTTTAAAGTATTTAAAAGTGGTTTTAAGTTTAAGTATATAATTTTAATAATTATATATGTATTTTAAAAGTAAAGGGTTTATTTTGCAGCATTTATTTAGAAAGGTTTTTCTAGGAATTTGTAAATTAGTTATTTTTATATAATATTTTATATAGACATTTATGATATATTTATAAGTATTTTATTTATATATAAGTTTGGAAAAGTAAATTAAGCATTCTATAAAAGAAAAGGGTGGTTTTGGATATAACTCCTTGTTATAAAAAATGGTTTTTAGAAGTAGCCAGAAGTATATTACCTTGTTAAATAAGTGTGGACATACCTAGATTTTTAAAAAGGATGTTTTGAAGATATAGTTAAGTATAAAATGGTTTTGGGTTTATATTGGTAATGCTTAAGTAACATTTGTCTTTAAGTTGTTCGATGCTTTTGAATGTAAGTAGATTTTTAAAAGAATGTTTTAAAAATAATGTTAAGCATAAAATGGTTTTGGGTTCACAGTGTCAATGTTTAAATAACATTTATCATCAACCATTTTGATTATACTTTGAATGTAAATAGATATTTAAAATAATGCTTTAAAGATAATGTTAAATATAAAAATGGTTTTGGGTCTACTGCGAAAATGTTTAAGTAACATTTATCTTTAACCCTTTTTTATTATATATTAAAATGGAAAATCTTGTTAAATGATTTGTGATTATTTTTTACCACTGAGATAAATATATGGAAAAATAAGAAAAGAGCAAAAAGAAATAGCGAAATAGTGGAATACATGAACATTTATTTTGTAAAGTAATTTTAAATATATATGCAAGTAAGAAAAGGGAAGTAAAATAAAGCATTATGGATTCATCCAATTTTAGATCCACTGACTAGGACATATTCCCATATAATATATCTAGCTTTTGAAATGTATATTCAAGTTCCCAAGGGGATGACTTGTCACAACCCGTTTTTCTGTACCCTTTGAATCGACAATAAACCACACATGTCCTATTCAAATTGCATGAAAATACGAAACTTGAAGGGTAATAAAGAAAAATAGATATAACAGAATCTCACTCGAATGGAATAACATATATTATTGAACAAATATTTTTACAACGGAAAACTTTTAAATACATATATCAAAGTCTAACCTAAATTCAACTTGGAAAGTTATAAACATCTATCCTTATAATTGCTGACAATCATCAAACTCAAACAAACTACGTATAGTGGATAATAGAATATGTCCATATATAGATGAATATCTCTAGCTCTCCTCTGGAAACTCCAACCGTCTTCGACTAAACTGAAACTACTCGGATCTGATCCGAGTATTGAAAATACGCGGATCAGGCTTGATAAAGCAGTGTGAGAAAAACTCAATAATAAATGACAATGTCATATATTAGCCTTTGAATAAAATCCTTTGAAAACAAAGAGTATCTCATAAGATCACGCCCACACATAAACACGGACAGGTTTTTATCTTATGATGACTAAAACACTTCTATATCAAAACATTTGATATTATTTTTAATGACATCTCTTTGAAAGCATTTGCAAATAATCTTATTAATCTTAGCCGAAATTATTACCATTATTAAATTCCAGCATACTAGGCTCTACAAACAAAACCGTAGGTTCTTATTGGAAGATGGATTTCCATACAAATGACTAGGTGAAGGATCTACCTTTCGAATGGGTACACCTCTAGATGGATGTCTCGAGGACCATCACAAAGGATCCTCTACCAACACAAGACCGGCTTACCTCTATAACTAGATAGTACCGAATATGTCATCCCTCGGTCGTTACCGATCTTTAACCGAGCTCTCATTTCCATACACCACATTGATTTACATCCCGAACATCACAGCGGGAAGAAATGTATCTAGAAGGGGATAACCATACCCTACTTAGAAATGACCTACTTAGCCTTGCTGCATCTAATCATGTTTTGGTCATTTCCAGTTTGATGAGGCTTGAGGAAACGATTACCTTTTCACATAGCACGTGTCACATCTTTGAATGCCACATTGCCATTTCCATTGACTACTAATTGCCTTCCACAAAAATACAACCCTTGAGCTCGTACGTCTCAAGGAGGGTGTTAAGCTAAGAGAAGTTGCCTTCTCCTCCACCACCGATGTAAATTTGTAAAAACCAATGTACGTAATCTTTAAAAATGTAATGTCGGACAAGCGTCCATACAAATTGTCCAGGAACAGGTTAAACCGAAGGCACTCTCCTACTACCACTAGTAGCGAGTAGTCTTTGCAATCCGAAAAATCTCCACAACGAGGAGACCGCTGCAATATATAACTCTATAATGGAAGCTATCCAGAGCAAGTCAATAAGCAGTCCTTGCGCTATGAAGTCCTCCGTCTTAAGTAATCATCATCTTTAATATGTCTTCACATTCGAATGTATACATTGGTTCGAAGTGGTTTTTGGATAGGAATCACCCAATCCGACCCTGGTTCCTATGAAATTCAATTATCGATCAAAAGTTAATATCGGTATACAGGATATATTAAGTCTCTTTTCACTTTAATTATTTTTGGATGATTCCTAAATCTCTTCCTTTTTGACTTAGAAAAATTCTAAGAAATTCATTCTTTTGCTTTGAATAATATTTCAAATTTCCTTACTTAACTCTCAATCCAAATTCCTCAACTTTTAGGCGGGTCAAAAATAATGTTATTTAAGACATCGTTTACGATAAACCCGAAAATAAATCTTAGCAAACATTTTTTGTGTAACGACCCGCCTTTCATTCCATAGAAAGACGCATCATTAAGAAGAAAGAAAGGGATAGAAAAGAGAAAAGAAAGAAACAGACAACATCAGAATCTCATAGCGGAACGAATAAATTATATTATATCACATAAAACATTATATAATATCATATACATTAAAGTTATACAGCTATTATAACACAAACTAGACAGTTATAAACATTTGTCTAGCAATTACAATTCAAGTACATCAGAGAACAGGTACAACTCAAACACAGTGGAACCACTAAATATATCTACACGCTGAAACCTCCTGCTCCATATCTCCTCCAGAACTGGTCAAAGCAATCCTGAATCACTTGACTACTCATACATAATAATATGAGTACCCAAGAGTTTAATAAAACAGAAAATAAACACTCGAGTCAGACAGGGGTCTGGTGTGAGTAAACGGGTTTAAAAGTTGCTTAACTTTGAAAATCCTTTAGAAAGAAAAAGGTATCACGTAAGACTTTCCACACATAAACATGGAAAAGTTTTTACCATATGCTAACCAAAACATTTGATAGGAAATCCAGTGATATTATAATGGTGTCTAGGGTTTTCAAAATAAAATATAGAAATAGCTGGAATGCTTACATCTCACGTTCCAACATAGTTGGGCACAATCAAAACCGTACAGGCACTTATTGGATTATGGATTCCATCAATGGCAGGGCTACTGGGGTACCGCCCGTCATAGTATGTGGCCTAGATCACCGTACCGAGGAGTATGCCCGCTCCCCTGCAACACAAAGCCGGAACCATTCCTTACTGAACAGTTCCGAACAAGACCACCCCGCAGATTGGTCGTCGCCAACTGCCACGCAGCCGAAATATAAAGGGACCTCTAGACAGGAGTAAATCTCGTCCTGCTTGGGCATGACCCACTTATCCTTGCTGCACCTCCCCTGTTTTAGCAATTCCCGGTTGATGAGGCTTGAGGCTACGATTACCTTTATAGGACACATCTATCTTAGAATGCTCATCGTCCACCTAACGATGTTCTGAAAGCATTCAATCCATAAGAGTTCATTCCGGGTTCGAACGAAACCGAAGGCATTATCTCGTTACACTTATTTTGGAATCACCCTCAGAGTTAACGACGATAATCCTTGCACTCTGAATCACCATCTGGAACCTGAAAGTACTATTCCGTCAAACTCATCACGGAATCACCCTCAGAGTTATACTGATGAATAGTCCTTACACCTCGAGTCTTCACTCTTCACTTGAGATTCACGACCTAACATTTAATTTGGATCGATGTGGTTTTCGGAATTCCAAATTTGGAAATTCGATCCCGGTCTCATCGAAATCCAAACGCCATCTTAACGTCCAAGTGAATTTAGTTTGAATAATTAATTCAATTCATCATTATCTATTTCACACAGATAGATAAATTACATATCACAATAGATAATCACATTCTCATCATAAACTGATAACCCGTATCGTAATCACAAACAGATAACCATCACAACCAGATAATCCATATTATCATACTTTAACTAAGCATCCATATAATATAGATACTACTCATCTCATTACTGAGATCACAACCATCCAAAGAAATATCAGTATCATCCATAAGCAAGGATCTATTAACCATCATCTATAATTAATTTAAAATGAATTAAATTAATTACTTCTATCTCTAATTAATTTAAAATAAATTAAATTAATTACTCATCTAAAATCCTGCTTATATATCCATTAATTAACCTAGTTAATTAATCACTTCCTAAGTATTCAACTTGATTAAACACCTTTGATTAATCATCCTCTAAGTACAATAAGTAATTAGTATTTAATTAACTTCACAAATTAATTAATCTTAATCATAAGTAATTAACATTTAATCACTTTATTTATTAATTAACTTTAATTAATTACATTTATCCTTAATTAATTATATTAATTAATCACTTAATTATCAATTACTCCTTAATTAAACAATTCTTAATCACATCATTAATTATATTAATTAATGATCTCTACTTTATATTTAAATTAATTACTTTATTTAAAATTAATTACATTTAGTAATTATTCTAAAATTATTAATCACCCTTGATTAATATTAAATCCAGTAATTAACTACCCTAATTACTCATAACAAATTAATTATCCAATAATTATTTATCTTCATTAATTAATCCCTTGATTAATTACAAAAAGTAATTATCCAAATCACTTCATTATAAATCATCCTCACTAATTACATTCCAGTAATTATTATTCATTACTTCTCTGAGTAATACTGCTCCATTAATTACATTAAGTAATTACACCCATTAAATCATCAAATGATTTCTTAAATTAATTAAACTAAATTAATTAACTTAACAAATCACATTATCAAAATTAATTACAATAAGTAATTAATACCTTAATTGCTTTTATCGAATAATTATGCTTAACCAATTACAATTGATTATCTTAAATTAATTAATCTAATTAATTATCAAAATTAATCATATTAATTAATTCTTAATTATCCTTAGATAATTATCATTATTAATCAACAACATTTTCTTTATTTACTTACTTAAGAAAAATTATCTTAGATTAATTCTTAATCATCTCTAATTAAAAATTAATCTAAACCATTATTTAAAATCAAATAAACAAGTAAATTCCTTAATTAAATTCTTTTATTATCTTAATTATTCTAAGATAATTTATTTACTTATTAATTACTTCATTAACATTCAAATGTATTTAAAACAATACATTTCTAAATTAAATTCAAATTCCATTTAAAAATTTAAGTTTTAAAATGTTTAACTATTTAAAACATTTATCCATATTTTAAATAAATTTATTCTTTAAAATAAAAGTGAAAACATTCATTACTTATATAAGAAAAGTTTAAAACCAAATTACTTAATTTATCAAAGAATCAAGCTTTTAAAATAAATTGATTATCTTAATTTTCAAATAAAAGTTTAACACTTCATAATTTTAATTCTAATATTAAGAAAAGAAGTCTTCCAAGTTTAAACATTTATTTGAAAACAAACTTATTTTTAAATTTACTTTAAAACATTTGAATTTGTTCAACTTTTTAAAAAGTTACAAAACTGTTTTAAATTCAAATCTGGATTCATAGAAATCTTGAGACCATGATTTAACTTGATTTCAAACTTAATTTAAATCTTTCTTAAATTTAAACATTTTCATTTTTAAAACTTTGAATTCAAAAGTTCATTTGAATTCAGATTCAACTTACACTTGAATCAAATTCCTGCTTTAAAATTTGAATTTCATTCGAATTTTAAAAAAAAACAGAGCTGTTCAGGTTCTACAACCTGTACTCAACAATACCCGAGACCACGACAAAAATTCTTCGAGTTCCTATCCTAATTGCTCCGAGTTACTACACGATCTACCCGAGACCATCTTCGAGTCATCTCCCTGCACTAACCCCACAAGTTCACCAGAATTTTCATATGCACCGATGCTTAGGCCATCTCCAGCCACCGTAACCAACTCCTCTAAGTCGCCAACCAACCCCTCACTGGATTATGACCATCCACTAACCCACTGTAGCTCGAAAATTGAAATCGAGATAACAATCGCAACCTGGAAACACTGCATCTAAAATTCCCCAAAACCTGTCAACAGCTAGAAAATCCACCTCCGATCATCTGAGACACCGCGACTCCGGCCATATCTCCATCTACGACCCCTCTTCCCATCCCCTAAATATTGAAACACTCGATGCAACATAGATAAAGAGAAGCAACACAGTTACTACTTCCAGCAAAAATTAGGGTTAGAACCTGGAAACCACCATTGCCATCGCCTCCCACCTCTGATCGTCTACTTCCCAATTTTCCCCCAGTCTCACATCAATCCTCCACCTCCAAGCAGAACCACATCACCCCAATATCACTTGACAATCAGATAATTCCAAAAACTCCCAATTTGGTTCAAGCAGAAATGCACACTCAACAGTTAATTATAAATTGTGATATTTGTTTTAAAATTCATGTTTTCAATCATGTATTCAAGTTGTAACACTGATTTAATAATTTGGGAAGTTGATATTTGGCTTACTGAAGATATCGACAGTTATTAGTGTTTCAGAGGCTACAGTTTTTTTTCAATTTAACTTAATTTAACTAAATCATAATTTACCAATCTAAATATATATTAAACAAACATATTTGTGTTTATCCAACAAATCCTAACAGAGAATTAAATCCAGAGGAAATGAGTTTTATATTAGCAATCTTAGTTTCAAAAACAACAGATATGCAAATTCCAGGCAACAGCAACATATATACATATATTTATATATGTTCACACAAAACATTCATCAACATACAATCACACAACATACTTATTCCTATATATTCACATGCATCTGATAACTTAAAGCTCTTTTTTTTAAATTGTGAAACTATCTACCTTAAACAAAATGAATCACTGCAGTTTATCCATAGCAGTTTATTTTTTTTTTTTAAATGACGGTTTGTTTGAATCTTGAGTTCTGTAAGTTTGTTTTAGCTTTGCTTTCTGAAAGTTAAGGATGTTTTTGAAAATAGAAGCTTACTCACCTTAATTATTGAAGATGCAGAGAACAACTCAGGTGCATTCATAATTTCCTGAAATTGCAAATTAAACTTGCATGTTGAATCTGGGTTTTGAAATTTGCTGATTGAGGTTGCTTTTTACTTGTTGATGTAGATTTTTGAACTTGCATGCTGACCCATCTTCATATGCTCAGATTTGAAGTTGATCTTCGTACAGATTTCAATTTTGCAGATTTGGGTTTTAAGTTTGTTTGCAGAATTTTTTGATTGAATTGTATTTGCAGATTTTCTTGATTGAATTTGGTTTTGATTTTTACTTAAAATCTGATTTTCAGATTTTCTTTTGAAGATAAAGTGTTGAACAAAAATGCATTTGTTAAATTTTTCTTATCTATATTAATTATTGCCACTTGTTATCTAAATAATGACAAATGTTTACAAGTGTCTTCTTTATGTATTAAAAACTTAACACATATACACAATAGTATATAAAAAAATAGATTTCTTTATTTATAAATGTATTTAAATTTTTGTAAACCAATTCTTATTTACATTTAACATGTTTTTATATGTTTTATTTATATTTAGCCTTAAAATTGATTACATAAAAACTTCTTTTATAAAATTACATAACTTAATGTTTATTTGAATATTTTTTTAAATAATATTTTTAAAACTAATTTTTAAAAGAGAAAATTTTAAAAGAATTGAATATTGAATTCAATTTTATTTCAAAATTTTCAAACCAAAATATTATACTTTAATATAATTGAACAAAGTCTATTTCAAAACAATTTTAAGATAAAACAAAATAAACTTTTTATTATAAAATACAATCTAAACTATTATATATTTATATAAACAAAATAAATATTTTACTTATATTTCTTATGAAAATATAAGATAGACTTTTAAATTAACTTTTGAAAGGTTTCAATACTAATTTTAAATCAATTTAACCAATTCATAATTTATACACATATATATTATAAATTTGAAAATATTCTTTATTAAATTTAAATTAAATTAAAATCAAATTCTCTATCTACAATGTATACACATATATACATTATAAATAAAATATTTTTAAATAAGCTTAGAAAGATAATTTTTATCATTTAAATATTTTTAACTTTTGAAAAGAATAAAATTCCCAAATTAACATTATCATTATTATAATTTTTGAAAAGAATATCATTTATCAAACTAAATAATAAATAAATTTTCAAAAGATAAATTCTGTTTGAATTAGATTATTAAATCAATATTTCACATTTTAAAATAATTATTAATGAAATTATTAAATAAATATTGCCTAAATTTCTAGGACATCACATTTTGAGTAACTAGAAATCATACATTCTGAAGATTGCTTAAATTTGGGATAATACCGATCTTCTTTTATTTTGAAAAACTTAACAGAATATTTTTATTTAAGAGCATCCAAGCTTTCCTTTCGATCTGTTCCACCACTCGCCTAAGAAAAGAAAACATAGACCTATTAAGTTTAGGGCATTGGTTGCTCCATCCCTAACATTAGTTAAATAGCTTATTTTATCTTCCCAGATCTCACAGGCGGGACAAACGTACTAGTCATTTTCGCATACTCAGTTATCAACTTTATTTTGTAATTGATCATAAAGATTCCAAATTATCTTTCAAAAACGCTTAATTTTCCTTTTAAAAACGTTCACAGTTGATTCTGGAAAAATGGTTGTTTCCTGAAGGTTTGGCCAGGCAACTAGGCACTCGGCATCTATATCGTTCGGCTCAACCAGATTGTTCGACATCTCATTACGTTCGTCTTTTGGAAACGCTCGGCATTCAGGAGGCACTCAGCATTCAGGAACGCTCGGCAACTAGAGAGCGTTCAGCATTGGATAACGCTCGGCATTCAGGGTGTCCGACATTCAGGATGTTCGGCTTCGCTTTGTTCGGCATGATTCTATATTGTTCGGCATTCCAGGTGTTCGGCACCACTACGTTCGGCATGAAGAGGTGTTCGGCATTCAACCCATCTTAATCATCTTCGACCATTGCTCGGCATACGCTCGCCACTCAGCACCCCACTTAAGTCGGCATAAGGATATCGTTCGGTCTACTCTTTCCACTCAATACCTCATATCGTCCGGCATGAAAACTACGGTTCGGCATTTGGCTCTTCGGCGTATATGGATCGGCATACAGGGCTCACTCCATTTGGGCCTAGGTATTCAGCTACCAGGCCCACCGGGGAAGTCCAACCCATCTTCGTTTATAAATAGAGAGGCAGGAGCACAGTTAAAGGGGGAGAATTTCGAGAACACTAAGGAGACTCTGCCGCATTCAACCTTCATTTAAAGACTTAATCTTTTACTTATCAATTGTATTCAAGTGATTGGAAACGGATTGTATCTATAATCAATCATCAAGTAAAGCAATAAAGATTAACTTCAAAGTGGACATGGGCAGTTACGCCGAACCACTATAAATTTGGTGTTCTTGTTTTCTGCATTTAAATTTACATACTGTCTTTTATTTTAATTTACTCTCTTCATTAATCTCTCTACACAATCATTCTTAAGGGTGTTAGTGACCAATTTTGGTGCTAACATTTTAGTGCTTTCATTGAGAATTGAATTCTCAGGCTGTTAAGATCTGCTTTGTAGCTACTGGATTGCATAAATCCCTCAGAGGAGATCTAAGATCATTCACAAGGCATCTGTTGATTCTATTCAGAGTTATAACCAACAACTCTACCATGGGAAGACCACGAACCAGATCAGCCTCCCACAACGCAGATGCCCACGAGACTGCTAGCGTGCAACAAGTGGGACATATAAATCAGCAAGCAACTCGAGGTGCAGGGCCCTCCACCCAAAACCAAGCGGAAGTTGTTTCCCGAGCAGAGTTCAACGACTTGATAAGGGAACTTAAGGAAAGTAGAAGACAACTTGCTGAGAAAATTCAAGCCAACACAAACCTCATGACTCAGCTTACTCAGCAGCAGCGTCAAAATGCTGGAGGTAGCCCTGCTCCTTATTCTGAATCTGATAGTTCAACCTCAGCTGATGAACCTCCCAAGCGTAGGCGCCGCAAGGATGAAGGTGCACAGGCAGGTACCATAGATCGATTGACTAAGGATCAAGCTCGTGAAGAGACCGGACGCTCGAATCTCCAAGACCCAAATCAGGCAGGACATCAACCCGCACGGGTCCTGTGGAACGGAACACAACCTTCCATCCTCCATACAAACTCCGGACTTAACGACTATGGTTAGGCAGTTGATGAGAGAGAACCAAGGCTTGACCAATGAAGATTGGGGAATGTCCAGAAGTCATACTCCCTTCACAGATGATATCCTACAGGCTGAGTACCCCAAGAAGTCCAATATGCCGACCATCCCAGCCTAGAAGGGAAAACTGATCCCAGGCAACATGTGATGAGGTATGGATGGATGATGGATTCTGCAAGAGCCAATGATGCGACCAAGTGTAGGTGCTTCCCAATCACTCTGTCCGGAATTGCCACCATGTGGTTTACTCGACTTTTCCCATGATCTATATCCAGCTTCGACGAATTGGTAATGAAATTCATAGAACAATTCAGGATACACACCACTCGTCCAAAGGATGTGATGTCCTTATCAATTATAATCCAAGCTCCGGGAGAGTCACTGAAAGCATACTTGGAGAGATTTCATGTTGCTGCTACTGAAGTGAGCAACCCTAACGACCACGAAATTTTGATGGCGGTGATGCATGGAGTGGATCCATAATTTGAATTTGAAGATTGGTTGGCGGGAAAGCCCCCAGCCACGCTGGAGCATTTTTATTCGAAAGCTCATCAGTTCATAAGAAGGGAGGAAGCTCGATGGACAAGATGAGACAAGGCACCAGGGCCTGCTCAGGAGAATGTGAAAAGTAACGTCGCCGTAAAGCAAACCGGCGATAATTCGAGAAAAGCTCAAGATAACGTCCAAAACAAGCCAGGGCAGTCTAAAGGATCCGGAGGTGGAAATCCTGGAAAGAAAAGAGAAACGGGAAAATGAAAGTCAAGGATCCCGACCTACAATGAATACACCCGCTGAATGCATCTCTTGAGAACATCTATTTTTCAATTTGCAACAATTTTCAATATAGAAAACCACGTCCAAAGGAATCAACAGAGGAACAGAAGCGGACTGGGAAGTACTGCCTCTTTCATGAGTCCTATGGGCACAACACAGAGGAGTGTAGACACCTCCATGATGCTATAGAAAAGCTGATCAGGCAGAAGAAGATGCAGGAATTTGTCAAAGACCCACAAGACAGAAGGCAAGAGACATTGGACCCCGAACACGAACTAGCTCCACGCCAACCAGAACAACCTGTTCGAGCTGTGGGTAGACTTGTTATTAATACTATTACTGGCGGACCTCATCCTGTGGATAAGAATTGGCAGGAGATGGAACAATATGCTAACTCTTTAAGACATGCGGAGTATGAGTGTTGTTCGAATGTGGCGGACGGGACTCCTGCAAAGCAGCAATGCACGATGAATGATGATATTGTATTCAGGAGCAGAGATGCGGATAAGGTGGAGGCTCCTACCATCGACCCGATGGTTATATCTGCGACAATCGGGCCGGCGTTCGTGAAGAGAATTCTGATTGATTGCGGAAGTTCCATTAACATCATCTTCAAGAAGGCATACGACCAAATGAAGCTAGAGACTAAGGATTAGAAACCGTCTAAAGTCAGAATGCATGGCTTTAATGGTGCAGGAATGGATGCAATGGGATATGTGGAGTTACCATTTGAACTGGGGCAAGGCGAGCGTAGGAGGGTGCGAATCCTACCGTTCATAGTGTTGGATGTTGACTCTCCATATAACGTATTTCTATGACGTCTAACCCTGGCAGAATTTAGGGCAGCATTGGCCCCTTGGTGTCTGATGTTAAAATTTCCCAGTCAGCTGGGATGACCCGTCATGAATTCTTAAAATTGGATCACAACTCGACCCCGTGGTGGCCGAGAACCTCACTGACTTCCTCCGAGAGAATCTTGATTTTTCGCTTGGACACATTCTGACATGTGCGGGATTTCTCCTGCAATCGCGAGTCATATGTTGAACATAGACCCAAGACATGTTCCCGTGAAACAGAAAAGGAGAGGCATGGACCCAGAGAGGTTCGCAGCTCTCAAAGAGGAGGTGGACAAACTCAAAGCCAATGGGTTCGTCCGCGATGCCCTCTACCCTGAATGGGTATCTAACCCGGTGCTAGTGAAGAAAGCGAATGGAAAATGGTGGACTTGTGTTGACTATTCTGATTTAAACAAAGCATAACCGAAGGACAGTTTCCCATTGCCTAGGATTGACCAGCTGGTCGATTCAACAGCCGGACATGAGTTATTATCATTTATGGATGCGTACTCAGGATATAATCAAATCCCGATGCACATCCCAGACTAAGAAATTACCAGTTTTGTCACGAACGTTGGGTTATATTGCTATGTAGTGATGCCCTTTGGATTGAAGAACGTGGAAGGAACTTACCAGCGTCTGGTGAATCGGATGTTCAAAGATCAGATTGGTAGAACGATGGAAGTCTATGTGGATGACATGCTCGTGAAGTCACAGCAGTTAAACGACCACATCCGAGACTTAGCGGAGATGTTTGATATACTCGGGCATTATGGAATGAAGATCAATCCTTTGAAGCATTCGTTCGGCGTAGCGTTAGGAAAATTCTTGGGTTTCATTGTGAATGTGCGGGGAATCGAGCCTAACCCGGAGAACATTCAGGCTATTCGAGATATATAAGTGCCCAGAACTATAAAGCAAGTAAAAAGCTTGAACGGGAAGGTAGCATCACTGAGCCGATTCATATCTAGAGCCACGGATAAATGCATTCCCTTCTTCGACGTGATAAAGAAGGGAAAAAGGAATTTCGAGTGGACATCCAACTGTGAAGAAGCATTTCAAGCTCTGTTAAGGCATTTGGAGAGCCCTCCGGTACTATCGAAACCAATCGGCCATGAAAGGCTGTATGTATACTTGGCAGTATCCCAGCTCGCTATCATTACGGCTCTGGTTCGCGAGGAGGACCGAGTTCAAAAGCCAATATATTATGTCAGTAAACGCTTGAAGGGGGCAGAAATAAAATATCCCAAGATTGAGAAATTAGCCTATTGCTTAGTGATTGCATCACACACGCTCCGCCCATACTTCCAGGCACACTCAATCAGTGTTTACATTGATCAACCCCTGCGACAGGTACTCCAACGACCGGAAACTTCCGAAAGGATGTTAAAGTGGAATAGAATTAAGTCAATTTGATATTACTTACCTAACGCTAAAGGCCATATAGGGACAAGCGCTAGCTGAGTTCATTGCTGAATTTACCATGTCGGATGTACCAAACGACCACAATGTCATACCTCCCGTTCGATGGAAGATGTACACCGATGGGGCATCTAACGTTCATTGTACGGGGGTTGGCATAGTTTTTGTAACTCCTGAGAACCGATCAGTTTGCTACGCTTTGAAGCTCGAATTCATAGCAACGAATAACAAAGCCGAATATGAAGCGTTGATTGTCGGCTTAAGACTTATCAAAGAACTGGGAGTAAAATCGGTTGAAATTTTTAGCAACTCGCAACTGGTGGTGTACCAAGTGCGAGGAGACTACCAAACAAGGGCGCAGAGTTGCCCCATATTTGGTCCGAGCTCAGGAGCTGCTAGCGAATCTCAAGTATTATAATATTTCACATGTCCCGCGTGAGCAAAATAGAGCAGCCGATTCATTGGCAAAATTCGCAAGCACTGGTGATGCGCAACAGATGGGATTTTTTCCTGTCGAAACCTTACATGTTTCGAGTATGAACGACTCAAATCTCCAAGTCCCAGAGTGCAGACTGGAGTACTCTAAGTCCCCGGAGTGCGGACTCGAGTATAAATGATTCAAACCTCCAAGTCCCCAAAGTGCGGACTGGAGTACTCTAAGTGCCCGGAGTGCGGACTCGAGTATAAATGACTTAAACCTCCAAGTACCCAGAGTACGGACTGGAGTACTCTAAGTCCCCAGAGTGCGGACTCGAGTATAAACGATTCAAATCTCCAAGTTCTCAAAGTATGGACTGGAGTACTCTGAGTCCCCGGAATGCGGACTCGAGTATAAACGACTCAAATCTCTAAGTTCCCAGAGTGCGGACTGGAGTACTCTAAGTCCCAAGAGTGCGGGCTCGAGTATAAACGAATCAAATCTCCAAGTCCCCAGAGTGTGGACATGGAGTACTCTAAGTCCCCGAAGTGGGGACTCGAGTATAAACGATTCAAATCTCCAAGTCCTCAGAGTGCGGACTAGAGTACTCTAAGTCCCCAGAGTGCGGACTCGAGTATAAACGACTCAAACCTCCAAGTCCCCAAAGCGCGGACTGGAGTACTCTAAGTCCCCAGAATGCGGACTCGAGTATAAACGATTCAAGCCTCTAAGTCACCAGAGTGCGGACTGGAGTACTCTAAGTCCCTAGAGTACGGACTCGAGCATAAATGACTTGAACCTCCAAGTCCCCAAAGTATGGACTAGAGTACTCTAAGTCCCCAAAGTGCGGACTCGAATATAAATGACTCAAACCTCCAAGTCCCTAGAGCTTGGACTGGAGTACTCTAAGTCCACAGAGTGCGGACTCGAGTATAAACGATTCAAACCTCCAAGTCCCCAGAGTGCGGAGTGGAGTACTTTAAGTCCCTAGAGTACGACTCGAGCATAAGTGACTCAAACCTCTAAGTCTCCAGAGTGCGGACTGGAGTACGCTAAGTCCCCAGAGTGCGGACTCGAGTATAAACGATTCAAACCTCCTAGTCCCCAGAGTGCGGATTGGAGTACTCTAAGTCCTCGGAGTGCGGACTCGAGTATAAATGACTCAAACCTCGAAGTCCCCAGAGTGTGGACTGGAGTACTCTAAGTCCCCGGAGTGCGGACTCGAGTATAAACGATTCAAACCTCCAAGTCCCCAGAGTGCGGACTGGAGTACTCAAAGTCCCCGGAGTGTGGACTCGAGTACAAACGACTCAAACCTCCAAGTCCGTAGAGTGCGGACTGGAGTACTCTAAGTCCCCGGAGTGCGGACTCGAGTATAAACGGTTCAAATCTCCAAGTCCCCAGAGTGCGGACTGGAATACTCTAAGTCCCCGGAGTGCGGACTCGAGTATAAACGACTCAAACCTCCAAATCTATAGAGTGCGGACTGGAGTACTCTAAGTCCCTGGAGTGCGGACTCGAGTATAAACGATTCAAACCTCCAAGTCCCCAGAGTGTGGATTGGAGTACTCTAAGTCCCCGGAGTGCGGACTCGAGTATAAACGACTCAAACGTCCAAGTCCCCAGAGTGCGAACTGGAGTACTCTAAGTCCCCGGAGTGCGGACTCGAGTATAAATGATTCAAATCTCCAAGTCCCTAGAGTGCGGACTAGAGTACTCTGAGTCCCCGAAGTGCGGACTCGAGTATAAACGTCCAAGTCCCCAGAGTGCGGACTAGAGTACTCTAAGTCCTCAGAGTGCGGACTCGAGTATAAACGACTCAAATCTCCAAGTCCCTAGAGTGCGGACTTGGAGCACTCTAAGTCCCCGGAGTGCGGACTCGAGTATAAACAATTCTAATCTCCAAGTCCCTAGAGTGTGGACTGGAGTACTCTAAGCCCCCAGAGTGCGGACTCGAGTATAAACGACTCAAACCTCCAAGTCCCCAGAGCGCGGACTGGAGTACTCTAAGTCCACAGTATGCGGACTCAAGTATTAACGAATCATACCTCCAAGTCCCCAGAGTGCGGACTTGGAGTACTCTAAGTCCCCGGAGTGCGGATTCGAGTATAAACGATTCAAATCTCCAAGACTTCAGAGTGCGGACTGGAGTACTCTAAGTCCATGGAGTGTGGACTCGAGTATAAATGACCCAAACCTCCAAGTCCCTAGAGTGCGGACTGGAGCACTCTAAGTCCCCGGAGTGCAGACTCGAGTATAAACGATTCAAACCTCCAAGTCCGCATAGTGCGGACTGGAGTACTCTAAGTCCCCGGAGTGCGGACTCGAGTATAAATGACTCAAACCTCCAAGTCCCTAAAGTGCGGACTGGAGTACTCTAAGTCCCCAGAGTGCGGACTCGAGTATAAACGATTCAAATCTCGAAGTCCCCAGAGTGCGGACTGTAGTACTCTAAGTCCCCGGAGTGCGGACTCGAGTATAAACGACTCAAACCTCCAAGTCTCCAAAGTGCAGACTGGAGTACTCTAAGTCCCCTGAGTGCGGACTCGAGTATAAACGATTCAAATCTTCAAGTCCCCAGAGTGCGAACTGGAGTACTCTGAGTCCCCGGAGTGTGGACTCGAGTATAAACGACTCAAATCTCCAAGTCCCCAGAGTGCGGACTGGAGTACTCTAAGTCCACAGAGTGCGGACCCGCTCAAATCTCTAAGTCTCCAGAGTGTGGACTTGGAGCACTCTAAGTCCCCGGAGTACGGACTCGAGTATAAACGATTCAAATCTCCAAGTCCCTAGAGTGCGGACTGAAGTACTCTAATCCCTAGAGTGCAGACTCGAGTATAAACGACTCAAACCTCCAAGTCCCCAGAGTACGGACTGGAGTACTCTAAGTCTCCAAAGTGCGGACTCGAGTATAAATGATTCAAACCTCCAAGTCCCTAGAGTACGGACTGGAATACTCTAAGTCCACAGAGTACGGACTCGAGCATAAACGACTTGAACCTCCAAGTCCCCAGAGTGCGGACTGGAGTACTCTAAGTCCCCAGAGTGCGGACTCGAGTATAAACGTCTCAAATCTCCAAGTCCCTAGAACGCGGACTGGAGTACTCTAAGTCCCCAGATTGCGGACTTGAGTGTAAACGATTCAAACCTCCAAGTCCCCAGAGTGCGGATTGGAGGACTCTAAGTCCCCAGAGTACGGATTCGAGCATAAACGACTTGAACCTCCAAGTCCCCAGAGTGCGGACTGGAGTACTCTAAGTCCCCAAAGTGCGGACTCGAGTATAAACGACTCAAATCTCCAAGTCCCCAGAGTGCGGACTGGAGTACTCTATGTCCCCAGAGTGCGGACTCTAATATAAACGACTCAAATCTCCAAGTCCCCAGAGTGCGGACTGGAGCAATTTATGTCCCCAGAGTGCAGATATGAGTACAAACGATTCAAATCTCCAAGTCCCCTGAGTGTGGACTGGAATACTCTAAGTCCCCAGAATGTGGATTCGAATATAAGTAATTCAAATCCCTAAGTTCCACGAAGATGATCTAGGACACTAATGACTTGAATTTATCAAGTCCCCGATGTACAGTCTAAACAATATTCTAAGTGCTTGAAGCTTGGGGTGAAAAATGAACAACTCCTAAAGAATTTCCAAGCTATATGTAGATAAACCGAGAAGTCTATGTTACTCACAAAAGCTTGGATTTAAATCACAATCACAAAGAAAACTGAACGATAAGAGTTTTTTGTAAGACAGAAAAAGGAACTAAACTTTATTCAAAAATAAGTTTCTACTACAACCCCCCCCCCAAAGTTCGAAGTCGACAATCTATTTACAAGAACTACGGAAGTAGATGAAAATAATTACATAACTTAAACTAACTCTCGTTGAACGAGAGTAATGATTACTTCTTGTGCTGCTTCGACTTCTTCACCTTCGTTGTCTTCTCAAACGGCTCCTCTCCTCCGCGTTTACCCTTGGTACCCTTCTTTGATGGAGGGGTAGCAACTGAAGAAGTACGGAGAACATCCATGGGCTTGGACCCGCCAGGACGGATGACCTTCAATGGCTTGTTCAAAGGATCGTCCAGGTCTACAACTCGAGGCTCGATTTTGATCTTGACCGTCTTCTCCTTCTCTTTCTCGAGCTGCTCCTTCATGCTCAATTCAGATGTGTGCTCAGAGGCGCCTGTAATTTCTACTTCATAACCCCCGTTGGTAGGAGAGGAAGTTTCGACTTTTCCTCATCAAGCGCTTCGATCACCTGAGCATCCGGACCATAAGCCTCTCCTGCCTGAGTGGCCCCACTTGTTTTTTTCCCTCACCTCCTTGGCGACATCGCTCCTCGGAGCAAGCTCAAGATCAGAACGGTCAGCACAAAATCATGAAAAGAAAGTATTAGAATACGATAACTTCTGGTGAGAAACGAAAGCTCTTGGAATGTTAAAGAAAAAGAGTTGCCTACCAGGTTCCGGATGGCCCT
Source organism: Allium cepa (assembly GCA_030765085.1). Lineage (NCBI taxonomy): Eukaryota > Viridiplantae > Streptophyta > Magnoliopsida > Asparagales > Amaryllidaceae > Allium > Allium cepa. The sequence goes on along the minus strand of CM060939.1, from coordinate 89,672,348 downwards.
CAGCCGTCAAGGGGGTCTCACCCTCCGGAATAGGGGACAAAACATGAACACCAAGGCCGGGGTCCTCCAGGTCATAGCCATGTGCTGTTCAAAAGGATCGACTATCGACCGACTGGTCGGCTGGGTATGCACATGAGCTGGAAACTCAATCCCGGATGGACCGGCAATAATTTCTTTTCCTTTTGTGGAAGGGGAGCCATTGCAATAAATAGCTTTAGCCGCTGACAGGTCCGAAGGCTCATTTCCCTTGAGGAATTCTTTTATCAGGCCCCTCATCAACCTCCTCAATACCGTGTTCGGCCTTTTTGATTTCAACTAAAGTTTTCCACGTCTCGGCCAAAGATTCGAGATAGCCCTCGCGCAGAAAAGTTAAGTCCCGGTGCATGAGAACGCGGGCATTGAATTCGGCAATAAGCGGGTCGAACATGGTTTTGATTTCTTCTCTACCCTCCTCCTTGGCCGCTTCAAGATGAGAGTCGATCTCCACAGAGGCTATCTTTTTGCCCTCTTCGCGGGCTTTATTCTTCAACGCCTCAACTCTAGAAAGCTCACCCTCAAGTTTCGCCTTAAGGAGTCACGTTGCAACAATCTTGTCGCAATACCGTTGCGACTCTTCTTGAGCAACAACCTTCTCCTCTTGTTCTTTACGGAGCCGCTCCTCAAGTTCTTTAACCCGGAGACAGAATGCATCCCTCTCTTTTTGTACCGAATCTTTTTCCAAGGCCAAAGCCCCACAGCTTGTACCGCCTCGTCGAGTTCTTTTTTGTGAGTCGTTTCCAGACGATTTACGGCTTCGGCGGTGTCCTTGGCGCTCTGCTGGGCGGCCTCAAGTTCAGACTTGTAAGTTGCAATCTCTTCGTCCTGAGCTTTAATGATATCTTTGTCGTTGATAGCCTCAAGATTTAGGCGATCGATCTCGCGTTGGCGCTACATGGACACTTCTGAAAGTTTTTCAGCCAAATGAACAAACGCGTCATCTTGAACATAGACGTCGTTGGTGCAGGCGATGGCGCTCTGTTTAACATTCCAGGTATATGGTGGATTGCCGGGAGGAACTTCAGACCATCAAAGCAGATCTTTGGAAATTTAGCTTTAAGCTCGGCCAGTCTCTCCGATATTGTTGGATCTGTTGCGGGAACGGGAGAAGACGGCTTTGAAAGTTCAACTCTCCTGTGAGGATCCCGAGATTACCGTGTGGAAGAGGAATCGGAGTGTTGGTCTCGGGGGACATCGGATTGCGACCCTTATAGCCGTGCTTATCTTCGCTTGGTTCCAAGTGAGACGAGGGATGTTGGTGATACTTGGGATGATAATATGTTTTCTTCCGAGATGATGAGTCCTGGGAGTGATAATCCCTATCGCCATCACCGTCTCTGTCCTGACATCTCCCGGAACCTGAGTCACGTCCAAAGTGATAGAAAACAGATGACCCGCGGAGGCGATCAATGCAATATGTACGTCCCATGTCACCTGTACGAAATTTAAGAAACGATGATTTAGCAATAAGAAGAGTGACAACGAGAATTTAAGTGCAAAGTGAAGTCCAAGTGCATGTGTGTGTCCTAATGTTTCCTCCCGAAGGACCGGTTGCTTTACTAGTGGGAGTTTTTTCTCCTTGACTTTGGGCTAGAGCGCCCTCATCGGCTCTGATGGGTGAGTGAAGTTTAAATGCCTCTGGATCGTCAAAGACGTAATTGAGAAGATCAACGGGAATGGAGAGGTTCCATAGGCCCTTTAAAGAACTTTCTACGTGCTGTGAAGAAGCCTCCTTCTCTGTCGGAATGAGCGTAACTTTGGAAGTTCCGCCAACTCTCACCTTCCTTATCTTGTACATCATTTTCCTCTTCCCCTTCGAAGGGGAAGATGACGTTTCGATGTCATGCACTTCAACTATCGGATCCTGAGAAGGACCCACGTTCTCACCCTGTGCTTCGGGTGTTTCATTCTCTTTAATTTCCCCCTCTTCCGATGCGTCAAGGGTGTGACGTGATGAATCGGCTAATTTTTTTCCCTTTGCCAGAGGCAAGCCTGGGTACGGTAGTGCCTTGAGGAAGGCTTATCTGACGGCATGCTGCCAACAGCCCAAACCTGGCAAGCGACTCATTCGAAATGAGAGTCCAGATGTCTCTTTCTTCGGCAGGAAGGGCTCGAATAGCCTCGACGGCCTCAGAGTATCCGCGACCATCAAGACGCGGGTTGATACCTGAAAAGATGAAACAAGAGTTAGAAAAGGCATAGCCCCGACCAAGCACAAATATCGATCCAGAGAAAATACTTACTTCCTTCAACCTATCTCTTTGTGAAACCAAGACGGCAACGCACATAGAACCATTTCTGTTTGTACAGGGCAAATTTGCTCCACGCCCCTGTTAAAATCTGGCATTTGAGGTGCGGCTTGAGGAACACAAAAGAGGGGCTATCTCTCCGCTTCTTGATCATATATATATATATATATATATATATATATATATATATATATATATATATATATATATATATATATCTGATGTCATCCAAAGTTGGGGCCCTAGAGAGGACGGTCATGAAGAGGATGTAGGTACCATAGATAAATGCATGGCCGTTCGGATGCATTTGTGACGGGGCAATGTTAATGTATTGCAACACATCCCGAAGAAATAAATTAAACGGTGGCACGCTGCCAACCCAGCACATGAATTTATTACACGTCGTGTATCCAACTAAGGGCAAGTGTGGATGATCTTACCCCGAGGGAACCAGCACGTCATCGAAAGGGATTCCATGGATAGAGCATATTCGCCAGAGCGCAACTTCATTGACCTTCGAAGCCTGAGAATCAGCTGGGTTATCCAAGAAAACTGCTGCCTCAAGAGCGTCGGGAGCCAAGTTATGGGCAGGGGAGATTGACGGATTTGAAATATCCACGACTTATTATTTTGAAGACGGCCCAGGTCTATCTGAGATCATGGCGGAGCTAGACTTCTTAGACATCTCCGACAAATATTGAGTTTGGCAAAGCACCTGTTTGAACTATACTCAAAAAATAATCGGCGTTAGACTTAACAACATAAATCCCCCCCCCCCTCTCCCGATGGGGTGTGTGAACTAGTGCAATCATTCAAATATAAATGCTGAAAATTATAGGTCACAGAGTTGATGGTATAAGTTGAACTTTGAACTGTCGTCTTCGAGGACCGTCATCGCTGACCGTCTTCGAAAACCAGCCTTGCAATGTTTTCAATTTTGAACTCGGACGTTGGCACTGCGTGCCAAAAGCTTTTGTCTATTCTTATTGACTTCAGTTCAGGCTTACGATGATTGGAACTAGGAAGTTATCAGTCCAGATTAGTTTGATATGCCAGTTTGATTAGGTCCATGTCTTTGTTTTTGTCTTAAGTTCAGGCAAAGTTAAGATGTCGTTCGGCCTAAGTATCGACCGGCCAAACTATCGTTCGTCCTAGCTATCGTTCGGCCTGAATATTGCTCGGCCAAACTTTCGTTCGGCCTAAAAAATTGTTCAGCCTAGGTATCGTTCGTTCAGCCAAACTTTCTTCTCATCCTTCATCCACGCCGAACAACAAGGACGGATCGTTCGGTGAGTCATACCAGACCAAGCTGTTAGGCATCCTAGCCAATTCCTGCTCCTCCCCTATTCTTTCCCTCCAATCTCGTTCGGCACAAGAGAACCATGCCGAACCACGATACATCTCTCAACAACTCCCTCGTGCGCTCATCTCCGAACATTTTCTTTCGCATTATCTAGTCCTAGAAAACATCCTAATCACAGTTTGATTCTTTCCTCCACGCAACACCTATCGGCTTCGGCTCTAATGTTCTAATTACGAACTTGAGCCTCTTATTAAAACTTTTTAATCAGGGAAAGGATTTAAATAGGGGGATCGATGCCGAGTTAGTAGATCGAGACTTAGGAGAATGCCGAATGGATTGGGAAGGATTGTTAATCTTTAATGTCTGTTAACAGGCATGGTTCACGAGTACAAAATAGCAGAGGTGGAAGTGAAAAAGAGAAGAAGATGGAGGAGGCCGGCCTTTATAGGGAAGAAGAGGAAGTCGAAGAGGCCATGACCGCTAGAACCGGTCAAAACGAAGTCGTTTGGCACACATGGAGCGTTCGGCCTCGACTATTCTGCTCGGCATTCGCATTACGTTCGGCATACAGCACCTCACCTGGTATTCACAAGAAAACAACCTCCGAGAGAAATGGGCCAAGGTTCGAAGCGAAGCACAGAGGACACGTAATTCAAAGCGCATCACATTCGGTCATATGATACACTTTGGGGGTCCTGAAGGTTTGACAAGGAAACTAGGTACTCGGCATCCATATCGCTCGGCTCAACCAAAGTGTTCGGCGTCTCATTACGTTCAGCATTTGGAAACGCTCGGCATTCAGGAGGCGCTCGGCATTCAGGAGGCGCTCGGCATTCAGGAGCGCTCGGCATCTAGAGAGCGTACAGCATTGGATAACGCTCGGAATTCAAGGTGTCTGGCATTCAGGATGTTCGGCTTTGCTTTGTTCGGCATGATTCCATATTGTTCGGCATTCCAGGTGCTCGGCACCGCTACGTTCGGCATGAAGAGGTGTTTGGCATTCAACCCATCTCAATCATCTTCGACCATTGCTCGGCATACGCTCGCCACTCAGCACCCCACTTCGGTCGGCATAAGGATATCGTTCGGTCTACTCTTTCCACTCAATACCTCATATCTGTTCGGCATGAAGACTACGGTTCGGCATTTGGCCGTTCGGCGTATATGGATCGGCATACAGAACTCACTCCATTTAGGCTGAGGTATTTAGCTACCAGGCCCATCGAGAAAGTCCAACCCATCTTCGTCTATAAATAGAGAGGCAGGAGCACAGTGGAAGGAGGGAGAATTTTGAGAACACTGGGGAGACTCTGTCGCATTCAACCTTCATTTAAGTCTTTTACTTAGCAATTGTATTCAAGTGATTGGAAACGGATTGTATCTATAATCAATCATCAAGTAAAGCAATAAAGATTAACTTCAAAGTGGACGTAGGCAGTTACGCCGAACCACTATAAATTTGGTGTTCTTGTTTTCTGCATTTAAATTTACATACTGTCTTCTGTTTTAATTTACTATCTTCATTAATCTCTCTGCACAATCTTTCTTAAGGGTGTTAGTGACCAATTTTGGTGCTAACAATCGTTATATTTAAATTCATATTCAAAAAGTTATATAATTCACAGCATAAAGTGTTGTGGAAAGTGCTATATATGCTTAATTGATTAAATCAACTTTTAAACATTCGATAATTCATATTTTCCAATCCAAATCTCTTTTAAGCTACTTAAATAGATTTATCAAATTTATTCCATATTTTTTTCATAATTAAAAACATTCATTTAAACAGATTTCATGTTATGGTCATTTAACTCCACTAGCGTGATTTTTCTAGAAAATTGATTTGGACTTATTTCAAAATCTACTTATCGAAATTCTGATTTTCTTTCTTCGTTTAGAAGATATGGATATAATAGTTTAGAATTTTTTTATCTTGAAGAATTCTGAGCTATATTTCACTCTATAAATTCATTTGAACTTTTTGGCGCGAAATCGCATACTATCGTTGCGCGATGCACCTAGTTTTAACTTATTTTTCAACATTTGAAATAATTTATTCAAATTGAACTTTATCACTTATAAAATCATTACAAATCTATTTAAATCAATATTTTCACTTCTTAAAGCTTTTAAAATGTATTTTCACTATTACCATTTTATAATATTATTATATTCCTATTATTTTAATATTAAATTTTAAATTCCAATTTTAGTCCAATTTCAATTATAACTTCAAATTAACTTATTTAAAACTTAGATTTCAAATCTAATTTCAATTTAAACTTCAATCAACCTTAATCACAACTTCAATTTCCAAAATCAATTTCAATTTTAATTACACTATTCATCTAAATTTCAATTTCAATTTAACTGTTCTTTTTTAAATCCGTTTCACTTCAAATTTCGAATTCTTTTTTATTTTTACTTTAATTTAAATTCTAGTTAAAAGGGGACTTATTTTTTCAAAGTATATCATATCACCAAAATTGGATATTATTTAGCAAAGGTGATTACTTAATAAAAATGAGCACAATCGAATTTAACATTTATCACTAACATAATTATGGTCCATACATAAGCTAACATGATAAATAATCACAACCATAAACACTTGATACTTATTCAAACATAACACAAACATAACCAAACATCCATAGCAAATATTTCAAAGGGTGTATACTTGCATGTAATAAGATGATTATTATAAAAAAACCAAAACATGATCTTTTAAAAGCGATGAGAATTTTTTCACCTTTAACCAAATTGATTAACTTCCACCAACATTCAAATCACAACAACACTTCACCTAAATCGTTACTAAACTCAACCAAAACTTGCCCAATTCAACTCCTTCTTACTCCTTGCTCTCAGCCATCGCTTCTACCTTTGCTTTAATCTCGGTCGTGCCTCCCCACCTCCATATTTCTCATGGCCAAGCGCCATTAAAGAAGGGAAGAAGATGATGTGAATTAAGAAGAGGTTAGAGATTAACAAGTGAATTAGTACTTAAGCACTCCACTATTTTTAACTCTCCTACCTCTATTAAAGAGAAGCCATTAATGAGAAAAAGAAAGCTCGAAAATAATGAAGAAGAAGAATGAGAAATGTGAAGAAAATGAGAAGAATGGATGGGTATTTATAGAAAAGGTAAGGAGTGGTGAATTTCAAAACTAACCCTTTACAAAATTACCAAAATATTCTTACTTTATCTTACTTTTTTCAACACTTACCATCATCTTATCACATCATCACTTTATGTCTTAATCACTTAATATTTAAGTAAAGAAAAGTAAAGATTTGGTAAGATTTGACGTGACATGTTTCGTCCTTTTGTGCTTACGTTTGCTAATTGTTTCTAAACGTGTTTAGTAAAAGTAAACTTGATTAGTGAATTAAATAATACTTATACTATTTGAATATATGTTCATATATAAGAAAATAAAAGTCCAACAATGTTGCGACAACTTTTAAAATCGATAAAAAGTTGATTTTCGAAAAAATGTTTTACGGTCACGTTTTGACATTTTAGCTAAACTATTCACTTATATAAATCAAATTTAAATTGAACTTTTTTACTTCCTTAAATAAATTAAAACATATCTCTTTATATTTTAAAATTATAGTTAATTAATATCAAAATCTCTAATTTTACATTGTATGTAAGACTGACAAAATACGACAAATTTTGGTTATTTTTGTAAAGTGACTATTAACATATTTTTAAATATATTAATATACTTTTATTATATTTATTAGATGTTTTAAATAAGATTTAACTTATCAAATAAATATTTAAACCTATTTATTTAAGCCTTTATTTATTTTTAACAAAACTTTACTCTTGTTGATTTGTTTTAAAATCCAATTTTATACTTTAAATTATTAACTATAAGAATAAATAATTTCTTCATTATTATATATTATATGTAACCTATTTATTTAAGTTTTAAATTCTTTTTAAATTTAAAATAAACAAAATCTCTCATTTTTTAAGTAGCAAAATTACGGATCGTTACATGACCCCTATATATAGTCCGTTTACTTCCAAAAAAGTTTTAACTGATAAAGTAATTAATTAAATAAAAAGAGGATTAGAAGTCGCGTATGTGACTTAATCGTTCTTTGTGTGTTTACTCGTTTATAGGAGTTATTTATTCCTATACTTAGCATTAGAAGCCAACAAAGTAGCCTTATTCTATTTTTGAGAGTTAAGAATGTTGTTTGAGTAGGCCTTAGAAGCAACTAGTGCTCTAACCTACCTAGCTTCACTCTTGACCCGAGGATAGCATTTCTTGTGTGCTCTTTCGGGTAGTCTGAGAATTGTAGGTTTTCGTTGATATTCTTTGGAGCTTCAAGAGATGGGCTGGATGCTCTCATCCATCTGTGTATTTTATGTTTAATGCACTACTAGTATGTATATATCAATAATTGTGAAGACAAGCTGTTATAACTATCCATCTGTGTAGGAACTCCAAAATTACATTTTACCTTGGAGTAACCCTTTTGTACCATTTTCATATTATGTATTATCATCCTATTGCGAGATTCAGATGTTTTTTTCTCCCTTCCTTATCCTTTTTCTCTATGTTTACCCTAATAATCTTTCTTTCTATCACTTGAGTGCTCGAAACGTGAATATAGTAGATATATTTGCATGAACGTTTGGGGGGGTCAAAAAGATGGGTCGTTACACCTTTCCTTTGAGAATTATTATGACTATTTGCTCGTATTAACTTAATGAGTTCTAATAAGAGTGAAACCGTCCAAACTCTTTATTAGAAGCACCACCACTTCTTGATTCATAAAGATAAATTTTAATTTTATTGTACAAGTTACATAGCCTACCATGGATTTCATTGAGAGTATGTAACTCAACCTCTTGCTTTCTATAACAACATGCACTAATTTAAACCTTAGTGCATTGTAATCATATAATAGTTTGTTAATACCCTTTAAACCTTAAAATTAATTTTAGTCAGGTAAAGGTTGGGTTACCACTATTGTTGATTAATTATCAAGGCAGGGTTTAAGGCCTATTCCGATTAATATGACCCCTCATGATGTCTCTGTTCATGGTTTCGGTCACTCGGTTAGGAAAATTGTCCTTTGATCTTACATAAACAATGGTAATTATGCCATCATTAATTATTTATCTACCATATTCGTATCTAATACTAATATGCCTAGAATTTCCATTATACACATTATTATATGATCTAGGTATTGTTGCTTGATTGTCGGAGCATATGAATATACATGACATTGGTTTTGGTCATAGCTTAATGTTAGTAACATATTTATCAAACATGATGCCTCTTTCCATATGCCCTTAAGAGTTATAAATTCCTATTTCATTGTGGAATGTGCAATACATGTTTCCTTAATGACCATGAAATCACACCTCCACCTACTGTAAAAATGAAGCCTAAAGTTAATTTGTTGTCGCTGTCATTTATTATCCAATTTGTATTAGTATAGTCCTCTAGCACACTTGGAAAACTGTTATAAAAAACTACGATTTTAAGCCTTTTTTGGGTAGCCAATCACTCTTTCAATTGCTTTCATATGATTTATACTAGGATTGTGGTAAATATTACATCTCTGCATGTTGCATATGCTATAAAAGGTCTTGTATATACATAGCATATATCATACTTCTTATAGCACTGGCCTAATCGACCTGTGCAATTCCATCGCATGTCTTTTTTTATTGAGAATATCACTTCAATCTATAGGATTATTGGCATCCTAACCTTTGGATAACCAAAATTTAGAAGTACTTATCTATATTAAGTGATTGGTTAAGTGAGAAGTCCCCACTATTTTTCTTAACTTTTACACCTAAAATAGTGCCAACTTTCATCTAAATATTTTAGTTTAATTTTTCAAGTTAGGTATTCTTGGTATTCAATATTCCTTTATGTTGGTGCCAAAAATTACCAAATCATCCAAATATAGACAACTAATCACTCCATAGTCTTTATTTAACATAGAATAAATACATTATCAATACTATTACATAGGAAAACATTTATGATGTTTTTCGAATCAAAATTTCCATGTCACTGTTTAGGTGTCTGCTTTAATCTATATAATGACTTGATCAGTTTATAAATCTTATTCTTAGTTCATAAACCGTACATGTTATTCCATGTAAACTTTTTCATTAAGTTCACCATTTATGAAGCTATTCTCGACATCCATTTGATGTTATACAATTGATAAATTGATGCAGGAGCTATAAATACTCAAATGGATGTGATTCTTGCAACATGAGTGTTCGTATCAAAAAAATCAATCCACTTTCTGCTTAAATCATCGTACTACTAATTTAGCCTTGAATGTTGCATATTGTCATCATCGTTAAGTTTTCTTCTATATATCCATTTTTTGCCACTTGGTTTTGACCACTGAGGCAAGTCAAGTAAAACCTAAGTATTATTTGATAAAATTGAGTCTATTTCACCATTAATTGCCTCCTTCCAAAATGCAAAATCTCTAAAGTCATAGCTTCTTTGTATGTTTTTTAGTTTATCTTCTACATTTAATATCTTAATAAATTGTTAATAACTTTATCTCTAGTTCCTTCCATAAGAAATGATGTATCTTAAGAAGATATAGAATTGGGACCAAGTTCTTTTCTTTAGCATTCCTTTGTTTCCTTCTTACATATATTTTTCTTATCACCGCCTTTTATTGCTAAGAGGGGTAAATATATCCGAGGGTGTTTGATCAATATCCAAACTTGGTGACTGGATAACGTTTGCTTCGTAATTAAATTTTCCAATAAATTCAACATCACTAGATTCATTGATTTTGTTATTGTTGAAAGATAAAGTATTAAATAGTGATAATAGTTTATGTTAATACTTGATAATAATCATCTAAATTATAACTAGCATTTATAGTTGTATTACTTAAGGCTTAATCCATATATAATAGGAAAAGAATATTTCAACATATTTCTTAACTTACTAATAATATTCAATAATATCCACCCTCAAACTCATGATAAGGCGACCATAAGCATTGAGAGTTTGCCAGCTAAAAATCGAAAATGAGGAATGGAGTTTGACATGTAAAGTGAACTACAGTTTTAATGGAATATGGAAAGAAAGATAGACAAAATTATGTCCTTCTTAAGATGGTAATATGTCACAGGACAATCAATCTCAACATGCTTAGTCTGCTTATGAGAGTCGAGTTGTGAGAAATCTGAACAACACTCTTATTATCACAACACATAGAAGTAGGATGGGTTGTTAGTTGACCCAGCTAAGATCGAAGTTGTTAACAAGACGGTGACCGAGATAAGGAGTTTCCTTGGATCAGTTGGCTATTATTGGAAATTTATTAAGATTTTTCATGGATACCAGCGCCTTTCACTATACTAACCAGGAAGGACGTGAAGTTTATTTGGTACGATAAATGTGAGGAAGCATTCCTTAAGTTAAAGCATTTATTGATCAATGTGCCCCTGTTAGTTGTGTCAAATGGTAAATAGGAATTATTGGTGTATACGGATGCATGTGGAACAGGATTAGGAGATGTATTATTGCAAAAGGGTAAAGTAATTGCCTACACTTCTCGACAGCTTAGACCACATGAAGATAGATATCCGACTCATGATTTAGAGTTGGCAGCAGTAATTTTTGCATTGAAAGTGTTGAGACACTACCTCTTGGGAGAATGGTTGGAGTTGTATACGATTCATAAGTCTTTGAGGTATTTATTCTTTCAAAAAGAGTCGAATATGGGATGGTAGAAGTGGCTAGAAATTTTAGCCGCTTATGATTTTGGTATTGAGTATACACAAGGGAAAGGAAATAAAGTGGTAGATGCACTTTAGTGGAAAACATTAGAATGTAGTGTTACCTATGATGGAATAATGGAAAGACTTAAAGGCATTGACTGCTTGTAATATGCAATTAAGGTCGACCACTAGTTCTAGTCAAAGTATAACCATGTTAGCTTGCTTGGAAGTTCAACCAGTATTGATCTAAAGGATTGCTTCTAAGCAGAGAGATTATCCATTGCTCGCTAAACAAATTAAAAGATTGGAAGGTGGAACCAAGATCGATGATATAAAGGATTTTAGTACTGACCAAAGGGGATAGTTAAGGAAGAAGGAATGGTTACGTGTTCCAGATGTTGATAACATAATGAGGGAAGTCCCTAGGGAATATCATCGATCAAAATTTGATTCATCCTGGACGACCAAGATGTATCAGGACATGAAGAGGTGTTTCTTCTAGAAAGGTATGAAATGGCATGTATGCTTATGGGTAAAGAGTGTTCGAATTGCCAACAAGTAAAAATCGAGCATCAGAAGCCAAGTTATTTGCTTTGGCTATTAGATAACTAGGTTGGAAATAGGACTCGATATCCATGGATTTCATAGATGGGTTGCCAAGGTCAAATGAGGGAAATGAAAATATATGGGTCATAGTGGATAGACTTACCAAGAGTGCACACTTCATTCCCTTTAAGTCAACAGGACAACGTTTATATTGGCTAAATTGTGTATGAAGGATATAGTTAAACTACATGGAATTCCTAGAAGTATAGTCAGTGGCAGAGATACTTTGTTTATTAGTGCATTATGGAAGAGTCTACAGGAAGTGTTAGGTACCAAGGTTAAGATGAGTACCACTCATCACCCACAGACGGATGGACAGACATAGAAAGTCAACAAGGTACACAAAGATTTGTTAAGAGGTTGTGTATTAAAGTTTGGTGGGTCATGGGAAGACCATTTTCACTTAGTCGGGTTTTCCTACAATAGTAATTATTATGCTAGTATAGGAATGGCATCTTTCCAAGCTTTGCGTGGAAGGCTGTGCAAATCACAAGCATGTTGATTGGAGACCAAAGACAGATTGGTCCTTGGTCTAGATATAGTGAGGGAAGCACCAAGAAGATTAAGATGATTCGGGATAGGATGAGGGAAGAACAGTTTAGGCAGAAAAATTATGTAGATAAGAGGCGTAAGGATCCTGATTTCTTAGTGAGACATCAAGTTTTTATTAAAGTATCACCAATGAAGGGTGCGTATGATTTGGAAAGCCAAGGAAATTGGCACAATGATATGTTGGACCATTCCTTATTATAGAGAGGATCGAGAAACTCACGTACCGAATATAGTTACCGAATAGTTTGGCAGGTGTTCATAATGTGGTTCGTGTTTCTCATCTTAAGAAGTATGTGCATGACCCAAGGACTACTATGAAAGTGCAGTTATGGATCGTAATATGGAATATAATCTAAGTTATCTACTAGTGTGGAATATGAATATAAAAAGTAAACAGTATAGTAAATGACACCAGGGATTTTTATACTGGTTCGAACTTCGTTCTATGTCCAGTCCCAGACTCCTTCTGAAATTTCACTATCAACCCTTTCCTAACCCAAAGGAATAGGTATTGCACCGCCTAAGCAACCAAATACGACTTCTACCGCCTAGACAGCCGAATAGGACTTCTACCGCCTGAGCAACTGAACAGGACTTGTACAATATAGAAATTTTTCCTAACTGAATGTGCTCTGTAGATAGCGCGGTTGAGTCTTTAGAGTACACCCTTCCTATAATCTTATCCTTTATGGTATATAGTGTAGTCGTGAAGATTGGAAGTAATTATAATCACAAATAGATTTGTTCTTGAATCTGCAAGTGATTTGAAAACGTTTTTGAAAGCAAATGGCAAAAATTAGTTAATAAGAATATAGAATAGAATCAGAGAATAATTGGATGATTTTGCAATCTGAATTCAAGGCTATTTATAGAGTTAAAAGGTTGTAACTATTCGTGAAACGATTCAACCTAGAGATATGGAAACAACTTTAGAATTAAAAGATGTCTCTATTCATTGAAAAGTGGTGACCGTTTAGACAGTAGCCGTTATGAATATTTAGTCGACTGAGATATAGATTAAGTCTACTGAACATTCAAAAATATTTCGAATTTTAAACATATTTTGAAAAGACACTTGATTCAGTCGACAAACTAGGGTGCTAAGTCGACTGAATCTTCAAAATATTTTGTGTATATATGCACATTTTAGTCGACTAAGGACCTTAGTTCAGTCGACTGAAACTATAATATTCTGCCTTACATACTTAGTTTTGAAAGCAAGATGTTTTATAAATTTTATAATAAAAACTAAAGCTGTGTAATTTAATTTGAATATAATTTAAAACCATGTATGCGTGCATATACCACTTAGGAGAGATTTTAACAAATATTAATTACTAACTAGACTACAGACAAACCGATTATAAATATTGAAACTTCTTTTTAATATCTTTGGTCTTCGATCTATTGTTGAGTAGAATAGTACCTTCTCCTGCAATTTTGGTTATTCATATAATATATACTTATATGGTTGTCACAATCAAAACATCAAAATACAAGGTTCTAACATACTATTTCTCTAACTGCATTGGAAGATTTAGTAGTGGAACTGAATCTTACTTTTGTGAGATAACTAGTTCAAGTTGTAGCAAGAGATAAGAAGAGGCTAGGTAACAAGACAGTCAGGTTAGTTAAAGTCCAATGGAGTGACAACAAGAATGACCATGCTTAGGAAACAGAGGACAGAATAACGGATACTTATCCTGAATTGTTATGACGATATGTTCTATATTTATTGTATAAAGACTTTACAGCTGGTAGGATATATTAACATTGTTTTCATGTTTGATATACTTATTATGTAGTTGTAACGACCCAGAATTTCCATCATTCGATATTTGTATATTTAATAGATTTTATATATTCACAAATAAATTTTATAAGCTGCGTAACTTATATTTGAAATATAATGATTTAATTGGATAATTAAATTGATAATTTAATATTGGAAATTGCATAAATAATTGGAAATTGGATTTAATGTAAATAAAAATGATTTATAAAGTTGAATTAAATTCTATTTGAATTAGAATGATGTTAGAGAACTTTTAAAATCGAATTAAAAGTTAAATTCTAGAAATTGAATATTTTAATATTTAATTGACGAGTAAAAATAGCCATTTTTCAAGCAGTCTCGGATTTCGATGAAACTAGTTTCATTGGATCCGTAATGTTATATTATTTTAATATTTCAAATTTCGTATCAATCGGATTTACGGTTTGTCCGAAGGAAGCTTAAACGCGTAGAAATCTATTTAAGTGAATTTTAAATTTAAATATTCGATTTGAAAACCTATCTTTCAAATACGATGGAAGTGGATCTCGATATATATTCCATTGTATTCGGAATAAGGGTAAAACCTTATAAATGTCAGGCGGCACGTCTCGTTTCGAGTTCGAAAAAATTTCGAATGAATAGTGTCGTCAAATTTTCTATAAAAGGCCATCTTTTTTCGCTTTTTTCACAAATCTAGGTTTGCAAACCCTAGCCACCGGCTTCAATTCAATGGTCGAGAATTGTGGATTCTTCCCCTCTTAATCTCTTCCAATCCATTCACATTCACGAAAATCTTTCAACTGCAAAGTCGTAGAGCCAGACGAGATCTTCGAATCCATACGGTCGAGATTGGATTTCAAGCACGGATCGATGATGATCTGTGTTTAAAAGCATGCATTCTTTCACATTTTCCAAGCAAGGGGGTGGCCGAGCTTACCGCGCTCGTGGCCGATAGTGGAGCTCGTGTTGGGCTATTCGATGGTAGCGTTGGATCGTCGTATCGGCGAGCGTTTTGGTTGTGAAAATTCGAGGATAAAGGCAGCTACAATGGGTTATTCGCGTTCTAAATGGACGTAAGGGAGAAGAAGGATACAAGCGGTCAGATGTTGATGCATGGAATCGATGGCTAGGATCAAATCTAGGTTAAAATAAAATAAAAAGTGAAATTGATTTTAATATATATTAAATTGTATGATCTTTAAAATAGTGTAACTTTTTCATACGAGGTCCGTTTCGCACGAAACGAATTGTGTTGGTTCGTTTTGATGAGCACTATATTACAGAGCTGGATTGGGATTTATTTGAGCTAGTGAAAATTTTGGTTAAAATTAAATGCTTGTTTAATTTAATCGAAATAAATCGCTATCGCGACGACTACAAGAAATGTGAGTACAACTCACTCTTTCTGACTCGCTAATATTTTTATATAAGTGAGAATAAATATTATTTATGATGATTGTTTAGATGATATATGATATATTGATTGGTATTTGGATATATACCTGCCTAGTGGAGCAGATGACCCTATACATTCTCGTGTATGAGCGGGTAACCCTTTGTACGCGCGTCTGCCTTAAAGCGAACATTGAAAACATATTCTAATATATATATTTATCGCAGGTGACAAGTTGGAGGGATCCAACTGGATTCCTCACCAGTGTTGATTTATTTACGGATATTGTTGTATATTTTGTTATCATATGATATATGATGTTTTGGATGTCGTGATTTTTGTATTTAGTGTTGTTGCAGCATTGGGCCTATTTTTGGAATTTTAAAAATGTTTAAGTGATGATTTCGAAATTTAAAAGGGTTTTAAAAGTGATTTTGGAAATAAATGATTACTGATTTTTGAATTGAAAAGGAACTGAATTTATTTTGAATAAATAAATATTATAATTCTTATGTTATAAAAATTATGAGTTTTGTGAAATATAATCAAAATGTGATTTTTAAAATATTTAGTTAATGATTTGGTAAATAATTTAAATTAAGATTTTGAATTATGTTAAATGGTTTATATATGGGATTTATAAAATTGATATTTTATAAATCAAAGTAATTTAATTATAGAAGGTTTTGTAAATGTTAAATGAAGTTATAAATGGATTTTATAAGTGAATACGATTTATATAATTTGTGAAGTTATAAAAGAACGAATTTGTAAATAAATGATATAAGTGAATTAACTTATAATTTGGATTTTGGCATGTAAATGAGATAAATGGATTTTGTTAATGAATGGATTTTTTATGTTGAAGTTTTATAAAATAAATAAATGTGAATTTATAAACATTGTTTTATAAATCTGAAATCAATGGAATTGATAAGTTAAATATAGAAGTTTATTAAATGGATTTTATTCACGATTTTGGATAGTGGATAATATTTAATGAATATATAAAAGCAATGAATTTGGTAAAGACATTATATTCACGATTTTGGACAGTGAATAATCTTTTAATAATGTTTTGGAAAGTGAATATTTTTAAATGGAGTTAAATGGTTTAAAGATGTTTTAAAATGTGTTAAGTATCGAAATCATAGATTTCATCATTCATTTTTGAAATAGACGTTTTCGAGAAATAAGGAAATGATGGACTATAACACTATTGTTGTAGTAAATGATTTCCGAAAGGAAATGTTTTTATATAGTATATGGGATTTATATATCTATCTTATTTTCGAATCCCTATACTACTGATTTTGGGTTGTCGTAACGATGTTTTACGCAACATTCATGTTAACCCAAATAAAAGATGTTTAAAAGAATGGTTTCCTTAAAGAATAAAATATATACTTAATCGTGATTTAAGTATATATAATATTTTCTAAGTGTTAATATTACATTGATTTGTGAATTACTTATTATTAAATAAGTATATGTAAATGTTTTCCAATATTGAAAAGTTAAAATGGTTTGAAATTATATCTTTTTAAAGATAATTTGAAGTGGATATTTGGCAAGCGATTTAATTAATAAAAGATTAATTAAAAGGGCCTGTGATTGTTATAGTGCTAAGTATTTGTTTGTTTGTTTTGATGGTTACATAACCGACTATCAAACTTTGCCAAATTTTAGTTCCTCGACTTGATGTGGGAACCATTTAGTCGTACACTTAGTACGTAGCCTTCTGTGTAGACTTGATTATCATTTGTGTTGAGGATGTTGATTCGTATAGTTTGGAGTATTACTCTAATCTGTCGAGCTTCCTTCTTGGTCTGAAGGATAGCAAGTTGAAATTTGGAGACATGATAAGTCTATGAGACTTAGTTTCTGTGCGAGGTTGAGAAACGCTTTTGCGTTGTTGGTGCGAAGAGTCCGGGATCAAATTTATCTGAAAACCACTTCGGACCAACGTATATGCGACGATTGTGCAGGTTGCTTTGTGATGATATTGATATTTCGAAGTTTCATAGCGGGGGACTGCTTGTTGATCGTTTGGGGTTAAAATCCCAATATACATCTAGTAGCAGTGGTCTATTTATTATGAAATATCCAATGCAATGACTATTCGCTACTTATCCTAGGGATTTCCCGACAGGATGTGGTAGGAAAGTACCTTCGGTTTGTCCTGTTCCTGGACAACTTGTATGGATGTTTGTCTGACATTGCATTTCTACAGATTACATACATTGGTTTTTACAAACGTACATCAGTGGTGACGGAGAAGGAAACTTCTCTTAGCTTAACACTCTCCTTTAGATCTATGAGCCTAAGGGTTGTATTTTTGTGGAAGGCAATTAGTAGCCAATGGAAATGGTCGTGTGGAATTCAAAGTGATGTGATTATGCTATGCAAAAGGTAATCGTTACCTCTAGCCTCATCAACCGAAAATGACTAAAACAGGGTTAGAAGCAGTAAGGCTAAGTGGGTCATTCCCAAGTAGGATATGATCATCCTCTTTTAGATATATCTTTACACGCTATGACGTCGTGTATCTGATTTCAAGGGCCCTCGGTAAAGGTCGGTAACGACTGGAGGATGACATATTCGGTACCATCTAGTTATTGAGGTGGGTCAGTCTTGTGTTGGTAGAAAAACTTTGTGATGGTTTCTCAGTATATTCTTCTAGAGATGTTCTACCGGAAGGTAGTCCCTTCACCTGGTCATTTGTATGGAAATCCAAACTCCACCACGTACCTCCCATTTTCATTGTATTGCCCATTTTGGGCTATATGCTGGAATTTAATAATGGTAACAATTTCGGCTATTTTGAATATTATTTGTATGCTAGACACTAGTAAAATATCACACGAGTTTGATATGAGATGTTTTAGTTATCATAAGGTAAAAACATATCTGTGTCTATATGTGGACTTGTCTTACGAGATACTGTTTTGAAAACTAAGGAAAAATTTGGTAATTTAATAAATTCAATTGAGTGTGTTTCTCACGCTGGTTTACCAGACTGATCCGGGCGGTCTTCCCTTTCAATGCTCGGGTCAGACCGAGTATATTTACAGGTCTAGATTTGATGCTTTTGGAGCTTCAACAGGAGAGCTGGAGATCTTCATTTTCGTATGTCCGTATTTGCTTTATTATCCCTTGCGTTACTTAGTTGTTTTAAATTATCGGCATTTGTAAGGACATGTTATTATAACTGTTCAGGCTGATAACTATTGATTGATTGTTGAACTCAGATTGATGTGTATATATATACAGTTTTTGTTCTGTAAAGATCATTGTTATGATATTATATATTTTCCGCTGTGATGTACGATTCTGTATTGTTCTGTTTGGTTCTATCTTCTCTTCTCTTCTTTTCTCTTCTTTTCTTTCTCTTGACTTTCCGTCAGTCTGTGCTTTTTGGATCAAATATGTGTGGATTATTGTCGATTCAAAGGGTACATATTTTTGGGCTGTTACACGTGGTATCAAAGCAAATTAATAATGTGAATTAATAAAGTAAAGTGATGAATATAAACTTGAGTTATATAATGAAATTCAACTTTAATTGTAAAAGTGAATTAGTGAATAAACTCGGATTAGAAAATGTTGTTGTTAAGAATTGAATAAAACTTAAGTTAGCAAGTTGTGAATCAATAATAATGTTGGAAGTTTTGTATAGAAATGTGGATATAGTGAATACTAGAATTCAATCCGAATTTGATATTAAACCAAAATGAATGTAAAGTAAAGTAATTTGGTAATGTTGGATATGCATTGATTGTTAGATGGATTCTAGTTGATTGAATAGAAATTTATTAAGTGTTAATGAAATTTAATTACTGAAATTGGAATCTATAAATAATTGAATCCGGACTGGAAGTGGATCAACTTAAAAAATGAATGAAAAAAATTAGTGAATGTAAACTAATTGAAAATGAATTAATGAATGTTAGTGAAATCGTATGATAATGAATCAAATATGATTTAATTGAAAACCAATTCAATGAATGTTAATGAGAAAATGAGTTTATATTG
The DNA here is from genome assembly GCA_030765085.1 of Allium cepa. Taxonomy (NCBI): domain Eukaryota; kingdom Viridiplantae; phylum Streptophyta; class Magnoliopsida; order Asparagales; family Amaryllidaceae; genus Allium; species Allium cepa. The sequence continues at coordinate 89,652,644 of CM060939.1, read as the reverse complement.
ATTTGGTTATTGATTGATTGGATGGATATTGCTTTGTTGGATGATAGATGTTTGATGGTTGGATTTGTTGCGGTGATTGCATTTGCTATATTGGCATATATAGTTGTTGTATTGGTATATGTTGTATATTGATATTATTTTCTATATACATATTTCTCATTGTTTGCTGAGTGTATAGTAGGTGCGGATTGCGCTTGCTTCGCATTTGGAGCTCGCTTTCGCGCTATATTAGCCGTATATGCTTGCTAATAATGTAACGACCTGAAAATTTCGATCTCGAAATTTCCAGATAGTTAGAGAAAAGAAGAAAAGATAGAAGAAGAAGAATAGAAAAGAATCACACAATCTCACATTCGCAGCGGATAAAATATAATATCAAGAATAATAGTTATACCAAAGAAAACTATATCTATCAATTTACATCGACATATCAGAGTTACAACAATTTTATACAACATTGGACAGATACAATTTAACATGTCTCAGATATATACAATATCACAGTGGAAACTCTCCATACGTCCCTGCCATCCAGCTCGCCTCCTGAGCTCCAGAACGTCCTTACCTGAAAATCTGTAATACTCGGTCTGACCCAAGCATTACATCAAAGTAACACCCGGGTCAGGCTGGAAACCAGCGTGAGTAAACCCAACTAACATGGAATGCAAAAGTTTACAACCCATATAAACCCGGGTAACTTATATCAATTTACAACTCCATAAGTTGTTATGGACATCATCTATTTTACACATAAATTTCAAAGCACTAAACTTAGATTAAATGGTCCGATCCACTTAATTCATTCATTTCCAATTTATTAATTCATATTTCAATCTATATTGAATCGATATGGTTTCGGGTATTTCTAATACCCGACTCCGTCTCTTCGTATTCAAGACCATCTTTATCCAGTTATTCAAGTATAATACAATTTAATTTTAAATAAAAGATGTCACCTTTACACAGCAATTTATCTTCAATAGATAACCACATTATCATTGTTCACCCAGACATATCATATCACAAAGCATTTCGTAAAAGAACTATGAACCAATTCAAAGCTTTTACCTCATTCAATTATTCTCACGCAAGATTGATCACTTCGGAAAATTTATTTAATTTAACTCTAATTAAATTACTTTCTAATCTTGATAACCTATATTACCTTTACTTAACATTGATTAATTATAAACCAATTAATCAATCATCTTTTAAGTATTCTTCTTAATTAATCATCCTTGAATAATTATTACAATAAGTAATTAACTCTTAATTAATTACACAAATTAATCATCCTACAATCACTTACTTTGATTTATTTATCTTATAATTAGTCACCCTCATTAATTAACTAACTCTTAGTTAGTTTTTCCCTTAACCAATTTAATCCTCAATCACATCATTAATTATATTAATTAATAATCCTTAATTAATTTCTTAATAATCCCTTGATTAATTACACAAATTATTTTAATCCTAATTACTTCATTATTGAATCAATCTTCAATTAATTATATCCTGTAATTCCATTAATTACCTCACTAAATATTTATACTATATTAATCACCCTAAGTAATTATACTTAATCTATATTTATTAATCACCGCTAATTAATCTCATTTTGTAATTACTTACTCTTAATTAATTACATCACTTAACTTAAATTAATTATATTAATTAATTAATTATCACTTAATCCCTAATTAATGATCCTTCCCTCAAATACATTCATTATCTCTTCACTAACTACTTCATTAAGAATTATTCTTAATTACAATAAGTAATTTACTTTTGATTCATTTCACAAACTTATTATTCTTAATAATCTCAACCTTTACTAATTTAAGATAAATTCTTAATTTACTTTATTTACATCTTAAAACTTCATTAAAAAAAACCATCTAGCAATCTATATATTTGAATATATATAACTTACTTTAAACTAAACAGTACGAATATTTGAGATCATAAAATCCTACTGCTAAAATAAGACTAACCCGAGCCTTTAAACAAAATTCCCGAGCAAGACCTCAATTTTCCCCAAGACCATAAAAGATGAAGCTGCTCCGAGAAAAATTCAAATGTCCCTGAGCTCCAACCCGAGCCCTAACTTCGTTCACACCCACTGATACGCCTGTGCTCGTGTGCACATACACCGGTGACCAACGACGCTCCGACCATCGTCACCCACCTTAATATTTCACTGGTGACCCACACAACCAGACGCGATCACCCCAATACTCCAATTCGATCGTGAATCGAAAACACCCAAAAACCCATATCCTGGAAACCCATTATCACCGAAAATCCACCAATCTCCAACGTTCCTCGCCTCGAGGTACCTCGCCATCTTCACCGTGGCTCCTCCTCGACTTCCAGTTCCTAATCCCCTTATCGCGATTCCCTCGATTCCACTAACGAAGTTACAATATCCTCTCAAACTAGTGTCGCCTGAACCCATTGTTAAACCCTAACAACGCCTCGTCGCACCACTACGGTACAAATTAAACCTTTCTTCTATTTTTTCCATACACCCCGACCCCCAAGCTTGCCTCAACCAAGGTCTCGGCCAACCCTATAACTACGATCTTTAGAATTCTCCCTAAGACCAAAAATTCTGTCAACACACAATTTCTCAATATACAACAACTTAAAAATCTACAAATTTGCTTTAAAATTTATCATTTTTGATAACGAATCTGGGTATATAATCAATGCATAAAGATAAAAAGAACAAAATTTAAGTTATAGAGGGATTTTCACTATAGTATTTAAGTTTGGGAACATTGACCAACATTTTACTCAGATTTATTTAAAAAAATTATGTCATATACACTCGAATATCTCTTATTAAGGAACAAGTCCCAGAAATCATTTTAAATTGATAATTTGAAATTTTAAATAAGGTTTAAACCTGCAGTATTCAAATAGAGACAAGTTATGACAGTTCTAGGCATATACTTAAATATTATCATCCACATTTATACTCAAATTTCATTTTTAATGTCATGCACGACATAATGCTTATCATGTTTTCAAGAATCGTCACCTAAAATCTTAAGACATTCCAGACTCCATGATCTACCCACCTCTGTTTGAAGACAACAGAAAAGCAAGACATTTCCAGGTTTAATCAAAGTTATATATTTTTTTATTTTATTTTTTTACATACAAACATATGTATAGGTATATATAAAATCACCTCTATCAACATGCATGTATACTATCCATCATTGTTTCCACAAGTTATCATATCCAGGCATATGTAAAAACAGGTTAAATTCAGATAGTATACTCACCTCACTTAATTTTGTAGAGAACGGAACAGTATTTGATGTCCAGGCTCTTGATTCACTTCGAATCTGGAAAACTTTTGCTTTTGATTATGCTTGCTGTTGAAAGTCCCTTTGCATGTTGAAAACTCCTTATGAATTGCAGTTGAGCTTAATTTGTATTTGCAGGTCGAATTCCATTTGCAGGTTTTAATTCAGTTTGTTTTTTATTTCAATGCCAGGTTTTAAATTGTTGATTTAAACTGTTGCACTGAATTGAATTGTTGTGAAGAACATAAATTTGCAGATTTCAGGTTTTGAAAATACTTTCTGGTTTTTGCCATAAATTTGAAGAAGAAACAAATTTCTTCATATGTTAAGTTTATAAAAATTAAAGAGAGTAAAAATTTAAAATAAAGACACTTGTCACAAACCCCTCTTAATTGACTAACATGTGTTATTAAGGTGATAACATGGTTACATGTTATTAAATATTTTTAATTGAATTTACACTTTAATTTTAAATGTAAATATAAACTTACATTTTTAATTTACTTTATTACTAAATACTTATATGTGTAAATATAAATTTACTTTAAAGAAAGTATTATAAACTAATTACAATACAAATAAATTTTATATATGTAATTTAAAATCTAGAACTTTTATTTTTATACACTTATAACCATTTTAAAATTAAACATTTTTAAAGAAAACGAAACAAAACTTATTTAAATCCTTTTAAACTTTCATATTTAAAAACAAACAGTTTATCTTATATTTTAAAAACAATTGAATTAGTCTTTAAATTAGCTTTTGAAGAATATTAATTTTATTTATATCCAGATATCTATATATATCATAATTTCATTTGTTCAATTAACAAATAAGTATTTTAACAATTTTAATCCTGTTAATTTCCAATTAACATATGCCCAGGAATTCGAGTTATCACAAATAATATATAAGGTACATATCTCAGAATATATCGTACTTTTACACTTTTTTCCCTACGGGATGCCTCATCCTCGATGATGAGATGTATATTTGTAACATATATGTGTGTTGTGATCGTACTACAATCGAACCGCGCAAAGGAGACGCTAGCTTTTTTTTGTTGAAAATTTAAGGCGTCGGAAATTTTTTGGAAAGTTTGGAAAAATATTTATAACTAAAATTTTGATTTTAAGTTGAAAGTTAAACGATATTAGTTGGTTTTAAAAGATAACTATGTATGATTTGAAAACTTATTAAAGTTTTTATAAGAAGTTTAACAAATGGATTTTGGAAAAATTTAAAAGGTTGAATGCATTTGATATCTAGTTTGAACAAATTGTTTTGAAAAGTTAATGGATTTTGTGAGGTTTTCTTACTTGGTAATTTCGAGGACGAAATTCTTTTGAGCAGGGGAGAAAGTAAAAACCCAGATTTTCCATCATCCGATATTCGTATATTTAATAGATTTTAAATATTCACAAGTAAATTTTATAAGTTGCGTAACTTATATATGAAATATAATGATTTAATTGGATGATTAAATTGATAATTAAATTGATAATTTAATATTTGAAATTGCGTAAATAATTGGATATTGGATTTAATGTGAATAAAAATAATTTATAATGTTGAATTAAATTCTATTTGAATTAGAATGATGTTAGAGAACTTTTAAAATCAAATTAAAAGTTAAATTCTAGAAATTGAATATTTTAATATTTAATTGACGAGCAAAAATAGTCATTTTTCAAACTGTCTCGGTTTTCGACAAAACTAGTTTCATTGGATCCGTAATGTTATATTATTGTAAGATTTCAAATTTCGCGTCAATCGGATTTACGACTTGTCCGGAGGAAGCTTAAACGCGTAGAAATCTGTTTAAGTGAATTTTAAATTTAAATATTCGATTTGAAAACCTATCTTTCAAATACGATCAGATTGGCTCTCGATATATATTCCATTGCATTCGGAATAGGGGTAAAACCTTATAAACGCTAGACGGCACGTCTCGTTTAGAGTTCAAAAAAAATTTGGATGAACAGTGTCGTCAAATTTTCTATAAAAGACCATCTTTTTTCACAAATCTAGGTTTGCAAACCCTACCTGCCGGCTTCAATTCAATGGTCGAGAATTGTGGATTCTTCCCCTCTTAATCTCTTCCAATTCATTGACATTCACGAAAATCTTTCAACTGCAAAGTTGTAGAGTCAGACGAGATCTTCGAATCCATACAGTCGAGATTAGATTTCAAGCTACGGGTCAACGATGATTTGTGTATAAATGCGTGTGTTCTTTCATGTTTTCCAATCAAGGGGTTGGCTGAGCTTGTCGTGCTCATGGATGATAGTGGAGCTCGTGTTGGGCTATTCGAAGGCAGTGTTGGATCATCATATCAACAAGCGTTTTGGTCGTGAAAATTCGATGATAATGGCGGCTACAATGGGTTATTCGCGTTCGAAATGGACGTGAGGGAGAAGAAGGATACGAGCGGCTAGATGTTGATGCAGGGAATTGATGTCTAGGATCAAATCTAGGTTAAAATAAAATAAAAAGTGAAATAAATTTTAATATATATTAAATTGTATGATCTTTAAAAATAGCGTAACATTTTCATACGAGGTCTGTTTCGCACGAAACGAATTGCATTGGGTTCATTTTGATGAGCACTATATTATGGAGTTAGATTGGGATTTATTTGAGATAGTGAAAATTTTGATTGAAATTAAACGCTCGTTTAATTTAATCGGAATAAATCGCTATCGCGACGACTACAAGCGACGTGAGTACAACTCACTCTTTCTGACTCGCTAATACTTTTATATAAGTGAGAATAAATATTATTTATGATGATTGTTTGGATGATATATGATATATTGATTGGTATTTGGATATATACCCGCCTAGTGGAGCAAATGACCCTATGCGTTCTCGTGTATGAGCGGATGACTCTTTGTACGCGCGTCTGCCGTGAAGTGGACATTGTACACATATTCTAATATGTATATTTGTGGCAGGTGACAGGTTGGAGGGATCGAACTGGATTCCTCACCAGTATTGATTTATTTACATATATTATTATATATTCTGTTATCATATGATATATGATGTTTTGGATGTCGTGATTGTTGTATTTAGTGTTGTTGCAGCATTGGGCAGATTTTTGGAACTTTAAAAATGTTTAAGTGATGATTTCGAAATTTAAAAGGGTTTTAAAAGTGATTATGGAAATAAACGTTTTATTGATTTTTGAATTGTAAAGGAATGAAATTATTTTGAATAAATAAATATTATAATTTTATGTTATAAAAATTATGATTTTTGTGAAATATAATCAAAACGTGATTTTTGAAACATTGAGTTAATGATTTGGTAAATAATTTAAGTCAAGTTTTTGAATTATATTAAATGGTTTATATATGGGATTTATAAAATTGATATTTTATAAATCAAAGTAATTGAATTATAGACAAGTTTTGTAAATGTTAAAATGAAGTTATAAATTGATTTTATAAGAGAATACGATTTATACAATTTATGGAGTTATAAAAGAATGAATTTGTAAATAAATGATATAAGTGAATTAACTTATAATTTGGATTTTGGCATGTAAATGAGATAAATGAATTTGGTAATAAAGGGATTTTGTATATTGAAGTTTTATAAAATATATAAATGTGAATTTACAAACATTGTTTTATAAATCCGAAATCAATGCAATTTGATAAGTTAAATATAGAAGCTTACTAAATGGATTTTATTCACGATTTTGGATAGTGGATTATCTTTAATGAATATATAGAAGCAATGAATTTGGTAAAGACATTATATTCACAATTTTGGACAGTGAATAATCTTTTAATAAATATGTTTTGGAAAGTGAATATTTTTAAATGGAGTTAAATGGTTTAAAGATGCTTTAAAATGTGTTAAGTATCGAAACCACAGATTTCAACATTCATTGTTGAAATAGACGTTTTCGAGAAATAAGGAAATGATGGAGTATGACACTGTTGTTATAGTAAATGATTTTCGAAAGGAAATGTTTTTATATAGTATATAGGATTTATATATCTATCTTATTTTCGAATCCCTATACTACTGATTTTTGGTTGTCGTAACGATGTTTGAGGCAACATTCGTTTTAACCCAAATAAAAGATGTTTAAAAGAACGGTTTCCTTAAAGAATAAAATATATCCTTAATCGTGATTTAAGTATGTATAATATTTTCTAAGTGTTGAAAATAAATTGATTTGTGAATTACTTATTATTAAATAAGTATATGGAAATGTTTTCCAATATTGAAAAGTTGGATTATATCTTTTGGAAGATATTTTGAAGTGGATATTTGGCAAGTGATTTAATTAATAAAAGATTAATTAAAAGGGCCTGGTGATTGCTATAGTGCTAAATATTTATTTGTTTGTTTTGATCGTTTAATAATCGACTATCAAACTTTGCCAAATTTTAGTTCCTCGACTTGATGTGGGAACTATTTAGTCGTACACCAAGTACGTAGCCTTCTGTGTAGACTTGATTATCATTTGTGTTGAGGTTGTTGATTTGTATAGTGTGGAGTGTTACTCCAATCTGTCGAGCTTCCTTCTTAGTCCGAAGGATAGCAAGTTGAAAGTTGGAGACGTGATAAGTCTATGAGACTTAGTTTCTATGAGAGGTTGAGAAACACTTTTGCGTTGTTGGTGCGAAGAGACCAGGATCAGACTTATTTGAAAACCACTTCAGACCAACGTATATACGACGATTGTGCAGGTTGCTTTGTGTTAATATTGACATTCCGGAGTTTCATAGTGGGGGACTGCTTGTTGATCGTTTGGGGTTAAAATCCAAATATACATCCAGTAGCAGTGGTCTCTTCATTATGAAATATCCAATGCAAGGACTATTCGCTACTAATCCTAGGGATTTCCCGACAGGATGTGGTAAGAAAGTACCTTCGGTTTATCCTGTTCCTAGACAACTTGTATGAATGTTTGTCTGACATTGCATTTCTAAATATTACACACATTGGTTTTTACAAACGTGCATTAGTGGTGGCGGAGAAGGCAACTTCTCTTAGCTTAACACCCTCCTTGAGACGTATGAGCTTAAAGGTTGTATTTTTGTGGAAGGCAATTAGTAGTCAACGGAAATGTCCATGTGGCATTCAAAATGACGTGATTGTGATATGTGAAAGGTAATCATTACCCCTAGCCTCATCAACCGGAAATGACCAAAACAGGATTAGATGCGGCAAGGCTAAGTGGGTCATTCCCAAGTAGGATATGATCATCCTCTTTTAGATATATCTTTACACGCTCTGACGTCGTGTATCTGATTATTGTGGTTTGCATGCTTCGAGGCCCCTTGGTAAAGGTCGATAACGACTGGGGGATGACATATTCAGTACCATCTAGTTGTAGAGGTAGGTCGGTCTTATGTTGGTAGAGAAACTTTGTGATGGTTTCTTGGTTATTCTTCAAGAGATGTACTGCCGGAAGGTAGTCCCTTCATCTGGTCATTTGTATGAAAATCCAAACTCCACTACATACCTGTCATTTGATTATATTACCCATTTTGGACTAATGCTAGAATTTAATAATGGTAACAATTTAAGCTATTTTGAATATTATTTGTATACTAGACACTAGTATAATATCACACGAGTTTGATATGAGATGTTTTAATTATCGTAAGGTAAAAACATATCCGTGTTTATGTGTGGACTTATCTTACGAGATACTTTTGTTTTGAAAACTAAGGAAAAGTTTGGTAATTTAATAAACTCAGTTGAGCGTGTTTCTCACACTGGTTTACCAGACTGGTCCGGATGTTCTTCCCTTTCATTGCTCGGGTCAGACTGAGTATATTTACAGGTCTAGATTTGATGCTTTTGGAGCTTCAGCAGGAGAGCTGGAGATCTTCATTTTTGTACATCCGTATTTGCTTAATTATCCGCTGCATTGCTTAGTTGTTTTAAATTATCGGCATTTGTAAGGACAGGTTGTTATAACTGTTCAAGCAGATAATTATTGATTGATCGTTGAACTCTGATTGATGTGTATATATATACAGTTTCTATTTTGTAAAGATCATTGTTATGATATTATATATTTTCCGCTGCGATGTGAGATTCTGTATTGTTCTGTTTGGTTCTATCTTCTCTCTTTCTCCTCTTCTCTTCTTCTCTCTTCTTTTCTTTCTCTTGACTTTCCGTCAGTCTGTGCTATTTGGATCGTACATGTGTTGATTATTGTTGATTCAAAGGGTACGGATTTTCGGGTTGTTACACTAGTCCTTACTGAATTTCGTGGAAGAAATTCTTTAAGGATGGGAGCTTGTAGCCCTCTTAATTTTAATTAAACACTATTCAGGATATTTAATTGGATAGATCAAATAGAATAATGTAAATGATTAAGGAGAATGAGATTTGATTACTAATAAGGCTATGCCTTAATGAATTAAGCTATGAGATTACTTTCAAAAAGTTAACATATAAGAGAATATATGAGAGGGGCAAAATAGGTAGATCCATGTTTTAAACCATAAACTCTCACCCCCTCATATCATTCTCATTTTACATAACATCAAAAGCATCAAACAAAGAGATAAGGTAGGCCATTAAATAAGGGAAAAGATGGACGAAATCAAGGGAACTCAAGGAAGAGGTTAAGGTAAACTAAAGCAATATCAAATCTCAACTTTAACAACAAATCTAAGAGGAATAGTACACAAACCATCTCTATTTCTTGTTCTCAAATTCGACTATGAGTAGTATCTGAATTATTTTGATGATTTTTTGCCAAGTTATGGCTGTTCAATTATTGTTTGGATAGAAATGATTTATTGAATTTTAATGAGATTATTTGAAAGGGTTTTAAGGGTAAAATCTAAGTTTTTATTCTCCAAATGCTTTGATTTTGTGGTACGTTGTATAAAGCGTTAATTTTGACAATCCTTTTTAATTTCATAATTTTTCGAGTTAAAATAAATATTTTATGAATTTCCTAAGGTGGAAATTGGGTTTATTTTGGGTTTTAATTATTAAAAATAATCAAATAAAGTTTTTGACCTTGAAATTTTTATATGGTAAAGAAAATATTTTTAAATTTCTGTGATTTTTTAGGGTATTTTCCAAGTGATTTTGAATTATTATACATTTATTTGGCTATACAAGCTTTAACCTATAGTTAATTAAGGATACTAATTAATTAAAGTTGAAAAATGTTTTGAAACTTTAGAAATGAATGTAGTAGCAATTCTGAAAAGAATTGGAAAAGGCATTGTTTTATCCAATAGAAATTAGACAAGAGTTGTGATTTGGAGAAAATAAATTACTTTTATTAGTAATAAATCAGTTTTCATGATAATCACAAGAATGCAATGTCGCTTGTATCGTCACCGAGCTTGAGAGAATGTTTCTTCTATGAGTCTTGAAATCAATAAGGAGGGAAGCATATGATAACTACTTAAGTAGTTATAGAGTGATTCCAACCGTGTCGCAATCGACAACGTGGCAACTTATGTTTGGCAGCATCGCAATCGCATGATTCATCCAAATGTTTAAAACTTAATGTCGTGGTCATTGAAGTCATTTGTCTTCGCCATTATTTTAAATTGACGTCGCATACTACTACTACTTTGAATGCTTTCAACATTAACTATATAAAAGGCAGTGACGCTGCTTGTTTTAACCTCGACTCTATATATTAAGCGACATAATAACCGAAGTGAGCTAAGAATAAGATTTTATAATGACGCCGCAAGTTTTGATGCCTCTATTCATCAAGGTTGGCAAGGTTCTATTACATTGCTTGGCAATGATGCCATGCGGCATTATTGCCGTGACTATTTGTTGTCGACGTTGAAGTTTATATGCCTTTACGAAATTTTGATTTGAAAGGTGGATAACTATACCATATGCAAGTCGACGACCATGTTTTTGACATAGGGTTTTATACATAAAAGGATTGAAGCTTTTGTTTTCGATCTTGGATAGAGGTCGTCATTGTTATTAACGTCAAAAATACTCTTTATTTTCCAAACTAATGGCGGCAAACCATTATATATATATATATATATATATATATATATATATATATATATATATATATATATATATCGACCTTGTTCATTGGGGATACCAATGTAGGGCAACTTCAACATGCTACATGCTTAATGATCAGGGATACTAATGTATTTTACTTATGAATTTTTACACTAATCATTGGAGATACCAATGTATTTTACTTAGTAAATTTCAACTTAGTTCATTGGGGATACCATTGCATATATTTTAAGAAGTTATAAGTTTAAGGGATGACGGCCTAATTGGGGATACCAATGGACATAGGTTGAACATGTGGGTTAAAAATGAATTAAATTGAAAAGTGATGGGTTCATAGCCAACAAAGAAAAACTATGGGATGTGAGATGGATAGTCCACATTATGCCGGAGATGGATAGTTGGTATGAAGATAATTACGGGTTTATAGTCATCCTAGAAAAACTATAAGATGTGTGATGGATAGTACACATCATTTTAAATGAATGGAAAATGTGTGAAGGACAGTCCACATAATTTAAATTGTTAAACCATAAGTTATGGGTAATCCATATGGCAAGGGATGCGTAATCCAAAAAATAATTACATGCGAGATGGATAGTCCAAAAAAATTCATTAACGAAACCATGTGCGATGGGTTGTCCACAGGGAAGGTGATGGCCAATCCATAAAATGTTTACATGCGATGTAACATCCCCCTACTTGGAGGCCCAAAACTAACGGCAATGGATGCTGAAATCATCCATGGCTATTAATCATTGACGATCAAATATGGCGATATTAGATATATTGATACACAAAAACACAAGAATATGGAGCAAACAAACGCCACATTAGATATATTGATACACAAAAACACAAGAATATGGAGCAAACAAACGCCACATTCCACTTCAAAATATTCCAACTTGAATACATAATCTCAGTTTGCAGATCACGTTCAGATAACATATAATTATTACAAAATACGCCAAGAGCGACATATGAAGATGCCCCCTTGGTTGATCAGAGTATATATATTAAGGCACTAAATAATTTGCCTTTACAATCAATCACACAGCGGAAATAAAAGAACTCTAATAATAAACTTGTCTCCTACATGTCTTCGGAAGCTTTACTCTTCTAAAAGAACACCCAAAAACTCTAACTTCCAACGTACTCAAAATCAATTGAGTACCTAAGAGTTTAAGGGGAAAATAAACTTTGAATCGGACATGAAGCCTAGTATGAATAATAATCTACCATCTCAAACCATTCAGATATCTAGTGAGACCACGCCTCTTAGCGGAACGATTTTTCCCCTCAGTAATATCCTTAAAATTTGTAAAACCGTATGTTGTGCTCCTGCATCCATAGTGGTTAAAGACATTGTATTTGAAAATGTTATGATAATATGCAAAACAAATAAATCAAATATAGATTACACATCCCCATTCATTCTGACTATCTATTTCAATAATAGTTGAAAGAGTTACTATTAACCTATTAAATGTGTATGGACTATCTGTCCGTTTTTATAGTTTTTATTGGATCCCTAAGAACCTATTGGTAACACCAATATCATTTTTCATTTCCTAGTTTTCGTAGGCTAACTAGGAATTGATTGACTATCTATCAATATCTAAATCTGGATATAGTTTTCATGGGCTAACTACAAACCTACTGGCATCTGCCAGTATCAAATCATAGTTTTCATGGGCTGACAATGAATCTAGTGGCCCCTGCCAAAATCATTTGTTATACACAATTTTCATAGGCTTAATACAAACCTATTGGCCCCTGCCAATATCTTTAATTAATATTTTAACATTTCTTAAGTTATATTCACTACTGGATCAACCTAATTGGTTATTCTGCACTTCCCCCCAAATTACAGTTATGGGTTACTAACAATGTGAATAAGTATATGAAGAAGTAAATTTAACAACAAAATAATACCAACACCTATGGTTTATAATTCTTGAAATCCTCTTTATATATATATATATATATATATATATATATATATATGGTCAAATCCTTAACCTTTTTAGTCAAGGAAGACATCTTCATTTCAAAACCCTTTGTTTATTTATGCCATGGTTATTCCTTTAAAATGAGATTGGGTTTATGTTTTGAAATCTTAAAACATCTTTTTGACTTCCATCGAAAGAAAAAACTTCTTTTCAAAACATAGTAATCATATCTTTTGAATCCCTTGATAAATATTCTCTTTCGAAACCAATTATACCTTTCGATAGTATCAAATCATCTTTTAAAATATAGAGCTTCGAAACAAATGAAAGTACCCTTTTCGTAAGCATTGGGTTTTACTCTTTAAAAACATCATTTGGGTATATACGAAAGTATCTCTTTCGAAACCCACTAAAAGTTATTTTCGGGAAAAAGTTAATGGTGTCGGAATCATCTAGTCGAAAGCAACAACCTTTAAATAAAACTTTGGAGGACAAATTCAAAACCCCTTTCGACTTCATTACCTTCGTAATCCTCAACCCCTTTCAAAAGCGTTTAGGAAATGTCTTAACGTAAATAAAAACTAGGACAACCCCTCGAAAGCATTACTGGCTTCAATATAGTCGAGAGGTAGATTAGTGGCTAGGTTTCGGCTAGTTTGGAACCACTCCTTTCGAAAGCACTGATCTAAAGAAATAGGTACCCATTCGAAAGCTATTAATAAGGACTCTTTCGAAAGCACGAGCTTCGACAATGTGGAAAGCTTTACATATAACAAGGCAGGAATTTAACTTTTAAAAACAAATTATGGTTTCGAACTTATAGGGTGTCAACTTAGTCGAAAGCCCTCCAAAAACTAGGCAGGCATTTTTCATTTGAAAATAAACCTTGATTTTGACTCTAATGAAAGCACTGCTTTCGACACCCTACCTTTTGCTACTTTACCAATTGACTTCGTACTAATATCATTGATACCATGTGCATTGGTTTTGATTCTAATGGTTTCGACTGGATTGATGCGAAGGTAAAGGAGTCGAAAGGTACCTCCGAAATAGGCGGAACACCTTTTTCTGAAAGACGTTGGATTTTAGCTAAATATGTAAATTACTTTATACTAACCTGCCTGTTGTAATTCCTTGATTGGTTAATTTAAAAAAATTCCAACATTTTACCATCAAAAACTGCCGCATTTGATTTGATCTAAATCAAAGAAGGTAACATTAAGCCCTTCCATTAAAAAAATCAATATTGCAGAAAAGTCCTCTTAAAATAATTTATTTCCCCTCTTAAATCAATTGGGAAAAACCTCCAAAAATCATTGAAATTCAATTTCATCATATAATCAAACATATTAAAATTTTAGACCAAATTTCAACTTGAAATTATCGAAATAAATTTTAAACCCAATTATATCATGATTTTCACTAAAAATTCATAATAAAATTTCCATAGCTTGGAAAATTCTAAAAATTAAAATCCATCTCCAAAATCATGTTTTACTTAACATAAAAAATTTCCATGGCATTATAAAATTTGGTTTTAGATCAAAACCGGGAAAATTCATATATAATTGAAATTAAATAAATCAAACATGATATAGATCAAGCATATCATCATCCTTAACATCATAAAAACGAATTTTATCATAAATCCTAAAACATATAACCATAGAATAAATAGGGATGTTATAAAATTATTATTCTCCTTGGATTTGATAAGGAATTTGACATTTGTTATTGATTAATCCTTCCTAGCTAAGATCCTTAGTTTAAGATTGTAATCTTCCTCTTTTCCTCCTTGTTAATGGCCGGCTCTTAGGATTCCTGATTCGCGTTTGAGAAAAAAAAAATGGAACGTGAATGGGAAAGAATGAAAACTGTTTAGCCATGATTAATATAATGGCTATTTACTAATATGCCCATATGTAGTTTAATTAACCTACAAACCAATTTAAGGCCATTAAATTTTGATTATTAAGCACGACCCATCATATAATTTATTTAAATCTCAATTCTCTCATCATCATTATTCTATTTAATTTATTTAATTAAATATTCTGAATAATATATTCAAAAAATTAAGGATGTATAGGCTCTCCCTTAAGGAAATTCGTACTCGAAATTCATTAAGGACTAAAATACTAAACATATCAATCATCTGTTAACAACCATGACAATCATACTAGCCTATCTGACTAGCAACCATCTATATCATCTAATATAGACATACCCTCAAAGCAGACCAGGATAAGTATCTATAATCATGTCCTTTGTCTCCCAAGTATAGTCCTTCTCGTTGTCGATCCACTGAACTTTTGCTAACTTGACTGTCTTGCTCTTTAATCTTTTCTCATCCCTAGCTACAATCCGAACTGGTTGTTTAACAATAGTCAAATTAGGATCTACCACTAAGTCATTTAATCCTATCGGAGGAATAGTAGTTTCTGGATCATGCACATACTTATGAAGATGAGACACATGAAATATTATAGACACTTGTTATACTGCTTGGCAACTCTACTCCATAGGCGAGCTTTCCAATCCTCTCTAAAATCCAGAATGGATCAACATATTGCGGGGCTAACTTCTCGGACTTTCCAAATCACACCATGCCCTTCATAGGTGATATCTTAATGAAAACCTTATCTCCAACTGAGAATTTCAGGTCTTTACGTATTTTATCCGCATAACTCTTCTACCTGGACTGAGCTTCCTTTATCCTTCCTTGGATTAAGTCAATTTTTATTGACGCCTCTCTAACCATATCTGGACCTAAGACTAATTTGTCTCTGGTCTCTAACCAACATGCTGGTGATTTGCATGGACTTCCATACAAAGCTTAAAATGGCGCCATTCCTATACTAGTTTGATAACTGTTGTTATAGGAAAACTCGACTAAATGTAGGTGATCCTCCCAAGATCCACCAAAGTCCAATACACAAGCTCTCAATAAATCCTCGAGTACCTTATTGACTCTCTCTGTCTACCCATCTATCTGAGGGTGATACGCAATACTCATATTAAACTTGGCACTCATCACTTCTTGTAGATCAAAAAGCATCTCTGCCACAGACTATACTACTAGAAACTCTATGCGGTCTGATTATGTTCTTCAAGAACAACTTAGCTAAAACTTATGTTGTCCTTGTTGACTTAACTGGAATGAAATGGACACTCTTGGTCAGTCTATCCACTATAACCCATATACTTTCATTACCTTTATTTGACCAGGGCAACCCGTCTATTAAATCCATAGATGTCGAATCTCATTTCCAAACTAGAATATCTAGAGGCTGAAGTAACCCACTTGACTTTTGATGTTCAGCTTTCACTGGTTGACAGTTTACGCACTGTCTAATCCACAAGCCAACATCCCTCTTCATTCCTTCCCAATATAATCTTCCCTTCATATCCTGGTACATCTTTGTTCCTCCAAGATGAATCGCAAACTTGGATCGATGACATTCTCCAAGAACTTCCTTCCTCAGGTCCTCTATATTCGAATCAAATAACTGTCCCTTCTTTCTTAGCAAACATTTATGGTCAAGGTTAAAATCCTTTAAATTATCGATCTCTGTTCCAACCTCATGTCTTCTGATCCTCTCGGCTAATATTGGATCCTCTTTTTGCTTAGAACCAATTATCTTAATCAATACTGGTAGAACTTCTAAACAAGACAACCTGGTGAAACTCTGACTAGAACCAACAGTCGATATTAACTGCACATCACAAGTAGTCAAAGCTTCTAAGTCTTTCCCCTATGCCAACGTAGCTAACACCACATTCTATATTTTTTACTAAGAGCATCGTCTACCTTATTACCTTTTCTTGGTGTATACTCTATACCAAAATCATAAGCTGCCAAAAACTCCAGCCACCACTACTGTCTCATATTCAACTCCTTCTGAAAGAATAAATACCATAAAGACTTATGATCGGTATAAAGATGAAACCTCTCCCCCAAGAGATAATGTCTCAAAATCTTTAATGTGAAGATCACTACTTCAAACTCCAAATCATGAGTAGGATACCTTACTTCATGCGGTCTAAGCTGCCTGGATGCGTAGGCAATAACCTTACCATTCTGCATCAATACTGCTCCTAATCCAGTTCCACATGCATCAGTATATACCACCAATTCTTGGTTTCCGTCTAGAACTACTAATATGGGTGCATTGGTCAACAAATGCTTTAACTTAAGCAATGCTTCCTCATATATTTGCCATACCAAATAAACTTCACCTCCTTTCTGGTTAGCTTAGTCAAAGAAGCTACTATCCACAAGAAATCCTTAATGAATCTCCAATAATAGCTTGCAAGTCCAAGAAAACTCCTGATTTCAATCACTGTCTCCAGTCTCTTCCAAATATTCATAACTTCGATCTTATCTGGATCGACTGTCAAGCCTTTCTCTGAAACAACGTGACCAAGAAACTTAACATCTTTCTTCCAAAAATGACACTTGGTAAACTTCGCCTTTAGTTGATTCTTCCTCAGCATCTCAAGCACCACTCTAAGATGAACTTCATGCTCTCTCTCATCCTTAGGGTATACAAAAATATCATCTATAAACAGCGGCACAAACCTATCCATGTACTCTCAGAAAACTCGGTTCATCAAATCTACGAAGAAAGCAGGTGCATTCGTCAATCCAAATGGCATCACCAACCACTTATATGAACCATATTTAGTCTGAAATGCTGTCAAAGGAATACCATCCTCTGCCACTCTTAACTGGTGGAATCCAGTAGCTAAATCCCACATGGAAAACAGTCTGGCTCCATTCAACTGATCGAACTGATCATCTATTCTCGGCAAAGGATACTTATTCTTAATGATTCAACTTGTGGTAGTCGATACACATCCTTAACGACCCATTCGGTTTCTTCACGGGTACTGTAGGTGCTTGCCAAGGCGAAATACTTGGTGCAATAGAATTCTTTCCATCTAGATCCACTAGCTGCACCTTCAATTCCTTCATCTCAGTAGGTGTCATCCTACTAGTGGTCTACTCATAGATTTGGCTCCAGGCACAAGATCAATTCTAAACTCAACAGCTCTTTAAGGTGGTAATCCAGTGACTGGCTCAACGACATCTGCAAACTCCCTTGCTACCTGAACCTGACTTAACTTATCTCCTATCTCCATAGCATTAAGCAAAGCACTAACACTTCGGTCATTATTCTCTACTGAGAGTATCACTCGATTATGACTATCAGGGTGTCTAGGTGATATCTCTCTATCCTGAAAAAATATTCTAGCTTCATATCTACCCAACCAATCCATTCCCAAAATGATCCCGAAATTCACGAAATAAATAACATACAAACTGCATGTAAATTTATGCCCTAACAAGTCAAGTTTTAACTGGTCACATCTTAACCATAGAGTTGCATACCCTCCTATTGGATTTGCAACACTTAAGGAAGTAACAAGGTAGGTGGGTTCTAAACATAATACATCAACTAAACACCGAGATATAAATGAATGTGATGCACCGGTATCAAAAAGTACTCTAACTAGAATACTCTGAATCAAAAGCATACCTTCCGTCATAGTCTTTCACTTATTTGCTGCAGTAGGCCTAGTTGATCCAATAGCAAAGACCTTTCCTTTATCCGCTGTGACTAGCTTTGGACATTGATTCTTGTAATGCCCAACTTGATCATATTTGAAGCACTTCATGTTGTACTTGTTTGCAGCTTTCTTCCCATTTCCTGACCGGCACTCACTCGCAAAGTGGTCCTTCTTGTCACACTTATAACAAAGTACCTCGGAATTTGACTTCTTAGTAGTATCTCTTTTATAGGCTCCCTTCTTTTTAAAGAACTTTCCTCTTCTTCCCTTGGAAACCTTGGCTTCCCCTGAGCCTGATCATCAAGTAACTCCTCATGGCGAATGGCCATCTCCACTACAACAATACATGGATCACGAACATGTGCCATGGTCATTCTAGCAAGCTCGGGCCTCAATCCCTGAATGAATCTCTCATTCCTTCTAATGTCAGTATCTATAATAGCATATTCATACCGAGACAGCTCTTTAAAAATAGTAGCATACTCAACTACTAACATCTCTCCTTGAACTACTTCCCTAAACTTCCTCATCGGCTCAGACTTAGCAATCTCAGATACAAACTTCTTCTCAAATCTTGTTTTAAAATCAGCCCAAGTTAACTGTTCTTTCGACACTCTGGTAGTAACACTATTCCATTAATGTAGTGCTAACCCCTACAACTGTCTAGGGACCAACCTTCTTTTTTGCCCATTATTTAGACCCAAATCGGTAAATATATGCTCACGGTGCAACAACCAATTCTGAACCTCTATGGTGCTCTCCATTCCTAAAAATAGCTTTCCATCTAAACTGGTGTAATCTCTACTCAGAAAAGCATAACTATTCCCAATAGAAGCCACAGGATGAGCTCCTCCTACATTTTCTGCACCACCACCAGCAGCTTCTGCTTGCACCAAACCAACAAAGAACTGATACGTCGCCCACATATCTACTGGTGGATTTTCGGCACCTATATTGGCTTCAGCAATTTGATTACTATCATCTGCTGGTCGACCCAGGTTTCTCCTGGTAGTCTATCGACCATTTCCATTAGTTATGGCGCTTCCTCCATCGAGATTTTCTCTTTCATTTCCTGCTTCTATATCTCCTTTCTCGTAAATCTGCATATAAACCTTAGTAAGATATAGAAGAACGGTCTAAGAGATGGTGGAATATGTACTTATATATATACAACTATATACATCAAATACAAGTATGTTACCACAGCGTTAACACAAACCTTGATCTTATTATCTGATTCACTGGATTATTTTTGAAAAATCTTTTAGGTTTAAGTTTCTTTTAAAAAAATTATAAACCTATGTCTGATACCAGCTTATAACATCTGCCTACATGGAGGCCTAAAACTAACGGCGACGAATGTTGTAGCATCTATAGTTATTAATCCTCGACGACCAAATACGACGATATTAGATACATTGATACATAAAAACATAAGAATATGGAAAATAATTTAAACAGAAAACAAATTCCACATTCCGCTTTAAAATATTCCAACTTTAATAAATAATCTCAGTTCGCAGTCCACGTTTAGATAACATATAACTATTACAAAATATGCCAAGAGCGACATATGAAGATGCCCCATTGGTTGATCAGAGTATATATAATAAGGCACTAAACAATTTGCCTTTACAGTCAAACACACAGCGGAAATAAAAAACTGATAATAGGCTTGCCTTCTACGTGTCTTCGGAAGCTTTGTTCATCTAAAAGAACACCTAAAAACCCTAACCCTCAACCTATTCAAAATCAATTGAGTACCTGAGAGTTTAAGGGGAAAACGAAAACTTCGAGTCAGACATAAATCCTGGTATGAATAATAATCTACCATCTCAAACCATTTAGATATCTAATGATATCATGCCGCTTCGCAGAACAAGTTTTTCCCTTACAAGTGTCCTTAAACATTTATAAAACCATATATTGTGCTCCTGCCTCCACAATGGTTAAAAACATAGTATTTCAAAATGTTATGATGATATTCAAAATAAGTAAATCAAATCCGCATTACTCATCCCCATTCATTTTGACTGTCTGTTTCAATAGTTTTAAGGGTTACTATTAACCTGTTAAATGTGTATGGACTATCTGTTCGATTTCATATTTTCCATGGGATCACTAAAAACCTATTGGTAACTCCAATATCATTTTTCAAATCCTAGTATTCATGGACTAACTAGGAACCTATTGACTATCTGTCAATATCTTAATTCGGATATAGTTTCCATAGGCTAACTATAAACCGACTGTCCCCTGCCAGTATCAAATCATAGTTTTCATGGGCTGATTATGAACCTATCTGCCCTTGCCAATATCATTTGTTATACATAATTTTCATGGGCTTACTACAAACCTGTTGGCCCCTACCAATACCTTTAATTAATATTTTAACATTTCTTAAGTTATATCCACTACTGGTTTAACCTAACTGGTTATTCTTCCCTTTCCCCAAATTAATGTTTTGATTAATAACAATGTGAATAGGTATATTAAGAAGTAAACATAACAACAAAATAATACCAACACCTATGGTTTATAATCCATGAAATCCTCTTTATATATATATATATATATATATATATATATATATATATATATCATGGTTAAATCTTCAACCTTTTTAATCAAGGAAAACTTTACCATTTCAAAACCCTTTGTTTATTTATGCCATGGTTATTCCTTTGAAATGAGCTTGCGTTTATGTTTTGAAATTATAAAATGTCTCTTTTGAAACCTCTGGATGACATCCATAAAAAGCTTGAACTTTTTTTTAAAACATAGTAATCATATCTTTCGAAGCCCTTGATAAATATTCTCTTTCTAAACCAATTATACCTTTCGATAGTATCAAATCATCTTTCAAAAAATATAGAGCTTCGATAATAATGAAAGTGCCCCTTTCGTAAGCATTGGGTCTTACTCTTTAAAAACATCATTTGGGTCAAAGTGGTTATATACGATAGTATCTCTTTCGAAACCCGCTAAAAATTATTTTGGGGAAAAGTTGACGGTGTCGAAACCATCTAGTCGAAAGCAATAATCTTTAAATAAAACCTTCGAAGGACAGAGTTGAAACCCCCTTCGACTCCATTACCTTTGAAATCCTCAAACCCTTTCGAAAGCATTTAGGAAGTGGCTTGACATAAATAAAAACAAGGATAACCCCTCCAAAGCATTGCTGGCTTCAATATAGTTGTAAGGTAGATTAGTAGCTAGGTTTTGACTAGGTTGGAACCACTCCTTTCAAAAGAACTGATTTAAAGAAATTGGTACCCTTTTGAAAGCTATTTATAAGGACCTTTTCAAAAGCATGAGCTTCGACTATGTAGAAATATTTATGTATAACAAGGCAAGAATTTAACTTTTAAAAACGAACTATGGTTTCAAATTTATAGGGTGTCGGCTTAGTCGAAAGCCCTTCAAAAACTAGGCAGGAGATTTTCATTTGAAAACAAACTTTGATTTTGACTCTAATGAAAGCAGTGCTTTCGACACCCTACCTTCCGCTACTTTACCAATTCACTTCACACCAATATCATTGATACCATGTGTGTTTGTTTCAACTCTAATGGTTTTGACTGGATTGATGCGGAGGTAAAGGAGTCGAAAGGTACCTCCGAAATAGGCGGAACACCTTTTTCTGAAAGACGTTGGATTTTAGCTAAATATGTTAACGACTTTATACTAACCTGCGTGTTGTAATTCCTTGATTGGTTAATTTAAAAAATTCTAAAATTTTACCATCAAAAACTTCCGCATCTTAATTTGATCTAAATCAAAGGAAGGTAATGTTAATCCCTTTCATATAACAAAATAAATATTGCAGAAAAGTCCTTCTTTTAAAATAATATATTTTCCCTATCAAATCAAATGGGAAAAATCCCCAAAAATCACAGAAATTCAATTTCATCACATAATCAAACATATTAAAATTTTAGACCCAATTTCTACCTGAAATTCTCGAAATAAATTTTAAACCCGATTATATCACATTTTTCATTAAAATTTCATAATAAAATTTTCATAACTTGAAATTCTAGGAATTAAAGCCCATCTCCAAAATCATGTTTTACTTAACATAAAAAATTTACATGGCATTCTAAAATCATACACTTTGGGTTTTACATCAAAACCATGCAAATTCATATACAACTGAAATTAAACAAATCAAACATGATATAGGTCAAGCATATCATCATCCATAACATCATAAAAATGAATTTTATCATAAATCTGGAAACATATAGTCATACAATAAAATATGGATTTTATAAGATTATTATTCACCTTGGATTTGATAGGGAATTGGAGATTTGTTGTTGATTAATCCTTCCTAGCTTTGACCCTTAGTTTAAGATTGAAATCTTCCTCTTTTCCTCCTCTTAGGGTTATTGATTTGCGTTTGTGAAAAACAAAAAATGGAACATGAATGGGCAACAATGAAAAGTGTATAGTCGTGTTCAATATAGTGGTTATTTACTAATATGCCCATTTGTAGTTTAATTAACCTATAAACCAATTTAAGCCTATTAAATTTTTATTATTAAGCATGACCCATTATATAATTTATTTAAATCTCAATTCTCTTATCATCATTATTTTATTTTATTTATCTAATTAAATCTTATAAATAATGTTTTCAAAAATTACGTATGTTACATGCGAGAAGGATAGTCCGCATAAATATAAGACGGGTAGTCAGATTAAATTAAGATGAATAGTCATTAGAAATTAAATGGATAGTCCATTAAATTGGGATGGATAATCCATATATGATTTTGGAGATCGAGTAAGGGTGTGGGAAACACTATGAAGATAGATTAGTTAGACTTACCTAAGTTGTGCGATTGTAATGGTTTTTACTATGTTCGAACCATTGTGGATGCAGGAGCATGGTATATGGTTAATATGTATTGGTTAAGGTACTATTAAGGGGGAAATCCGTTCCACTCAATGGCGTGGTCTCACTAGATATCTAGTTGGTTCAAGATAGTAGGTTGTTATTCTCACCAAACTTTTTGTCTAACCCGAATTTTTTTTCCCCTTACACTCTTGGGTACTCATTTGAGTGGGTTGGGAGTAAGGGTTTTCAGGTTCCTGTTGGCTGAATAAGCTTTCACAGATGCGCAGAGGCAATCTAGCTATTTAGGAGTACTTATTTAATATGATGTGTTGTTTGATTCTGTATGCGTGGAAGTAATGGAAAAGATGTATTATTGCCTAGCATTAGACTCTGATCAACTAAGGGGGCATCGTCATATATCGCTCTTGGAGTAAGTTGTAATAATTATATTTTCTCTAAAAATGGGATTACAAATGGATTATGTAATGAACGTGAAAATCTTAGTTTGAAATGCAATGGAAGTGTTTAAAAATATTTCATATTCATGTGTTTTTGATATTATTAATATGATTAACATAGCCGCATTCTATTACCAGAAATTAATACTATATATGACCACAGCATCCGTAGCGCTTAGTTTTGGGCCTCAAAATTGGAGATGTTACAGATCACTGTTATTAACTAACTTCAGGCCCATCATCCATGTGGGGACACTTGGACACATTCATACACTTACATGACACTACATTCAGCTTAATTTGCACTGATCTATCATTTCATTATTTCTAATCCATTTATGCCTCATTTATAGACACAATGGAAAGCAAGAGCATGTATGATACCCTCAAAAGAAAAGACAAGAAGCATATGAGGCATGGATCAAAACACATATTTCTCATGGTTCTTTTTAGGATTTCGATACCAGTAGGCACTCAAACCAAGATCATGGGAGGCAAGGCAGGGTTTATCGATCTCATGAATCGCCTTCATGACATAGGTCTCGGTCACCTCAACCTAAGAGCATGGACGGATTCTTAAAGAGGCCTGGTAATGTTCCATCTGTTGGGGTTCCTCATGCCCCAATTTCAGTCTCCCTAATAGCCCTGCAAATAGTATCCCATCTTGAGCCTCGTTGCTTTGAGCAACTGTATGGGCCTCTTATTCCTACCCATTAGAGGGCTAGAAAAGGGCCAACCGAAAAGGCCATTACTACTACCGAGATAGATATGTCCTCCAACCCTCACTGGAGGATCTAAAATGAAAATTATCGAAAGTCTACTTTGGTCATGTTAGATTTGCTCATGATTTGAAAGACATTCCTCCGAATGTCATAAAAGACACTATGGCCGATGTTGATGAGACCAATCTTCAAATGGAGACGTATACCTAAGGTCGTCCTGAAGGGTTTTTATAAAAGAAAGGTAGAGCTTGAAGGAATGAAATTCGAGAGAGAGGATGGTTAGTGCATCATCGCAAACCTTGATGAGGAAATTGAGAAGCTAAACAAATTGTTGGAAAAGCAAGAAAAAGGCTGACGATCTGACTAAGTCGGTCGAGCTGGAGCAACAAAGCCATGAGAAACAGATTGAGACCTCCCACGACCGAAGTCACATCCTTTCGGGCAGAATGATCGTCTTACAAAGGATGTGGCAGAATTGAAGAGGCTACTAGAGATTGAAAAGAAAGAGAAAGACAAAGCCTCCTATAAGCCCAGGGCTACTATGAGGAGATAATGGACACATAGCGAGAGATATTGTAGAAGCTCGGGGCAAAAGACGTTCAAAACTAGGTCGAAGCTGCTGAAAAATGGGTTAAGGACGATTTCGAGCCAATAATCATTAATTACAATGTGAATGTTATTAATTTTGAGAACATGGATGGCTCGATGACAGATACCCTATGGGCTTAGCTTTGATATGGGAAGAGATTATCAAGCGAGAGCGAGAGCTCTCTTTTAGGGCTAAAGTTGATGCGGAACAACTAAAGCTTGAGCTCCTAGATGAAGAGGACTCGGAGGCGTTTAAAGCTTGTGAGCATGTTATATATCCCAAAATGGCCTCTAACATTTGAAAAGATCGGGCTGAGAGCTCTGGATCCGCTCCTCTTGACCCGATAGTGAATATCATTGATCATTTGACCTCGGCACAACTGGTTATTGTAAATGTCGCAATCCCTCCTCGCTCAATGATCGTTTCAGCTGCTAGGGCCACTTCCAGAGTTTGCTCAGTTCCAACATCCATTGCAGATGTCGTGTACAATCCTAGAGAACCCATTTTTTCGAGACCACACATGTTATCTCCCATTATGGAAGGGGGCTTAGGCAGCACGCTAGATTATGTTGGATTTGTAACTCCTTGAGGTATTTTATTAACCTCACTAATGTTTGAGATGGCTTATATAACGTCAGTTGACATCTCTAATCTCTCTCTGCTTTTATGTTTCTTAAGTTTCTAGTTAACCTCTCATTGTTTCTCTCCCTGAGGGAGGTCCATAGCTAGGCCAACAAGCTTCGATAACTGATCGATCTATGATTATGTCTACAACACAGACAACTCCGGATGTTCTAGCTTGTGCAACCCCCGATCCTTATGCACATATGATTCATGATTTATAGAAGGAGAAGACGGGTGACCTCTAGGGAGCTCAAGTCGAGAAGAATATCGTTGTAGTCGGATATTTTGATCCTTCATCAGGGCCCACTATATATAAGATGCTAACATCCCGGTCCCCGTTGACAAAGAAATTAAGCAGGAGAGTTTAAATTATCCCTCCTTCTCTATCCATGTCATTGCCTGATCAACCTATCTTTGTTCAGTAACACTTCCTACCTCTAGAGGCGCACAAATCATGCCTCTTGGATCCTCAGAAAGTAACCTTCCAAAGGGTCATAAAGGCGAAGACACGAGTCCAAGGAAGCTTAGTGAGTCCAAAACGCCCTCTTTCAAGGAGAAGAAGAAAGAGATGAAGAGGAGAAAGAAGGTCTAGTTGCGCCCTTCCTTGCTTCTTTTGTGTTTGATTTTCTTCAAGGCCCATGTTTATAGGCTAAACCTATGCGAGTACAGCCCTCCCTTTTGGTTTAGCAACATGTCAATAAAATTTTAGACTATTTTCCTTTCAATCCTTATGCTAATTCATCTACGATCAAGAGATGCCCTTATCATTTTCATTTGTGTGTGCATAAATCATTTCTTCACTATAACTTAGCAGAGTAAGTAGCTTGTCTTGTTTTATTTCCAATCAACTTCCATTTGGCTAGCGATTTCAACGTGGATCATATTATCTCTTTAACCGAGAAATTCTGATGCGGGTGCCTATCTCCTAGCACCGTTACTTAGCCATGCCTGACTCTGGGCTTCGACCGAGTTGGTTATTTGAACTAGTGATTCAAACATCCCTCTATGGGATGTTTGCATACGACCACGCCTAATTTTGGGCATCGATTGGGTTCGATCACCTAGAGCTATGATTTAAGCATCCGTTTTGGGACGTTTGTATAAGATCTTGCCTGACTTTGAACAAGGTGTTGGTACTCTGCTGAACTCTAAACATGAATCATTAGGGTGAACTATCTTGTTCCACTCTTGTATATTTATGCTCCTGTCCCTAAGTGGTGGGTTAAAAGAGTTGATAGGTATCCGATGGATACCTAGAACGATTTTGTTTCATGGGTCCGATCTTGCATCGTAGAAGTTCGGTCAGAACCTATCTCTGGGTACCTATGTGCCTGCATTATGCACAAGGAGATTCATTCGCATCCACCATGATTCATAGTTCATAGTTATGTTAAAACAGATTTATTAATTTTGGAAGTCATTTCATTTTATATTCATTAGAAATGACAGATTACGTCATGTTTACATTAGAATTGTCCAAATATTTACAAAGTCGTATTCTAAGTGAAATCGCATCGTAAATTATCACTATTCCACACCCGTTGGAGTAAAATCTCATCAAAAATCACCTACTTGAATGTTCTGTTTCCAAGCTTACGTTTGATCGCGTACGGACCTCCTCAGCTCGGGCCCATGTTCACAGCACCAAAGAAGAATCTTTTGACATGGTTGCCAATTTCATAAGTATAATTCCTAACCTTGGTGTTATAATATCACTCCATCCCTTTTCAGTGAGTGGCGGGTCTCCGTTCAACTCCTTCAAGCTTCTCATCAATCATGTCGAGTGACTCAATAAGAGCCCCTCTTTTTTGGGAATCTTAATGAGTTGCTCGATGAGAAAGTATATCCTACTCAATCAGAATCATAGTGTCTCATCCATATACTAAAGCGAATGGAGTATTGTTCGGTCGTGGACTTGTGCTTTGTTCTGTAAGCCCAGAGTGTTAATGGTAATTAATCCACCCACTTGCACTTGGCCTTCTCTGGTCGCTTTATCAGAATGGACTTAATTATATTATTTACAGCTTCTATCTGTAAATTAACTTGCGTGGATGCAATCGCCACAAACCTCACCTCGATGTGATGTTGATTACAAAAGATTATAAACTTGGCGCTCTCGAATTAAGTTTTGTTGTCGGAGATAATCGTTCTTCAAACTTCAAAACAACATATTATATTCTCAACCTTGAAGTTGTTCACCTTCTTCGGGTGATCATGGCTAGCGATTTCGCTTTCGGCCATTTCGTAAAATAATCAACAGCAACGATAGCAGAATTCACATCGCCTTAGACATTGGAAACATACCAATGATGTCAATTCCCCAAACTACAAACGGTCATGGACTGACCATTTTTGTAACCTTCGTAGGCAGTGCTCTAGGAATCCTTGCAAACCTTGGCACTTGTTGCATCTTCTAGTGTAATCAACCACATTTTGATTGACGGTTGGCCAGAAATATCCGTAGCGAAGGATTATCTTGGCTAGGATCTGCCTCTCAGTGTGGTCACCACAAACTCCTTCGTGCATGTCTATGAGGACCCTTTTGGCTTCATTACTAGAAATGCATCGCAGCAGGGGGATAGAGAATCCTTTCTTGTACATAACTCCTTCCTGAATAACAAATCGTGAAGCTTTATAGAGGAGTTTTTGCTATTCATTCCTTTCGTTAGGAAGGGTTCCTTTTAGCAAGTAATCCTTAATCGGAGTCAACCATGACTCCCTTTCACATTCGGCCTCCAAAATTCAATCGACATCCATCTGGTTAATGCTCGGAGATGATAACACTTCCAATGGGACCAGGGCCATGATTGCACATCCCCTAAACTAGCTAATTTGGCTAGTGAATTGGCTTTTGCATTTTCCTCTTTGGGAAAATGCTTTATCGTGTAATATTCAATATCAGCCAGCATCTCCAGATCCTTGGTTAGATAAGGAATTAGCCTTGCTCCTTTTGCTTGAAACTCCTTCCTCACTTGGTATACCACTAATTGGGAGTTGTAGAAGATATGTAAACTTTGACTCCTAATTCCTTTGCAATCTTAACTCCCACTATTAACACTTTATGTTCGGCTTCATTATTTGTCGCAAAAAAACCAAGCTTCAAGGCATAGCAAATCAAATGCTCCTCAGGAGTCACCATGCCTACCCCATAGCAACGCTAGTTGGATGCTCCATTGGTAGGCATCTTCCACCTAACATTCCGCTCTCCACTGCCCTCCGGGGTGTCATCCTGAGTAGTGTATACGACGATGAAATCTGCCAACCCTAGCCTTCAATTGCTCTTCGGGGATGATAAGATATATCATATTGGATGAATTCAATGTTCCACTTGAGTAATCTTCCTGAAGTCTCATGTCATTGTAGAACTTGTCTCAAAAAATGGTCAGTCAATACTTTAATTGAATGAGCATGGAAATACGAATGGAGATTTCTCGAAGCGATCAACAAAAATACACTAGGTTCTCCACTTTAGGTGGTTCCTTTCAGCCCCTGTCAATTATTCGCTAATGTAGTACACCGACCTCTGTATTCGAGACTCCTCATCTACAAGTGTGGCACTCAAAGTGTGTATAAAAACTGCTAGATAAATAAACAAGTCCTCTTCTTCTGGCGACTCCGACAAGATGGGAGGCATTTCCAAGTGATCCACCAAAGCCTGAAAAGCATCCTTGCACTCTGTGTCTAAGCGATGTTCCTCTTCCCATTATTCAGAATGTCAAAGAAAGGTATGCACTCATATATCGCTCTTGAAATAAACCGGCTCAAGGCAGCAACCTTCTGATTCAAACTTGAACCTCTTTGATCGACATCGGGGATTCGATGTTCCTCAATGGCTCGATCTTCTTTGAGTTATCTTATATTCCTCTCAAATTCACTATGAAAACCAAGAACTTCCACGATGCATCTCTAAACAAACATTTCAATGGGTTAAGCTTCATCCCGTATCTCCATAGCACACTCAACATACTTGCCTAAGTCCTCAATATGGTTCATCGATTGCCATGACTTTACAAGCACATCGTCCACGTAGACCTACGTTATGCGTCTAATTTGTTATTTGAACATCAAGTTCACCGGTCTCTGCTAAGTTTATCATGCATTATTCAAATCGAAGGGCATAATAAGATAATAATACAATCCTATGTCGTTTAGGAACCTACTATGCTCTTAGTCTAGGACATGCATTGGAATCTGGTTGTATCCTAAGTAAGTGTCCATAAATAATAACATCTCATGCCCGGTAGTTGAATCTACCAACTGGTCGATCTTTGGTAGTGGGAACTGTCCTCCGGGCGTGTCTTATTCGGATCTGAATGGTCAACGCTTGTCCTCCACTTTCCGTTGGACTTTTGACTAGGACCGGATCTGATACCCACTTTGGGTATAGGGTGTCGTGGATGAAGCCATTGTCTCTTAGCTTGTCCACTTCCTCTTTCCGTGTAGCGGATTGATCTGGACACAGGCTGCATCAGTTCTGTTTAACAGGAGTTCACATTCAATGCATGGAACGCTATCTTCGGTGATATTCCACACATGTCATAATGTGTCTAGGCAAACACATCCAGGTTTTCCTGGAGAAAGCTCGTCAACTCTTTCAACGTCCTTATATTGAGTTGAGCTTCGATCTTCAAAACCAGTATAGGATCATCCTGATTGAACGGGATATTGATCGTTAACTCGACGAGGGCCACCCATGCATCCTCTGGCTCTTTTCGTGGAGCTATATCTTTATGAAATTGACTATGCTGCCTAAGCCAGGGCTTACATGGCAGTGGCTATGCATCCAACGACTTGACATAGAAAGTATTCTCTACGTTATTTCCCTTCTTACATCTCTTTGCCTCCTTCGGTTCTGCAATTAAACATTCTCCCCTAAGACTTTTGTCTTCTTGGATAACTCCAGTTCCATTATCCATAGGAAATTTCATCATCGGGCACCATAGGGAAAGGGCCATTCGAAAGCTAGCTAGGGCAAGTTGGCCCAAGAATGCATTATAAGTAGAAAAAATGTCCAATGGCAAGAAGGTCACAACCGGCACTCGCATATGGTCACCTTCTCCTAGAACCACTAGTAGATCCACACAACCCATAGGTTCTGTCACCACTTCATTGATGACTTGGATCCGAGACTTGCAATGCCTTCAAATCCTAACTATTCATCTTTATCTGGTCATAAGCTCTTTTAAATAAAATATTTACTGAGCTACCACAATTAACTAACACGTTCTTTACAATCGTTGGACAAATCGTAGCTGAAACCACCAAAGCATCAAACGTAAGTACTTCAACCACATTTATGTCCCTATTTCTGAATACAATGCCATCGGTCGTAGTCTTGAGTTGCTTTGTCAGAGCTTCGTCTTCAATGGTAAAACAGTTCTCATTCACCCCATGCTACAAAGAATTCTCATACCTCGCCATCTCATTCCAGCTCTTAGTAGTTGGATGAGGTCCACCAAAGATCGTGTTTATGATCAATCTTTTTCCAAGCTGCCTCGGTTCATCATCACTAGGCCTGGCCTAGCCCCATTAGAACTATTGTCCCTGGAGATGAGTATTTCCTTTCCTTCCATCCTACGTGATTTTAACAAATCACTGCATCCTCTTCTTTCAAATCAGATTTTCTATCATATCGTGCAAATGTCGACACTCATTCGTGTTATGACTATGAGTTTCGTGAAAGCGGCAAAACTACCAGACCCCTTCTCCTTCTTCGTCGACTCCCTTAAAGAAGGTTTCTTATAATGCTATGTACCCTATGTTGCAAGATAGATATTTTCAACTAAGTTATTCAATGGAGTGTACTCTACATATTTCAAAAACTTGGGACGTTTCTGTGAGAAATGCGGATTACGGATCTTAAGGCTAGGATTAACACAAGAGGGGGGATGAATAGTGTTAATAAAGAATTACTAAATCTTTGTCGATTTATGTTAATTTAGACACCGATGTATGCAATATACAGATACAGATATGATCACAGAAACAAACACAGATGCAGAAATAAAATAAAAGCAGTAAAGGAAAGAACACACCGGATTTTATACCGGTTCAAAGTTACCCTACATCCAGTCCCACAACATAAGTATGGATTTCCTTTCAAAAGCAATTGTACAATTACACCCTCGGTTTCAAGGCTACGAGGTACACCCTCTAGAATTTCGATCCTCTGGGTAGAGATACTTGATTTTCGGGCCACAAGTTTACCCAACTGATTTACCAAGGCTACAATCACACCTTTTCTTTCTTGATTGATTTTCAAAGCTACAATCACACCTTTTCTCGCTTAATAGATTACAAAAAAATCTATAACTATGAATAGCACTGAGAATCTTGAAGAGAGAGTGATAGAGAATCAAACTAGAAGTAATCGAGTTCGATTCAATGTTGATTTCGGTAGAGTAATGATAAGAATATGTATTAAGAAAAGTGGAAGAAGAAGAGGAGTGAAAAACCAAAAAATCTGATATAAAATTCGTTGAAACTAACCCCTATTTATAGAAGAAAAACTGCCATGTCCATTCGTGAAGAGTTATGGAGAATAGACACTTCTTTTGAAATTTAAATTTTAAACTCAACTGACACCATGCCGACATGGGGTACATAGGCATGTCGACATCCCAAAGCATTTTTTGATGTTTTGATTTTCTTTGAAAATAATCTTTATCTTATATTAAAACTAATTTAAACTTTATAAATATACTTGAATATAGTTAAAATTCTTAAGTAAATATAGAGAATAACATATATAGAATTTAACTCTAATTTTATATTTTAAATCTAAGATTAAATGTTTGTAAGTTAAATATATTATATTAAAAGATAGTTTAAAATCAGGAGTAATTTGACTTTGAAATTAAAGATAATTTTAAGGCTAAAATTATTTAAAATCAGGATAGAGGGTTTTGAATCTTTTAAAAGGAAAGTTTTGAAAACATTTTGAAAACAGGATATAATTTTGAAAAATCATTTTGAATAAAAAGTTAGCGGAAACAAAACAATGTTCCACTAGATTTTTCGTAGGTTCCATCCTACTTAGGGTTCCATCCCTTTAACAGGCTCGAAGTGGATTCCATTCCACGAATAAATTGGATTTTAAGATGCAAGTGCTTTTCTATGAATTTTAACAAAATTCCTAATAATAAAAAATACTTAACCTTGAAATCTTGAACTCTTGATAATCTTGATACTCATGAGTCTTCTATCTTGATATCTTGAATCTCTATACTGTACAGTCTTCTTTCTTAGTACCTACATGGTTAAATCCTGCATATACATATATATCTAAACTTATAATGTTAGTATTTATATTTTATAATATATTCTAAGGTTGTTGTCATCAAAACCATCATCTCACGGACTAATAATCTCCCCCTTTTTGATGATGACATCCTTTGTTTATAAAATTTTACTTCTATCCTAATAACTCCCCCTTAATCTATGCCTAACTACCTTATTTTATATCCCCCCCCCCCTTTGTCATCAACCAAAAAATTCACTTCCCCTCATTCTTCAGTACCTGCATTGATAAACTATACAACGGAATATATAGATTAAGAAATGATTATACTTATGAACATGATAACTATTCAAAGTCTATATACATTTCAATGTGTGTGTATATATATATATATATGTTTTATTCAACAAATTTCAAACCAATATCAAGAAATCAATCCACCAAGAGTATCAATCCAAACCAAATCAATTCAAGCAAATCAAACAAAGCAAACAAATAAAAAATCAAACGTTACGTGGAACTTCCACCCATCCTTCTTCTCCAAAGATTGGGTCTGCCTTAATAGCATCCCAATTATCATTGTCATTGGTGAGAGAGACAGGAGGATGTGCTTCATTATCATCCTTGTGCAGAGAGGAGATCATCCATTGTATCGCATCGAAGTGCCTTTCTTGTTCCTTGATCATCTGCATTTGACTCAATTCTAAGTGGCGCTGGTTTCGTAGAATAAACGAGAGAATATTCTTGAACGAATTAAGAGTTTCTTCAAGATTTTAGGATAAATTGTGAATAGGATTAGCCGTAGTTGAATTTATGAAAGAAATAAAGGATATAGATGATAAGAAATGAATTTCAGTGAAGAATTCTGGAAGAAACAGGTATCTATAGGTGTAGAAATTCGTTTGAAATGAACAAGCATTTGGTAGTTATTCAAATTTCAAATTCAAAATTAATTGTCATTTCTGACCAGTACATGTCGACATGGTCATGTAGGGGATGTCGACATGGGTCAGTGAAAAATTATGGCTAATTTGATTTTGTGAATAATTGTGTGTATATATATTTATATACTATACTAACATTTATTCTGGAGATAAGATAAGATAGATAACAGAAAGGAAATTTCATTCCATTGCATACTACAATAATACAACCATTAAGCACACAACAAACTACATGAACATTCGAAATAAAGCAAACCAAAACAAATACAACAAGACATGAAAAGATAAGACTAGTTAAAGGATGATGAAGATGAAGATATAGTTCAAGTTTCTTGCTGACTTTGGAAATGAACTTGTTCATCTTGCATGAAATTTCGTCCAACTTCTTACTAACGGATCTTTTAAGAATCCGTTGATTCTCAACAATCGTCTTTTGGTTTTTAAGAAGGGTTTTGGTGGATGGATTAGGAGGATAGTCAATGCTTTCCAAAGAGGTTTCACCTTCTTCTTCTTCAATTTCCATTTCATCCCCTTCTTCTTCTTCATCTTCTTCCATTTCCTCGTGAGCCAAACGCTCTTCCTTTTCGGCAAGGGTCTCATAAGGTTGAAAAATAAAAGGAATTTTCATAAGCGAAATGTTGGAATGGTTGAAAACTTTTCTAGAAACAAATTCTTCGCCTTTGAAATCCACTCCAAAATAGTTAAAAATTCGAGTGAGATAAATTTCATGGTATAAGGTATTCTCACCCATTTCAAGATTTTTAGGACGAAGCTCATCCAAAATAACTTGCGCCCAATTTATGTCATAATTTCCGAAAATAGAAAAAAGAGCTTTGCAAACTTTTGATGTAGGATTGTTAAAATTCTCCGATCTTGGGGTCAGAGTATGTTGCAAAAGAAGATTGACAATTCTTGCCTATGGTCGAAAATTTCGATTCTTGAATTCAAAATTATCAATCCCTTCAAAAATGTGATGAAATATCTCACGATCATTTTCATCGATTTTAAAATTAGAAAGATCCATTCCCGTACACTTGCAATTGAGAATGGTACCCAAAAGATCACAATTCAAAACAATTCTAGTGCCTTTGACACTATTCCAAATTCCATCCTCATTTCCATGATAAAATCCACGGTTTAAATTAGCATAGAAAATTTTTACAAGATTTGGATAGCAAACAAAATCATTTTGAGAAGCATCAATAAGACTAAGAACTCCATTGTTTGCAAAAAGAGAATTAAGTTCATAAGAAGAAAAATTTTGAAAAATAGCAAATTTTTCGGGATGGACTTTGGCATAGTTAGCATAATTGATGTATGTTTTTATTGCCTCTGGATCATTGAATAATTGCTCTTCGATTTTTTGGAAATTCTCATGGTGGAGGGGTTGCTTGAAGAAGCCATTAAAGTTGAGAGTAGAGAGTTTGAAGTTATGAAGAGAGAGTTTGAATTTGAAAATGAGACTGAAAAGATATGATAAAAGATAGTGAAGAAATAGATTCTCAAAGGACATATTCTCTGATCAAAAAGTAGCTTTTCACATAATTGAATGAAGTGAAAAGGTGGAGCAAAATTCAAACATTTAAATTCAAATTTTGAAATTCAAATTCAGGTACCCATGTCGACATCATGGTAGGGACCGTGTCGACATGTGCCTTTGAATTTTCATGAATTGATTTTTCCTAAGTTCTCTAATATATATAAATATTATTATTATTATTAATGCCTATATATATCTGAAATATTATTAAACTTCAAGTATATTTCATAAAATATTATTATACTATTAAAAATAATAAAAATAAAAATAAAATAATGAAATAATAATTAAAAATAGAAAATAAATTTTAAAATTCAGACAACACACCAATTAAAAACCAATCAAACAAACAATCAAGCAACTAATTCTAAGCAAGCAATTTGAACCAATTGTATTGTAAACGTGTACCTTTTTCTGAGTCCGTTTCTTTGAATTCGTCTCAGTCATGAACAGCTGTGAAACACAAATTCGAATTATCTGTTTTCTGATCATCATCACTTGAGGACGAGTCTGAGTCATCTAGAGTAGCAGTAAATGCACGCTTCCGTTTCTTTGTTGTATCATTGTTCATAGGAGAATTTTACCTATCTGAATACGGACAGTCTCTTTTGAAATGGCCTGGTTTATCACAGTTGTAACATTTGTCATTATTTGGCACTACATTCCGATTTCCAAAATTCTTATAGTTGTTTTTCTTGAGATTATTTATCTTTCTGTATTTCAGGAATTTTCTAAAATTTCTGGTCATAAAGGCTATCTCTTCATCATTATCGCTGTTTGAGTCTGATCCATTGGTTAATGCATTGAATGCCATTGATTTCTTTTCAGATGCTTTACTTTCTCTTTTCCCGATCATTTGAAATTCATACAACATTATATATCCAATTAATTCTTCTATCTTTAAAGTACTGATGTCATTTGCCTCTTCGATCGCAAGTGTCTTTTGATCCCAATCTGGAGTTAGAGAATTTAAAAAAATTCTGACTTGATCTTCTTCAGAAAATTCCTTTCCCAAATATATTAGAGAATGCACAATATCCTGAACTCTACAATACATATCTGAAATAGACTCATTAGGATTCATTTTAAATAATTGAAATAGATTTGTAAGCATGGAAATTTTGGTCTGTTTTACTTTACTTGTTCCTTCGTGAGTAACTTGCAAAGTTTTCCAGATTTCATATGCAAACCTACAAACTGACACTCTATTGAATTCATTTCTATCTAATGAACAAAACGGAATATTCATTGCCTTAGAATTATTTGGTGCAATAGCCTTTTGCTCAGTAGTCCACTGTGAAAAATTAGTTGTAGGTTCAAAATATTCAGTTTGTGTGATATTCCAAGTGTCTAATCCTATAGATTGTAAATATATTTTCATCCTACATGCCCAATATGCATAGTTACTGCCATTAAAAAGTGGTGGTCTGACAGTAGACTGACACTCTATAAATGAACTAGTGACAGGGATACTAGTGTTAGTAACAGTACCATTGTTGGTAGCCATTTTGAAAATTTTTCAAAAATCAGATTATGAAACTTTGAGAACCTTACTCTGATACCAATTGTGAGAAATGCGGATTATAGATCCTAAGGCTAGGATTAACACTAGAGGGGGGTGAATAGTGTTTATAAAAAATTACTAAATCTTTTTCAATTTATGTTAATTTAGACACTGATGTATGCAATATACAGACACAGTTATGATCACAGAAACAAAAACAGATGCAGAAATAAAATAAAAGCAGTAAAGGAAAGAACAAACCGGATTATACTGGTTCGGAGTTACCCTACATCCAGTCCCGCAACACAAGTACGGATTTCCTTTCAAAAGCAATTGTACAATTATACCCTCGGTTTCAAGGCTACGAGGTACACCCTCCAGAATTTCGATCCTCTAGGTAGAGATACTTGATTTCCGGGCCACAAGTTTACCCAATTGATTTACCAAGACTACAATCACACTTTTTCTTTCTTAATTGATTTTCAAGGCTACAATCACATCTTTTCTCGCTTAATAGATTACAAAGAAGTCAATAACTCTGAATTACACTAAGACTCTTAAAGAGAGAGTGATAGAGAATCAAACTAGAAGTAATCGAGTTCGATTCAATGTTGATTTCGGCAGAGTAATGATAAGAATATGTATTAAGAAAAGTGGAAGAAGAAGAGGAGTGAAAAACTAGAAAATCTGATATAAAATTCGTTGAAACTAACCCCTATTTATAGAAGAACAACAGCCATGTCCATTCGTGAAGAGTTATGGCGAATAGACGCTTCTTTTGAAATTTTTAAGTTTTGAACTCAACTGACACCATGTCGACATGGGGTATATAGGCATGTCGACATCCCAAAGCATTTTTTGATGTTTTGATTTTCTTTGAAAATAACCTTTATCTTATATTAAAACTAATTTAAACTTTATAAATATACTTGAATATAGTTAAAGTTCATAAGTAAATGTAGAGAATAATATATATAGAATTTAACTCTAATTTTATATTTTAAATCTAAGTATAAATGTTTAAAAGTTAAATATATTATATGAAAAGATAGTTTAAAATCAGGAGTAATTTGACTTTGAAATTAAAGATAATTTTGAGGCTAAAATTATTTAAAATAAGGATAAGAGGGTTTTGAATCTTTTAAAACGTAAGTTTTGAAAACATTTTGAAAACGGGATATAATTTTGAAAAATCATTTTGAATAAAAAGTTAGCGGATACAAAACAATGTTCCACTAGATTTTTCGTAGGTTCCATCCTACTTAGGGTTTCATCCATTTAACAGGCTCGAAGTGGATTCCATTACACGAATAAATTGGATTTTAAGATGCGGTGCTTTTGTATGAGTTTTACAAAATTCCTAATAATAAGTAATACTTAACCTTCAAATCTTGAACTCTTGATAATCTTGATACTCATGAATCTTCTATCTTGATATCTTGAATCTCTATACTGTACAGTCTTCTTTCTTAGTACCTGCATGGTTAAATCTTGCATATACATATATATCTAAACTTATAATGTTAGTATTTATATTTTATAATCTATTCTAAGGTTGTTGCCATCAAAACCATCATCTCACGGACTAAAGTTTCCTTGAGTTTGATTTTCGATCTCTGCCTTCTCGGGTATCTCTTTTCTGACTACTACACTTGTTCTCAACATTCACATATACATTACTGGAGCTTCTTTTGGTTTGCTTCATCGCAAAATTACTTTTTACCACATCAGCCAACTGTCCATCACTGGCTTTTCTAGCGGTCGAACTTGCCTCTTCCAAGCGCAATAACTAGTTCTCCTTCCTATAGATAACATCCATTGTTAGTGGAGGTTTCATTTTTAACCATCTTCCAAAATCAGTATCAGGATGTACTCCTTTGACCAATGCCATCAACACATTATCTTCCTTTGCATTACTCACCTCTATCGCTGCCGTATTGAGTCTACCCAAGAAATTTTTCAATGACTCTCCCGCTTCCTGAAAGAGATTCGACAGCGACATCATATCTTTTAGACGAGTTGTATGCAAACGGAACTGCTCAGCAAAATTCCTTGCCAGTTGATCCAACGATGATATGGATCTCGGTGGAAACTGGGTAAACGATATCGTTGCAAGACCTTCAAGAAAAATTGGAAAACATCAACATCTGATGGCATCAATCGCTCTAGCAGTGTCTATGTGCTATTTGTACTTCAACAGATGCTACAATGGATCTTTCATTCCACTATAAGACGACATCATCGGCATCTGAACCTTCGGGGGTATTCCTCATGTAAAATCTCCTAAGTGGATCGGTTCATGCTGGGAAAAGTACCCATTCATCGTTACTTCTATGATGGGTCTCATTTACCAGCTTTGTTGTCTCGTTCTATCAGATCTAATAAATGGTAGTAACCATGACAAGCCCCGAATGTTTGATTCTACAAATAGTCTCAGCTAGTTTCATGATACATGGGTTCTTCAGACTTCGGGAGTATCATTCATATAGTGATCTTATTGTTTCGATTTCTACACTGCGGATTAAGAGCATTTGCTCAGACTTCAACATTTTGGTCCCCTATAGTATGATCAACATCACTAACAACACCATCATCCAAGACATCAACACGCTTATTGACCATGTCGCATATAGATGGTTTGATACCGATCCATGCATTGGGTTCGATGCCCATACCCAAGCCTCCACATCGAACAAAAACCAGCTTCTCCTACGAAGCACCGACTTCCTTTCTTTTCATATTTTTTTTCTTCCATGTTTTCTCACCAGACGACGAAGAGTTGTATTCCTCTAAATCGACAGGAGTCGGCTCCTTCCTGTTCCATCTGCAACTGCGGGTCAACAAATCATTGCTCTAATTCATCTGTCTATTCACCTCATCCCGACTTTCCTGCGGTTTGTTATTTATCTCTTTCATCATCCGGTCCATCTCAACTCTGGTCCACCTCAACTCTCGTTATCATATCTGAAGGGCTTTGGATTCTAATAGTGTTCGGCTATGCAACTTCTTCAACATGTCGGGGTTCTGCATTCTCGGCATAGCTAGCAGGCCAGGAAGTGGTGGATTTCTTTTTTTATGGAGCCATAAGTCAAACTAATCTTTCAATAGATTCTGTTGGAATCTGAATAGTCTCAAGTTGCAACAATTAAATTAATGGATCTACCTTGTGGATTTAAGCTACTCAGAAGTTGAAAATATATTCTAATAGACTAAGATCAATGTTCTAATGAAAACACCAAAATGTTTACACCAAAAATTGGTACAAACATCCAGAGATCAAAAGTAGAGAATAAAATAAAGAAAATAACTTGAAAATGAGATTAAATAGAACACATAGCAATTATAGTGGTTTGGCTAATCGTTTTTCCATGTCGACCTTAAACTTTGTTGATGAGTTCTGATGAGTTCTTACAAGATTGTTCTTAGGGCTCGATGATGATCCATGGAGTTATAAAGGAGTACAAGAATTTTTGCTAAATAGCAAAAAGGATCCCCTAAATGGTGCCCCTATCCCTCTGCTTATAGCTATAGGTGGACGAAAATCGCTTGCATACAATCTTGCCCACATTTCCTCACGTTCTGTAATATGCGATTGAGGAGATCATGACCAACCCACGAACAACCAGGGATCAGTAGTGATCCATGTCTAGGGACCGGTATTGATCCATGAATTTGATTGATAGTTCTTCACTTGACTCTTGTGGATGGTTGCTTTAGTCGTGCTTCCATCTTCTTGCTTCATTTGCATTGCTAGAGGCTTGGATCTGAGTGAATCTCTTGATTCGAGAATGGGAAAATAGTATTTGACTGATGCATTGGTCATAATTATTGATATGGACTTGCTATCCATTCACTCGGCTTTGGATGGCTTGTAAACACCTTGGCTTGACATGGCATGGGACAAGTGCTAACATAGGTGATAGATAGGGACCGGTGTCGAACCATAATCAGGGATCGGTATTGATCCTGCTTTCTTCCACCTTGAACTTGGAAATCATTGCTCATTGGTAGGGGTGTGTAGGCCCTTGTTTGAAGGTTCTTGGTCGCATTTGGACTTCACTCCTTGGGTTTACTTGGTGTCTGGACTTGGCAGTTGTCGTTACGAATTTCTATTAGATATCTCTCTGTTCGACTGACATGATGTGCCCTAATATGGTTTGGTCACAAGGCTAGATAACAGGCGTGAGGGAGATAAACCCATCAGTGTGGATGCGATCATGAGACTATGGAACCCTAGCCTCATAACCTTTGAACCCAAAATGGTTCAAGATATTCTCAATATCTTTTAGCTAAGTAATCCTAGAGGGTAAAGATAAGGGATGAGAGGAAGAAGAGGCCATGCCGAAGTCATAGGGTTAATTGTCAAAAAAATTGCTAAAATATAAAGGAGATTACAAAAAGAAAGAAATCCTTGGTTCGATTCGAAAAAGGAACAAGACTTGAAAAAATCGAATAGCAAATAAGAATTTATGTTTTCTTTCTTTTTCTTTCTTTTTAAAAAGAGGAGTAGAAGAACAAGAAGAAAAGAGAAAAATATGCTCACCTCGACAAGAATCACAACCACACAATTGGAATGACGGAAAAATCTCTTAAACCTCAGTTGATTAATGACATACGAGATAAGCGTAAGGATCAAAGCGAATTTTTACAGGAGATAAAAAGACATAGTCTACGGCTTTTCAAAAGATCGGCCAATAGAGAGCAACACATGTGCTCATGCATGAAATGTGAAATGGCTACAAAAACTTTTTGTTTCTAGTGAAAAGAAGGAAGAGAGAGAGGAAGAGGTACGCTGCGATAAGGATATTAAAATAAAGGCAAGTCCGCATCCATCTACGATCGCTACAGACTTTAGGGGTAAGCGTTATACTCGTATTTCTCGAACATAGTCAAGGCAAGATACAAATATTGAGCTGGAAGAACTCCCGTCACAACAACAAGAGCTAAAGGGAAGGAAGAGAACAAAAACTAAGCCTAGGTGGTGGTGCACCAAGATAATATGAAACTGCGACGGGATAAAGAAAACTGCACTCATAATATAAGTCAAGCTATGAAAAGAACGTGATGAAAAAACTCGAGCAGTACTACGCCGATGCCCAAAAAAACGCACAACTGCGCTCGTTACTAAATATAGATTTGGGATTACGATGTTGCACCGAAGAATCAAAGTACCTATAAGATATGCGCTGCAATGTAGTACCAAAATACAATGAGGAAGCGTCGCCGCCTTGATGTGACAGGACTGTGCCGCAATCTTATACATCAATATCGAATTAATAAAGACTGCGTCGCAATTCTGCAAACTCTGATTCCAAACCCTAAAGCTCAGGGAATGGAACAAAGGAAAAGATTGCTCTGTGGCCAGGAACCAAACTTCGCACCACAAAGGCAAACCAAGAAGACCCAACTTCATTTCCAAGGTCACTAGATTTGACCCAAAGGCAAAGGTGAGAGCGCGGTCCTCCAATGAACGAGAGAAGATCGAAAGTGGATCACATAGGCAACCGCCTCTAAAGATGGCTACTCGATCCCTTCCGCCAA
The DNA here is from genome assembly GCA_030765085.1 of Allium cepa. Taxonomy (NCBI): domain Eukaryota; kingdom Viridiplantae; phylum Streptophyta; class Magnoliopsida; order Asparagales; family Amaryllidaceae; genus Allium; species Allium cepa. The sequence goes on along the minus strand of CM060939.1, from coordinate 89,609,777 downwards.
GCAATGCAGCCCAACTCAACTATCCTCACATCGTGATATGTTAACACCGCAGAATGGATAGCGCAGTACACCTTCAGAAATGTCAATGAAGAACAAAGAAATGTGGTGTCACAATGTTCAACGAAACAAGGCGAAATCTTGAAGTGCCAATAAAGACGTGAACTCTCCCTGAAAAGAGCGCAGCACTCCATAACAGTACATCCACCTGTGGAGGCAGAAGCATAGGCATCGCGCTATACAGAATCCAACGTGTACGAGCAATTCAAAGCATTGAGTTTTCCTGTCTCGATTTCAAACGTTTCCACTATAATTTTGGGTTTTCTGTCAATGTCCAGAACTCAACCACTCAAATTATATTTCCCACCAAGAAACGTCTGCAATCCACGCACATCAAATACTATAGATGGATTGATGACATGTGACACGATCCAAAGATGGAAACTTAAATAACGGACGAAGGATTTTGACGTTCTACATGCGTCTCTATACTATATATAGAAAAGACACTATAGTAGGAAGGAATATTTCTTTTCCTTTACATTTTTTAGACACCAAAACAAGAAACTATGTACTCTCTACCATTATTACCATTATTTGTTTGTACTAAAAATATAAAAGGAAGAAAGTAATATTTAAACCATGGACATAGAATTTTTTTGACATTTGAACATTCTTTCTGTTCAGCTTTGTTGTTTTCTATCAAATCGAACACCTAGATAATTGATTAATTTGGCACACTTTAAACATTTTCCGCTTTACCATGTAGCATGCAAGAAAAGTTACACAATTACACCTCTTTTCAAGCAATATTGATATCACTTAATTTTGTTGATTCATAATTATAAAAGCATTCGGTGTCGCGATTACTTCATATGAAATATTTAAGCATTGAAGACGGAACCAACACTCATAAACAAAAATGCAAGTGTTGTGTACAGTGCAAAAAAGCAACATTCAGCTTCCAAAATTAAATATCAACTCAAAAACTTTACAACAAACAAGTACTATGACTGAAGCTGAGGTTAAATGTAGACATCAGTTGCTCAAAATTTAAAGCTCCAACTTCAATCAACAACTAACTGGAAATGTTTAGGAATATAGCCATCAATGTACCACTACTACTACCTCAACTGTAACTACATTCTATTTCAGGCAAAAATCTCTACCGATTATATTGACTTGATCAAGAAAATCCAAACATAGAGATTGATTCTGGTCGCTTAATCCCGAAAACCAGCATTCAATTGATTTAACATAGTTGGATAGATCTGTGTCTGGATAAAAATTCTGGTGTTTATCGACGATTTCTTTGACAGTAAATGGGAGGAGACTGAGCAAGGAGTTAACAGCAGCAAATTGAGTTCGAAGACTGGTTTTTTTCGTATTGGTTGAATCTAGGAAAATGGATATAGCATCTCTTAATTTGGGCAGTCCGTTGCTTTTATGGCCGTTTGCTTCAATGCCGAATCTGGAAAATAAAATGCAAATTTAATATTCAAACCAAGGTCAGGTCAAATACTAAACAGTTAGAATATTGAAAATTGGTAATTGTTACTAGTCAGGTTGGTTTCGAACCCAAATTTTTTTAACCCACAATCCGAAGGTCGTTGGCACGCACCCACAAATTTTTATATGTGGACATACATACATGCATATAATATTATATATGGGGGTCCGCATTTGGCATTTCTTATCCTTAATTCATGTCCAGCTAGTTTTTTATACTCGAAATATTGGAATTTGACATATTTATTCTAGATGCCATCCACATATCATAAATATCATCTCTACATAAAAGGTACCTTGTCTAAAATATAATACCTTTATAAAAAATGATTATAATAAATTTTTTTTAACGTACAATATATTGCATAATTAATTTTGATGGCCAAAAAGGAAGATAACTTTTTGCATAATGATGAGTAGATTATATTTTTCTTAAAAAAAAAAGGGACATATATCAAGAACGGTTTGGACAAGAATCAAGGATAAAGATGGCATGCAAATTCATCCTATTTTATTCAAGTCTTAGAGAACGAAACATACATCTGTAAATTAGTAGGGTGTAGTATATACTGAACCCCAACACATACTCCAACTAAATTACACGATGAGTAAGTCTTAGCTACAGATCTTAAACCTTAGCTACTGGCGTTCAACACACACGCAAGCAAAATGGTTCAAAGTTTCGTTTTCCAATTCTGTTTCAACCGGACTTCAAAATTTTCGGTTAGTTCAGGAATTCCGTTTTGACTCCAGTTTGTGAATTCCGATATAGTTTTCATATATTTTTTATATATTAAATTCACTAATATTAATACAATTTTTTAATAGTTTAATAATCTGTACATTATGCAAAGTAAAACAACGTTTGAACTAAATAAAGAAACCATTGTAAAGACCAACCCTCAATTAGAAAACCCAATCCCCTAATTCTTTAATAGTTAAATCACCCGAGCCGATTGAATCAGATAATAAAAACCATTAAATGCCATTGTCATCTCATTCACTCAGCTCAACATGAAGTATGAATCCCTAAATGCTTACACATCCAGATATAAAAACCGTAGATCAACACATACTCCAAAAAATACCCTAAAATCGACATACTCGGACAGAAAAACCCTAAACCAGTACATGCTTGTAAATATATGAAATGCTTGCTCAGTGAAGCTCGAAATCTGCTGGCTCTGCAACAGCTGCTATGTTCAACAAAGGGATCAGAGGTAATGAAGCAAAACACAGTTTTTATTATTTTTTAGTGAAATCCGGAACCGGGATTTTAGTTCAATTCCATCCCAGCCAATGCCGGAACTGGAATGGAATTCCGACATGCCAGCCGAAATTTGATATATGTGTGTGTGCGCATGGGCATGTATCGGCTACACCTCATTTCTGCTACACATCTTGCTTAGCAACCTTTATTTAGCATCAATTTGTAGCCCTCATATTAGTCACGAGTTTCTATTTAAATATTTATTCTTTCTCACTCCTGTCACATAGACCAAATATCTAAATATAAACTTGTGGTTGATATCGGAAGCTACAAAGGGTGCTATTGATCCTAGCTCGTGAGTGTGTATGTAAATTCATCTTTGCCTTAATTTAAGATAATTTTGGTCAGAACCACATTCTTTGTCTGTTACATTTATCGAGTCATATTTTTAGTTTGTTTAGGAAAAAAAAAATCATATCTACATTTTCCTTCCATACTGGATATAATCTCATCTTCACACATGTGCATTCTTCTGCCTACACTGTATGTGTATACCATCTAAGGTTGTTTTTTTAAAAAAAAATGTAACTTCTATTTTTCTCGCATCCTCTCATTTTAAATTTCTAGCAACTTCTATGTTTCTAACATTCCCTCTCTCCTTTTGTTTTTCTGTGTCCAGCTTATTTTCATGTTTTGTTTCTAGGTCCTGCACTGTTGCACCCTCCCCACAGTATAGTTGGTATAATCATTGTCAATTTTTATATTATGATTTTCGAATTCCAACAGCCATGTTTTCATACAATATAGTTGGTATAACCACCTTTAATAAAATTTAGGTTCCAATTTGTTATTTTTTCTCACACAATATAGTTGGTATAATCATCAAAGAAAAATCCTTCTATTTGTTTTCTCATTTTCACTCTAAATGCATTATTCTCAATTTTTAAATTATGATTTTCAAATTCCAACAGCTATGTTTTCATACAATATAGTTGCTATAACCACCTTTAATAAAATTTACGTTCCAATTTGTTTTTTTTTTTCACATAAAACTCCACTTGCTCGTCCCCATTTCATCTCTGTGTTAGTTAATTCAATTCCTTATGTCCTTTTTAGTTTTTATCTCTGAGACTGTTGTATAATTAATCCCAGGTATCTAATGTTTAAACATTTTTATTATTAATTATTTGATTATATATATCTTTATCGCAATCATTAACTTCTTTTACTGAAGTTGAATGGCATATGCCAGTTTTAAACTTTCAAACACACTAAATTTCAACCATTAAGATTCTAGTGGATTTCTCAGTTTTTGTTCAGCCTTTTTCTAAATGACTGCACTTTCTAACTCAGCAGAGACCTATTAAAAATCATGTGATAGGGATCCGAATTTCATGGTGTTTACTGCAGGCAAAGTTTGAAATAATTTCTTACTCATAGTTATAACAATGTAATATGTGCTGCAAGATTTTCTAAATGAAGCTTCTTAATGGAACAAACACAAATGTACATTAGATGCACTCCAGTTAAACAGCAATTGACTGTAGTTCTAAGCTGTAATACAAGATTGATAGTGACAAAGTAAAGTGCAAACCTCCCAAGCTGTCCAATGAGATTTAAAAGTACAATTGTATATTCTTCAGTTGCACAAGATTCCAGAATCTTCAAAATGCAAGGTAAAATGTTGTTACAAGTCCATTCCAAGCTCTGCGAATGCATTCAAAAATATTCGTAAAGGTAACAATAAACAAACATAAACAAGGATATATTAAAACTCGAATGCAGGTGGAATTTTACAAGAAACTTTGACATTAAATTGGAAAAGTAAAGTACAGAGTAATTCATCTGAAAAGTTATGGTAGCTTACATTGATATCATTATACATAATATATTTACCATTAGCATAAATACTTGCATAAACTAAATTTTCAAGAAAAAATATACCAAATGACAACTGTTAGTGGTATTTCTTATGTCCGGCTTGAGGAAAGCGAAAGCCGAATTGGGTCTAAGAATTCCGTCTGTTTATATCCCATGTTCAAACTTCAAACCCCATCAGATGAGAAGTAAATTTTGGACTTGAGCCTTACCTCAGACTTTAGCCTAGTGAAGTCTCAAGCAATGCTGAAGGTTGTCTTTTAATTACATATAATTAATAAAATTAATCAAAATTTATTATAGTTATTTATACACCAGTACTTAACCACATGCACATACAAAGTAAATATTAATTGGTAATCATAAAAATAAATATGCATTTTAGTGAGATATAAAATAGGATATAAACATTTTAGTATTTAGATATGTATTTAGTGTGAAATCAGTCTGGTTGGATACTGGACATAGGATGAGAAAGCAAATTGAGATAAAACTGGATCTGGAACTTTTATTTGAAATTAACACGAAAATTTTAATATTTGTTGATAATACATAAGGGTATTTTTTGCATTGAAAAAAAAGCTTTGCCAGATTGAAATATTTGCAATATATACGATAATATATATGTATAGGGCTAGGATCGGCTACAACTCATTTTTTGCTACACCTCAAATCCCCTTGATTTCAACCACATGTTACCATTTGAATAAAAGAATGAATTGACGAGAGAGAAACTATAATTATTTAAATGGGAACATGTGGTTGAAATCAAGAGGGATTTGAGGTGTAGCAAAAATGAGGTATAGTTGATCATTGCCCATATGTACATAATTAAACATTACAAGTTATTACAAAAAAAATTATAAATTAATTAACTATCATAAATTATTTAACAAATATTATAAATTAGCTAAATAATCTTACTTTCAATCTTTTACATTTCAACTCAATGCTCATTTGAAGTGTCCAAGAATGCAAGATCACTCAATCAGCGTTCACTCAATCCTGTGTCTGAACACACCCCTCCAATTAAAAGGTTTTGATCAATGCTTAAACTTGCTTTATATAACTTATGTTCATATTGCATAATTATGAAGAAAATCGTCGTTAGAATCAACTTGTGAAGACTGTTACTTAACAACTCACCTTATCCTCTAACCAAATCAAAGTTTGTTAATAAGATCCACTCTAAATAATTATTTTGTACTTGCAAACTAATCAACTCTCCTTAATTAAGGGATACAGATTTAGGCTTAACCTCTTATATACTAACCAATGTTCACACTACAAACCGCAAAGAAAATGGTTAACATAAGAGAGAACTATTACCATGTAGCACCCCACAAGCTCCAATAAAGATACAACGTCATTGATATGGCAATAGGCTCTCTCAAAGAAACCAAAAGATATATCGTCATCATCATGCTTTATATATGTGAATAGAAGATTCGATCCGCTAGAGACATCATTCTCGCCATCATGCACCATAGAAACAGAAAAATAGTTCGAAGTCTGCACATTGTTATCTTTAACACCACATCCAATAAAACACTGCAACGTATCAAGAAGCAAAGTTGCTAATTTTTCCATACATAATGCGCTTGTGGCAAATGGACATTCTTTGTAATGAGATAAGTTAGAGAAGTCTGTGGTTGGAACTCTGGTACTCTCAATTAATCTGACCATTGAATTTAATGCAACTATAAGAAATTTATGCTCATCTACAGCAACACAATTATTTCCATTAACCGAAGAAAATATGTGGAGTGCTGAGAGAACCCATGATGCATCATCAGTTCTACACATTCGAAGGATTTTATATGAAGTTTGAAGAAGAACGCCAACACGATTAGCTGCACCAGATATAGATGCCAGAATAATACAACCTGCAATGAACTGGTCAAAGGTGGCTGGTTTAGAGAGTATGTGGGTCCCATCAAGCTGAGAAATAATTGAAGATGTGTCAATACTTTCATAGGGTTTGTCACAATATACAAGACTTCTCTTCTCTATCAAAAAGTCCTCGAGTAGGGAAGTAAGGACATCTAAATGGCATATTTCTTCAAATAAGGCTATGGTGTCTGCACTGAAAATCACTGCAATGAAAATATATAGTTCGGCAATAATATTATTTACTTGAACGAAACACTTAGGCAGTTGTTTGTAATATATAGTCATCCTTATATTCAGAAGTTAGTCAACCAAATGTATAAGTATTTGTAATGCCAAAACTCGTATATAATCAAATTTATAAAGAGGAGTTCAGCATAAAAACAATAAAGGAGGGATATGCATGTTACTTTTAACAGCCAGTAAAACGAAGCTGCTCACGAATATAAATATAAATAACATTAATCCTATAGAAAATGCAATGGCATACGATTAGCGATGACACCAATACAGGCTACCAGCCACTTAGAGGGTGTTTGCATTTATTTATTTTTCCCTTCAGGAAAAGCTTGTTTTTGAGAAGCATGGAATCCTAGCTTTTCAAAAACATCTGTTTCCCTTACCCTAATCAAACACTCATTAAGAAACTTATTAACTTGATAAACAAATTCTAGTCTGTTACCAGTAAGCTATGAAAAAAATAAAGTCACTATGTATAATTGAGGAAAATTGAAATTACCTTTGTTTATTTCTACAGAAGTCATGAAACATGGCAAGAGATCTTTGCTTGGAGTAGATTTTAAATCGACAGATTTCAAGCTTGAAATATTGCATATTAACAAAGAAAGTAGTATGCTTCCCTTCTCCCTGAGAAAACGGTATAAAATTCAGTAACGTATATCACCAAAATGTTGAAGCAAGAATGTACAGAAAGTACTTTCAAATTACTTATATATATTATCATCAAATGATAAGTGTAGAAACACATACTGAGGTGTGAAGGTTGCATTCTTTGCCATTACGTTATGCACTTGCACAACCAAATGGTCTAGCTGAGAAACAGTGGTGATGTTTTGACAGGTAAAGGTATTCCTCATGCAAATAATCCTTGATATATTGTCCTTATCTTTGATATCGGAGTGCACAACACAGCATAAAGTTGGTTGTTTAGAAATATTAGAAGGAGCATTAATGTCACCTTGCAAAGTTATTCCAGTAGGTGCCATATTTTGATCTTCATATCATTTGCACAACATAAACAATTAAATTTATGCGGTAAGGTAGATATCCAAAATAAAGTAATAAATAAATAAAGATAACAGGGTTTCAAAACTTACCACCCGTGTGAAGTTTCCTTGTTATAGGTGCATTATCTGCAATCTCCAATGTAGTGTTAACAGCTTCAAGTGTTTCATTATGTTCAGTCACAACATAAGAGGTGTTAGATTTGAAGTTATTCATCAAGGGTCCATCTTTCTCCATCACACGTTGGGCATCACCTTCAACTTGTAGTTGGTGCTTAGTGACCTCAAGGCAAGGTAAAGTTGGTGAAATAGGCACTTCAACTGCCTTTCTGTACTTCTCTTCAGTACTACTGTCCATATCAAGTAGTTTGAGACAATTTCCTCCAATCATTTTCTCAAAAATTATCAAATCATCTAGTTCACTTCTACTAAATTGTGATTCCATGTTCATTTGCATATTTCTCTTGTCTTGTTGGGGATTATCATTCTTAATTGTAGATGTTTTCTCTCCTGTCCAGGAATCTTGGACTTTTTGCCTTTTAGAACTACAAATATTTTCTTTGTAACTACGACACTCTTCTACATTGTTTGCCAAAATGCACATCTTCTTATTTTCCGTGATCGGCCTGGGTGTGTCAATAGACAAATCTATAGAAGATAATCTCTTATTAGGGCGCTTCAACTTAATATCTGTTGATGGAAGAGCAGCATGTGGATCTCTTTCCTTTGAACCCATGGACCTTATATCAGAATAAGATGTATTGGAACATATGGCAGAAGTTTGTGGATTGTTTATACCTTTATGTGGTTCTGTACTAGCAAGTTCACTAATCGGTGCATTACCTGAGCAGCATATTTTTGTAACTCGACGCTCTTTTTTTGACTGATGTTTAGTCATCTTATCATCCAGTAAATTGTTTTTCTTGTTAACTCCAACTGCCCCCTGAGGTATTCTAGACTGCATAGATGGTGCATGTTATTATCTTAGTGGCTAAGGTTGGGAAATATAAGCTTGCACTAGAAGGGAAAAACAACATGGTGCGTTGAACACACACCCATACTTATGTGTGTGTCTATACATATATATCTGTGCAGTTAAAACGCTTAACAGTTCTATAGCGGTGGAAGCGCAAAAGGTTATAGTGGTGATAAATGAGGGATATAGTGGAAAATAGCGGAGCTGCAAAAACTTCATTAGATATTAAACAAATATTTAAAGTTAATTTATTCTCATTCTCACATCAAATGTAGAAAAAAAATATTGTTTAATCTCATATAGCAAAACCGAAGAATATCTTGATGTATGCAGATTAGATTTGATGATTACAATAGATTTTTAAATTGTATTGAGTGCTTATGCCTTAAAATTAGATCATTACCCTAACTTTGTTGATTTGGTTAAAATAAAGAGAACTGGTCAAATCAGTCTTTGTATGTTAATATTGCTAAAGCGGGTGCTACAAAACTTTGATTTAGCGGGTGTAGCGGAAAATAGCGGAGCTTAAAGCGGATCTACTATCAAATAACGGTAAATTGAAAGAGCATAAAGGTTGAAGAGCGTTATGTATTATAGTGGGACTTTAACTGCACATATCCATATACATACACGCACACCCAAATATGTGTGTGTAGACACGCGTGTACTTACATGTGTGTGTGTGTGTGTTGATACACACACATCCAAGTGGTTCAAAATTTTGAATGATGCATATTATATTGCTGTGTCCCAATGAATTATTCATTGCATGCATATAACATTCACAAATAGATATTTTATGCTTCCTGCACACAACATGCCCATAGCAGAGATCTTAAATGATACTAGTCAAATAAGACCAGGATCTGAAGTGGTATTTCACTAGGTAATATCACTAGGTAAGGTAAGCATATATGGCTAAGATGTCAAATTCTAGCAACAGCAAATTAAAATTGTTAACCCATTTAGACAAGAAACATACCTTTATAGAGGATGAATATATAGCTTTGACATGAGCCAGAATGCATAAAAAACTTGCTTACTCAAAGTTTTGCAATCTTGCAACAGATGTCAAAGTTTACACCTCTCCCACCATCAAAGAAGATGCAATCATTTGCAATGCGCATTGTTTAGGTATCGTATAGAATTTTTGTTCATACAATTTATCAAGAACTAATTTTACTGTAAGAATTACTAAACAAAGGAAAGTTGTTTTTATTGTAAGATGGTAAAAACTAATGATCCAGCAAATAACAGTCATCGTCGACATTTTGGACCAAAAGGAACCAGCCCTTTCTTGCGAAGGGAAGAAAAAATTGAACACGTAATTTATTTCTGTTATGATAGTTAAAACAATACCCTGCCCGAAACATGTTGTTTACCATCATTTTAGCGAACTCCTATGGATTATGCAAAACAAAAAACACAGGTTAAATATCAATATTTAAGTGAACACAAACCTCGGTTAGGACATCGATACCTTCAATACTGTGTGCAAGACGAGCATCAAGCAAGCTGACTCGGTTTGACAAGTCCATGAGGCTCTGATGAAGGAATTGAGATTCTTGCACTACATATATTTTTTCTGGGTTTGCCTTCTTTTCTGCATGCATTGCTTGCTTCTTGAGAAGCTTACACATTTCTCTTAATAGCGCTGTATTTTCATTTATAGCACTACTATCCGTACCATGAATATTCTCAGCATTACAGTTACCACGCTTTCTTTTTGAGGTTGATTCAAAATCCTCTATTTTCTTCTGCAATTTCTCCCTAATTTGTTTTTCCTCCTCCGATACTCGAGTTAAATGTTCTACACGTGCTTTCTCTTCATTTGTTTTCTTTCGTTCTATGTCTATCAATCTTTTTTGTTCGGCTGTAAATGTTTTATGCAAGTCTGCACGTACTTTTTCAGCCATCTTCAGCTTCTCTGATTCAAATTTTTTCTTGAAGTCCTCTGTTTTTGAAACCTCTGCTTTCAATTTCTCTGTAAGTTCCTTTATTTCAAATTTGGCTTTTTCCAAACATCCCATGTACTCTTCAGCTTTCTTCTCAATGAACTTTTTATCATCCTCTACTTTTTTCTTTTCATTTTTTACCAACTTCAATGCTTCTACAGCTTTCATCTTATCAGAGGAAACTTTTTTCGACTCGTTTTCAAGTTTAATTTTCTCTACTGAATGAAGTTTTTTAAGTCTCTCTAATTCACCCTCAACCTCTAATAAGCGATCTTTAAGCAGCTGGATTTCATTCTCATCTTTGACATGACCATTTTTCTTATATGAAGATATTTCGGCTTTCAGATCATGGTTCTCTTTCTCTAGCTGCTGTCTAAGGTTTTGCTCTCCAAGCTTTTCTGCTCTCTCCTGATTTCCACGACATTGTTCATTGGCATAATCTAAAACACAGAGAATCCATTTCGCTTTCAGAAAATGTAATTTATATTGTACTTATCTATCATGTTTTTTACGTAACGACAATTAGCAGTTGGCTATTTGCACAGTAAGGTATTTACGTTTGTAAAAGTTGATATTATCTACAGCTAATATTTTTAAAAGCTAAAATAATTAGAAAATCGTACAATTGACAGTTCCAAGCTTTGAACCTTATATACAATTATGTAATTGGTAATAAACAAGTTAAAGAGTTAAAGTAAAAAACACACAGGAAAATTTTATTCTCCTCCCAAAAATTTGTACCAACACCCATCACCCTTATTCCCCCTCCCTCCCATCCATCGTATAGCAAATATTTATTGTCTTAATAACTTATTTTCATTTTTTTATTCTCTTGAACTTTTTCTACAATACCGCGTTAGCAATCACCATGACAAACCAATGTCTTCATTCTTCATTAAACAAGTTCTTTCGATATTAGAATATAATACAGGATTTGAACTTGGATGAATATTTGTTTGAACTAATTTGGAAATTTCTTCAATTGGGTTTCATTTACTTACTGATTTGGAGAATCCGACTCTATATGATGTTTTGCCCTATTAATTTTGCAAGCAGAGAGGTAGTTTCTGATGCACATTTTTTAGCTAGGAGTTATGCTTGACTCCCGTGGCAGGATAGGTGATTAAAGAAGAGATCCACGACTTAGGATTATCTTTTGCTCCTCGACGGTTTTCCACCGACCGCAATGCCATAAGCATGGAGCTTTTAGCACCAAGTCCTTATCTATTGTATATTTTACCAAATCAATTAAAACTCTTTGAAGCTCTAACTCAAAAAATTAAAATCTTCTACAAGGTGATGAATCTTTTTAAAGAGAATGGACTACTACAACAATTGGAACAAGTGATCCAACTATTTTCATTTTTGTTTCTTAGGTTCATGAAAACAAAATTTTGACGTTCAAAAATTCAATATTCAAACTGAAATTAAAATGAAAATCATTAGTCTCCTTTATAAGTGACATTGAAATAAAAACCAAACAAAACTCACCTCAAAATGATTGAGTAAATTCAAAGTTAAGGTCTAAGAAATTGAATTTTGAAGTAAAAAATGGCACGATGTTTAAATGAAATGAAACCCTAAAGTGATTAATGGGAGGAACTTCTGGAATATTTATTTTATTTTTGGGGTTAACTCAACAATTTAATGGGTATAGTAATATTGAAATATTTTAGGGGCTACTCGGTAAATTATGAGCTTCGATAGTTGTCAATTGATTACCTGTGTTTTATGGAAATAGCAAAAATGTAATACGTTTAGTTTTAAATTTCAACTATTTTATCACTTCCCTTCCCCGTTTTGTTTTCCCTTTAACCATTCCCAAAATAAATAAATAAATAAATGTCTAGGATTGTTGCACAATGGTAACACAAAATGAAAATGCCACACAACAATATTTAAAATATCACCTTTTTTGAGCTGTTTATTTTCTTCAATCAGCTTGTTGAGTTTCCCCTCGATTTCTTGCAAACCTTTAATTAGCTTATCGTTTTTCAGCTTCGAATGCTTGCTTTTCGCCTGCATAAATACTGAATTAAATAGCTGCATACCCAATAAATAAAGAAAATAAAAAACTCAAGTGAACTAATCTGACAAATACCTTTTCGCCGCCAGGTTTGGGGGCGCCAGAGGAGGCGAAGACGTCAGCCTCCATTGACAGGAAGATAGGATTGTCAGACGGAATTGGATTAGAGTTGGGGTTTCATACTTCAGATTGCATCACCATTTCGGATTTGTCGTGAAATCTGACGATTATTGTTTTGATGATAGAGCGAAGGCTACATAAACCGCCATAAAACCCTAGAATATATTTATTTGCTGATGTCAATATTAATTTGATTTTAAGGCTTATTCCCCCGTTTAGCAAATTTTGGATTAAAAGTAGGGATTGGTATGGAACATTTGTACCAATCCAAACATTTTCTGTTTCTTCCGATCGTTTGATAGAATGATACAACGTATTGTGTATTCCGTACCATCAACCCCGGAATTCTAATAAGCGAAAACCGAAAGAAGCGTGCAATTCCAATTTTCGACTAAAAACTTTTCAGATGTAAATTGACATCAGCAAAATACAAAACATAATAAATTGAACACACCATATACATTGAACATCAATTACCAACAGAATATAAAGCAGTAATAAAGTGAACGAGATGTAGCTTAAAAAAATACAAAAACAGTAAAAAAAAATACATCAGTCATCCAATCTCTTTTGTGTTCATTTTGATCCTGAACAATGTTAATTCTGTGAGTGTTTTTAGAGAATTTAAGCCCTAAGTTTCTCATAGAGCATACGCAGCTCACACTTACATAGGTGATCGCATCCATAAAGAATATCCTATGTATGCTCCACTTGATGTTTTCAAAATATGGTCATCGTTGAAAGCATAGTTTAACCTTTTTAATACTATTGTAGGCATGTATTTTATTGTACACCCTAGGAATGTGGTAGAACCAGGTCCAAACATATGCATTACTTCTTGAGTTACTCAGAACTGGTTTGCCTATTGATTCTAGTTAGTGAGATCTCCAATAGGTCTCCGTATAAAGTAACTCTATTTGTTCTATGTTTTTAAACTCAATCCCTTTGATGAGCAGTCAATTTTCTCGTTTGATAAACCCTTAGTAAATGAATCCGCTGAGTTATCTTTTGATCTTACATAATCAATGGAAATTACTCAATTTAAGAGTAATTGCATCACTGTGTTATGACGTCGACGAATGTGCAATGATTTTCCATTATACACAAAATTTTGCACCTTACTTAACGCTACTTGATTATCGTTGTGAATGCAGATAGCCGATACAAGTTTGGACTAAAATGGAATATCTTCTAAAAATTGACGAAGCGATTCTGCTTCTTGGACTGTTGTATCTAAGGCGATCAATTCAGATTGCATAGTGGATCGAGCTGTGTAGGTTTGTTTAGTTAATTTTCATGATATTGTTGCTCCTACAAGGTTAAAGACATAATCACTTGTTTATTTTGATTCATTTGAATCTGTAATCCAGTTTGCATCACTATATCCTTCTAGAACGGCGGAATATTTCCCGTAATGCAAGGAGAAGTTTGCGTCTGTTAATCCGCTTTTTGGCAAGGCAGCATACATGCGAATTTAACCCAATCGACTGCATAATTATCAAAGCTGAATTGTCATGGACTTGGTTCCGATTTGAATGAATGAATGATAAATCACGGATGACAAACATGATTATGAGGCCAGGATATAGCATAGTCGGTGGACAAACAACGTGACATGCTTGGAGTATAGATTTTGGAGAAAATGGGTTGCTTGGAGTTTGCTTCGAGTCACCTTCATGTCTGCTTCGGGTTTTTGGGAGGCTTACTTCGAGTCAAGCAAGGGCTTACTTCGGGTCACAGAGGGATCGACATTTTCAAAAGGGATCGGTGTTGCTTTGAGTCACTATTGGGTTTACTTCGAGTCAAGGAAGCAACTTCTTCTGGTCAGAGTCATGGATCGATCAATATTCATATGAACCACGTCAATTTCATATCCATCAATTTCATATCCATCTACTTCGTATCCATCTGCTTCGAACTCATTCCCTTCGTATCCATGTGCTTCATATCGATACATCCCATACTCACCCACTTCGCATCGATCTCACTCCAGCATGTTTCGTATTGATCAGTTAATTGATCGATACGAGGCAAGGAGCTAAGCATCGATACGAAGCCATAAGCCAAGCATCGATATGAAGCCACAAACCAAACCTCGATACAAAAGCAATGATGAAGCATCGATAGAAGGCGGGGGTATGATATCGAAATGAAGAGCAATACACAGGGTCGGCATGGTCAACCAAGGGAAGCGGTCTACTAACATGAAAAACGAATCTACACATAATTGTCGCTCCACGTCATCGATACAGGATCGATCAATACGAAGTCGATCGATACGCATGGATTGATACGCAGCCATCGGCCAACCTACAAATCGAATCTTGGATCAATCATAACTCAAAATCTACAAGTCCAAATTTTTCACAGGAGCTTTCTTATTCACTCAAGAATGTCTATAATCGATCGCAGCTTAAATGAAGCCCATATTGATCGATGCGAAGAGAGTAGAGATTGATCGGGATCGATCCCAAGCAACCCCTGATTGATCTGATGGGCCCATCCACGTGTGAGAAGAAGTATTCTGGGTTTTGAAACAAATATTTCCAGATATACACCTATAAATAGCACCCATTCACCTACTAAAAAAGGACCTTTGGCTCTTCCGTGCCGTTACTCTACTGAAACTCCATTGTAACTTGAGTGTTATCGATGGTACTGCTGTAAATCAGTTAAGAATCATCGATAAACAGCAAACTATTCAAAGTGGACATAGGCTACAACATCGAACCACTATAACTATTGTGTCTTCTCTTACTTTCTTTCATTTTAATTTTGTTATTTCTCCATTTTACTCTCCACGTCATCTGGATCTGAGATTTGTGTTTGGATATTGAGGATTTATGTGTAAACACTAGTGCTTTCACTACTTCTGGGATTTGTGGCCAATTTTGACGCAAACACTTTAGTGCTTTCATTGAGAAAGCTAGCGCTCAGGGATTCTGAAGCTTAAATTTTGGATTTGAAGGCTGGGAACTTGGATCTGGGAAGCACTGGCTAAGAAATCGACAAGGAGAGAGAGAGAATGGAGAGGAGTCAGCATGAAGGAAGTTAGGATGCTTCATCGGGAGCTAATCAGACTTCAGTTTTCATCTCCGGAGATGAGATGGAGATGATGATGGACGTTATGCAGGAAGGTATGCTAAAAAGGCAGGAGGAAATGATGTATAACCTACTCCGACGGGTTGGACAAGTTGAATTGCAAAATCAAGAGAATGGAGTAGCAGGAGCAAAGAGGGTCTAGAACCAAAGTCAGGGGAACGGAGCAACCATGATTAAGGATAGAGCAGGACCGTTAGGAACAGCCCTTGAGCTAAGGGCACGCCTCCGAATCATGTTGACTCGATCCCAGGAAGGGTGCCAGACGATGCAATGCAGTTTGGCATTGATCGGGATATGCATGCTCGTCTAAAAGGACAAGTTTCAGGATTCCCTCGTGGACTCGAAGGGCGGGTTGGAGATAGCAAATAGAGGCTACCACTTGATGACAATGCCAGGTTAGTAGACATGATCATACGGGCTATGAGGTGAGGATTTGCGAATAGAGATTCGGAGGACGTGAACAGGAGCCCCTTTACTTCTGTGATCCGGCAAGCTAAGAATTCGTCGGATTTCAAACTACCATTGTTGGAGATGTATGGTGGGAGAACGGATCCCTCTGTTCACTTGACAAGGTACATGAGGCACATGGAGGTACTTGGGGCATCAGAAGAGGTCATGGCGTGATGCTTCCTTTTGTGTTTGACGGATATAGCAGCACTATGGTTCAGACAATTGGAAAGCAGCTCTATTGGCACTTGGACGGAGTTGATTGAGAGGTTTATGAGGCAATTTGGGTCTACGTCATGAGGCCCAAGAATGTGATGACTTTAACATCGATGAAACAGTAGATGAATCACTTAGAGATTTCTTAGCCAGATTCAACGCGGTAGTGGCTTCGGTGGAACGACCCGATCCGTCGATGGTTTTGATGGCGGTAGTCTCTAGAATTGCAGATAATTCGGGTTTCAAGATAACGTTGGAGCAGGATCCACTGATTGATCTCGGGGATTTTTACCACGAAGCGAAAAGATTTTTACGACAGGAAGATGCAAAGGCTGAAAGAGAGGGGAGAGAGGTTGAAGTTTATGCTGTAAAAGGTGGAGGTCCACTTAGGGAGGATTCAAACAAGGACGATAGAGGCAAAAGGAAAATGAATGACAGTGGTAACTCGACGAAAAGGCAACGAAGGGAATCAAAATTCTCTTCTTACATGGATTTGACTAAAACTCTGGAAAGGATTTATTTAGATACCTGAGGACGCCTCCACTACCGAAGTTTGGCAAAAAGGGAACCCTTCGAATACGAGTGGGCATAGGGAAAGCATTGCCTATTTCATGAGCTGGATGGGGACAACATGAACGATGGCAGGCATTTGAAGGATATCGTTGAGGAGCATGTAAGAAATGGTCATCTACAACAATACATAGGGAATCGAGCTGTGGCAGTGGAACAGGAGCAGTCATTGCCCACCTCAGATGAAGATGGCACTAGATCTAGGCATCGTCAACTTATTATCAATTGAACGGTTTTATGGCTTCGAATAAGTAATAAACCCTGAAGTAAGGCGGCTAAGTCACTTACAGATGTATGAGATCAAGGACGGTCCCTAGGCATGCTCTGAGATGATGATATACCGTGATGCTCAAGTTTACGAAATTTTGTTTTCTCTGTTTTTTGTGAACTATGGTTTCTTTCTTGGTACTAGGGCTATTTGGTTTTCTTGATTGTACAGATTTTTATTTTATCAATTGAACTCTATGTTGATTGGATTTGGACCAATGTAATAAATCATACAGGTCGTGTGATTATGGTCCCGACTGAGAGACGGAGCAGTAACCACGAGTTACGAGTCCCTTCGTCGAAGAGCGAAGGAACGAACTCGAACATGAAATATAAAGTCCTCGACCGAAGAGTCGAGGCTAGAGAATAATTAAAAAGTCCTCGATCAGAGAGTCGAGACCGGAGAATACAAAGTCCTCGACTGGAGAGTCGAGGTCAAAGAATACAAAGTCCTCGGTCAGAGAGTCAAGGCCAGAAAATATGAAGTCTTAGACCAGAGAGTCAAGGTCGGAGAATAAATAAAAAGTCCTCGACCAGAGATTCGAAACCGGAAAATACAAAATCCTTGACCGTAGAGTCGGGGCCGGAGAATATAAAGTCCTCAACCGGAAAGTCGAGGTCGGAGAAAGATACCCTACCGATTAAGTCCTTGACCGGAGAGTTGAGGCCGAAGAAGAAAAACCATGGATAAGCCCTCGACCGGATAGTCAAGGCTGAAGTAGAATAAATGAACCCGCTGAGGTCCCGGCTTTGGACAATGACCTGGCGAGGTCCGGATATGGATTATGAGACCCGACGAGGTCCTAGGTTTGAATATGGACCCGGTGAGGTCCGGACTTGGATAAAACAATCCGGAGAAGTCGTGGATTCTGTTAATGGTTTGGAATGAATTTGGGATTGAATATTGACTCAGGACAGTCTTGGATTTTGTTAATGATCCGGAGGGATCAAGGAATTTGTTTGGCAATGGACTGGATTCAAGGTTGGATATGGCGATCAGTGGATTATGGACTTTGAATTTTGGGCTTATGGAAATACAAAACCCGCCTTCCGATCGCAAGGTATGTTTTGGGGGGCAAAGTGTTAACCCGCTTTTTGGCAAGGCAGCATATAGGCGGATTTAACCCAATCGACTTCATAATTACCAAAGCTGAATTATCACGGACTCGGTTCCGAGTTGAATGATTGGACGATAAATCACGGATGACAAACATGATTATGAGGCCAGGATATAGCATAGTCAGTGGACAAACAACGTGACATACTTATAGTATAGATTTTGGAGAAAATGGGTTGCTTGGAGTTTGCTTCGAGTTACCTTCATTCTACTTCGGGTATTCGAGAGGTTTACTTCGAGTCAAGCAAGGGCTCACTTTGGGTCACAAAGGGATCGATGTTGCTTCGTGTCACTGGAAGGTTTACTTTGGGTTAAGAAAGCAGCTACATCGGGTCAGAGTCATGGATCGATCAATATTCATATGATCCACGTCAATTTTGTATCCATCAATCTCGTATCCATCTACTTTATATCCATCTGCTTCGAACCCATTCCCTTCATATCCATGTGCTTCGTATTGATCCATTCCATACTCACCCGTTTCATATTAGCATGTTTTGTATCAGTCAGTCAATTGATCGATACGAAGCAAGGAGCTAAGTATCGATACGAAGCCATAAGCCAAGAATCGATACGAAGCCACAAATCAAGCCTCGATACGAAGGAAATGATGAAACATCAATACGAAGGTGGGGTATGATATCGAAACGAAGAGCAATACATAGGGTCGATACAAAGAAGGCATGGTCAACCAAGGGAAGCGGTCTACTAGCATGAAAAATTAATCTACACATAATTGTCACTCTGCGTCATCGATACAGGATCGATCAATACGAAGTTGACCGATATGCATGGTACACAGCCATCAGCTAACCTACAAATCGAATCTTAGATCAATCATAACTCAAAATCTACAAGTCCAAATAACATGAAATTTTCATATGGGCTTTCTTATCAAGAATGTCTACAATCAATCGCAGCTCAAATGGAGCGCATATTAATCGATATGAAGAGAGTAGGAATCAATCATGATCGATCCCACGCAACCTCTGATCGATCTGGTGGGCCCACCCATATGTGAGAAGAAGTATTTTGAGTTTTGGGGCAGATATTTCTAGATTTACACCTGTAAATAGCACCCCTGCGCCTACTGAAAAAGGACCTTTGGCTCTTCTCCGCATTACTCTGTTGAAACTCTATTGTAACTTAAGTGCTATTGATGGTAGTGTTGTAATCAGTTAAGAATCATCAATAAACAGCAAACTTTCAAAGTGGACATAGGCTACAACGCCGAACCACTATAACTCTTGTGTCTTTCCTTACTTTCTTTTATTTTAATTTTGTTATTTCTTCATTTTTACTCTCCACGTCATCTAAATCTGAGATCTGTGTTTGGATATTGAGGATTTGTGTGTAAACACCGATGCTTTCACTACTTCTGGGGTTTGTGACCAATTTTGGCGCAAACGGCGACTTTCTTTAAATATCTCAACGCTCTCATTAGTGCATTCAAATATTCCTTCCCTGGGTTACTTGTACACTTGCTTAATCGACTTGCTACATAAGCAATATCTGATCTTGTGAAATTCATGCGACACATTAGACAACCTATAACATAAGAATATTCTAATTGCATTACACTCTCATCAGTGTTCTTCAGATGGATTAAAAGACGTTCTTACCCCTATGATCCTATAATCTTTGGAATTTTCAATCACTTTGTCTACATACTATAATCGAGATATCTCAATCTCATTAGATGTTTCTATTATTTTACTTTCCAAAATAACGTCTTCTACCCCTAAGTGTTTCATGTCAAAATGATAGATAAGCACTTTCTTTATGGTTTCTATAACCAGAATGTTGGGACCAAAGATTAGCATATCGTCCACATATGGACAAATAATCACATATGATCGACCAACTTGTTTGTTTTTTGTTGAGAAAATGAGTAACCCTCCGTAAGGAGAAAAGCACTTATGTAATTTTATTCCACACTTAAAATGATTCACCAACAAGCATGGTAGGTGACTATTCCCCATGAATCCGTACAAATAAAATATAAATAAAAATCCCTCCTTAAAACCTAAGAAAAAAAACTATAAAGCATGAAAGGAAAAAAGGTGGCCAAAGAAAACCTCAAGTAGCGACAGAGAAGAGGCACGGTGAGAGGAAAAGCATCATTCAATCTCCAAAGAGAAAGTGAATGGAATAAATAACCATCGAGGAAATCCAAATAAGTAGTAGAAAACCTTGCATATCGAAGCTCGGCTCTTCCATCCAACAAATGATAATGTCTAAGTCGAACGTCCCTTGTCGATAGTTAAAATCGAGAAGACTCAATAGACAATGTGTGGCTTAAACATATATATGTATATAAGTTTATCACACACACACATACACACACATATCTATTCTATTGTATATAAAGTTCAATATGTGACCATTTATATTCTTGCATCTCATTCATTCTTACTTCCAATACTCTTCTCCGTTGATTTGAGAGAAAAAAAATCACTTACCCCTCTAATAATCACTTACCATTCCAAGTTCAAAATTAAAATTCCATTATATATTAATAAGAACATGCTCTTTCATTTTCTACTTCAGCAATTCAGTAATATTTCATACTCATTTTCTCTTCTTACTTTCATTTTCTAAACTTCTGGTCCAAAATAAATCATTTTCTATTTCAGCTATTCAGAAATGTTCAACGCTCATTTTCTATTCTTGCTTTCCTTTTCTCAACTTCTTATCTAAACTAAATTTTAAATCATTAAATACTGTTATATCCTATGTTTTTCCCTTTAGATCCAAGTGAAAATTTTGCTCATTTGGCTATAATCATAGAATTCTCTCTTCCACGTTTTAAGAGATGCTTTATGCTTTTGGGTATGTTATTTTTTTATTTGATTATATATTGATTAATATGAATTAAAGTGGCTTGGCGTTGGCATTAAAAGAAATTAATATGTTAAATAAAATATTGTTAATCTGTAAGAAATGGTCTTTTTTATAGATCATGGGTGGAATAATCAGGTTAACATAAATTTTTCCTCCAAAAACTTAGTACAATCGTCTTTCTTTGTTGTAGAAAAAGATTTTAATTTTATTTCCATGATAAATCCTATACACAACTTTTGATTGTCTTTTGAACTTTCTTATTCTAACTAGAATTTGATTTAATTCACCAACAGTTCTTAACTTTGCAATCGTTATTTATGATTTTATTGATGTATTGCATTGTATTTCTACCTTACTTTCAATGTTACTGATTGAAAGAAGCCCAAATTTTTTTGGCTAACTGGATGGAAAGAAGCCCAAAAAATCTTGGTTTGAACTAAATTTCCTTTTCATTTAATTCGATGTTGATTCATTATTTTTGTTCAAAATTGCATCTTTTCTTTATATTTTATGCCTAAAGTTATGTCTCCTTATGATTTTTGTTTTCGATTTGTAGAATTATGAGTTTGGTTATTTATTTGTAGTAGGTTACTGGATTTGTAAATGCTATTTTAAAAAAAAATCTTATGTTTATAGCATATAACTCTTTATTTCATATATTTCCCTTTGTAACGTTTTTATTTCCATGTAAATTAATCCTGCAATTATTTTTCTTTTATATTCTAACAATAGTTCTTTTCCTCTTCTCTTCATTTTCAATATAAGAAATTTTTTGTATTTCCTCAGTTATTGCTCATGTTCAATAGTTTCAATACAAGGGTTCTTTTCAAAAACCTTTGATCGACATCATTTTCTTTTATTTTGATTAGAATTCAGTTTAATCACTAATAGTTTTTCATTTTGAATTTATCCTAAATTATTTATGAATAATACATATTTTATTGTGATTGTATTTCTACCTTACTTTCAATAGTAATGTTTTTATGGAAACGTTATTGATGATCTCCAAGAAAATTCTAATTCAGTTGAGATCGATTAATAAGTTAAAAAAATTCATTTGTCTTTTCATTTAATTCAGTGTTCAATTTGTTGTTTCCATTGAGTTTTATTAAAAAGATTGACTTTTATTTCGCTATATTTCTGTCATTTCATTCGATGTTGAATTTGTGTCTTTTATTCTAAATTATTAATTTCATATCTTTGCTTAGAGTTTTATATACCTAATTGTGTCTTCTTCTAATTTTTTTCCATTTTGTAAGATTATGAGTTTGTTTACTTTATTTGTTTTATAGGAGGTTACTTGATTTATAAATAAATGGACACCATAAAATCTTTTATTTTCAAAATCTATCAGTTGTAAGTTATGTTATTTAAATTTTACTTTATTTCATTGCATAAAATATTAGATTGAAGATGTAAATAAGAATTTTTTTTATAAATAAACTAACTTTAAATAAGGCTCATATCAAGTGACATTACTGTGCAACTGAAAAAAAAAGAATAAATAATTATCAGTTTCATTTAATTTGAATTTAAATAATCGAAGAACTAATTACAGTTAAATTAATTTCATTTAAATTCAATTTAGTGGGTAAATCGACCATATAAGTTCAAATAACTTTTGATTTTATGATACCTTAAGATTTCTTTTTAATTTTACTTACTTACATATTTTATAAACCTTTTTTGTATCATGTTGTGCAATTCATACTCATATTACTTGCACATTTTGGAAATGCAGTTGGAATATTAAAGTTATACGTTGCATAGTTGATATTTGAGTTTCCATAACTCTAGGAGATTTTATTGGTAGGACATTAATGTATTAAAAGATATGAGGATAAAGAGGAAGTCAATTGATAATATAGTGGTATGCACAAAGGTAAATTCTAAACAAAATTGATCATATTGGTCTGTTGTTTGATGATATTATTCTCTTCGTTTATAATAATTATATACTTTGTTTGAAAGTGGTGATTGACGTGGTTTGGTAGGAAAGGAATTCTAGAGTTTTTGATAATAAGAGTGTGCACGAAAAGGTGTTATGTAATGTCATATATAGTCGAGCTAAGTTTGGTGCCGTTTTGCATGGCTTGCTCATTGATCAAGTTGTTGAGGCCTTATGGTCCTAGTTTGCTTGATTTTTAGTTTTTGTTTTGTTTTGTATTTTTTTTCTCTATTCCTCTTTGTGGTTTACTTTGTTTTCTTCTTGGGGGTTTAAGCCCGTTTTTCCCTTTTTTTATGTGTTCAATAAATTTGGAAAGGGCTCAGTCAACCCAGCTAACATTGCTAAAAAAAATTCATTGCAATTGGTAATAAGGATATCACTTTTCAGTGAAATAGTAAATTAAAACACTATCTGTTTTGAAAGAAATTATAGAAGTTTTGGTTCTTATAATTGTTAGTATCAATCAAATATAATGTATGACATATTATATATGCACTACCAAATATATGTTTTTTTATAACATCTAACCATCAATTCTATAATATAAGCACTTTAATTTTTAACTATTCTTTTTCTTTTTTCTCTTAAGTTAGAGAGTTAAATCGGCAGTTAAAATTTTTGTTTTACGTATTTCTTATCCTTACATTAACTACCACATTTATAATTACTTTGTAACCTACTCACTTCAATTTATATTCCTCACTTTCTAATATGGTTTTACTACATATTATTGAAAGTACATTTAACCTTTTCATATTCATCCTTCTTTTTATTTTTCTTCACTTTTTGAATTAATGTCATTTTACTACTCTAGTATTCCTTTTACACCCTTTCAAATCCATTTCTCCATTATTTTAATTTTATATATTCGTTGTTCATTTTCATTCTCCGTTATTGTAATATCCTATGTTACGTTAATCCAAACTTTCATTTATATCTTATTTAACTGACTTTATTGCCTGCTAATTTATTTATCCAATATATAATTAGGATGAAAGCTTTATTCTACTTATGTTGTCGATTGCTTAAAATCTATTTAGACACCTTAATAATATCTTTATTGGTCCTACAAATATTCCAAAATTATTATTTATAAGTATGTTTCTACATCATGATAAAAATTTACTTTTATGTTTCGTAAGTTTGAATCTTATATTATTTTCTTTTAAATTTTTTATCATAACTGTATATTAATTGCCCATGGTGGTTCAATATTTTTTTCTCCTTCTTTCAGGTATTTAATTTCAAGACCATCTATGGTGGTTCAATGTTGCACAAAAAGTACAAATCTTATTAGCATGCTTTAGTTGTTGGTATAACTTATTCTAATTATACTAAAGCATTTTAATTGTTGTTAAAAAACTGCTTCTTCTTTCTCTCTCCATGTTTTAGGGCATTGGATTTCAAAATTATCCATGATGGTTGAATGTTGTGCTAGTGGTAAAAAATTGAACGCATTGTTAGTAGTAGATATTGATTTCTACCTCACTTTTTATTTACGAGTTGAGTGAATTGTAATTTTACTACATAAGATTAATAAAAGTAATAATTCCCTACATTGATAGAAGGAGCAATAATTATTTATAGTGAATTGTTAAATGACGAATCATTTTGTAAGGGGAATGGAAAGTGTCAATTTTAAATTAAAAAGATTTTATTAAGGAAAGAATCAAACAAAACATTTCTCTTATAAAATCTTATTAAAAATACTAAATTATCATTTCTATAATCTATCTTCTTAGTTTTCAATTTATGTGCATTATTGCATCAAAAAAATTGTCATTTCATCTTCAAAACCTAAACTCTAAATATTTATTTATGACTATGGAGGAAAACTTATCTCAGTCTTAATCTTAATTTTCTCAATCTTCATTGAAATCTACAATAGACAAAATAACATGGGTATTAATTTCTTTCCATCTATTCAAGATTCTAATTATGTTTTTGAGTAATTTTAGTATCTTTAGTTTTGATTGAATATCAAATTAAGGTATGAAATGTTGAAATGGTAAAGGGATATTATTGATATAAAGACTTATATGTAAAAATGATTACATGTTTAGAGATTCTCCATAGATATCATTTCTTTTACAGGATGATATGTCAAAAGAAATTGATTTGGTAATACAGCTAATGAAATATTAGGTAGCTATTTTTTCTAAGAATAAAAAGAAAAGGATCTGCATTTGTTAGCGCCAAAATTGGTCGCTAACACCCAAATGTAAATGAAAGCACCAACTAACAGTCACTGATAACAGATAAAGTGTGTGTAGCGAGTAAAAATATGAAGAACAGTTAAAATTAAAATGAAAGCAGTAAAGAACAACAAATTTTATAGTGGTTCGGCTAACTTCGGCCTACGTCCACTCTAGAAGTTTCCTTTTTATTGATGTTCGAATCAATTACAGTTACAAAGTGGTAGACTGGTCTTAGTCTTAGGAAATAAAAAGTCAGAGAGCAGAAGAGAAGAAGAAGACCTCCATTTCTGAACCCCTACAAGCTGTATTTATAGGCGAATTTTGAGTTGCTGGGCTTTCTGAACGGTAAAGGCCCATTAAGAATTTCCATCGACCCACATTCGTCTTATGTCGAATGACTTTCCACCAAGCCATCTTTGCCGAGCGACCCATGCCGAGCCGCCAATGCCGAGCGAGGTACGATGCCGAGCGATGTGCAAGGTATCGAGGTGCGAGGTATCGAGGTACCGAGGTGCGAGGTATCGAGGTATCGAGGAGTGTAGACCGAACGAAGCACTTGTGCCGTGCATTCCCTCCATTTCTTGACCAAATGACATATCCAAGTAAACTTCATCCTTCGAAACCAAATCCATCATACTCCAACTTCGATAGTCGTGAAGTTAGTTAGGTTGAATCTGCCTACTTATGGCTTTGACAAAAGGCGGGTTAACACTTTGCCCTCCAAAACATGCCTTGCTAATGGAAGGTGTGTTTTGTAGCACAATAAGCTGGATTTTCGTATCCTGTTAATGACCTGCAAGAGATTAATAGCCTTATCTGATCACGAATGACGATCGTTCGGGATCATATGTCATTCGGGGTGGTATGTGACCGTTCGAGGCCGAGTGCCGTTCGCGGCGAATTGTGACTGTTCGCGATCGGTTGCCGTTCGAGGCGAGTTATGATCGTTCGCGATCTGGTGCCATTCGAGGCGAGTTGTGACCGTTCGCGGTCGGGTGCCGTTCAAGGCGAGTTGTGATCGTTCGCGATCTGGTGCCGTTCGAGGCGATTTATGACCGTTCGTGGTCGGGTGTCGTTCGAGGCGAGTTGTGATCGTTCGTGATCTGGTGTCGTTCGAGGTGAATTGTGACCGTTTGTGGTCGGGTGCCGTTCGAGGCGAGTTGTGTGTGCCGGGGGGGGGGGGGGGGGGGGGGGCTTAGTATCATTAATATCAGATTTCACGTTCGAGTGAATTTTTGAACTGTTTGTCGTGGCGGTTTATCGCCATCTCAGAGCATGCCTAAGGACCATTCACGACCCCGTACACGTGTAAGTGGCTTAGCCATCAATGGAATCACAAACAGCAGATTTTCATTCAAAATAAGTCTTTCAATGGAAATGTCAAACTAAATCAAGTCCAAACATGAGAAATGGAAAATAAAAGAAAAACAGGGACGTCCAAGTGCAAACACCTACATTGATGCGATTTATAGTCGTATCAGAGCATGCCCGAGGATCGTTCGCGGTCCTGTACATGTGTAAATGACTTAATCGCGTTGGTGTGGAGTTTGCTACTTATTCGTCATTATTTCAATCAACTGATGACAAGCTGACGCCCCGATCCCGAGCCGTTCCCAGTTGGTGTAGGTGGTGGCCGCTCTCGTTCCACCGTCGTTGTTCCCCTTCTCACATATTGCGATAGCAAACTATTCCGGATATGTCCCTCAACCTCATCCTTCAAGTGCCTGCAGTCATTCGTGCTATGACCGTTCAGTTCGTGGAATAAACAATATTTGTCTGACCCTGTGTAGTTAATGCCTCGCTATAACCCCGCAATATCTCATAGCGGATTTCCACCGCTACGATTTTTCCATATAGCCCCAAAATATAGCCTTTCCGCTTTAATCCCCGCTATTTCCGCTATATCCCGTTATTCCCGCTATATTTTGCTATTTCCGCTATATCTCCTTTAATAATATGAATTAAAAAATTGCATTTATACATTATAAAAATTGTGAAGCTAATTTATTTGATTTAATTTTTAATATATTTTCAGAAATGAAAATACTCTAATATTCTACTAAATTCAATTATGTTATATAACAGTTTTACGTTTATTTAAAGTATATTCGCGCTTGTTTTTTGTTTAAAATCATTTATGTATTAATTATAATTCAATCGAATGATAATTTTTCATTTAATTACCATATATATATTTGTAAAAACATTAAGTACGAGTTTTATATGCTATTTTAGAGCTATCCGCTATATCCCGCTATATCATCGTTGTATCCCCGCTATGACTTTTTGCACCTCCACCGCTTTGAATCTGCCGAGCGCTTTAACTGCACAGGTCTGACCTTTTTTCATTGCTGGTTGGATCCCTTCTTATTGGCCTCCGATAGGAAATCTGCCCCCAGTGTCTTGGTAAATTCGTTCCAAAGTCTCGTTCGGCTCTGAATAAGAGGTGAATCTCGGTTCCTTTCGTGGTCGCGTTGGTCCATCGTCGTTATCCCTGGCCTTCTGTTTCCCTTTATCAGTTCTTGAATCTTTTTTAGGAGGATTTTCACCCTTGACTGCATAAACATCATCTCCTTCTCCTTCCTCTCTCTCAGCATTTGCATCCTCCAATCGTAAAAATCCTTCGACCTCATGATAAAACTCCCCTAGATCCATAGGTGGATCCCTTGTCAATGAATTTTGAACTCTGTTCCATTAGCTATGCCAGGTACAGCTGCCATTAAGACCATGGATGGATCTGGTCGATCCACCGATGCTGCCGCTGCATTGAATCGCGTCAGAAAGCTCCTCAAAGATTCCTCGGTCCTCTGCTTTAGCGCTGTCAAACTCATCACATGCTTAGGTCTCAAAATGTGAACTCTGAACTGCCTCATAAACTTCTCAGTCAACTCAATAAACGTTCCAATGGAACCACTCTCTAATTGTCTAAACCATAGTGCTGCTATGTCTGTCAGATACAATGGGAAGCATCGGGCCATGACTTCCTCTGATGCCCCTAGCACTTCCATATGCCTCATATACTTTGTAAGATGAACCGTAGGATCCGTCTTCCCATTATACATCTCCACTGATGGTAGCTTAAAATCTGGTGGGTTCCTAGCTCGCCTAATAGTAGGAGTAAAGGGACTCCTATTCACATCCTCCAAGTCTTCGTTTACCAATCCACCTCTCATAGCTCATCTAACCATCTCCGCCAGTCTGTCGTTGTCACCAAGCTGTAATCCTTGTCCGCTGCCTCTGGTCTGCCCCCCGAGTTGATGAGGGAATTCTAGCACATACTCCTCATCTCGTACTCCTGCACTCCTATTGGTGTCAGGTTGGACTGCGTTATCTGGTATCCCTCCATGGATTGGTTCAGCATTCCCTGGTGGTATGCCCCCGAGTCTAGATCCATCCGGATTGATAGCCGTCTGCTGAGTGGGTGCTGCCCCCTTGCTGAGCTATTTCCTCTGCTTGCTGGTTGAGCGCTTCTGATCCAGCTCCACGGACCTGAGCTCCTGCATTTCCTGCCTGTGTAAATTGTCTGAGAAGAGCCTGTATCATCTCCTCTTGTCTTTTCAACATTGCTTCCATCTTATCTCTGGTGATGTAGATAGATGCTTGACCTGCTCCAGCTCCAGAGGAAGCCTTTTGACTTCCATCCTGATTGCTCCTTTCCGTCACTTGTTTTCTTGTTGATGGCCTAGTCATTGCTTTCTAGAGTCCAAGTTCCTAGCTCCAAAATCCCTGAGTGCTTGCCCTCTCAGTGAAAGCACCAAAATATTAGCGCCAAAATTGGTCACTAACACCCAAATGTAAATGAAAGCACCAAATAATAGTCACTGATAACAGATAAAGTGTGTGTAGAGAGTAATAATATGAAGAACAGTTGAAATTAAAATGAAAGTAGTAAAGAACAACAAGTTTTATAGTGGTTCGGCTAACTTCGGCCTACGTCCACTCTAGAAGTTTCCTTTTTATTGATGTTCGAATCAATTACAGTTACAAAGTGGTAGACTGACCTTAGTCTTAGGAAATAAAAAGTCAGAGAGCAGAAGAGAAGAAGAAGACCCCCCCTTTCTGAACCCCTACAAGCTGTATTTATAGGTGAATTTTGAGTTGCCTTGGCTTTCTAAACGGTAAAGGCCCATTAAGAATTTCCACCGAGCCACATTCGTCTTATGCGCCGAACGACTTTCCACCGAGCCATCTTCGCCGAGCGACCCATGCCGAGCCGCCAATGCCGAGCGAGGTGCAAGGTATCGAGGTAATGAGGTGCGAGGTATCGAGGTGCGGGGTATCGAGGTGCGAGGTATCGAGGTGCGGGGTATCGAGGTGCGAGGTATCGAGGTGCGGGGTATCGAGTCGAGGTGCAAGGTATCGAGGTGCGGGGTATCGATGTGCGAGGTATCGAGGTGCGAGGTATCGAGGTGCAAGGTATCGAGGTGCGAGGTATCGAGGAGTGTAGACCGAATGAAGTACTTATGCCGTGCATTCCCTCCATTTCTTGACCAAATGACATATCCAAGTAAACTTCATCCTTCGAAACCAAATCCATCATACGCCAACCTCGATAGTCGTGAAGTTAGTTAGGTTGAATCCGCCTACTTATGGCTTTGACAAAAGGCGGGTTAACAGCATTTTATTCTTATTCTTTTTTGATAATATTACTCATTTAGCAGATGAATGTATAAGAATTATCTAATGCAAATAGGATTATTGTTTGAGAAAAATTAAGCATAGTATTTCATATTTAAGCCAAAATTGATTTAACATGAGTTTTTAATACCTTAAATTTTAATCAAAATAAATTTAGGGCATAAATGCAATTGATAATTTCATTAATAAATGCAATTAATATGGCGAGTAATAAGGTAATAAATGTCAAAATGAGTTACTTCTCCGTTTATTTTGATTTAACTTGATCTTTTACAAAGTATATTGAATAAACAAGATAAAATAATAAAAGATATAAAACTTTGTATGTGTAAAAAATAAATAATGCTTGGTAAAATATATATTCAAGTTGGTTCAATGACCTTGATTTCCATAATACTATAAAAATACTAATTTATTTCTTCTTAAATTACCTTTTACATGGTGGATATATATAAGATGTAAAAAACTCAAAATATTACTTGATTTTGTTTTTATGCTTGGGGATATGTAAACATGTGTTCAAAGTGACTTTTATACTCAAATTATATTATATAATTGTAAATTAAAATAACTCACTCTTCTCCTTTTAATTCTCTCATAATATTTTCATTTACATTGTCTATATTTCCAAACTTTTTGCATGTTTTCTTGGTCCACTCGTACTTATTTTAAACTAAATTCTTCAGATTCCAAATTCTTTTCCAATCGCTTCAAAATCACTACAGATATTTTCACTTAACTGTTTTCAAATTTAAAACTTTAAGAACTTGAATAATAATATTTCTCAACTACAAATATGTCATTCATTTATCCAAACGCAATTGTTATGCAAACTAAGAAACTTAAAATTTATCAAAATAATTATTCAATTCAACAAAAATCAATAATTTTAGATTCAAATTAAACAATAACATAACATTCACGTAACAAATAAAAGCTTTATAAAAATAATAAAAAAATTCAAATAATATCTTACATGCCTAATGGAATTTATTTTACGTATACATTCTAATAATTAAACCTCCAAATAAATACATAAATTCCAGATTATATTCTACATTTTAGCTATGTTAAACTTTAGCTAGACATAGATATTCCTAAAAAACTCATATACTGCAAGTCCATTACTTACCTTTTGTTTTTAAACTTTCATATAAGATTAGGATGAATTTTATAAATTTCGGGTATTGAATAACTTTCTAGGTCCATTAATAGCTATTTCTAATTCTTTTGTTGTTTATTTGATACTAAGAAAGACATGGGAGCAGTAAAAGAGAAATGAGAGATGGATCAATTCAAGGATTTGAGAAGTTCCAGCGTCGTTATTTCCCATTTAATTTGTTCTTTCATATTTTAATGCTTCCAACACTTTATATTGTAATATCAATCTTTGTATTGCAGTTTCATCTTAGTGACTAGCAATATTAGTTTCCTTAGTAATTGAAATTGTGGGATATGAAACAATGCTTAGAGGAGTAACCAAATAATTATGTATTATCATTGGATACTCCTAAGATTTTTAGTTTTGTTGTAATATGTTTTATAGCTTAAATCTTTTGAGTG
Organism: Allium cepa; assembly: GCA_030765085.1. Lineage (NCBI taxonomy): Eukaryota > Viridiplantae > Streptophyta > Magnoliopsida > Asparagales > Amaryllidaceae > Allium > Allium cepa. Next base: position 89,578,062 of record CM060939.1, on the reverse strand, counting down.
TTTGACATTTTTCCTTTTACGTCTACTAATCACACATAGACTAATTTTTTTTCATTTTTTCATTATTGTACAATGATAGCGTATGCACGATGAAATTTCGTTTTATGTTTTTTATATATGCGCACAGTTGCTTGTATTAAGCCATTGTGTATGACTTATTTTTATTAATAATGATCTCTCGAATCAATATTTTAGTTTTATAGCTTAATTTAAATTTAATATGTGCATTTTCATAATTATTTATTGATGTATTACGTAATTGTTTTAATTTTCTTTTATACAGTGTATAAATGTAGTTGTATATATGTACACAATGACATACAAATGTGTCTTTTGGACAAATAATTTTCAACGTTCAAAATATAAAGAATATTTAAATATAAAATATATCTTAAAAGATGATTTTACTTGCATTAATCATAAAAATATACTTAAACCAGATTTAGCAATCCATGTGCGTAGTACGGGTTTGCACTAGTAATACATAGATATATGTATATATTTATATATGCAAGAAGAGAAGTGGTACAATGTACGAGAAATAAAAGCTAGGTAAGATGTGAATCATATGAGTAAATAGATCTACACATACCTGAAACAAATTATATGATATTGAGTTCAATCAACTAATCCCTTGGGATTAAGACTACTATTTCTACATAATAAATTTTGGGATAAATGTTACATTCAAAATTACAACATCTTAGGATCTAACTAATTTTTAAATATGATAAAGCGACGGGTTCATTAGTATGCATATCAATTAAAAAGGTATTAAGGTGTCATTCTTATTTCTTCTTTTAAATACTGCATTGATTTTAACTAAATTAATACGAGATTTAACCCTTTTAAAATACTAAAACTAATATTATTACCTTTATTGTACCTAGGGTTTGGAATCCGATTAAAACAAGACAAAGCAGTTATAAATATTAAATTATCCATGGGAGTAATTATATTATTAAAATCCCTTTGATTCCATTCAAAGAATATCATAAAAAAAATATTAATTACTAATCTATGAAATCCATTATAACAAAACATAAGCCTATTCCAAAATAATTCATAGTTAACATCATTATTAGTTATATTAAAGTAAAAGATATTAAGATGATTTATAAGAACATAATTAGTTATATGGCATTCAAAGTATAAATGTGAAATATTTTCCATTCCCATATTACAGAAAAACATTTATTATCAAAAGTTATCCTTTTCTTTCTTAATAGTTTTATAATATTTAACTTTCCATGTATAATCAACCATATATGTAATTTAGCTTTGGGTGGAGTATTACTTTTTCAAATATATCTAAATATATTTGACTTTGTACCTGTAAAATTAAGAAATTTATTAAAAAGAGTGTGCTATATAGATTTTATTATTATTACAACATCATTCATTTATCACATTCATTTATAATAAATTATTTTCAATCATGACACTATCAAATTTTGCATTCTATTGTTTTGGAACTTATTTAAGTCCATATAATGATTTTACTGATCTACAAACTTTGTTCTCATTTCCTTTGAAAATAAAACCATCTAGTTACTCCATGTGTGTCTTTTCATCGAGATCTCCATTTAAGAATGTTTTCTTTATATCCATTTGATGGATTTCTAAATTGTATATGGATGCTATTACTATCGACATCTTATAGTGCTTGTTCGTGTAAGTGGTGAATAAATAACAAAGAAGTGTACACCTTCTTTTTGATGATATCATTTCACCACTAATCTAGCTTCATATTTGTCAATAGATCCATATGGTTTTTCATCTTTTATTTTTAAATCCATTTACAATCGATTGGTTTTATTCCAGTTGGAAATTCTTTAGCTCATTCATAAAAAACACTCTTTATAAATCTCCAATCCCGTTAATGAAAAATTCCTTATTTAAAACGCCTAACCATTTTTAAATCTCTTCCCCACAATCCATCAAACGCTGATATCTTTTCAAATTCGAAATCTGTTCCAAAATTGATTGGAATCTGATATATCATTTAACAAGATGGAGAAATTTTGATTCGAAACTAATGGAGCTTTGGTTGAAGTAATACTTAACTTTGATATGGAATGAGAGGAATCTTATTTGTTTTTGAGAATAAAAGGAAAGGTATTGATATGCTTTGGCATGCTCTAAAATATGAAGTGTATAGTAGTATAAAGAGGATGGTTGTATTCTCTGATGCCACTACTTCTGCTTGGAGAAAATTTTATTTCCTTTTTTGGTTTTTTCTCTGTCTCCCTGTTTTTTTCTTTTTGCTTGTGTTTGTGGTTCTTCTCGTTTGTTTTCTTGTGTTCTTGGCTTGAAGCTTGTTTTGAGAAAATTGTTTTGTTGTTTTATTTTCAATAAACTTTGGAAGGGGCCCAGTCAACCCCGCTAGCTTTGCTAAAAAAGAATCTGTTCTAAAATTATAAACTCCATTATATAATCTTTTTTCATCAAAGAAATCCTTTTACATGGAATTTACTGTTTAAATAAATAAGTAAAACCTTAAGCATCATAAAAATTTGCTTAAAAATATTTTCAATAATATAATGTTATCTCAAAAACATTATTAATAATACAATAAATAAACTTTTAACTTTTCGATTAAATGAAAATAATTCTTTAAACATTTTAAATAAATTAAAATGACTTTAAACAACCTTTAAAATAAAACTAATTAACTTCCAAACAATATTGTTAATGAAATAATTATCTAGCTTTAACATAACTAATAATAAAATAATTTATTATCCTAAGCAACATTAATAAAACAATTAATCTTAAAACATTATAAATGTAAAAATTAACTTTACTAAAGAAATAATTTTACCGAACATTTGTGACTAATAATTAAACAAATCATTTTATGTGTGCGTGTATGTGTGTGTAGTGGTCTGACTACTAAAAATCAGATGTAGTTGTTCTGTGCATGTACAGAACACCTGTTCCTTATCATATTCATAGTGGCACGACGCACTATAAAGCCGGCTTAGTTGTGACGACCGCCCATGACTCCTGCACTAAACTAAGAAAATAGTGCGCTGTAAAGTGTGCCAGGCCGCCATGGACGATCATCAGGGTAAAGTAAACACAGAATAGTCTATCGTATTACTCACAGCGCATGGATAAAATACAATAGAAAGTATACATAGTGAAGCTCTATAGAACAGAAGTCTCATTATATAAGCTCATAACAATTTGATACAAACATCTGAACAGTCAATACATCAAGCCTCACTACATATCACTCAGAGAATATGAACAAACAGCGGAACATCCAGTACATATGGTAAGAAAACAATATGCAAAAGCCTCCAGCTCGTCTTCGTTATCAACAGCGTTGGCCACTAAAAACAACACCTGTCACCTGCTACCTAGTCTGCCCATCCCAACATGGATGAACAGCCCAAGGTAATAAGAGTTAAACATAGAACCTTGAGTCAGACAAAAGTCCTAGTGAGCAGTAAATCAACTATCAAACACACCAAAAGAGCATAAAGGGTAAAAGGAATAGGAATCCAACCATCCCACTCCACCTCTTTCTACAGTGATAGCCCCCAGACACACTAAGCAGAAGCAAACATAGCAATTCAGATATTCAAAGCAAAGCAATTATCACTCGAGTCAAGGTCGATGTTTTCCAAGTACAAACCCCCAAGGCCTAAACCAAGATCAGATAAGCACCCTGAAAACATCGCTCTTGGCCCAAGCGACGATACAACCAAACATCCATGACTCTGGCTATCACTGTTATCATTGCCTTGATTTCACCGTTAATTGAATGACCGTCACATTATCTCATCCATCCGCCAAGGGCTAATGGTAACCTCGGTTCTAGACATAACTCCGCACGTCGTCGCAGCCCGTGCCTAGGACTATCGAATCTGCCTAGAGTACTAGCACGTCGTCGCAGCCCATGCCTGGGACGTCGTCGCAGCCCGTCCCAACGTACTCTTGCTTTGAGCATGCTAGAACCTTCAATAACGATGAGATCTCAGCCTTCTAGTCATCCTCCTTGACGACTATTTTCATACTAGCTCAAGCGCCTCTCAAGCCAACCATTATCCACAAACTCGAACCACGTCATCGAGTATCATCATGCTTGGGATGATCCCATCTGGATTAAACCAAGGCTTTCTCACATCATGCTTTGCTTTATCGCATCATAGCAAAGTCCCATCTCAACATCACCATCAAGTCTATCCATATGAGTTTCAACATCCGCTTCATATGCCACAAGCAGCTTTCCTTATTCAAGAGCCTTTCCACTTAGCTTTTGAATCATCTTCGACCAACTTGACCAAATCAAGTTATCAATCAACTAATCAATCAAATCAAACATTAATCCAAGTAATCAATCAAACAAGATCTAAATAAACAATTACAGCAATAATGGCAATTTCGTAAATAAAGAGTCCAAATCTAATAAGTATGAATTCTAAGCAACGTCCCTACAACTTAATGAATGAACTTGCATAGGTGAACATATAGTAAAATAGGTGTTGAATCATCATGAACCATAGATCTACATGCAGACTTAAGGAAAATGCATGAAATCGCTATCTTTAACACACAAACAAGCCACCGATCCAATATACTCCTTTGGGTCCGTGTGAGAGATAACCACCACTCACCGAATCACCTAAACACCTCAAAAACAACCAACTTCAGATCTGGACAGCAAAGAATCAAGCTTGATCCTCCAAAGCTCTGCTTCAAACGATGAAATCTCTCTTCGATAGATGGAGATCTTCAACTTTGGCTCTTGGATCTTCGATTTGATCTTCAATCTAGATGGAAGGAATCACAAGATTAAAGTGGAGAAAAGAAGTGAAGAAGTGTTGTAGTCGAGCTCTCAAAATAGCAGCACTTCGTCGCTCTAAAATCCGGATCCCAAAAATGAAGATAGAACCGTGTATTTATAGGCCCTAAGTCGCCTGCCCCTAAGTCGTTCGCGACTTAGCGACCTAACCCTTAAGTCGTTCGCGACTTAGCGACATAAGCCTCCACGCGACCTAACACTCAACACAACTGCGCGACCTAACGACCTAACACATAACCGACTTAACAGACCCGAGTCAACGACCTAACTGGTATGCAACATAACGACTTAGCACATGCCGCGACCTAACGACTTAGCCTATGCGCCTTTAGCGACCTAACTATGGTCGCGACCTAAACTAAGTCGCTCACGACTTAAGCCTTACACTAATGCACTAACATAGCTAACCAGCGACCTAGGCCATTACGCGACCTAACATAAGTCCCTCCCTACTAGGTCCTTAACTCGCTCTATCTTACTAATACTTAAGTCGCTTAACCATCCTACCGACCTAAGCCACTAACCTTTATGTCACTCATCCCTATAGGTCGCTCAGTCCTAGAGGTCGCTCACTCCACTAAGTTGCTTGCTACTAGGTCGCTTAACCCCTTAAGCCGCTAACCACTAAGTCGCTAACTCCTATAGGTCGCTCAAATCCTTAAGTCGCTCCACTACCTTAGGTCGCTCATTCCTATAGGTCGGTCCACTCTTTTAACTCGCTCCACCGACCCAAACCACTACACAACTTAAGCTTTGGTCGACCTAAACTCTGAACGACTTACTAACGGCCTAATAACAACAGTATTTTGATCCGTAAAAATACAGGTCGTTACATTCTCTCCCCCTTAGGAATTTCGCCCCCGAAATTCCAAACGGGCGAAATTTCAAATGAACAAGAGCAACCAAAAATATTCTGCATGCCTACCATCCATAGCAATCAACAAACCATACATCCAATTACTAGCCTACCATGCAGAATTCTACGACTAGAACAAGTTACAAATTCATGAGATGTCACGACACCTTAGGGCCATACCTCGAAGAGTTCAGGATGAGCTGCTTTCATCCTCTCTTCCTCCTCCCATGTACAGTCATTAACATCATCACTCCATTGTATCTTGAGCAACGTAATCGTCTTCCTCCTAAGCTGTTTCGTGTCGGTTTCAACAACACGAACCGGCTTACGAGGTCTCGTAACAACTGGATCAACTTCTAAATCTTCACAGTTATCAGCAGAAATCACTATATTCGAGTCGTGCATGTACTTCCGTAGATATGATACATGAAAAACATTGTGCACACCCGCCATCTTTTTTGGTAACTCCAATTTATAGGCAAGCTTTCCAATTCGTTCGATGATCGGGAATGGTCCAACAAATCTTGGAGTCAATTTTCCTTTCTTCCCGAATCGAGTAACATTCTTTAGAGGAGAAATCTTCACGAAAACCATATCACCTACGTCGAATTCCAAATCCTTACGACGCTTATCAGCATAGCTTTTCTGACGGTCTTGGGCTGCCTTCATTCGTTGCCGAATGATCTCTATACAATCTGAAGTCTGTCGAATCATTTCTGGCCCAAGTATCAACTTTTCTCCAGTTTCCAACCAGCATGTCGGAGAGTTACACGGTCTTCCATACAGTGCCTCATATGGTGCCATACCAATACTTGACTGGTAACTGTTATTATATGCAAATTCCACCAAATGAAGATGATCTTCCCATGATCCTCCGAAATCTAAAACACAAGCTCTAAGGAGATCTTCCAAAACTCGGTTGACTCTCTCGGTCTGACCATCTGTTTGGGGATGATAAGCTGTACTCAAACACAACTCGGTCCCCAAAACTTCTTGGAAGCTCTTCCAAAATCCACTAGTGAACAATGGGTCTCGATCGCTCACTATACTCTTCGAAATACCATGGAATCGAACTATCCATTTAACATACAACTCAGCTAATTTCGATGCAGTCCTAGTTGATCGAACAGGAATGAATCTTGCACTCTTAGTCAAACGATCTACGATGACCCAAATCCCTTCATTTCCCGCTCTGGTTCTAGGTAACCCATCGATAAAATCCATCGATATTTGCTCATACTTCCATGTAGGAACTTCTAATGGTTGAAGCAATCCACTTGGCTTCTTCTGTTCGGCTTTTACCAACTGACAGTTCATGCACTTGGAAATAAAATTTCCAACATCTTTCTTCATACCTTCCTAGTAATAGGTTCTCTTCATATCTCGATACATCTTATTTCCACCTGGATGAATTGTCAGCTTCGAGTGATGACTTTCCTTAAGAACTTCCTCTCTCAATTCATCTATATCGGGAACAACTAGTCGTCGTTGCTTCCGAAGCCAACCCTCTCGATCGACTTCGAATCCTTTATCCTTCTTTGGGTCTGATCCAGATTCCAAACTTCGGATAATCTTGACAAGCTTATCGTCTCGCTTTTGGCTCTCGCCAACTCTTTCCACTAGAGTAGGTCCTATCGATAAGTTTGCCAACATCTCAGGTTCCAATTCACATCTAGGCCTGAAGTCAAATCCAGCTAAATACTCAAGGCTCTTCCATTCTGAAAACATGGCTCCCAATCCTGCATGTCTTCGCCTTAACGCATCTGCCACCGCGTTACCTTTTCCCGGAGTATAGGCTATACCAAAATCATATGATGCTAAAAACTCTAGCCATCGTTGCTGTCGAAGATTCAAATCCTTCTGGGAGAACAGATACTTCAACGACTTATGATCTGTAAACAACTCAAATCGAACTCCCAATAGGTAATGTCTCCACATCTTCAGAGCAAATACAATCGCCGCTAACTCCAAATCATGAGTCGGATAATTCCTTTCATGCGGCTTTAGTTGTCGACTTGCATATGCAACAACTTTATCCTTCTGCTTTAGCACTGCTCCAAGTCCAGTACCACATGCATCGGTGTAAACCACAATCTCATCATTCCCACTTGGAATAGTCAAAACAGGAGCACTTGTCAGTTGCTCTTTCAGGATTCCAAAAGCTTGCTCACACTTAGCATCCCATCTGAACACTTGGTTCTTTTTCGTCAATCCTGTTAACGGTGCAGCTATCTTGGAAAAGTCTTTGATAAACCGACGATAGTATCCTGCTAATCCAAGAAAACTTCTCACATCAGATGCATTCTTAGGTCTACCCCAATCATGGATTGCTGCTATCTTGGCGGGGTCAACCGCTATTCCATTTCCAGAGATAACATGGCCTAAGAACCTCACTTCGCTCTTCCAGAAGTGACACTTCGAAAACTTAGCCTTCAGCTGATGTTTCCGCAAGATTTCTAAAACAATACGCAAGTGCGTCTTGTGCTCTTCTTCAGTTCTGGAATAAATCAGAATATCATCCACGAACACAAGTACGAACTTGTTCAACTGATCCCTGAACACTCTATTCATAAGATCCACAAAATATGCTGGTGCATTAGTCAATCCAAACGGCATTACCAGCCACTCATAGAAACCGGATGGTGTCCTGAAAGCAGTCTTCGTCACACTATCCTTTGTCACTCTCAACTGGTGAAATCCCGTTGCTAAATCCATCTGAGAAAACACCTTAGCTTCGTGAAGCTGATCAAACAAGTCATCTATTCTCGGCAGTGGATACTTGTTCTTCTTAGTCACTTTATTCAGCTCACGATAATCCACACACAACCTCAACGATCCATCCGCTTTGGTTGCAAACACAACTGGTGCACCCCATTCGGACACACTACGCCGAATGAATCCTTTCTGTAAAAGGTCATCAACTTGCACCTTCAACTCTTGCTGTTCCCTAGGCGCCATCCGCCTAAGAGGCATCACAACGGGTCTGGCTCCCTCAACTAGATCGATACGAAACTCGATCTCTCTATGCGGCACTAACCCTTTGACCTCGTCAAAGACATCCTCAAATCCATTCACAATAGGCACTGATGACAGTCCATCCCGTGGAACAACCAGCGAATACATGAAGCTCATGAAGACGCCTTCCTCATGCTTACATCGTATCACAACCTTTCGCCTCTCCACATTCTCGACTGTCACCTCAAGCCTCTCACAATCAACCTTTGCCGCATACTTCCTAAGCCAGTGCATACCCAAAATAATTTCGAACCCCGCAAAGTTCAGAACAAAACAATCACAAACAAAAGAGCAATCATGACTCGATACAACTAGACCACGGCATACCATACACCAACAAGACGAACCCCCAACTGGATTAGTCACAACCAATGGTCTATCAACAATATCCGGTTCCAAACCCAACCGGTCTACCAACTCATAACAAACAAAGGAATGCGACGCTCCAGTATCAAACAACACCCTAACTGGAACACCACAAATGGAAAGAATACCTTGAACCACCACACTCTTTCCTTTCTCTTCCGCTATAGGAGCTTTCGAAGACGATGGCACAGCCCCCAAAGCATAAGCTTGCACAATCTGATTGTCCTTCCTTGGTTCTGGACAATTCCTCTTGAAATGCCCTGGTTTGTCACAGTTGTGACACTTTGCCGGCACTCTCGGTTTCTTGCAATCCCTGGAGAGATGACCCTTCTACCGACAATTGTAGCAGGTCACTTCACCCTTCAGCTTCTTCTGGCCATCCTTACCCTTCTTCTGCTGCTGCTTCCTCTTCTTGTTTCCATTTTGCTCCTTGGTCACGGCAACAACAGATCCTTCTTTAGGAAACAAATTCTCATGCCTGAGAGCTTTCTCCACAAGCTTCTCAAATGGATCATCCAGATGATCCACCAACTGCCTCCCAAGATAAGTGTCCAAGCCTGTCACAAACTTCTCATTCTTCTGATATGAAGATTCAATATATGACCGAGCATACTTGGACAAAGCTTCAAACTCAGAAATGTACTCAAGAACTGATCTTCCACCTTGCTTGAGCTCCACAAACTTCTTAAACAAAACAGATTTCTGAGCTGTAGAAATGAACTTAGCTTCAAATCTAGCTTGGAATTGCTCCCAAGTGATCTCTTCCTCCGGAGTATCAATAGTGATAGAGTTCCACCAATCAGAAGCTCTTCCCTGATGCTGTCTTGATGCAAGCTTCCTCTTAGTTGCATCCTCAATTCCCAAATCACCAAAAATCCTTTTACAAGCATCTATCCATCTCTGAACTTCTATGGTTGATTCTATTCCCAAGAAAACCTTTCCTCCAAGAGCAGTATAGTCTTTGCACAACTTAGCAAAATCCACTGGTTTTGGAGTTTGAACCTGAACCCCAACATCTACTGATGGCCCTGGAGCTGGCATCCTTCTCATGATCGAAGTCATCATAGCCTCGAACATAGCAGCATAATCAGCAACTCCCTCAGCAGCACGGCCTTCCCTAGCAGCTGGTCTCCCTCTCCGACTCATTCTTAATATCTATAAAAAGAATGATTAGCATACCTTGAGAAACAATTGCATAAGGAGTTCTAATCCTTCTAAGCTACTATATTATATATAGTAATCATCCATCAAAATTACAATTACGTCTCTCATACGTAGTTACGTCAGAGAGCGTTGGCTAAAATCGATTAACCAAAACTCTGATACCAAATGTGACGACCGACCATGACTCCTGCACTAAACTAAGAAAATAGTGCGCTGTAAAGTGTGCCAGGCCGCCATGGACGATCATCAGGGTAAAGTAAACACAGAATAGTCTGTCGTATTACTCACGGCGCATGGATAAAATACAATAGAAAGTATACATAGTGAAGCTCTATAGAACAGAAGTCTCATCATATAAGCTCATAACAATTTGATACAAACATCTGAACAGTCAATACATCAAGCCTCACTACATATCACTCAGAGAATATGAACAAACAGCGGAACATCCAGTACATATGGTAAGAAAACAATATGCAAAAGCCTCCAGCTCGTCTTCGTTATCAACAGCGTTGGCCACTAAAAACAGCACCTGTCACCTGCTACCTAGTCTGCCCATCCCAACATGGATGAACAGCCCAAGGTAATAAGAGTTAAACATAAAACCTTGAGTCAGACAAAAGTCTTAGTGAGCAGTAAATCAACTATCAAACATACCAAAATAGCATAAAGGGTAAAAGGAATAGGAACCCAACCATCCCACTCCACCTCTTTCTATAGTGATAGCCCCCAGACACACTAAGCATAAGCAAACATAGCAATTTAGATATTCAAAGCAAAGCAATTATCACTCGAGTCAAGGTCGATGTTTTCCAAGTACAAACCCCCAAGGCCTAAACCAAGATCAGATAAGCACCTTGAAAACATCGCTCTTGGCCCAAGCGACGATACAACCAAACATCCATGACTCTGGCTATCACTGTTATCATTGCCTTGATTTCACCGTTAATTGAATGACCGTCACATTATCTCATCCATCCGCCAAGGGCTAATGGTAACCCCGGTTCTAGACATAACTCCGCACGTCGTCGCAGCCCGTGCCTAGGACTATCGAATCTGCCCAGAGTACTAGCACGTCGTCGCAGCCCGTGCCTGGGACGTCGTCGCAGCCCGTCCCAACGTACTCTTGCTTTGAGCATGCTAGAACCTTCAATAACGATGAGATCTCAGCCTTCTAGTCATCTTCCTTGACGACTATTTTCATACTAGCTCAAGCGCCTCTCAAGCCAACCATTATCCACAAACTCGAACCACATCATCGAGTATCATCATGCTTGGGATGATCCCATCTGGATTAAACCAAGGCTTTCTCACATCATGCTTTGCTTTATCGCATCATAGCAAAGTCCCATCTCAACATCACCATCAAGTCTATCCATATGAGTTTCAACATCCGCTTCATATGCCACAAGCAGCTTTCCTTATTCAAGAGCCTTTCCACTTAGCTTTTGAATCATCTTCGACCAACTTGACCAAATCAAGTTATCAATCAACTAATCAATCAAATCAAACATTAATCCAAGTAATCAATCAAACAAGATCTAAATAAACAATTACAGCAATAATGGCAATTTCGTAAATAAAGAGTCCAAATCTAATAAGTATGAATTCTAAGCAACGTCCCTACAACTTAATGAATGAACTTGCATAGGTGAACATATAGTAAAATAGGTGTTGAATCATCATGAACCATAGATCTACATGCAGACTTAAGGAAAATGCATGAAATCGCTATCTTTAACACACAAACAAGCCACCGATCCAATATACTCCTTTGGGTCCGTGTGAGAGATAACCACCACTCACCGAATCACCTAAACACCTCAAAAACAACCAACTTCAGATCTGGACAGCAAAGAATCAAGCTTGATCCTCCAAAGCTCCGCTTCAAACGATGAAATCTCTCTTCGATAGATGGATATCTTCAACTTTGGCTCTTGGATCTTCGATTTGATCTTCAATCTAGATGGAAGGAATCACAAGATTAAAGTGGAGAAAAGAAGTGAAGAAGTGTTGTAGTCGAGCTCCCAAAATAGCAGCACTTCGTCGCTCCAAAATCCGGATCCCAAAAATGAAGATAGAATCGTGTATTTATAGGCCCTAAGTCGCCCGCCCCTAAGTCGTTCGCGACTTAGCGACCTAACCCTTAAGTCATTCGCGACTTAGCGACATAAGCCTCCACGCGACCTAACACTCAACACAACTGCGCGACCTAACGACCTAACACATAGCCGACTTAACAGACCCGAGTCAACGACCTAACTGGTATGCAACATAACGACTTAGCACATGCCGCGACCTAACGACTTAGCCTATGCGCCTTTAGCGACCTAACTATGGTCGCGACCTAAACTAAGTCGCTCACGACTTAAGCCTTACACTAATGCACTAACATAGCTAACCAGGGACCTAGGCCATTACGCGACCTAACATAAGTCGCTCCCTACTAGGTCCTTAACTCGCTTTATCTTGCTAATACTTAAGTCGCTTAACCATCCTACCGACCTAAGCCACTAACCTTTATGTCGCTCATCCCTATAGGTCGCTCAGTCCTAGAGGTCGCTCACTCCACTAAGTTGCTTGCTACTAGGTCGCTTAACCCCTTAAGCCGCTAACCACTAAGTCGCTAACTCCTATAGGTCGCTCAAATCCTTAAGTCGCTCCACTACCTTAGGTCGCTCATTCCTATAGGTCGGTCCACTCTTTTAACTCGCTCCACCGACCCAAACCACTACACGACTTAAGCTTTGGTCGACCTAAACTCTTAACGACTTACTAACGGCCTAATAACAACAGTATTTTGATCCGTAAAAATACGGGTCGTTACATTAGTTTTGCTAAAATAAGACATTTTTCTTCAATTTATAAAATTAGAGGTAAATCAAAATCCATAACATTCCTAATTAAGGAAAAATCTCGGCGATCCTAATAGTGCTTTAACAAGCTACCATTAAATTCAATTTAACATCTCAACTTAAATTCTCTATATTTACATAACCATGCATATACATAAACCAATCTATAATTAATAATCCATTTCTAACACATCACATATCCAATATTAACCAATTATTACTTAAAAAATGTCCACGTTCATATAATAGCAGAACATGGACTTATTTTGCTAAATGAATGTCGTCCAGCATAAATTCTTTCATTTACTTTTATTAGATGGTGTTTATTTGCCCAAGTAGATAACACCAAAAAGTATGCTTAAATTAATCACGTTATGATTTAAACAACATAATTATATTAGTCAAAACCAATTTCAATTTATCACCTCATATATGATCCATTACTTAAAATAAGTTTTGAATACAAATTCAAACTCAAACATCTAATAGCATTTCAAGATGCTATATCGTAATCCTCAATCAGATTCAAACAATCTAATAACATTTTAAGATGTTATATTGTAATCCTGGATCAGATTCGATGATCAATAATTCAACAAATCCAAGTAGGCATAAATAATGTTTGTTTACTATAAAATAAACCAATTAACCAAAAAGAGTGAGTTTAACTCACAAAATTCCCAGTTATCGCCGAAGCGTTCTGATTCCGTCTAAAATCGAACAACGCTCAATTTCAGCGTAATTCCAGTAGCTTCAGTTTTTACCAAGTCAATTCCAAAGCATAGAATTCAACGCTGCGAGCGCAATGCGACTGACCGCATCCAATTTGGATCTAGAATGAGCAAGTTATCGCGTTTAAAAGTTAACGAATTTTAGTTATATTAATTACAATTTAATATAACTTTAACTAAATTAACCTCAATTACATTATTAAAACTACTTCTTCCCCGTTTAAACGAATCCGACCCTCGCACTATTACTCCACCATAGTTGTGACTTCCTTCAGCCTCCCTCCACCCCGTCCCTTGATGAAAATCACCACCATCAGCTGCAAACGACTCTCCTCCCCACGAGCAACACTACCCACTCCATTCCTTTCCACTCGAGTCCCTCTTATTCATCGTGATAATCACCCCTTTACCTGTTGCCACGCGACGATGCGATCCACCACAACGCACCACGACCTCAATTTTGACTCCACGTGCTATTTCACCTTATGAACTCGAATTCAAACACCGTCATCACCAATTCGTCATCAAACCCATGAAAATCGAAGCCCTGGTCTCATTAAACCCACGCCCACTACTGTTCCACCATCGAACAACTCAAAACTGCACAAAAAAGCATCAAACAACTATCGACTCGAAGATCTTGACCCAATGAACTCAAAGAAATTTGTTTTGTTAATTTTCATTAAGTAAACTAGGAGAAATTGATTTTTGAAATTGGATTTTTATTTATTTTTGAAGCTCACTGTTATACAAAAACAAGTGTGGTATGTTTTGAAACATGGAGGTATGGTAGAGGTATGGACAGAACGTGTATGGGTATGGTTATAATACATACATACATATATATAATTTTATTTTAAATAATAGGCTCAACACGTTCAAAAAAATCTCAAGCTCCAAACGAGGCATGCTGCGTGGCGTTATATATGTAATGCCCCTATTTCGAACAAAATGGAACTAGTCTCGAGGTTGATCATATACAGAAGATAGCTTTTCAAACCCTGTTATAATATATATTTTTGAAATTAATTCTACGCATTTTGATTTTGTATGACCAAACAATACGTCCAATCGCCATGAAATTTGTTAACATAATATAATACACTATTACAGATCTAATGAAACTAGTTTCGTTGAAATCCGAGACAGTGCCCCGGAAGGTTATTTCATATGTCAATTAAAACGATTATTAAAAAACCAAACTAATCGCTTTTAAATTTGGATTCAAAAGTTTACTATCTTCATTCTTATCTAGGTAGAATTTAAATCAACTTCCAAAATCATTTTTATTCATATTAAATCGAGGATTTTTTTTTTAACAATTCCAAATGTTAAGTTCAACAATTTATTTGTCGAACAAATCGTTATATTTGAAATTCAATCATCTTATAAAATATCCTTTTCTATATCTAAAATCAATTAAATATTATAAATTTTTATGATTCGTTACATTCTTCCCCCTTAAAAGAATTTTATCCTTGAATTTTCTATTGTAAGAAAAATGCTCCAAACCCATTAACTTTTCAAAGCCAATTAGATGAAATACATTTCCAAATTCCTTTTAAGCCTTTAACTTTCAAAAATCAATTTGTTGAAACTTTGTTATCACACCTTTCCTAAATCTTAAATTTATTCATCATTATTAACAAATATCATTCCAAGTTATAGCGTAAAAATAAAATTTTAATTACTAATTCTTTAAAAAAATTCAAAAAAATTTCAAACGCCTTAAATTTGTGGAAAATTTCACCAACTTCTCCTTTGCATGGCTCAGTTGGAAAAGTTTGTCCAACATATATAATCACAAATGTACATCTCATCTTCGAGGATGAGGCATCCTGTCGGAAAAATATAAAAATACAGTATGTAATCCGAGATATGTACCATTTATTGGTATTAGCAAGCATATACAATCAACAAAATCAAAAACGAGCTCCAAATGTGAAGCATACGACATCCACACCTACTAATCACTCAACAACTAATAAGAACATGTATATAGAAAGAAATATCAATGTATTGCCTGTACTAATACAATAACTATATGCAAATATAACCAATGTAACTAGAGAAACCATCCAACAACAATATTTATTCAATTAATTCGTAACCATATCAATTTACATTTTCCAATGTCAACATTTAATTTATTAAATCCCGTACAATGTACATATACCATCAGTATGTAATATCAATCTGATCGTTCGCTTGATTATACAGTTTCACTTTCGAACGAATATCATCCACACGACCACTCTAATGCTGACTCAGATTGATTCCTTGATTAGAAACCGTCACTCTCCTTACATAGCCATATAATATGATAGAGAACTCCAGAATCAACCAAAATCCATATCCAGTTGTCGACATTGAGAATCACGTGAAAAATTATAACTCAGACTAATGTAATCATCTTGAAATCATGTACTCGAATCTGGACTAAATGATTATGCGAATAAAATGATATACGTACAACTTACGTATTTATTTCAATTGATTTCTCATTATGTCCCATTCTTTTATTACTTACTATATTTCATTCTATACCAATGTCACTTAAGAACCATTCCATCAAATTTTAATTAAGTTTATTGTGAATATTTCATACAATAATTCTAATGTTTATTATCACTTCACAACTTAAGTTCATACCCATTTCTAATCAAACTCAATTTCATTTAACTTATTTCGCTTATTCACTTCATTATTAAATTTATCAAACAACATTCCAAAACTATATCTAATTCACTAGTTTATTTAATTGGCTCATTTAATTAATCTGTTTCAAACCACAATCAGTTCGATTTCAAAAAATCCCATCATTTGGATTAACTTAGGCAAAATTTCTTTCAAAATTGCTTTTCTTAAAAAATTATATTCAACAAATCTAAAAATTTGTTTTAACTTACTAATTCATAAGTTATAAAACTTACTTCTCATATTTTTCATACAATACTTTAATGAAAATTTTCAGTGTTTAAACACCCTGTTCTTATTTCAAATTATCTTGAGACAATACAATCAATAATTTCTTTCTGAGTCAAATTTTTTAATTTTAAAATCAAAACTCCAATGGTCGCAATTGCTCTCTTAGAAACCTGAAAATGAACGTTGATAATGCTGGAGTCATCATAGAAATTATTTTCGAACGACCGAAGTGAGTCCAATGCTTTCTATCTCTTTTAAATCCTTTTTAAAATATTTCCATTCAAAAATATTTTCCAAGTAATATTATCATTATTTATCTAAAACTTTGAAAAAAACAATTCCCAAAATCAATGAGATTTTAAATTTTCAAGCTGAGCTTTTAAATCCTTTTATTTACAAATCATATTTATAAATTTTCCTTATATTTATAATTTCACTCTGTTTATATAAAACTATTCCTTAATTCTTTGTCTTTGGTTACATTATAATAATAACGACTTTTATTAGAACACAAACAACAATTGATAATAAATTAATATCATCATTCACTAACAACCAAATCACTCCTTATATAATAAAAATAATAATTTTTGAAAAATTATTCCTTTATATATAAAATATAACCATGGTAAAATTATTTCATTTACCCAATTTCAAAATAATACCGTGTCGAATTGCTCTATTCAAGTGCTTAGAGATCCCTGCCAATAACGTTAATTACTCATATTGATCAAATCTATAAGCCACTAAATAGATCAACCAACACAATATAAAATATTTTTATATCATGTGCATATATCATCAATTATTAAAATAATAATGGAAATATTCACGAAAATGGCGACTTCCTCTTTTACGCGGTGATTTATTTTGCCTTCCCTTCCTGAATCCTCCTTTCCATCGTCTTTCCACCCAGCTCTCCCATCGTCCTAATCCCTTCACCCCTCTAAAATCTATAGCAAGGAATCGCAAAACAAAATCTAGGTTTAATTCCTCCTTAGCTAATTGGTCGATAACCAGATTTGGTTGTGTTTACGATTCGCCTCAGGGCTCTACACTCGTCGTTGCTGATGCATATGGATCTACTCTACTATCTTCTTGCAATGCTACCTCCACTAGTACAAAACTTGTCATTTGTGTCGGTTGTGTAACCCCTGTTGTGTCGGTTTTACAACCGACTCATATGAAGACGACACAAAAGACATTTTTCTGTTGTGTCGGTTGTACGACCGACACAAATATCAATCATTTGTGTCGGTTGTTATTAAAGAACCGACACAAAACTATGAACAACTGTGTCGGTTTTTATAAAAGGACCGACACAAATCAGCTTGTATAGTGAAGCACACCGCAGTTTATTGTGTCGGTCCTTTTATAAAAACCGACACAACTGTTCATAGTTTTGTGTCGGTTCTTTAATAACAACCGACACAAATGATTGATATTTGTGTCGGTTATGTTTGTTTTTTCAACCGACACAATTGATATAAAGTTGTATCGGTTCCCTTTGAAGTAACAACCGACACAAGTAATATCTGAAGCAAAAAAATAATAATATTATCACCGTTTAAGATTATAGAAACAGTATGAAATTGAATTTTAATTTTTTATAAACCAATGTTACTATGAACTGATTGAACAAAAAATATAATTATATTATCCATCAACATAATTTATGTTTACAGACCAAAATAGAATATAATCTATCACAAACATAACATACATAACAAAATACCAACGTAGGTTACAAAAGATCAGCGTACACAACCAACTACATCCAATTATACATGATATAACTAGCTAAATTCTCTCGAACCTCGTCTATCTCTTGTTGGTTATAAGAACCGTCTCGTACAAAGTCCTGCAATTAAGAGAATTGTTATACAAAAAGACAATAATTAAGTCATGAATACTCTGCAGTATATATAAAAGATCAGTCTGAGAGGAATGTAATTCAAACACAGGTTGAACCATGCATAAGCTGAATATTGGAAAACAAATTAAATGATAGCTCATCGAATACATTCTGAGTGATTATAGCAAACAAATTAAATGATAGCTCATCGGATACATTCTCAGTGATTATAGCAGAGAGGTAGGTGTTTTTTTTATCCTGGATTATTACTAAAAAAGCATTTCGTTCTTAAAATGACACGAAGGTACATCACTGTCTTCTGCTTAATTTTTTTTACTTTTCATTCTTATACGATTAATCCAATTTTCTACTACACCCTTGGTAACTTTATGAGCTCAAATTCAATTGAATTGCATACTCTAGAAGATGCAAATATGTTCTAAATCTTTTGATGTAGGATGTAGCTGCTTTTAACTTATGTATGGGTAAATCAAGAAGTTTGTGACATTTCAGTTTGAGTGTGTCTATATATATATATAAGTTAGAGTTATTCAATGCTAACAGCAGGCACTAAACAAACTTAGTGGAATATCAGTATTAGCAATCTAAGCAATCCTTCTATAAACAGTAAATCTTGTGACATTTTTCTTAATATCTCTCACTGTAGGCTGCCAGAAAAGCTTCGGAAATTGCTATTAAAGCACCACAAGTAGAAGAGCAAGTAAACAAAGCAGTTACCGCTGCAGATAGGGCAGCCACCGCTGCCCGAGTCGCTGCGATTAAAGCAGTTCATAACAGGATAGATGGAAATTTTTGCCCCATAGATGTCTGAGCTTGGAAATTTTGCATCTAATTATCAAATTTCTGCTTTTTTCCCATAAGAAAACAAACAAATATTAAACCATTAACTAAGCTTCTCCAATACTTGACTGTTCCCACTGTTATCCACTCTCATTCACAGTCATTCACAGTCATCCACATTCACTATTGTTACAAAAACTCTCTGTCACCATCCCCAGCAGCCAACTACAACATCCATCTAACTGCAGACACATCTGCAATCACCCATCTTCAAAAGCACACCCGCTGTCAACAACATCCACTTCTGTTCACCTACATCTACCCACATCCCCCACAATTACAACATCATCGCTTGAAAATTCACATACCATCCACCTACCTCTGTTGTACTAGAACCAAAAACCACTGACACTGCTTCAAAACCTTCATCAATAAAATAGCATCTCATTCACAGACTATTGCATTTGCTTATCATCTGTTTTGTATTACATTTCATTTTACATTATACTATTCTCTGTCTTCTCTGTTAAAAACATTCCCTATTCTAAAATCACTTTATCAACCTCCGCCACTGCTCCTCCTACCTAATCCCTCACAAACATTCAAATATTCCTACCTTACTGCAATACTCCCACTATCATCACACATCCTCCGCCACTGCTTCTTAATGTTATGTTTGATGGGAAATTCATCTTTGTTTAGGCAGATGCAAATTTTGATACTGTGTCATGGAACTGTACCCCATTACCATCCCATACTCGTCAACTTGCAGCACTTCAACTTGCAAACTTCTAACGACAGCACTTCAACTTGCAGCAGCATCTCTAAACGATCATCTCACCTTCTTCTGCACAACTCTGTACAACACTCACTGCTGGCAATATACATCACTGTTGTGCATATCATACATTCACTTCAACCTTACCTGAAACCCCTCTGCAACCATCACTGTTTTGATGTGGCAATTTTTTTTTGTTTTATTGAAGTTTATTTCATTTGAAGTCATGATTTTGTTTCATTTTGGAGTTCAACAGCAACTTGTAGTCGGAGGTTATTTACAAGGTCGGGTTTGTCGGCTTTTTAGTTTTGTTTTAAAAAAAGACACAAATTTCTTTGCCTTTGCCATAGAACCATAAGAGATTGTAGGCTGGTCAGAATCATTTTATTTGTTTTACTGGCCAAACCAAACTGAATATAAAGAAGAAAAAAAGCTGTGGTTAGGCAAAGGGAAACATGTTTTCTTCTATTCGGTTTAATTGTTTTGTTAGTTATGTAAAGTTGTAAACACATTGCAAAGCTGATACACAAACTAGCCAGTTCAGATATTCAATTTAAAATGCTTTGGCTTCACATTTTATAATAAACATAAACCTTATATAGTACTATCTCAAAATAGAGCAGAATCCGTGCTTGGATGGTGGGGAATGTTGTAGAGGTCTAGTTGATGGGTGATATATATTACAAATTTGTAATTGATTTGTATTGAACTTTACATTGTAATTTATCCACCGTCAAAGAATATTTGTGTGATGTGGTATAGGTATACATAGTGGAGTTAACAACATATTTCAGTATTTATTCATAGTAACTTCAATTTGTGCTTCATGGATTAAACATATATATTGTTATAGATGAATACTTACGCGGTAAAGATTATTTATCGGTGAGAAAATGTTGAAAGTGTTAAATACTGAAGTGTGTAGAAGACAAGATGTTCGGAAGATCAAACCTTCAAAGCACTAAGGATGGAGTCAATAGTGGTAATTTGTGACCATATTATATTTAACCTGTATGTAACTTCAGACCTAACGTGGATAGTCCTTTACAAAGCTTTTGGTCATTTTTGTATAGTTGTTCAATAGTATAATTACAGGTGCTAATGTATAATATGAAGGAAAAAAACTAAAGTAGTACCTTTTGTAAATCGATGCTTTGATTGTGGTTTTTCACTATGTCATGCATATACCTCATCACATAATATACACAGTCAGTTGCTCCTAATTGTTGAGGACACTACAGCAATATTACAAGATAACTTAATAGTTAGTTTAAAATGAATTCATATGCCAAACAATATATAGTATTTATTTTATTTTTTGTTTGAAAATCAAATCACCTTAACATGCTTCCATTTCAAGGTACTTCCTTGAGACTTGCCACCGAATGCCTTGTAAATTTTGAAGGCCCTACACATGCAAGAAAATGTTAAATAATAACTACTCTGGCACCCGCATTTACATACACTAATTTCATGTATAAAATTTTAATTTTACCACATATACTAACTTCATATAAGAGAGCAAATATATACAACTTACGTGCTCACTTGCGGTTTAATTTCAAGTTTATGTTTGCGTTCGGCCTGAGGATCAAAAACATAAATCTCATTCATTTCTACACGGAAAACAAGCAGTATACAATGTTTCCTGCGTTACAAGATTTATAGTAAGTTAAAATTGGCATCAAATTTGTAAACTAGTTACTAAAAGTTTAATGTTCATACCCTTCGTACTGTGGGGCTAAAAGTAAGCTTTTAGATTGCAATGCTTTCCATGTGTTCGACAAATATGTATTTGTCGCATCTGGATGTTTTCGCACTTGGGAAAGCTTTTTGGGACACATAAACCCAATGGTCTCCACTTTGAGATCAATGCACATATGATTTAACCACCTAAACAAATTTAAACATATATTACTAGTTTTTTAAAATTGACTATTCATCAAAAAACTAAGATGGTTATATATAAAAAAATTGCTAAGGAAAAAATACTCACATGATGTAAAGTTGCAACCATGATGCATTCAACCATGTCATACTAAGGAATTGGATAATGTCGTCCATCGTGATATGAATTTCAAAGTCCTCATCGTATGTGAATAAATCCTTATTCACTTGAATTGCATTGATGGCACTATCATTGGATAACATTTGAAGTATTAGGTCATGGAAATATCCGCACTCGCTCGTTAAAGTTTTGAGAATCTCTTCATCCACGATTGATTTGCGTTTTGCAGACTCATCTGACATTGTATTCACGACCTTGTCATTACCATTTTCAAACAAATCCTTGTTTGGTTGAGATGTAGGCACCTAATTCAAAATTTTAAGTAGATGTTTGAAATGATGTTGTTAAAAGAATAGACGAATGCTAAGAATTCAACTTCATATGTTAACTACTTTCCGATAAGTTTAAAAATAGCTAAATTATCTATAATAAGTTCTAGTATGAAGAAATTTTACTTCTTTAATATGTTCTAATATGAAATAGAGGAGTTTAGCAAGCTAAATTAAGGAAGAAAAATGCATTCATTACCGTATCATTATCTCTTAAAAGCACAAGGCTTTTAGGCCATTGAATAAAACTCCCGACCGCTTCTCCTATCGTGTTGTGATGTTTAGTTGGAACAGGAAGTGAGGTTCCTACATGACTAGACTCCACTGCATCAATTCCAACTTTTACATGATCGACCAAGATTTGTTGATTATGACATTGATCTCCGGACCTTGAAGCGGGATGTACCATGCCATGACCCACTACAACAATTTTGGAGTCCATATTCACGGCCAAATGACATTTAATCGGTTTCTAGAATGGCAAAGTACAAAACCAACATTTTTCATTTAGCACTTGTCAAATACATAAAATCGTATACGTTTATAAATTCAACTATGAATTGTTTACCTGCAAGTCTGCAAAGGGATCCGTCTCTTGAGTTTTGTTTGCATATTGTAATTTGCTCGGGTGCGTTGATTGACAACTACTACGATGATCAGTTAATGGTGTGCTGATCTCCACCTCCTTGGACAAATTCATCGTGTTCAAAATGTTTGCAATCTGCTCTTGAACCATTGTACTCATCTCTTGTCTCAATTTTTGGCTCACTTTAGCCTCTATTTCCTGAGTGATAACATGCAGCTCATCAGCTGATATTACACCACTTCGACCTTTCCTTTTCTCTACATCTCCAAATACGTTTTTTATACCAACCGTCCCACCAATCCCTCTAACTCGACCTGGATGCTCTTTTTTTTCAAGACCACGACTCAAGACATCATCATACCTATCTGGAACCCATGACCCTTCAACGGCTTTTCCTCTCCAATCATTCTGTCAACAAAAAAAGCTAAAACATAAGGTGACATGCTTTTCACTATGATATGAAGATTAAAAAATTAAAATAGTGCTATAGTATCATGCTTTTTACTGAAATGTTAGCACCACACATTTGCTGAAATGATATCATATTACGTGTCATATTTTATCTAATAATAAAGAATGCTGGGTCGTGTGTGTTTTCAGTTTAAAACATGTAAAGCGATAAAACACATGGAAACTAGTCGTACCATTTTATCTGCAACCATCTTAGTTTTCTCATTAGGGATGACATAATTTCCATCGGCTCCTTTTTTTGATCGTGCCAAAATCCAATCAATACTCCGATCCAAAACAGGTCCACCTGGCAATATGGTCGAGGAACTATGGCCTTCAATTATCCATTTAGCCTTCTTTCCTGCATATCCAGCTTGTCCTAAATAGTGAGGATGCTCATTGCATGCCTGACTCTTCCTAGCCTTCTCACTTATTTGCTGTTTTATGACATTGCAAAATTCAGCAAAACAGAATAGCACAAGCCACGGAACAGTTGCAATTTTTAAATCACCAATTCTATAAACAATACGAATCATAAGTATTATTCGTAGAGCTGCTATGTTATATGTAAATATATAATTCTTTTAACTACACAACAGATGATGGTTTGTAAATTTACCACAATTCTTTCACCGAGGTTAAAAAAGCATGGAACAAAATACAGTATTTTTATATTTATATAAAAATAAAGCAAATAGAGGATAAGACATAAATTAACCAAAGCAAGTTATCTATATGAATATGCTTGATAGAAAATGATAAGTTGTCGACATGATAAGTTGTCCATATGGATATACTTGATAGAAAATAGAGGATAAAACATAAATTCAATAGTGAAAAGAATAAAGTGTTGTCACAAACTAGTGCAGCAATAACCGAAAGGAAAACCCTTAAAAGTCTTATATATGATCTTAATCATTTCGCCTTTAGGTACGGTTTTATTGCAGTATGCATTAAACTAAGATTTAGTACTAAAATTGCGTATATTCACACATATAAGAAATTTGATATGTTAAGGTCATACGAATTGCATATTCCACCTTCAGGTTATTTTTGACATGCATATATACATACGAGAAATATGGTATGATAGGATCTATAGGTTCTTTATATTTATATTATTTATATGATATGTCAATGCATAGATATATGACAAACAATTAGCAAGCAAAGGTCGTATCCAAAGTGCAGACCATTAGCAAGTAGTAGTTAAATCCAGTGCAACAGGAAGTAACAGGCAATCTATAAATGATCAGATGTGCACTATGAATCAATGTATTCAGTGGGAACAGTATGGTAAGAAGGAGGGGCAAGGAGGTCAGACAATGGAATGTAGACAGTAAAGAAAGCAGGTGATGACTTATAGTTCAGATGGGTTTTGTGATGGTATTTTGTATGACAATGAAGCTAGAGATGTTTTAATGTAAATGCAAAGTTAAAAGAAAAGAAAGTGAAATTGTAAAAATGAAATTGTAAATGAAAATGAATAAAAAAAAATTGTATTTGAAATTGTGTATTTCTTTTAAAATATGAAAATGCAAATGGAAAAAAACTAGAACAACAAGCATACAAACAAATGCACACAAAAATCAAATAAACACACAATATTTTTTTTAAATGAACACACAAAAAAATTAAAATACACAAAAATCAAAAGAAAATAATCCAAAGAATAGACACAAGCGTGCCTCCTGGCCAACTCGCGTCGAGCTCAACAAATGAAAGAAATAGCGTGTGACTTGTGGATATGGCATAAAAAAAACATACCTTAAACTCCTCGGTTTCACAATACTTCTTAAATGTTTCCCATTGTGTTTTTGTAACCCCATCATAACATTCGTATGGCTCTTTATGGTTTGCTGGAAGCTCTCTAGTCTTCGTAATCCAACCACTAACCAATTTTGTTTTGAAACCCTTCCATGCTCCACAAACATTTTTTAACACATTTTTTTTCATTTTTTCGTCGATGTGATACTCGGTCTGAGGTAATAAAAAAAAATAAACAACGTCAAAGTAGTAAAAATGAATTTGATAAACAATGAAAGCGGTTCATGACTCCAAACACAAAGGATCCAACTGACAATTTAATAAGCGAACAAATGAATTTATAATACTTTAATGTCTTCCCAGATGGTATCCTTAAGCCCTTGACTAACGCTAGCCCAATTCTTGATATTGATATCAATTCTAGATCTAGCTGTATCGCATACGTACGCCTTAAAAGACTTCACCCATTTTCCAGTAGGTTTGCCATTATCACACCACTCAATGAACTTTGGCTCGGATGTTCTGTATTTCTTTCCGGTTGTTGGACCTCTTTGCCTCCTCTTAGATGACGGTTCTGAAGCGGTAGCGGAAGTGTTTTGCTCTTCAGTGTGTTCATATAGTTGCATTTCCATTATTCCTGTATCACAGATGTGCACCCAAAAGTTATAAAATATTTCAACGAACGAATAATAACTTAAATATCACCATGTGTATTTTACATGCATTCTATGTTGGCAATATGATGCCAAATTTATAATTTAGTTCGACCATTTCGTCAATCAGTTATTATAAACTATGTGGCATTGTCAGCAGTTTTCTTAAAACCACTTCTCTGACATATTACTCAACCACTGATATTGAAGATCAATTTTTTTAATATATATGCATCCTGATTTGAACAATTTATAATAGACAGACGTTAAAATCCAGTGCTGCATAATACGTAAGAATGAATTGTACAATATTTTGCGATGTCCATTTTTACTAACAATTTTAATCACAACTTATATAACCTGTATGCATATATCATAGGACAGTGGTCAAGAATAATTGGGATATGAAATCTTCTCTCTATATATGAAACATTGCACGAGCTAATGGTTTTAACTTTTAAATAACAAAAATTTTCAATCCAAAAACAACATAACGCCGTCTCAGTTTTGCAAAGTAATGGAGGTATCACAAAGAACAGTGTAATTGATATTCATAAGTTTGTAACACCACAGAACAATACAGTGATTGAGCTTGAATGCACCAAGTCTCTATCCAACGTGGATAATGACTAGGTACAAATAGATGTGCATACTATAGAACACACAATGAACTATGAAGTAACATCAACAGAAATCACAAATAATACAAATTTAGTACGTGCATAAATAATACAAATTTAGTGCTGCACAGGACTTTTATAAATAGATTGATAAATGTACACATATGAACAAATTAAATGGTGACAGTATTAGAAGGTTAAAAAATTACCCCGCTATCCAAACCCCTTCATCGTGATCAGTACGTGCATAATTTGCATTTAAATCAACTTCTTCTTCTGATAGACTTACGCCAATGGAAAAAGGTGGATTCTCGTCAAATTGATTATACTCTTCTTCATCTACCACGTCGTCGATCCCAACAATGCGTCTTTTTCCAGGAAGGACAACAGACCACTTATGATCAGCTGGGTCGGTGACATAAAAAACTTGTTTCACTTGAGATGCCAAGATGAGTGGATCGTTATCATGACTCACTCGATCAAAGTCAACAAGTGTGAATCCATGTTCATCCACTTGTACAACACGATGGTTATCGGCCCATTTACATTTAAATAGAGGAATCGTGAAGTCCCTATATTCAAGTTCCCAAATATTCTCAATTACTCCGTAATATGACATTGTCGCATTTATTGGTTTGTTATCTTTAGCACTAGCAAATTCTCTTGAAGATGCTACGACACTTACTCCACTATTTTGCATTTTGCTCTTTTCATCCTGACGCTTCGTATGAAAGACATACCCATTAATAGCGTATACTTCATAAGAGCTAACTTGAAATTTAGGCCCATACGCCAACCATTTTATTATATCGGAAACATTATGATTTGTTTGAGACAATTGAGACATTACCCTATCTTTAAACCATAAGACGAATGAGCGGTTATGTTCATTTGTCAACCATCTTTCGTTCTTTGAAGGATTTTGAGACTTTAGAATTGTCATGTGCTCTTCCAAGTAAGGATGAACCTCACTAAGGTGCTGTAAAACAAGTAGGTGAGCTTTGTGAAACATATCATCACCAATTGACATCAATTTAAACCCAATTATGCCTTGACCGTCAAGTCGCCCTTCATGTCGAGACTTGCAAAGTCCAATAGGTTCAACGTCAGTTAGGTATTGAGTGATAAATTCAATAACTTCCTCGGCTACAGTACCTTCTACGATACTAGCTTCAGGTCTATATCTATTCTTTGTTTTTCTTTTTAAAGTTCCCATGTGCATTTCGAACGGATATATATACCTCATAAAAACAGGACCGCAAATCTTGATTTCTCTTACCAAATGTACAACCAAATGCACCATAACATCAAAAAATGAAGGGGGAAAATACATCTCAAATTGACACAAGGTAACAATAACATCGGCTTGTTGATCATCCAACATATCAGGATCAATCACCTTACTACAAATTGCATTAAAAAAAATACAAAGCTTTGTAATAACATGTCTAACATGTTTAGGCAATATACCTCGAATAGCAACAGGCAACAAATGTTGCATTAACACATGACAGTCATGAGACTTCATTCCCGTCAATTTCAAATCCTTCATTGATACACGACTACTAATGTTTGAAGAATAACCTGATGGAACCTTGACACCACGAAGACACTCGCATAAACTAATTTTCTCTTTTTTGGACAATGTATAACATGCAGGAGGCAAATAGATACGTTTACCTTTCTCCACTGGTGCTAACTCCTTTCGAATACCCATTTTCAACATATCTTGTCTAGCTTTCTCGCCATCTTTTGTCTTACCAGGTATATTCAAGAGTGTTCCAATGATACTGTCACAAACATTTTTTTCTATATGCATTACATCTAGACAATGCCTAACTTGTAAATGTTTCCAGTATGGAAGTTCCCAAAATATAGATTTTTTCTTCCACATGCCTTCTTGAAGAGGAAAGGCTTTGCCAAATACATTTTCAATATCCTTGATCCGTTCATATACATCATCTCCTGTTGGTGGCAAACGAGCAACTCCGCTTTCTATCTCCCCATTGAAAGGTTTCTTCTTTTTACGATAAGGATGATTGAGAGGGAGAAATCTACGATGATGCATATACACATTTTTCTTGCAAAAATGCAAGCGCTCAACAGCCATGTCGTCTTGACAAATTGGGCATGCTCTAGCACCTTTTGTACTATATCCAGACAAGTTACCATATGCGGGAAAATCATTTATGGTACAAAAAAGCATGGCGCGTAATGTAAATTCACTTCTACTATATGCATCAAATACGCGCACACCTTTATCCCACAAAAGTTTTAGATCATCAATAAGAGGAGCTAGATAAACATCGATGTCATTTCCTGGTTGTCGTGGTCCCGAAATCATAAGAGACAACATAATGTACTTGCGCTTCATACTCAAGTAAGGTGGAAGATTGTAAATCACCAAAAGAACTGGCCAAGTACTATGTTGACTGCTAAGATTGCCAAATGGATTTATGCCATCTGTGCAAAGACCAAGTCTGAGATTTCTTATTTCTTCGCCGAAACTAGAATACATGGTATCGATATTTCTCCACTGCGGAGAATCGGCTGGATGCCTTAGTAATCCATCATCCTTCCTCACATCTGCATGCCATCTTAAGTTTTTTGCATTTTCTTTATTTGCAAATAAACGTTTAAACCTTGGTATAATGGGCAAATACCATAAAACCTTTGCTGGAGGCCATTTCTTATCTGGGTCGTCATGAACATTTTCTCATGACTTGTAACGGGATAATCCACACTTAGGACACTCATGCAAGCTCTCATATTCATTTCGATACAATATACAATCATTTGGACATGCATGTATCTTTTTGTATCCTATGCCAATTGGACACATAATTTTCTTTGCCTCGTAATTAGAAGTAGGAAGCTCGTTACCTTCCGGTAGCATGTCTTTCAAAAGTTTCAACAATGATGTAAAACTTATATCACTCCACCCGTGTTTTGCTTTTAAATTGAAAAGCTTGAGCACAGCAGACAATATTGTAAACTTAGCACAACCAGAATACAAAGGCTTCTCAGCATCAAGTAATATTTTTTCGTACAATTTTGGCTCTTCCATCAAATGTTCTTGAACATCATCAAACATCTCATTAACATTGTCGATCTCATCAGTCTCATCATTTACCTCGTTATTCACGGTACCTTCCTGGTCATCCTCATAAGTGTAATGATTACTAGAACTAGGTGTACTAAGTATGCTTTCACCATGCCATATCCACTGTGTATAATTTTGCTTGAATCCATACCGAATTATGTGATCCCTGATCTGATGTATGTTACGAAATCTCCTCCTATTCTGACAACGTCTACAAGGGCAAAAAATTGTTTCTTCTCTTCTTGTTAATTGATCATTCAACGCACACTTGATGAATCCTTCCATTTTGTTCAAGAACTCATCATCACTACGTTTCACGTTATACATCCAATTACGATCCATGTGAAATTGCTAGAGACGCACTGCATAAGCAAAAAAAAATCACAATACTTTTCTGCATCCAACTTGGTATATTTAAAGTATGCTAGTATCTATGAGGTTTTCTTTACTCGATAATTACATTTGGACTTTATTCTCATATTTTGTTTGTTCTTGAACATTTTCTAATCAATTTGACACCCTGAGTTTCAAGGACATCTGAATATTACGAAAATATAGGCAACCATGATGAGTTAAAATTGGGTTGGTCACTGCAATCTCGTAGAAGTTATAATTGTCAACTGACCATTTTTGTGAATGTTTTCCCTACATATTCAAATGTTGTAGTTCTTTCCATTAGTTTTGGGTGTCCTAGCTAGTTTATAAATTCTTATATTGTTGATAAAAATAAGTTGGTAAAACATTTGATCCATTCAAAAGTCTCACTATGATGAATGTGCAGTTAATTGGAATTCGGAAACATTTACAAATAATGGATCCTTTTTTTTCTTTGCTAGTTCTTGGCTTAATTCAAAACTCTTTTATAAGTGCCATTCACTGATATGAAATGTTAACTGAACTAACATCTCTTCCCTTCATTCTGCATTTCTTTGTAGACAGCGCAAATGTAACATGTTCATTCCTTGCTTGAATTCAGATTTGCCAACAGAAGAAACCATGGAGCACGACATGCCTAAAATGGAAGCCAGATTTGCTGAAACCCTTGTGCGCAAATGGCAGAATATCAAATCTCTTGCCTTGGGACCCGAGCACCGTGTCTCACAACTTTCAGAGGTTGATATATTATTACAACAAAGTTTACTTAAACTATCATCTTTGATTACCATTGTATGAGATCATATACCGTTACTGGATAAAGCTCACAATAAGCTCATATATTTAAATTCATTGATTCATTTGAAAATAAAGCTTATAACAGTTCCACTTGTTTTTAAAGCATATCATGCTGCATGCAGCATGTATATTTAGCAGTACCCGTAAAATAAGACATTCAACTAATTAATAAAGAATTACTTTGAAAGTTCAAACTAAAAAATCACTTGTGTATGTATTAATCCCTTTAAGGTATCTCTAGATATTGGATGGTCCAATGCTCAAGATATGGACAGACCGAGTAACTGAAAGTTCAGAAAAAGGTCTGTCTTGAGAGTACACTTTACTAGGCATTTCAATAGACAGCGTGATTCTGTGACAGTATCGAGGACGGGCAGCGTGCAATAGTTGAGGCAACAATAGAGGACGATGCTCGACTTAAAGACTCGACAAATCCAGAAAATGAAGATTCCTGTAGTGCTACGTACTGCTCACTGCAAATTGCTCCACCAAAACAACCCACTCACCATACACTGCTCACTGCAAATTGCTCCACCACACTATCACCATTCCCCTTCATTCACTTCACCTGCATATCCACCCTATACACTCCACTGTTCTGCTCAACATCCACCCCCTGCACGTTGTCATATCTCCCTTGTAGACCTACTTCATCATCCTCTCCTCCACATTACAGCTGCATCACCATCAAATACCATTTCTGGCCATATCCTGTGCACATAACAGTGCCACAAACAGCTCCGGTTTCACAGTAAACTAGGACACATCCTCCCTATACATTGCCTGCCTGCATATCATTTCATCCAATTGTGCCACTGGTTTGCAACTCCAACCTGCCTCATCTCCGCTCTGAAATTCAACTGCACAACCCCCTGCCTTCACCAGCGAAACCCTTCTGGCATATTCTCCTCTGATCCTCACCTCATTTTTTCACTGTCACAAACCCTACACTAAATACCGTGCCACAACACAGTGCATTACCCCTCTAACTTTTGCCTTCTACACACTGCATTGCCAACCTCAAACACTAAATTTCAACAACCATCCAAGCAACTACAACTTCCCATCAACCATTCCACACTCCAAACCAACACTGTCAAAACAACTTGCCACTGCTACACGAAACCACAGTTCCCCTCTGACCATCACAACCACCTAACTGCCTCCAAAGCCTCACCACATCCAACAGAGCAGACACCATTACACATACCACTTACCACCTTCTCAAATTTGCCTGCACAACTCTGTGCACATTTTAGTGTGCACATCTACTTCCAAGCTGCCACTTCGTTCAACAAAACATATAACCTGCTGTGCCTTGCCTTGACTTCCTCTAATATACATTTCTTGCAACTTCATTCAAAAAAAATACTGCTATTAAACACATTGCCTACTTCCTCCTGTTACATATCATCAACTGTTGAATGCTTGTGGATAATTGTTTTTTGTAATGTATGAAAGTTTCTTTTAACATTAAAGTTCATTTATCATTGTCACTATCATTGCATGCTTTTCATTACTTTTAGATGCAATAATTTCTTTTTCTTCCTTACTGTCGCAACTGTTACAGTATTAATTCTAGGATTAGTATAATAATTGTTTTGAAAAGTAGTTTTTAATATTTCTACTTTGTGATAGTGGAGATATATATGCCTAACTAATAATCTTGATTGTTCCACCAAGAACCGAGGCTTCATAATCAAAATGGTGCTCTATAGTAACTAATCCAAAATTCACCTAATTTATATTGAATCAAATATATGAGTACAACCCTACCACCAAATGTTTTTACCTACTTCTGTAGATAGTTCCCAACATACCATCGAGTTTCCTGAAATTAGCTTCAGTCGTGTCTCCTATCTACATTACATAACATCCACCCGCATCCTCTTCATGAATAGTAACATCCCCATCATTTTTCACAATGCCAGCCTCACCTGCAGCCGTATCAGTATATCCGACAACATCTACTATAGTTACAAAATCGACACATTCAGCAGCAACACCCAATGCACCTTCATGTCATGCTACGTTGACACATTGACAAAAATGTCACCATTGGAGTCATTTTCCTTGACCCGATCATCCAGCATCATAAAACTCTTTACGGTATCAAAGCACTTCAGAGATTCCATCGCTTTAGCCTCAGTGTCAGGATCCATCACCACAGTGGTCAATTCTAATTGACCTAAGCAGCAAACCGATGGGTCGAGATGAGGCAGGTTAGGTGATGGTTCATCGGAAGCATACCCAGTTATGGGTCTTAGCACCGTTTCATCAAGCAATACAACTGCATCACTTTCCTTAGCTCCTCTTTTGCTTATTCAAACTTTTTCGATTGGCCAACGTTTTGAGATCCTGACTTTTCATGGTTACTGACCATTGCCCCTCCTTCCCAGTCCAAAAAAATCATGTTAAAATGTTGAAATATCTCTTCTAGTAATCCAATGCCTAGGTCTATGTTTTCCCACAACCAGTGAAGTAAGTAGAATTCATACGGAGACAATTCTCTATAATAAAAAAAATTAGAAATGGAATCTCTTCATTTCTCTTAAAGCATCTACAAATAAATTGGAAAATTCCATTTCCTGCAGCCCTTCTCTATATTCAAATGAAACAATTTCTTTGAACTCTCATATCTTGCGGAATAAGACATTTCACAATACAGCTATCGTATGTAATTGAATATGGAATGATATCCAATTCTTATGTTGTCTCATATACTCAACATATTGAGTAAGTTCATTATTAAGTGAACGAGACTGAAGATTCAATCTTAGTAATAGTGGTCGTACTATTCATCCCTTATACGAGAATTAATGCGATAATATGCTAAAGTTTCTTAAAAGAGGATTATATTAAATTTCTTAAAAGAGCATACAAAATAAAATCCATGATCCCCAATGGAAAGCATAAAGGAACGCATCAATTTTTCTTGCTGTTTATAAACTGTTAATGATAAATAATTAATTACTACCGAAGAATCACGCAGATGAATAAATAAATAATTAATCTATTTATCATATATAATGATAAAATAAAATATTCACTTACCGAAGAATCACGCAGGATGAACTATTGAGCAGTAACTTGAGTTTTTAAAAATTTGGCACTAAGGTAGAGAGAACGGCACTATTATGGGTAGAGAGAAGGAAAAAAATAAGGATGAAGATGGGGCGGCAGTGAAATAACGAAGAAGATGGGGGGGCAAATTTTCCCTCTAAAATTTAGCGTTCGCGGGAAAAGAGGGGCGGCAGAAATGGATTTGGGGGAAAAGTAGTGTGCCTATTGTGTCGGTTTTTGGACAACCGATGCTATTTTATTTAGTTGTGTCGGTTGTTCAAACAATCGACACAAATAGATCTATTGCTTCCCTTCAATTGTGTCGGTTTCTTAAGAACAACAGATGCAAAT
The DNA here is from genome assembly GCA_030765085.1 of Allium cepa. NCBI lineage: Eukaryota > Viridiplantae > Streptophyta > Magnoliopsida > Asparagales > Amaryllidaceae > Allium > Allium cepa. The sequence goes on along the minus strand of CM060939.1, from coordinate 89,543,794 downwards.
TACATTTTTAACATTTTCTTCTTGCCCCCTAAGTCAATAGTTTCGGTTGTTAATGAACAACCGACACAAATTACACTATTTGTGTCGGTTTTATGGACAACCGACACAAATGAGGCGAAGCAACTGATCTGTTTTGTACTAGTGCTCAGATGTACGACCGAGTTCGATGGATGCTCTTGTTACTGAATGTCAAAATCTATCTGTGGCTATAGGTTCAATATCAGGTATTTCAAAGCCAACTGTATCTCCTATCCTAAATCATTCTGCCTCTGCATGGAATGGTGATGACATGGGTTTTGTTAGTTGTGATGACTTGAGTAAAACTGTTAATGATAATTATAGAGCTGACTTGTGTTTTAACTCTGTTGAAAATGAAGTCAATGTAGCCGCGGTTGATTGTTTTGTATAAAATTTCGAATGCTTCTGCTAAGGTAATTGATAATCATGTTGTTTGTTTGGAATCCAATACTGTTGGTTTAATTAATAGATCCGCCGTTAATAATTCCTCGACGAATGATAGATTTAGGATGGAAGTTAATGACGTGGGTAACAATGAACATAATTTTGCCAGTAACTATATAAACATACCCCATGTTCATCAAGTTAATGCTAATATGCATGTAGTCGCTGCACCTTCTCTGGATTCAATTCCTCCTTCTATAGCGACCCAATCTAATGAGATGAAATCAGGCTTAAAATGGTCCTCCTTATTTTTTGCATTGCCAAAAAATGCATTTTGATATGGTTGACAAAGACGGGATTTTGATCCCTCCTCCGGAGGTAATTCAAGCAGGTATTGATTATTGGTCGAACTATCTTGTTGGTTTCTTTTTGGACAATAACCCACCTTATCTAGTGGTTAAGGATCAATGCTTCAAGGCTTGGCAACTAAAGGGTAGCCTCCTAGTCTACATGGACAACTCTATGTTTTCTTCAAATTTTAAGACCTAAGGAGCGTCTACATATTCTTAGTAAAGATCCTATTTTGATCAGAGGCAAGCCTTTTATTGTCATTCCTTGGAGTCTGTCTGTTGACTGTGCCAGAGAGCAGGTACTTTCTATTCCTGCTTGGAATTACTTCTCTCATATCCCCTCTGTTTTGCAAGCTATGCTAGGTCTAAACTGGCTAGCTAGTGCGGTAGGTTAAGTAAAATTCTTTGATGCTAACACCGTAGCTAGGGATAAACTAGTCTATGTCAAAGCTTTGATGATGATTCCCCAGATAAGCCTTTAACAGATACAATCAAAGTTGGAGTGACCGAGGATCAGGTAGCGAAGATGTAGTTCATTTTGGTTGGAAACCAGACATATGTACAACCTGTCAGTCTTTTAATCATATATTATCGGCATGCTCTTGTACGTCTTTTGTTGGTCCACTCTCGGTTCGGACCCCTCTTCCTACGTCCCCGAACATGAAATGGATCTCAAAATTTTGCGTTTTTCCTCCACCCGTGGCAACCTCAGTCTCTCATGTTGAGCCTTCAGTGCCTCCTTCTGTTCCTCCCCTCTTTGACACTGTTATGGATTACTCTGTCCCCTCTTGATATTTCTGATCCTAAAGTTTCTAATATTGTGGTACCCAACTGAGATGGCTGTCAGTCCGTGAGATGATGGTTTTGATGACAACAACCTTAGAATAGAATATAAAATATAAATACTAACATTATAGTTCAGAATATATGTATATGCAGGATTTAACCATGCAGGTGCCAAGAATGAAGACTGTACATTATAGAGATTCAAGACATCAAGATTGAAGACTCATAAGTATCAAGAATATCAAGATTATCTAGAGTTCAAGTAATTTATCTTTTAATTTATTATGAATTTTGTTAAAACTCCAACAAAATCACTGGCATCTTAAAATCCAATTTATTCGTGGAATGGAATCCACTTCGAGCATGTTAAAGGGATGGAACCCTTAGTAGGATGGAACCTACGAAAAATCTAGTGGAACATTGTTTTGTATCCGCTAATCTTTTATTCAAATGTTTTTACAAAACTATCTTGTTTTCAAAATGATTTCAAAATCTTCCTTTTAAAAGCATCAAAAACATCTATCCTGATTTCAAATGCTTTTAGCCTTAGAATAATCTTTAATTTCAAAATCAAATTATCCGTAGTTTTAAACTATCCTTAATAATGATATTTTAACTTTTAAATATTTATGCTTAGATTTAAATATAAAATTATAGTAAAATTTTATATACATTATTTTATATATTTACTTATGTAATTTAACTGTAGATAAGTATATTTATAAATTTTAAAATAGTTTTAATATAAGATAGAAGTTATTTGCAAAGAAAAACAAACCACCAAAAATTCCTTTGGGATGTCGACATGCTCAACCTACCCATGTCGACATAGTGTCAGTTGGTTTCAAAATTTAAATTTCAAAAGAAGTGCCTATTCGTCATATCTCTTCACGAATGGACATGGCTGTTGTTCTTCTATAAATATGGGTTGTTTTCAACGAATTTTAATATAGATTTTCTGGTTTTTCACTCCTCTTCTTCTTCCACATTTCTATATACATATTCTTACCATTACTCTGCCGATATCAACATTGAATCTAACTAGATCATTTCTGATTTGATTCTCTGTCACTATCTCAACAAGATTCTCAGTGCTATTCAGAGTTATAGGCTTCTTTATAATCAATTAAACGAGAAAATGTGTGATTGTGGCCTTGGAAATCAATCAAGCGAGATAAGGTGTGATTGTGGCCTTGTAAATCAATCAAGCGAGATAAGGTGTGATTGTGGCCTTGGAAATCAATTGGGTGAACTTGTTTCTCGGGAAATCAAGTATCTCTACCCAGAGGATTGTGAATCTGGAGGGTGTACCTCGTTGCCTAGGAATCGAGCGTGTAATTGTAAAGATTGCTTTTGAAAGGAAATTGTACTTGTGTGCGGGACTAGATGTAGGGTAACTCCGAACAGTATAAAATCCAGTGTGTTCTTTCCTTTACTGCTTTTACTTTATTTCTGCATCTATGTTTGATTCTGTGATCATATCTGTGTCTGAATATTGCATACATTTGTGTTTAAATTAACAAAAACTCAAAAAGATTTAATAATTTTCTAAAACACTATTCACCCCCTCTAGTGTTTATCCTAGCCTTAAGATCCGTAATCTGCATTTCTCACAATGGCTTGGATCCATGTACAATCTGACATGAGATATGACCCGGCTAGACATGATTTCCCATACTTTTGTTGGTGGTGATGATGGTGAATCTAGGCGATTACATTACTCTATTATTGATGGTGGTCTTATTCTCATGGTGAATAGAGCTCGTGGTTAGTGGAATAGATCTCTTCTCTTTGATGATAGCTGGTAAAGGAGATATACATATAGTAGGGAACACCCGGGTTTTGATTTGGATATCTTGACTCACTTTGCAGATTATTTGCATGTATTAGGTCCCGTTGGAAGCGATTCCTCCTCTTGGGAGGAGGAACTGATATTTCCTTAGGTCATTATTAAAGCTGCAGAAGCACCATAAATTCTCTCCTGTTATGTACTCTTAGTGGAATGGCCACTATAAAACCATATAGTTGTTTCTGTGGATGTGCAGAACACCTTTTCTTCATTTATATACAGTGGCACGACCCACTATAAAGTCGGTTGGCTTTGATAATTTTTTTTATATCACTAACAAATATGCACACATACACACACACACACACACACACACACACATATATATTCTTAAACTCATAATAAGACGTTCCATTACCTTATCTCTTAATGAATACTCCACTAAAGCCAAGGTTCTCGCTTAACCTTCAAATTTGATGCCACATTATAACGACCTACCTTTCCAAAAGTTTAAGCGGATAATTAACCACACATGACCCTCTTAAATTAAAAGGAAAGACGGATAGTTAGGGGAAAGAAAGAAGAAAAAAGAGAGAAAGAAAACTAACAACACAGAATCTCACAGCGGAACGAATAATCTACAATATACAGCAAAGCTTTTATATATATACTGACACCAATCAGAGTATACTAACCTATTTGAGCCTGGATAGTTATAACAGTCCGTACTCACAATTGCTGATAAATACAACAATGAATGCAGGGGAAAAAATACCATCTACGTGAATACGTCTTTGGGCCCCAACTCATCTCCTGAAGCTGCAAAGCATCCAAACTAAACCTGTAATACGCTCGGTCTAACCCGAGCATTATAATAAAATAACACCGAGTCGGTAAAACACACCCAATTGTATTTTAAAGTTATTAAAAACCTTTGAAAAATCAAAAGTATCTCGTAAGACCATGCCACACATAGATACTGATGGGATTTCACCTTACGATAACCAATCCATTTCATATAAAATTCTCTAATATTATAATGGTGTCTGAGATGCAAATACTTATTAACCATAGTCGAAAATTTTACATTAATCAAATTCCAACATAATAGGTATACAACTAAAATCATAAAGGCATGTATTGAAGAATGGATTCCATATAATGACTAGGCAACTGGGGTATCTCCCATCATGGTGCATCTCTAGATAAAATAACACCGAGGACCTCGTCAGGATCCTTTGCCAACACAGAACTGGTGTACCACTTGACTGATAGCACCGAATATGATAACCCCTCTATTAATGGGCCCCAAGCATACAAATGAGAGATAATATTGACTCTAGATAGGAATGATCATACCTTGCTTGGGAGCAACCCACTTAGCCCTGTTGCATCTCCCATATTTTAGTCATTTCTAGTTGATAAGGCCCGAGGATACGTTTACCTTCCATATAGCACTTCCCACTTGGAATGCTAACACTGCCCTACAGGAAATAATGCGATGCCAGCATTCATCCATACAAGTTCGTTATAGGACTGAATGAACCATTTAAGAGTTGCATCATCAATTCCATCATCTTTAAGACGTCTTCACTTCAAAATGCTTGAGTTGGATCGAAGTGGTTTTCGGATAACATACCCGATCCTGGTCTTTTCATAAAAATATTCGATAATTTTTGGTAAATTCAATCCGGTTCTTTAGGAAATAAACTGTCAAAGATAAGTGTGGAGATTACCGCCCAACTGTTGGTGGATGAATTTCTTACCATCTGTCTTAGGAGAACAAAACGAGATATATACGTACAATACAACATCAACGGAGATGATTATGCCATATAATTCATGTATTTCTCTTAGATATTTCCAAAGTTATGTTTGGTCCAGGTTTAATAGTCCGTGATTTAACTATCAATTAACAATCATTTAAAGATTGATGAATCTTCCAATAAAAATAACCAAGCCTCTTAATTTGATCTCCTATTGAGAAAATCACTTTATAAGTACTTGGAAATCACTTCCATATACTTATTTCAACCCGATAAGTATATTAACAAAACTCTTTATCTTAAAAATATCTTCTTTATAAGTTTTCCAAAACTATTTTTAAAGTTATGCAAATTCTCTAGCTCATTTATAAAAGTACTCTTTATAAATCTCCAACCCCATTTATGAAAACTTCCCTATTTAAAACACATAACCATTTATAAATCTCTTTCACACAATCCTTCAAACCCTAATATCTTTTGAAATTCCAAATCTCTTCCAAATCTATAAACTCCTTTACATAATCTTTTCTTATAAAAAAAATCCTTTTACAAAGAATTTACTATTTAAATAAAATAAGTAAAACCTTAAGCATCATAAAAATTTGCTTAAAACATTTTCAATAATACTATAATATCTTAAAAACATAATTAACAGTATAATAATTAAACTTTAACTTTTCAATTAAATAAAAATAATTTTGTCAAATATTTTAAATAATTTAAACCTTTAAATTAAAATTAATTAACTTCCTAACAATATTATTAATGAAATAGTTATCTTGATTTAAGATAACTAATAATAAAACAATTTATTATCCTAAACAATATTAATAAAAACAATTAATCTTAAAAACATTACAAATATCAAAATTAACTTTACTAAAGGGATGATATTATCAAACATTTGTGACTAATAATTAGTCAAAAGATTTTGTGTGTGTGTGTATGTATAATTATTAAATAAAACATTTTTCTTCAATTTATAAAATTTGAGGTTAATCAGAATCCATAACTTTTCCAATTTAGAAAAAGGCTCAACGGTCCCAATGGTGCTTAAAAAAGGTACTATTAAATTCAATCTACCATCTTAAATTAAATTCTCTATATTATATAACGATGCATATATGTAAACCAGTCTATAATTAACAATCCATTTTTAACACATCACGTATCCAATATTAACTACTGACAAGAAAACTTGTCAACATCTCAAAATAAGGATTGAAGTATGATTGGTTCCTTCGAAACCTGTTTCCGAATCAATGAAGGAAGCTGACACTCTTTGATTGGAAAAGATGGTTGAAAACAGTTCTGTAACACCTTTCGACCCAGTCGAAAAACCAATTTCTTTATGAGAACTCCTTCTGAATTATTTAGCTCTTGACCCAGTCGAAACCACCGTTCAAAATAGCTAAGGTGGTTAAAGGTTGGGACTAAACTGCTTTGGGAAATTGATTTAATTGAGTGGGTTTCGACCTTTTCGAAAGGATGAATCTATGTTTTATTATGGACTTGAGTTAGAACTCTATGAATACAAGCATGCCAGGGGTTTTGATTTTGTCGAAGGGTGACCTTTAGACTTGATCAACATTAAATGATGATAACCGTCTGAAATAAGAATCTCATAGTAAATATATAGTTAGAATTATGAAGATCTCTCTTTTATTGAACTCAATTGTACAAACTGATCGAATCCTACATTTTGATTTAGGAATTAGGGTTTTTAAGCTTTCTAGTAAATACAAGTCAGAAGTGAAAGAAATCGGATCCCCAAAAACTGACCCCTAGGGTCTTATAGATAAATGTGGGTTGGCACCTTTCGACCCCAAACTTTCAACGCGGTCGAAAGGTTTATTTTCTTTCTTTCGCACGTCTCTCTTGATTCATAGTTTTCGACATAGTCGAAAAGATTGTTTGACTGCCTTTCTACTGCTGCTGCCGAAGATTGACTCAATCTTGCTCTTTTCCTTTCGGCTTCGTCGGAAGGTATGTTACTTGATTGCTTTAAACTTTGTGAAAAGTTTTCGCTTGATGTCTTTCGACTTCTTCAAAAGGTCTATAGACACGCTTACCAATTAGCTGTTCATGTGTCATGCAAATTGGCATGTGTGTTGGCCTTCATTGCCATCGAAACATGTGCTTTGGGTTTTGAATGAGTCGAAACACTGTAGAAACCATTGCTGCAGAATACTCCATTTGAAAACATGTTCCTTGGCTTGTACGGAACCTCATCTCTTGGTGCAATAAGATGTTAGTCTTTCCTTTATAAGTGAGGATGATTCTAATCAGTTCAAAAGGCTAGCATATGCTTTTAAAAGGGTTACTTTTGCCAAATTCTCTTCTAACGAATGTAAATGTAGACGAAACCAATCGTTTCAAATGGTTTGGTGCATGTGCAAAAAGTATGTTATTCATTGGCTTCGGAAGGTAGCTTTCGACCTCGTCGAAAGCTCTTTGCTTATCCAAAACTCAATTGAAACATCCTTTTGACCTCTTCGAAAAGGTGCTGCTGGTGCCATTATCTTCTTGTTGTAAGCTTTATCTAATGTTGAGATAGACCACCCTAATGCCTTCTGATCTTCGTTAATTCACTTGCCTCTTCTTTCATACTTTTATAATTGAGAATATTTTATGGATAACATTTACCCCCTCTAGTATGAAAGAAGCTTTTGTTCTTTAGAACGAAAACTCCAAAGATTTCTTTCCTTATTTGTTGTAAAATAGATAATAACTTTTGTCAGGTTCGTATACTATGAGACCTTATTGGATAACATTAAGCTTATGAAGCTACCATTCAAAATATTATTTTGATGGTATTTTTTGAATAAAGCATTCTAAATAATACATAATCAAAACCTTTTTGGTTTGCTAATATTAGAGCTGTGGAACAATATCACTTGGTTAGTAAGTATCGGCTTAAATAGATGAACCTTCTAAAAGAGCTATTATTCACTGTGAATCTCCCTTTCTTGAATTAAGTTTTCTTCAGCCGTTAGGTACTTATTTCTTGCTTTAGTTGGTTTTTACCTTGTTTCTTCACTATAACCCGTTTTCATCCCTTAAACTTTGGCAGAAGCCCATCTGATATTAAGAAAATCTTGTATTGAATTCCAATTCAGAAGTTCAATGAAAATTCCATAAGTCATTATTGAATTCCATAAAAGGATCAAAAGTTCACAAACTAAAAGTTCAATGAGAAGTCATTGTGAAAACCCATAAAGAAATCGGGAGTATAAAAAACCACAAATTACCATACAAATCAATCGGGAAATTTAAACCCTCAAAAACAAAAATTCAATAAGAAATCTCTAAAAATCCAATAAGGGAACCATGAATATGAAATCTACAAATCATCACGAAAATTGGCAAGGAAATTTAGAATCCACAAAGGAAGAAATTTGATAAAAGGCCATCATAAAAATCCAAGAATATGAAATTCATAAATTGCCCTAACAATCAATAGGAAATTTAGAACTCACTAAATCAAAAAATCATCATAGAATGGAACAAAAATTTCATAAATTCTGGAATTCAATCAGAAATTTGTTAGGATCGTATCTACTAGAAATTGAATAAGAAATGTGTAGATCATCATGGAAATTCAACAAAGAAGTCAAGAAATCAAGAATTTACAAAAACAAGAGATCAATAAGAAATCATTTCGAAAATCCAATGGGGAAATCAAGTGCATAAATTCCACAAATCAACATAAAAGTTGGTATGAATCAAGGCTAGAAATTCAATAAGAAATCATCAAAAATTCAATGAGGAATCCAAGAACATGAAATTCACTAATTATCTTAAAAATTGATAAAGAAATTTAGAATTCATAAAACACAAAATGTCCAGTAAGGGATCATCATTAAAAATCTCATGAGGAAACCAAAAACATGAAATCCACAAATCATCATGAAAATCGATAGAGGAATTTAGAATTCATGAAATAAGAGATCAATAAAAAATTTAATAAGAAAATCAAAAATATGGAATTCATAAATCATCATAAAAGTTAATATGGAAATCTAGAATTCACAAAACACAATATGAAATCTTCATGAATAGAAACAAGGAAACTCAAAGTTCATGAAATCGGGAATTTATCCAAAATTTTGTCAGGATCTCATTTGATAAATCGACTACTCATAATTTCATTAAACATAAGCATGAAATCAAAAAACTGTATAGTAATAATAAACTTTATAGGTTTTAAGCCAAAAGATCTCTAACCTAATCTAACCTTAACTCTAATCTTATTCTTCGCATACTATGCTAGAAATTTGTTTAAAGCCTATTCCCTGAATGGCAATAAGGATCCTCATTATTCAGAGGAAAGTATCATGCTAATAGATGTGTTGTTCCTAAAGTGCGTATACGTTAGTATTATTGTTATATTGGAGCCGCGTATTTCCGTAAAGCCATGCAGTCATTTGAACTAGTAGTTCCATTATACGTAGTAGTTCCATAGGACCAGTCAATTGTTTAGCAGATAGTTCCATTCAGTTATTCAGATTTTCAGCCTTCCACCCATTCAGCGGGTAGTTCCGTTAAATTGACTGGTCGTTCAGCAATGCAAGCTCCGTTTGACTTGTCGGTCGTTCAACTGTGTACGTTTCGTCCTACTGCTTGGTCGTTCAGCAATGCAATGGTCCAAATAACATATTAAAATATATACACACACACAAAAGAAATTATAGTCTTCTATCCTAAAGGGTCTCTTTATTTCTAAGGATTTGGAAGTGGTTTATTTAATCTATTCTTCAGATGAAGTCACTTTAATCTCTGTAGCCAAAAATTTGTTATTTTTTCCATTCCTTTAGCCTTTGTGTAGATATTTTCTTTCAATCCCATATTACAGATTCCTTTGTCCATTTTCTTGTCTTGTGTTTTCTTTCTGAATGCAAGTTTCTTAATTTCTTGATGTGAGAATTAATCTTCAGGTTTTAGATGTATTGAAATTTGCTATCTCATGTTTTTTATTTTATTTTTAGCTTTGATCTTGGATTCCTTGTCCGTTTCCGATTATGATGTTGGACGTATTCAGCCTTTTTGCTGTTGTTTGTACCCTTCACCTGGGTTTCTCCTTTGTCTTAGACGGTGAGTAGATTCCTTTCTTTAACCCTTTTTTCTTTCGGGTTTTTACTTTTTTTCTAAGTTGTAGACATCATTGTCCTTCTTCATCTTTTTGGTGCCTCTTCCAGGCTTCCCTCGGTTCTATGGGAGGTAGTATATGTTGAGTCGACCTTCCTCCAAAAGGTTGTTAATGGGTGCTTATCTTGACCCTCCCCCTAAGAGGTGGTTAGATGTTAGGGGTTTCTCGATTTTGCTGGTGCTTATCCTGATCCTTCCCCTAAGAGATGATACAGACGTTAAGGGTTTAAACCCTCCCTTTAGGAGGTGCTACAGATTGGTCGTAAGCTTTTGTCCCTTCGTCTTGGGAGGTGCTACGGATTAGCCATAGGCTAAAATGATGGGTGTTGGACCCTCCTTTAGGAGGTGCTATGGATTGGCCATAGGCTAAAACAGTGAGTGCAGGACACCCTCCTTTTAGGAAGCGCTACGGATTTGCCGTAGGCTAAAACTTTTTATGTGAAAATCATTTTTGGCCAATTGAAACGTTCTTTAAAAATATTTTTGAATATCAGTTTCTTTTTGAAAGACGGAATTTCTGTAAATGATCCCTTCTAATATATCGAGGAATTACCTTCTGAAAAAGAGCTTGGATGTATCACGATCTTTTCTTAGTGCCACCCTCCGTAAAAAAAAAAAAAATCTTTCTCATAGTAGTGACATGGATCTCGAATAGGAGACTAGAAGGTCATGATTCATCAATTAGTAGTCTTTTAGTCGAGAACAGGATTCACCAAATTGAGTTTTTTTAATAAGCATTTGATAATTTCAAAACATTTCTTGAAAAACTATAAATAGGCTTCTCCTTGCAAATGGTTTTAGAAAACTTTGAAATATTAAGATTCAGTTGGGAATCCTTTGTGTGCATTTACTAATGCTATAGTATCTTTGGAAGAGTGTATAAGCCAGTTCTTGGAATAGATTGATATTTTTTCCCCCAGGTTGTGGGGTAACCGAAAATAGTTTTTCTTTGAAGATATGTTTGGGAATTTATTTTAGTAAAATAATTTGTCAAAGATTGAATTGAAATGCATTTTTTTTCTCCTTCAGATAGATTGCCATGCCTGATGAGTATTTCTTTGTAGAAAAACGGTCTAACTGTAAGTTTTTCTTCTGAAACTGGTGAAGGACTGATGGTAGTCCGAGGTTTACTAAGAGCAGATCTTTGTACTGCTGTCTTTCTCAAGTTACTAGAGATTTGTTGTGCTCCAAGAGTATGTTGAATGCCATGGATTGGTTTTGTTTTATTTTTAACCTGTAATGACACTCGAATTTTTTATTAATATACGACCAATTCAAATTAAAGTAATTACAAGCAAAGAAAATTTATAATAGACAAATGCTGCTAGGTCTCATAGCCTTATCAGTGTCTGAATGAGAAGTGGTTACTCTGACTTTCTATCAGGATTTTAAAATGAGTAAGTTACTCCTTTTGAGATAGGGAATCTTTTAATCCTTTTTGACAAACTCTTTTAAGAATCCAGGCTTGATTAGGTTTCGAACTATTTTTTCCAAAACATAGCAATTGTTAATTTCATGTCTATTCGCTTTATGATAAGCACAGTAATTCCTTCCATTTTAGGTTCTTCATGCGTTCTTATCTTATAGGAAATGGAGAAATTGCCATCATCTTTGTTTACGGAAAAGATGAAGGAAAGGGGTTTGTTTAATTTCACTGATCTAGATTTAAATGTCACCACTTGGTTGTCTTTTCTGCTTTCCTTCCATTTAGATATTTTGCTGGGACGATTAAAATCTGGTTTTTCTATCTTCTATTTTTACTGAGATTCCTTCATAACATGAAGTATTTCCTCCATTTGGGCAGACTTCTTAGCTTGGAAATAGAAGTGTCGTAGATCTTTACACCCATGGATAAGAAATTTCATCCAAAATGGGGTTTGTCTGCTTAGCCCTGAATGAACTGCCATTAGTTTTTCTTGACCGTCGCGTTTTTGGCCTTCAACGCTTCCATATTGAACCTTTAAATGTATTCAACGAGCGATTCTTTCGATCTTTGTTTGCTGTTAGCCAACACATAAGAATCCATTACTAGATCTTTATATAAGTGAAATTACGCTATGAATTCATAAGAAAATTGTTTCCAAGAAAGGATGGTTTTTAATTGGTAATTCTCATACCATTTGATAGCTGCTCCTTGAAAAGTCACAGGGAAAAGTTTGCAGCGAATTGCTCCAGAAGTATTACAAAAGTCCATATGTATTCCAAAAGCTATTAAGTGATCCTCTGGGTCGGTGGTTCCAACATACTTTAGTTGGAAAATTTGAATATGAGGAGGAATGATGACATCCATTATTTCTTCTGAAAAAAGATCTTTTGTAAGATAACACATTTCTTCAGGCCAGGAATTTCTCTTTCCTTAAGTATATCCATTATCATTTGGTGTAAGATGTCTCTTGGTCGGCATCATTTTTTTGGTAGCTTTTACTGTTTCTCTAGATTAGACTATTTGATTACTTGGGGAACCCATTAACTTGACTTTCTTGGTTTAACTCTTCATATTTTACCTCATCCTGTGATTGTGCTTCATCTTCTCCTTCCACAATTCTTAATGGTTCTTGAGATGGAGCTCCTTCAGAAAATCCTTGCATTATTATCATTTGTTGTTGTAGATTCTTGACTTTGATCTCATTATTTTCCATTCTTATTAAGGTTGAAGGTTGCCCAATTTCCATATTCTCTAAGTTAAAGTTTGGGACTATGTTATCTTCCAAAGTTGATTGTGACGCAGCCTCTTCATTTTGTTTGGCATCACTATTCCTTGCTCTTACCATTTTCCTCTTTTTGAATGAAAGACTCTATGAAATTTAATCTATGATGAAAGTGATTAGGGATCGGAGGCTCATGCCCGTCTTCTAGCGCCAATTTTTTGAAGAAAACTTGTCAACACCTCAAAATAAGGTTTGAAGTATGAGTGGTTCCTTCGAAACCTGCTCCCGAATCATTGAAGGAAGCTGACACTCTTCGATTGAATAAAGATGGTTGATAACACTTCTGTAACACCTTTTGACCCAGTCAAATGACCAATTTCTTTGTGAGAACTCCTTTGAATTATTTGGCTCTTGGCCTAATTGAAACCAACTTTCAAAATAGCTAACGTGGTTAAAAGTTAGGACTAAACTGCTTTAAGAAATTGGTTTAATTGAGTGGGTTTTGACCTTGTCGAAAGGATGAGTTTATGTTTTATTATGGACTTGAGCTAGAAGTCTCTTAATACAAGCATGCTAAGGGTTTCAACTCTGTCAAAGGGTGACCTTTCGACTTGATTGACATTAGATGATGGTAACTGTCTGAAATAAGAATCTTGTAGTAATTGTATAGTCAGAATAATTGTAATCTCTCTTTTATTGAACTCAATTGTACAAACTGATCGAATCCCCCAATTTGATTTGGGAATTGGGTTTTTCAAGATTTTTAGTAAATACAAGTAAGAAGTAAAAGAAATCGAATCCCCAAAAACTGACCCCTAGCGTCTTATTTATAAGTGCGGGTTGGCACCTTTTGACCCTATGCTTTCGACACGGTCGGAAGGTTTGTTTTCTTCCTTTCGTATGTCCCTCTTAATTCATAGCTTTCAGCATAGTCGAAAGGGTTTTTGACCGCCTTTCTGTTGCCGTCGAAGATTGAGCTTCTTTCGTTCTTGCTTTGTTCCTTTTGACTTTGTTGGAAGGTATGTTACTTGATTGCTCTTAACTTTGTCGGAAGGTTTCGCTTGATGTCTTTAGACTTCTTCAAAAGGTCTATAGACGCGCTTTCTAATTAGCCATTCATGTGCCATGCAAGTTGGAATGTGTGTTGGCCTTCATTGACGTCGAAAAATGTGCTTTTGATTTCGAATGAGTCAAAACACTGTAGAAACCATTGCTGTAGAAGACTCCATTTGAAAACATCTTCCTTTGCTTGTACGGAACCTCGTCTCTTAGTGTAATCGGATGTTTAGTCTTTCCTTTGTAGGTAAGGGTGATTCTAACCAGTTCGAAAGGCTAGCATATGCTTTCGAAAGGCTACTTTTGCCGAATGCTCTTTTGACAAATGTAAATGTAGATGAAACCATTCGTTTCGAATGATTTGGTGCATGTGCAGAAAGTATGTTATTCATTGCCTTCGAAAGGTAGCTTTCGACCTCGTCGAAAGCTCTTTGATTATCCAAAACTCAGTTGAAACATCCTTTTGACCTCTTTGAAAGGTGATGCGGCACCATCATCTTCTTTTTATAAGCTTTATCTAATATTGAGATAGACCACCCTAATTCCTAATGATCTTCGTCAATTCTCTTGCCTCTTCTTTCATAATTTTATTCTTGAGAATATTTATGGATAACATTAACTAATTAGCACTTAAATAATTGTTCAGTAGATATGTTTTGAATAAAAATTCAAATTCAAACATCTAATAACATTTCAAGATGCTATATCATAATCCTAAATTAGGTTCAAACAATCTAATAGCATTTCAAAGATGCAATATCATAATCCTAGATCACATTCAATAATCAACAATTCAACAAATCCATGTAGGCATAAATAATTTTAGTCTACTATAAAACATACCAATTAACCAAAAAGCGTGAATTTAACTCACAAAAATTCCAGTTATCGCCAAAGCATTCTGCTTCCATCCAACGTTTGATTTTAGCGCAAAATTCCAACATCTCCAATTTCTACCAAATCAATTCCAAAGCATAGAATTCGACGCTACGAGCACAACACAACTGACCACATTCAATTTGGCCCTAGAATGAGCAAGTTATCACATTTAAAGGATAACAAATATTAATTACAATTTAATATAACCTTTAACTAAATTACCCTTAATTACATTAGTAAACCTCCTTCTTCTCCATTTAAATGAATGTCGCCCTCACGTTGTTGCTCCATCATAGCCGTGACTTCCTTCAGCCTTCTCCACCTTGTCCTTTAATGAAAATCACCATCATCGGCTGTAGACGACTCTCCTCCCCACGAGCAACACCACCTACCCCATCCCCTTCCACCCAAGTCCCAATTATTCGTCGCAATAATCACCCCTTCGCCTATTGCCATGCGATGACGCGATCCACCACAACGCACCGCGACCTCCTGAGCTTCAACTCCATGTGCTATTTCACCTTACGAACTCGAATCCTAAATCTCTTGTTACCAAGTCGCCTTTAAACCGTGGTAATCAAAGCCCTGGTCTCACAAAACCCATACCCTCTACTGTTCCACCATTGAATGACTCAAAACCCCACTAATAAGCACCAAACAACCGTTGACCCGAAGATGTCAACCAAATGGACTCAAAGAAATTTATTTTACTAGTTGTCATCAAGTAAATTAGAAGAAATTGATTTTTGAACTTGGAATTTCTTTTTTTTCTTTTTTTTTTCTTTTTTGATTTTTGAAGCTCGACTGTTATACAAACAAAGAGGGCGTTATGTTTTAAAACATGGAGATATGATACAGGTATGGACTGAATGTGTATGGGTATGTATGGTTTGAGTATGGTTATAATATATTTATATATATTATATATATATATAATTTTATTTTATTTTAAATAATCAGCTCAACACATTCAAAAAAATTTCAAGATCCAAACGAGGCACGCCGCTTGGCGTTCTATATGTAATACCCCTATTTTAAACAAAATGAGACTAATCTAGAGGCCTCATTTGATCTTATACAAAAGATAGCTTTTCAAACCCAGTTATAATATAAATTTCTAAAATTATTTTCTAAGCGTTACGATCTCATATGACCAAACAATACGTCTGATCGCCATGAAACTGGTTAACAAACAATAATACACTATTACGGATCTAATGAAACCGGTTTCATCGAAATTTGAAATAGTGCCCTAGAAGGCTATTACACATGTTAGTTAAAACAATTATTATAAAAACCAAATTAATCGCTTTTAAATTTAGATTCAAAAGATTTTTATCTTCATTCTTATCCAGTTAGAATTTAAATCAACTTCCAAAATCATTTTTATTTATATTAAATACAGGATTTAATTTTTTTGAACAATTCCAAATATTAAATTCAAAATTTTAATTATCGAATAAATCGCTACATTTGAAATTCAAGTTATTCATCTTATAAAATTAACTTTTCAATATTTAAAATCAATTAAAATTTCCAAATTCAAATGACTAGAATTTTGTGCCATTACACCAGATCTCTTCGGAACAACTTTTGATAACTTACAGTAACTCAACCTCGGTTCTTTAGGAAATAATAGTCAAAGGTAAGAGCAGAGATCACCTCCTAACCATTAGTGGATGGATATCCTTATCATTTGTCCTAGGAGAATGAAATGAGATTTATACGCACAGTTAACATCATTGGTGATGACTATGCTATATAACTTACGTGTTTCTCTCGAATATTTCCAAGGTTACGTTTGGGTCCAAATTAAATAGTTGGTTGTTTAACCATCGAATAATCAAACATTCAAACCAGGGGTTTAAATTCCATAGAGAAAACCAACAATGGTTAAGCACGCAAGTAACTACTAACCTCCTTTTCATTAATCTTTCATTAACTAAATCTACTTTGTAAACACTTGAATCAAAATCCTTTTTTTACAAACATACATACATACATACATACATACATATGTATATATATATAAATCCTTATTTCTCAATACTTGGAAAAACATCCATGTACTTATCTCAATGGTGTAAGTATATTCACCAAATATTGGAGAAGATTTTCTTTTTATACAATTTAAAAGTCATTCATAAACTCCTTTATACATCCATAAAACTACTTGTAAAACTCCATTTTATACATTTATAAACCCATTTCTAAATTTCTTTTATAAAAACCTAAAAACATTTATAAAACTCTTTTTTTTTAGATAATCTTCCTTTAAGTTTTCCAAACCATATTATAAGATTCCTCTTATAAAACCTACATCTGTTTATAAAATCCTATTTATAAACCTCGAAAAACATTTATAAATAAAACTCTAATCATTTACTTTAAAACACAATTATATAATAATAAACATTTTAAAGAAATATTAATTAACTTCAAAACAACTTAAAAATAATAGTAATTAGTAATTTCAAAAACATTCTTAGTAAAACAATAATAATTTATTTTCAACATTATATAACTAATATTAATATATTTCCAAACTTTATTGATAAATAATTAGATTTAATTTCAAACTATATTAATAATTTTAAATAATTAACTTTTCAAAATATTAAAATATTGACAACAACTTTTAAAAAATACTAATATAAATAAACAGATTTTATAACAAAAATATATATTTCCTTCATAACAATCCATACTTAAAGTTTGAACATAATCATTTTCGTATTTATAAAGCTATATTTACAAATTTAGTTTTATTTCATAACATATCATTTAACATCTCCCATCTATCCTCAATTTAATTTTCCAAAATAGAATCAACTATTTTTTTTCTAAAACAACATCCCATATTATCATAAATCCCAAATGTGCTGTATTTTCCAATTTATCCAATGATAAAAGTTTCCCTTTATTTGTAAACGTCGTTTATAAATCTATCCTTTTATTAATAAAATATGATTTTACAAATCTTCACTTGTTCGTCAAATTCCATACTAATACATTATCACATCTAAAATTTCCACACTTATAAATAACTCTTAATATATGTGTGTGTATATATATACATGTGTGTGTATATATATGTGTATATATCACTTTATATAAAATGGTTAATAAATATTTATACCAAAATTTTCCTATTTTCTTTTTAAAATCATGTCCTTTTGTTACAAAATGGGGACTTATTTTTAAGATTTTAAAAATCTTGGATCACAGTTCAAAATTTTTATTTAAAATATTTTATAAAACTGAGATTTTAAAATCTCTAAAAAATATACTTACATAAATTAATGGCGATTTGCCTCTGGCGATTTTCCTCCATTTCTGAACTTTTCTCCTTCCGACTTCGCCCCCCTCCGCCTTGCTCCCATATGCTTGTGTCGTTCTTTGAATGCCTTTCCATGCTCTGAGCTCCTGTCCCTCTATTGCACGATCTGGGTGTGTATTCACCGTTTGCTCCATGCCTCTCTTATCGGAATCAGACTTCCCTCCTCTGAATGCACTCCGGCCTAGTCTTCCTTCTACCTCTAAATCCCCTGGTCCCATTATTGCAGATCTGAATCCTTTTGCTGTCTTGTTAGCAGCTACCAAAGATGTTCATTGTGCTGCTTCTGAAGTTGGGTTGCTAAAAGCAGGGTATGAATCTGTTGCGAGGGTCTATGTTGTTGGAGTTTTGCCTGATAGTTCGATTGGCGCTTCCAAGACAGCGAAATCTGTTTCAGAAGCATGCACACCCGATGTTTGTAATAATGCTAATGGAAAGACTGCAGTAAACAACTATGAATGTTTGGGCGCTTATGGTTTTGGTTCCTCTGATGGGTTTACGTCTCCGATTCCAAGTCTCGGTGAGTTTTTTCAACTGGTTCCATTTGTGCTGAAACACCAACCTGCTGCCCCTACCTTGAATTGCTCTAAACCATGGACGTCTCTATTTACTTCTCTGCCCCATAATGCCAGTAACTATAAACCAATTGATTTTGAAATCTTGAGTAGATGGCATCATGATTCCCCCCGCTATTGTGATGCAAGTTGGAATGGAATATTGGTCGGGTTATTTGGTTGGATTTTTTTGGATCCCAATCACCAGCTTCATGCTGCGTCTAACGTTTTCCAAAGGTCTTGCAAGCTTCGTGGTGAATTACATGTGTTTGTTGGTTGAATCCATGTATTTTCTTAATTTTTCCTTCTTCGAAGAACGTCGTCGTGTTATCGAGGCTGGGTCTTCTTTCTTTGATGGTAAACCTTTTATTATTACTCCTTGCACTCCAACTGTAGCTTGTGCTCATGAATAGGTTCTTTCTATTCCAGTATGGGTTTACCTTTCACATATTTTTTCTACGTTACAGCCATTGCTTGGTTTGAATTGGCTTGCTTGTAATATAGGTAAGTTGAGATGTTTTGACTCTAATACAGTAGCTCGTGAAAAATTGATGAATGCAAAGGCACTAATTGAGATTACCCCAGATAAATCTTTCCCATCCTCTATTAGTGTTTAGATTGCTGTTGGGCGTATTGTGGATGTCCGTGTTCATTATGGTTGGGTGCCTGACATTTGTATCGCCTTTCATTCCTTTGGTTACCTTGCTGACGCTTGCATGCATTCTGTCCTCTCCGTTGCGGCTCAAAAAATCCCACTTCCTCGTCCCCCGCTTGGGAAATGAGTTCCTAAGGCTTCTTCCTCTGCCTCTCAGTTTGTCATTCTTCCTGTAGCGCCTATTCTTGGTCCGGTTCTACCTCCTAGTCCCAATGCTAGGCCTTCCTTTCGAGCAGGCTCTGTTCTGGTGTTTCCTTCCATCATTTCAGGTCTTCCTACAGCTGCTTTTGATTCTGTGCATCCCCGGCCACCAATTGTTTGGGATGAGTACGAACGGTGTTGGATTGATCTCAAATCTGATATGAGATATAACCCTTCGGATGGTTCTTTTTTTAAATTTGTTTCTGATGATCATCTGGACCTCAGATGCCTTCGTTACAGTATTTTTGATGATTCTTTAGTGCTCGCTATGAATGGTAAACTTGCTAATAGGAATGCTGTCCTGTTAGCTGATGCTACTTGGGACAAGTCTTTTATTTACTCTCCTAACTCTGCAGATTATGACCTTTGCCTTGCTGTTCTTTTTCGAACATATGCACGTATTGTAGGGAATGTTCCTAAGGTATCTACCTAGGTGTTAGCAGACGATGTTGCTTCTTCCTCCTCTGAAGAGGCCTAGTCGTTAGATTATTTTTAGTAGCTGTGATGCCTCTGTCACAATCCTGTGCCATATTTTCGTATTATTAGTAGTTTAGGCGCTTTTGCCTTACTCCTGTTTGTAAAATGTTTTATTACGTTCGTAAATAAAAAGTGGACGGTCCACTATAAAACCGACCGGCCTTGACAAAAAAACTCTAAAAATCATACATTTAGTTTTAAATAATTCAAGAAAATTTATTGAAACCTATATAATTCTAAAAATCACTTTTAAACCTTTTTTTTAATCAAATCATTATTTATAGTATTTCAAAATACTAAAAATAAGGCCTAATGCTACTAAAGCATTTAATAAGCAAAACCATATCCATGTCATCAAATATAGCATCCAGCATATCACATATCAAATTACATGAAAAATAAAATCAATAATGTGAGGAATTCTGTTGGATCCTTCCAACATGTCCTCATGCATAACATATAGTATATAATTATAAAATATAAATCGACCACTTCGATGCGCGATCGTATACAAAGGGTCATCCATTCTTACACAGGAACATAATAGGGTCTCATCCGCTTCAGGGGTGAGAATATATCCGAACTAATAGATAAATAGTAAATCATCCAAACATCCAATCGATAATTTTAAACAATAATATAACATAATTGATTAACCAAAAAGGCGAGTTTAACTCACCATAATTCCAATTGTCGCCAAAGCGTTCCTGTTTGAACTAAAATTGAACAGATCGTTCAATTTTAACTCAAATTTCTACAATCCATAAACTATGAAATCCAATTTCATAGCGTATAATTCGATCACAATTTAACTCATCACGTTCAATTTTGACATTGTATGAAAAAGTTATGAATTAATGAACGTAGATATCATTTAAATTATAATTAACTAAAAGCTAATTAAGTTTTTAAACAAATTACCGTCCTTCACACTTGTTCCAAGTCGCCAATATTTCCCGGCATCGCGACTTCATGTGATTTCCTCGACCACTACGCCGCCTCCGCCTCTCATCGGGCACCGCGACCACATCGCAGCTCCCTCGCCAGCCCCGCTCATGTCGCTTGCCCTCGCCGCCACCGCAAAGCCTCATCGTCGACGAGAAATTACACCTCAAAACAGCCGCCAACACGGCCAAGTTTCGATCACCTCAGCATGAATTTCAATGCTCCTACCATTGATTAGCTCCATCATGACAAAACAAACATTTTTTACTTAGGAAATTTGCTTGGAACGGCCTATGGTTGGCCTGAGATGGTGCGGGCCGTTTGATCGGCCATGTGTTTAAATTTGAAAAAAAAATTAGCGAACTACTTTTATTTGCACCCTAATTAATAAGGGGAGGGTGTGCGCACGATGTGCTTGGGTTTGGGATAAGCATGGTTATAAATATTATTTAATTTTAAAATATTCATTCAAAGCACCCAAAAATATCGAACTCCAAATGAGGCATGCCGCCTGCCTTTTATATGTTATACCCCTATTTCGTATATAATGGAACTAGTCTCAAGACTTAATTCAATCACATACAGAAGATAACTTTACAAAGCCAGTTGTAATATAAATTTTCGAAAACTAATTTCTACTCGTTTCGATATCACATTCTCGAACGATGCATTCAATTGGCATGAAATTCGACTGCATACTATAACTTATTATTATGGATCCAATGAAACTGGTTTCGTTAAAATCCGAGACAGTGTCTAGAAGGTTATTTTACACATTCATTAAAACAAATTATTATAATAACCACTTTTAAATCTAAATTAAAAGTTTTACCACCTTTATTCTTATTTAAATATAATTTTAATTTAACTTTCAAACTCATTTTTATTCATATTAAATTCAAGATTAAATTATTTAAACAATTATTAAATTCAATAGTTTAATTACCTAATAAATCACTATATTTAAAATTCAAGTTATTTAACTTATAAAATTAACTTTTTAATATTTAAAATCAATTAAATATTCCAAATTCAAATGGCCGAAATTCTGGCTCATTACAGATCAACTGATCTAATATAAAGTTTTTAGTATATTGAATGATCAGCGAATTCAATAGAGATTATAGATAGAGAGTAGTAGATTATGTTTTGAATTCAAGAATGGAGATTGCTTTACACAGAGAATGAATGGTTGGAACTATTTTATGAAAAGTGATTACCATTAGAAGAGTTGCAGCCAAGGGGAAGTGACTCTTCATGAGGAAGAGCATCCATTCAGTATCTTAAATTAAAAAAGAGAGTTGCGAAATTCAGTCAGCTAAACAAAATGATTCGATTGACTGAATGATAGTAAAATTTATCCTAAAAGAAAAAAGTGTTAAAAACACATGATTTAATCAATTGAATATTTTTTTGTAAATATAGTATAGACAGGATTCAGTCGACTGAATTTGGCATGGTCGACTGAAAATGTGTCTTTTTTACTTTCAAAACTTAGCATGGTATGTTGATTATGTGTAATGTGTGTAGTATTTTGAAGAGATTTTGACATGTATCCACTCTAGATTAATGACTCTATGATTTATACATACATACATACATACATACATACATACATACATACATACATACATACATACATACATACATATATATATATATATATATATATATATATATTTCTGTGTTATTATCGTTTTATCATTCTTATGCAGATCTTCTTAAATAGCTAATTTCCTGCAAATGTTGGTAACGTACGTAATACTTTCTTGTATAGTTATTATCATCAAAATATGAGGTTCTAACATTCTCCTCTTTTTTGATGATGATGACTATACAAGTTAAAATTTAAAAAATAGAACAATAGACAATCCTCCCCATATGCTTATACTCCTCCTATCTATATGGTCGTATAGTTCGTATAGTTTTCTCCCCCTTTGTCATCGATAAAAAAGAAAATAGATATCAATAAGAGTAATATAAATATTTATAAGGATAAAACACTGTAGTATATACTTATAATTGTATAACCCAACATAAATATATGTTTAGAAGAACAAAGAACAGCAAATATAACATAATATTTCACAGAACATAATACAGTACTAAACACCATCACTTTTCATAACAAAAGCATAGTGCTAAACATAGATATTACATGAGACAAACTATTACATAGTCAAAAAGCAACCGAAACATAACACATATTGTTACAAACAAAACTAAAGACAACACAAATGTCACAAGCATAAGAACCAAAATAACATCACTAACAAGTTTTTAACAAAACCAACTAACCCAAAAGTAGAGAATGCATAAGTAAAGATAGATATGAGAACGTGCTCACCATGGCGTAGATATCATGACTTTGACTAGTCTCACCAACTTCTTCATCATCGTCATCTTCCTCCTCCTTTGTTGTCCATGTTAAATATTCTAGATTTGTAGCCTCTTTGATGACACAAGAGTTATATGGGATACAGATGTGGTGCAAGATAATTTATCCAATATTTTGTTCGTGAAACTCTTGATTTTATGAAGCTTGTTATCAATTCTAGCGATCAAGCTTTCAATCCGAGATAAACGAAAGTCAAGTTTGCTTTGGTTACGGAGAGGATGAATAAGATTGTCGAACACTTGTTTTTGGTGTAATTTCTTTTATTTTATTGTCATCACTTTCTTCAACATTTTGTCTTTGAGACGAAGAGGCTCTTGGTTTGGATGGTTGTGGATTTTCGAAAGCTTTATTTAATTGCCATTGTCCAAAAGAAATGATGTTATGGTGTTCAAGTCTTGGTGGAAGCGACATGAGCTCAATATTTTGGAGTTTAGGCAACCAACCATGTGTATTCAATGTTGGGAATATTGACTTAAAGATTTATCAAGATTCGCATTATATATTCACCATAATGAATTGTTTTGGCAGAATGATTATAAACGACCAGATCATGATTACTTTATACCAACTCACACGAATTCCTCCCTATAAGGCATAGAGACATCGGTAGTAATGTTTATAGATAACTTCATAGCCCCGGTTCTAGGTATTAATGAGTGAGTCAGAACCTGATGCAAAATTCTAGCTTTTAGATGTAAAAATTTAGCTTTGAAGGTTATAAGATCATCGGCAAGAAATCCATGACTAATTTCATCATGCTCCAATGTATTAACTTCAATAGTGTTTAAATCTTCGCCATCAAAAGTATAATATAAAATCATTCCTATTCGTTGAATCAGTAAAATGATCTTTACAACACAAACTAAACTCCAAATGTTTTCTTTATAGTATTGTGGTTTGTAAAAGTCTAGATTAAGATTAGAATAATTTTTTTTATACTAAAAGCGGATAGATTTTGAGATTTTTGGCATCATAGCTGATAAGGGAATCTATCTTATTAGCCAATGCAAATTGCCAAATTATGTAGCAGTCAAAATCTTGAAACTTGATGAAAGATCCTTCAAAGAATCGCATGTTTTTCATCTTGTCGAAGCGACGAACAACTATGCCATTGTAGGGCTAGCTGCGAGATGGTTCTCTTGCCGACGAGGAAGGTCGATCCTTCTTTTTTTGGTTCCGTTGACTGAGAGTGGAGAGATTTTGTAGAAAAAAATTTGATTTTGTTTGTG
The DNA here is from genome assembly GCA_030765085.1 of Allium cepa. Lineage (NCBI taxonomy): Eukaryota > Viridiplantae > Streptophyta > Magnoliopsida > Asparagales > Amaryllidaceae > Allium > Allium cepa. The sequence continues at coordinate 89,519,174 of CM060939.1, read as the reverse complement.
CTTTTGGTGAAAAGGATGAATAAATAAATGACTGGTTGAGGAGAATGAAGAGGGTTCTGAGAAATGTAACCCGTGTAAATGGGTACATATCTCAAAAAACGTGTCTATTTGACCTTCCATCTCTTTTAAAAAAATGATAGTTTACGCGACTAGCCAAGTGAAATTGTAAATTCAGTCGACTGAGTTATGGAGAAGACCATCATGAAAGTTCATAATGTATGTTTGATGTTTTCAATCCACCGATTTCTTATTTCAGTCGACTTAACATATTGTTTTTTAAAAATCTTTAACTTCTTGTTTAGTCGATTGAACTAGGGCGTTCAGTCGACTGAACTTGTTGTCTCTTTATGGTTTTAAAGTTCTAACTTGTCAATGTATTCAAGTTTTTTTATTTTGAATCTTTTATTGTGTTTAAATGTTGTATTTTATAATAAAAATTATTTATTTCAATAAGAATGTAAACACAAATTAAGTTTTATACATAAATTAAATACAGGAAAATAGGCATAGGGAAAAAGTTCCAAAAAAATTTAGTCTCAAGGACATCAAGTTTGTTTTTTAGTTTGAAGGACACTTTATAGTGTAAACAGAAAATGATAGTTGCAACTATCATTCTGTGATTTACACTATAAAGTGTCCTTCAGACCAAAAAATAAACTTGCCGTCCCTGAGACTAATTTTTTTTGGAACTTCTTCCTTGTGCCTAAAAACCCCAATTAAATATAAATGGATAAATAATAATCATATTTATTTTTCTTTATATATACATAAGATAACATACTATAAAATTTTTCTTATTTATTTTCACTGGGTTTAGATTATTCTACAGGAAAGTGTTCCTATAAGTTTGGTTCATTTTTAGTCTGCTCATTCAAAGGAATAGGTGGAGACCATCTATTTGTATGAACTGGAGTGAGATTCCAATCTTTGTTCGACGGCCCTAGTTCCCTAGAGTTTCTTGAAGTGAAGTCATAATTATTGATCAGATTTCTGTTAGACAAGGAGAATTTTTATGTATGCAATTCTTTGTTGGTGGGCATCCATAAATTGTCAAAATACATCTTTCAAGAAAATTAAGATGTGCTCCTTGTCTACACTGTTCGTAGTGCATACCTTGTTGATGGTGATGAATTTCATCGATTTGGTATTTGGTAGATGATGATGCAAAGTTAATTGAAAGTCAGATTTCTCTTTCCTTTTGGAGAGTAATTGGTGTGGAGTGTTGGTGATGAAATGATCATTGGAAAAGATAACTTATTCGAAGGAGGGGATGTTTTTGATGGGGATGAATATGAGCTTTTAGAAGAAGGTGAGCTATAGTCGATTGATAAATAGGTTGAATTGTTACCAGATGACATTTTGGTAGCTTTTGAGGAAATTTACAGGCAAATATTTTATGTATTTTTATTTATAAAAAAACTCGATTTATGCATATAATATAATGAAAAATTTAGTGAATTATCGTATGGCTTATATTAACTTAACCATATAAGTTTTAACCAAGTATTTGTGGTAGCGAATAGTTTTACTATTCTATTTTTAATAAATATAACATGTAGTTTATGGTATTGTAATTTTTATTTTTTTGCGATTTAAATGAACCGGTATTTTATGACAAATAAACTTATTTCCATAATTGCGTTGTAAAAAAAATTTATGTTTAACAATACACTTATTAAATAATTCAAAGAAGTAAACAAACTTTTACTGCAATATATGTATACTATTAATTTAAATCTTATAGAGACAGAATACCAAGTCCACGACGTAACTTAATGAAGTTGATTTCATTTAATGGTATAGTAAATATGTTTGCAATTTTGTTATTTAGAGGAAAAAAATGAGAGATATCACATCCTTTTCTATATTATCACGTAGAAAATGATGTTGAATATCAATATGTTTAGTACGAGAATAATTTATTAGATTCTTTGACAAGTTTATGACACTTGTATTATCTCAATAAATCAAAGGTTTTTGAAGAAGAATTCTATAATCTAGAAGAGTCGGCTGCATGTATATAACTTGTGCACATGCCAAAACAACAGAGATATATTTTGCTTCACATGTGAGAGTGAAACACAATTTTGCTTTTTACTAAATCATAATATTAGAGACCGTTAGATAAGGTGACAAGAACCACTTCTACTCTTTCTATCCGTTTGACATCCTCCAAAGTCATCATCGCCATAGGATACCGGCTCGAAAGGACATTCTTTTAGATAAAGAGTCCATAGTCTCTAGTGTTGGTTAAGTAACACAGAATTCGTTTCATGGCCTGCAAATGTGATTCTTTGGGATTTTCTTGAAACCACGCACATAAGTATACACTTACCATGATATTGGTGCGACTAGTGGTTAAATATAGTAAAGATCCAATCATAATACGATATAATTTTTGATCCATATGTTTTCATTTTCGTTGTTATCGAGATGAACTGCAGTGCTTATAAGTTTTGGTTCACTGGATGTGTTTTCAATTCCAAAACGTTTTAATGAATTATTATAATATTTTTATTGGTTAATAGAAATACCACGACTTAGTTGTTTACTTTATAAACTGAGAAAATATTCGAGTTCTCCCATATGAGACAACTCGAATTCATTTGTCATCATTTTCGAAAACTCATTACACAATTCTTCGTTCGTAGATTTGGACATGATGTCATCTACATAAATTTGTATGAATAATATATCTTTTTTATTTCGTTCAATAAACAAAGTTTGATCAAGTTTTCCGATCTCAAATCCAGAATGTATAAGATAGCCATTTAGTCGTTCATACCAAGCATAGGGTGTTTGTTTCAAACCGCAAAGAGCTTTCTTAAGTTTATATATATAATTGGGAAATTTTCCATGTTCGAAAAGAGGTGGTTGTCATACAAAAACATTTTCTTTAATAAAATAATTTAAAAATGTACTTTTATCAACTGTTTGATTAATTTTAAAGTTATGATGATAAGAGAAGGCCAGTAAGATATGTATTGCTTCTAATCTTATAATAGGGGCAAAAGTTTCTTCATAGTATATTCTTTCTTCTTAATTATATCCTTATGCAACTAATCAAGCTTATTTCGAGTTATATTGCCATCTTCATCAACTTTATTTTTATAAACCTATTTCACACCAATGACTATTTGATCATTTATCTTGGAACCAATTCCTAAACGTCATTTTTTCGAATTGATTTGGCTTTTTTTGCATAATTAAAATCAAATAGTCATTGGTTAAAGCTTCCTTAGGATTTTGAGGTTCTATAATATATATATATATATATATATAAACGCGACATGACTCATTTGATTTAATTGATGACTAGTTCTGACGTTTGTATTTACTTCACATTTATATTTTCAATTGAATTAATTTTTTTAAATTCGTGGTGGAGTTCTAAGTTCATTTTTAATTGAATTTTCTGTAATTTGTTGTTCTTCATTTTGAGTTATAATATTTTTAGGTGGATTTTATTTGATTGGATGTTTTATAACATCTACTACAACATTTTTGTTATTTTTAAAGTTTTCGTCAAATGATACGTGTAAAGTTTCTTCTATAGTTTTGTGCATCTATTATATATTCTATATGCTTTTGCTTCATTCCGAATATCCAATAAATATTCCTTCATCGGATTTCAGATCGAATTTACCTAGTTGATCTTTTGTGTTTAATATAAAACAAATTCTTAGATATGATATATTTAACCGTTAAAATGTTCGTATGGTGTATGTTTAGTTAAAAGTCAAACATCGACACGGTTTAAAACGTAGCATGTAGTAGACAAGGTTTCTGCCCAGTGGTTACAACTAAGTAGAGTCCTAGCACATTCCTGTAATGTTTGATTCTTTCTTTCTATAGCTCCATTTTGTTGTGGAGTTATAGAAAATGAGAAGTTGTGACTAATATCTTTTTTGTTACAATTTTTTTAAAAAGTTCATTTTTAAATTCGCCACCATGATCACTTCTAATAGTTTTAATTTTTAAACATTTTAAATTTTGAATTCTTTTAGTAATTTTTTTAAATGATTCAAAAGTATCAATATTTTCGACAAATAATGTCTATGTATATCTAGAGTAATCATCTGCTATTACAAAAACATATTTGTTATGATTTATAGATTGAACTTGAGTGGGACCGAATAGATCCAAACGTTGTCGTTTGAGAGATTGTCATTTAGAAATGATTTTCTTAGATTTAAAAGATGATTTAGTTAATTTTCCTAGTTGGCATACATCATAAATATTATTTACTTTATAATTCATCTTTGACCTTTTACTAAATTATTTTTAGATAATTTACTAATAGCTTAAAAATTTATATGACAAAATCTTTTGTTCCAGAGCCACAGATCATTATCTTTGGCTATTAGACACATGCCTATATTGTGATTAATTTTCATATTTAAAATATAATTTTTTTTAAGCAAAGCTAGATGGCTTTATAGTGGGCCGTGTTGCTGTATAAATAATGGGAAAACAGATGTTCTGCACACGCACAGAACAACTAAATGGGTTTATAGTGTCCATACCGCTAAATAAAATAAATCACAGAAGCTAGGCAAAAGACCCTAAAATACTATATAAACGTGGCTAATCACTTACCGAAGAGGAGGAACAGCCACTTCCATCATCCGACGCTGGACCAATAACATGAACTTACCCAGAGAGAAGAGTAGCCAGATTTGGATCATGGTCTTCTGGAGTAGGAGAGTAAATAAAGTACCTATCCCAGCTGACATCATAAAACGTATTTTTATTCACCTCCCCAATGCCTCCTATCCTAGTAAGGAATAGACCCTTACCCTCAATGTGATAGATAAGACAACGACCCTCATCATCAACATCACTGATATATGCATAAAATAGATCATTCTTAGGCGAGTACCGCATATCAGAAGGAACATGAATCCAAGCCCGTTTGTCAGAATTCCAAATTATAGAATCAAACAATGTAGCAGTAGTAACCTCAATCTGGGCCGAAGGAGTAGCAGAGAGAGGAATTACATGAGCATCAATAATGGGAGCTATCCCAATGGGAGCGACAATAGATGGTGAAACAGAGGAGGGAGGAGCAACCATCAGAACCCACTTCCCGACAGGAGGACGAGGGAGTGGAATCTGATCAGATAGGAACAAAGCGAGCGGAGATCGTTTTAGAACATGCATCCGAAAGATGCCTAAATGACTGATGGGATGTACATATCTCTGGTTTCCAACTATAGTGAATATGACCTCAGCAAATTAGCCCTCATCTAGCCTGATTTTGAACACTGTAGGCAATGATTTGGCAGGAGTAATTTCAATAAGTGATTTGGCATAAACTAATCTCAATCCAGTCACGGTGTTAGTGTCATAACATACCACCTTACCAACAAGACCTGCTAGCTAATCAATCCCGATAAGAGGCTGAAGAACATATGTAATATGAGAAAAGTGGGCCCAGAAATGAATGGATAAAACCTAATCCTTAGCCTCATCAACAGATGGACTCCAGGATGTAATAATGAAAGGTTTCCCATTAAAGAGAATTAGATCGGCTTCTAGTGTACGTTGTCTTTCATCACCACGTGAGAATTTAAAATAGAACATTGCATTGTTGAAATGAACGCTTAATCCCCCTCAAGGCTTCCAAACCTGGTTGCATCTCGCCTTAATAAGCTGATAGGTGGAATTGGAGTTAAGGAAAAATCCTACCAAACAACCTTTCCAATAATCAACTTTGGCCTCGATCACTTCCACCAGAGGAATCATAACACCTTCGATCTCAACTTTATCAAAGCGATGGGGAGCTTTTTTTGGCAACTTGGAGAACAACAACGTCCACTTAAGAGCTGGGAAAGGATGAGATGCTTCCTCTGGAACATCATGAGATTCAATGGTTGCTGAACCGCAAAGATTAAGACTGGGTAAGGGGACATTGTGCTCAACATTATCACAAGAACCTAGAGAGCCGGTACAAAACATTCCAAAGTTAGTTGATTTGATCCCCACTTCATCAACTACACTTGCTCTTTCATCTCCGACTACTTTGGCATCTTCCACTGACGTATCAACCAGACCACAAGAACAATTATTGTTTTGCCCAATTTCCACATCATTGAAATCAGACGCAACAATCAAACCAACATCCGTCTTCGACCAAGAATTATTACTAGCGGGTGCTAAAAGTGGAGAAAGTGGGTGCTCACCAAAATCCAATGGATAGCCAAGCGGAGGAGCGACAAAATAGAGGAGTTCATAACATTCAGTAAACCAGAAAAAGGATTTCCACTAACCGACTATGCCAAGGCAGGCACATTCTTGCACTGTTCAGTTAAATTGCAAGCAGAGCCATTATCTGGCACTATAGGGAATGACTTAGCAGGCACAGACGCAATTAAAGGAAGAGGACCGGCTCTGGCCAGGCGAGAAAATGCATTAAAAGGAATGCTAATGGGATCCATCAAGATCCAAATCAGGCAGAACAGAGACGGGCTTTGACCGCTTCTTCCTGGGCATTAAAGAGAGACGAGGAGATAGCGAGGCAGGAAGAGACAATGCGAATGACGATGGAAATGGCGGAGGATAGGAAAGCAGATCAGATGATGGAAGAAGCGGAAAAGGATACAAAACTTCAGCCTATTTTCTGAATATGTTAAATACATTTTGAATTATTTCTCTCTTTAATTGCTTCAAAAATTAGATTTTTATTTTGATTGAAAATATTACATTATCTTTTAAGAAAGATATATTAAAACCTCCATCGCATAATAGACCAATGCCTAGTAAATTATGTTCTAAAATTTTAACTAATAAAATGGAACAACCGTCTTTTGGATCCCCAAATTCGATAGTAATACATCTACAGTATTCACATGTCAAACATCCACGTGCTGAAAAGACATATCATTGGGGTGAAAGAAAGAAAAGATAGAATAGAATCTCACAAACATGATGAATAACATGTTATATAAAAAAATCTTTACAAAAAGAAAGAGACTTTAATATACATACATAAACCAGAGCACAACACTAACCCATCGTCAGTCTGCACAGTTATAACAACCTATCCTTAAAAACTGCTGATAGTTACAATAAGAACAAACAACGGAAGATAAAAGAAAATATTGAAGTACGTCTTGGAGGCATCCAGCTCATGTCCTGAAAGCTCCAAAGCGTTCAACTAAATCTGAAAAATATGCTCGGACTGACCTGAAAATTGTAGAAAAACAACGACCCGGTCAGTCTGGTAAAACCATCGTGAGAAACCCAACCAAATGGATTACTTAATGCGATAAAACCTCTTGAAATAAAGTTATCTCATAAGATCACACAACATATAAACACGGATGAGTTTTTACCTTACGATAACCAAAATGTTTTATTATAAATTCCATTGATATTGTAATAATGTCTAGGAAAATAAATATTAATCATTGCCAAAATTGTTGCAATAATTAAATTCCAGCATAATAGTACACAACTAAATCTGTAGGAGCACCTACTGGAGATTAGATTTTCATGAAATCATATCTCGGTATTTAACTAAAATTTGTTTTGCCAAACAATTTTAAAACAAAACTAGTATAGTAGCAATCCGTCACTTAGAAACTCGAAAATGAACAACGATGATGCTACAGTCATCATTCGAACTATTTTCCAACAACTGAAGTGAGTCAGTGCTTCCTATCTCTTTCAAAATCCTTTTATAAAACATTTCTACATGCAAATACTTTCAAATAACACTAATATTATTACTTTCCAAAAGCTTTGAAAAACAATTTGCAAAGCACCGGGATTTTAAATTCACAAATTCTAGCTTAAAATCCTTTTTATTTATGAACTCTATATATAAATTACACTTATAAATTTTCATTTTTTTATATAAAAACATTTCATAATTGTATATCAATTGTTTGTCATAATAAACATTTTTATTAAAAATTTAATTTCTAGAAATTAATCGTTTATATATAAAAATAATTCTTGGTAAAATTATTCCATTTACCTAATTTTAAAACAATACTATGTCAGTTGGCCTTGTTCAAGGTTTAGAAACCTCCATCGACAACTTTGATCAGGCACGTCAACTAGAATTCCTACGTCACTCGACTGACCAATCAACACAATATAAAATAATTTTTATGGCGCTAACAAATACGTGATTTTATATATAATACACTCAAACTCATTCTAGGTTATCACTTACTTATCTCTAAGGAGTTTACCCTACCAGTGCCAAGGTTCTTGCTTAACCTTCGGCTCTGATGCTAACTGTAACAACCTACCTTTTTGATCCCCAAAAGTCAACATTAATACATCCACGGTATTCACGTGCCAAACATCCAAGTGCTGGAAAGACAGATCGCCGGGGTTAAAAAGGAAAGACAAAACTGAATCTCGCAAACGTGACAAATAACCTATAATATAAATATGTCTTTTCAAAAACAAATAGACTTCAATATACGTACATAAATCAGAGTACAACAATAATGCATTATCAATCTAGACAGTTGTAAAAACCTGTCCTTGCAAGTTTCTAATACATACAACAAAAAAATGACGGAAGATAAAAGAAAATACGAAAGTACATCTTGGTGGCATCTAGCTCGTCTCTTAAAAGCTCTAAAGTGTCCAGCTAAATCTAAGAAATATGCAAAGGCAGACCCAAGCATTATAGAAAAACAATGCCCGAGTCTGTCAGTTAAAACAAGCATGAGAAACACAATCAAATATACTAGTTAATGTTATAAAACCTTTTGAAATAAAGGCATCTCAAATAACCACACTGCACATAAACATGAACATGTTTTTACCTTACGACAGCCAAAACATTTTTATTACAAAATCCATTGATATTATAATAATATCTATGTAAAATAAATATTAATCATAGTTGAAATTGTTACATTAATTGAATTCTAGTATAATAGGTATATATCTAAATCTATAGAGGTACATATTGGAGATTGGATTTCCAACAATGACTAGGCTTCTATGGTACCATTCGTCAAGTACATCCTTAGATAAACTGTACCGAGGTCAACAAGAACTTCTTGCACCCCTGCTACACAGAGCCGGCTTCTCCCTTAACAAGATAGACGGGATTACGTCATCCCTCGAACCAAGGCTCCAAAACAATGTGCACCAACCATGGCACCACACGTGTACCCGCCAAACACTATAAATATCTACTCTAGATTGAGGAATGATGCTCCTAATGGTAACGAACCACATAGCTCTGCTGCATATTCAATGTTTTAGTCATTACTAGGTTGTAAGGCTTGTGAGGTCATGATTACCTTTTTCCACTATTATAAATTCCTACTTGGAATGCTAATACTACAATCTAGCATCAATGCAATGCCAGCATTCATCCATAAAAGTTGTTTAGGATAAAAACAAACCGAAGGCACTACTTTTACTAAATCCATTTTGAAATCACCAACGGATTAGTAACAAGTAGTCCCTACGCTTCAAAGAACGCCATCTTCGATTTCATCATCTTCAGATGTCCTTAATATGACGCTTAAGTTGGACCGAAGTGGTTTTTGGATAATTCATACTTATCTGATCCAGTCTCTTTGAAACAACATTCTCTAGTTTCCAGTAAACTCAACTCTAGTTCTTTCGAAAATAATCAAACAATAGATATAAGCGAGGGTCACCCCCTAAGCGTTTAAGTTATCATTTGTTCTAGGAGAATAAAATGAGATTTATATGCATAGTACAACAACATCGAGGATGATTGTGTCGTATAACTCATGTTTTTCTCCTAGATACTTTCAGAGTTATATTTTGGCCAAGATTGGATAGTCGGTTATTTAACTATCAAACTTATATAACTATGAAATCCGCTAATCCTCTATTAATTAATCTTTCCATAAATCAAATCACTTTCAAACATCGATTCATAATACCTTTACAAAAGACATTTTCACAAATTAGTTAATCTTTCCATAAATAAAATCACTTTTAAACTTTAATTCATAATACCTTTACAAAAGACATTTTCACAAACCCCTTATGTTCTTTCTGTAAAGGCCGAAAAATCCATCCAATTCGAATTGACAATAACCACACATGCCTAGCCCAACTAAATGGAACATGTATCCTTATGGGAAAGAAAGAAGAAGAGAAAAGAAGAGGAGGAGGAAAAAGAAACTAAATTAATCGCAAAATCTCACAATCGCAACGGAACTACATATAATATAATATCAATGAACTTTACAAAAAGAAACTATAATATACATACATCCATCAAAGTACAAAAAATCACAATCATCAGCATGAATGGTTATAATAATCTGTCTATACAAATTCTGATAACTTATACAACAATGCAGCAGAAAAATAAACATATATGGAAATACAACTAGAAGACCTCTAGCTCGCCTACTAAAGCTCCAAAGCATCCAAATCTTAATCTGTAAGTATGCTCGGTCTGACCCGAGCATTGAAAGGGAAGAACGCCCGGATCAGACTGGTAAACCAGCGTGAGAAAACAATTCTCAAATGAATTTTAATGTTATAAAAAAACCTTTCAAATCAAAGGTATCTCGTAAGACCACGTCGCACATAAACACGGACGATTTTTTACCTTACGGTAACCAAACATTTCATATCAAATCCTGTTATATATACTAGTGTCTAGTATACAAATAATATTAATCATTGCCAAAATTGTTACACCAATTAAATTCCAGCATACTTGGCACAAAGTGGGTTCTACAAACAAAATAGAGGGCATGTAGTGGAGAATGGTTTCGCACCAATGACCAGGTGAAGGGACTACCTTCCGGCAGTACATCTCCAGAGGAATGTATCGAGGCTACAGAACATCTGTACCTCTACCAACACAAGACATGCATACCTCTTCCAAGATAGTACCGAATATGTCATCACCGTATTCGTTATTGACTACCAGAGGCCCCTCATCGCATGCACCATAATAATTTTATCCCGAACATCATAGCAGAAATAAATAAATCTATAAAGGGACGATCATCTCCTAACAGTTGTAAGCTACATAGACTTGCCGCATCTACCTTGTTTTGTTCATTTCTGGATAGGCCTAAGGTCACAATTACCTTTCGCATAGCATATCATTTTTCCTCTTTGATACCACAAGGCCATTCCATAAATCATACAAATGATTTCTATAAACGTATAACTCTTAAGCTCATATATCTCAGGAAAGGATATTAAGCTATGAGAAGCTGCCTTCTCCTCCACCAAAAAAATGATACGTTTATAAAGATCAATCAATGTAATTAGAAATGCAATGTCAGACATTTGTCCATACAAGTTGTCCAGGAACAAGGCAAACCGAAGGGACTACTCCCTCCATACCCTATCGGAAGTTACCCCTAGGACCAGTAGTGATTAGCCCTTGTATTGGATATTTCATAATGAAGAAACCACTACTACTATATGTATATTCGGAGTTTATCCCTAAATGATTAACAAGAAGTCCTTCATTGCGAAAATTCCAAATATCAATGTCCTCCAATACATGCACATTTGAACACATATATGTAGGTCCGAAGAGGTTTTCGAATAAATCCAATCTCGGTCTCTCTGGATCAACAACGATAATTAGGCTAAACTTAGTCGGTTATTTAACTATCAAAGTAACAAATAATATCTAGCATATGAGTTGTCCCTATGCCCATTTAATTAATATTTTATTAGTTAAATCAATTTCCTAAATATTTACTTCAAATTATATTTAAAAAGATATACTCACAAAACCATTTCAAATTATCGATATTTGGAAAACATTTCTATATACTTGTATCAACGGTATAAGTATATTCACAAATCACTTCATTTTCAACACTTAGAAAATATTTCTATGTACTTATATCAACGACACGATTATATTTAATAACACTAACATTTGGAGACATGCTAAATAGATTTCTATAAGCCTATAATTCCAGAGTTTGTACGCCTCCAGACGGGTGTTAAGTATAAGAAGCAATGCTTCTACACCACCAAGCCTTTAGTACGATCATAAGAACTGATTAGTGTATTTCACAATGGAAGGTCAAAACATCAATTTACTGGGTCGGAATGAAGGCCGTGTAAAACATTGCTATGATAACCTAAAACACTAGTGTAGGAATTTGATTAATTATATATATAGTCCCATATACTATATAAAACATTTCCTTTTGGAAAATCATTTACTATAACAACAGCGTTATAGTTCATGCTTTCCATACTTCCTTGAAAACGTCTATTACAACAATAAATGCTGAAATCTATATTTCTGATACTTATCACATTTTAAATCATTTTCAAACTATTAAATTCCGTTTGGGATTATTATTCTCCCAAACATTACTTTAGAAAGATAAACTACTTCTTAAAGCCATTAACTCCATCAAAAACATTACTTTCAAAACATTCTTTTAAAAGATTGTTTAACTCTTAAAAACTTAAATATATTTCCTTACATAAAAATTCATGTTTAAATCTCAACATAAACCATTTCCACATTCATAAAGCTATGCTTATAAATATCCTTTCGATTTTATAAAACTTTTATCTTATAAAATCTCTTTATTTAAATTTTTTATTTATAAATCCATTTTTTCTAAAAAATAATTTTACTATCAAAATCCATTACAAGTCCATTTCTTTATAGATCAAATTTATTTATAAAACCCAAACATCAAATCCATTTACCGAACAAACATCAAATCCATTTACAAAACATTTAAAAATTCCGATTGTAAATCTATTTCTTTATTTACAAATATCACTACTATAAATCTTTTTTATAAACTTATTCAAAATCTATATTTCAAAACACTTTACAAAATAGTAAATCAAAAATACCAAAAATCATACTTATATTAAAAGTATATAAGTAAAACCCTTTCTTTTGCTAATTCAAAAATTAGTAAAACACATAAAATTCCAAAATCACTTTAAAATTTATTTCCAATTCACAATCAAAATTTCAATATTTCAAAGTACCAAAAATAAGGTCCAGTGCTACTATAGCACTAAATAAGTCAAATCATGTCACAATCGATAATATGGCATCTAACACATCATATATCAACATATATATGAAAAGTAAAATCAACAGTGATGGGGAATCTTGTTGGGTCCCTTCAACCTATCCCCCACATCACATGCATAATAAAATCATAAAAATATAAATTAACCACTTCGAAGCGGGATTCATATACAAAGGGTCATCCGCTCTTACACGAGGACGTAATAGGGTCTCATCCGCTCCAATAGGTGGGAATATGTATCCAAACCAACTATAAATATAGCATATCATCCAAACAAGCAACAAAAAGCATATATAAAATTATCTTCACTTATATTAAAATATAAACAGGCCATATTGGTGAGTTTACTCACAGAAATGCCAAAAATTGCCAAAGCGCACCGATTTGAATTAAAATTAAACGGTCATTCAATTTAATCCAAAATTCCTACTAGCTTCGAAATACTCCAATTCAGCTCCATAGCATAGTGCTCGCTGGTATGAACGCAATGCAACTTGCCACGCTTGATTTGCCTCGTGTAACAATGTTACGAATTTATTAACACGATATAAATAAAATTATAATTAGCTTAAAAATAAACATTTAAAATTTTTAACCTTTCCCTTCTTTCTTCCCTTACGTACGCAACTCCAGATACGCATTCGACATTCTTTTGTTTTTTTGCCGATCGAATCACGCAATCACCACGAACGACCGCCGACAACCCACCGTGCAACGACCTGTATTTTTTGGTAATTACAAATATTCAATTAAATAAGACTTTGTAGTTTGATATTGTTAGAAATCAAAATTTATGATTTATTAACATGGATTTTATTAAATAATAAATTTTAGGTTTAAGATAAAATCTTTAAAAAAACAAATTATAGTAATGTATATTTTAATATAGTTTAATTATATTGATTGAGTGTAATTGACAATTATTTTAACGTAATTTTAATCAATTGTAATAATAAAGGTAAATAAGTAATAAAATAAATGATGTACCAAATAAATAAGGAATAAATTGATTTTAATATAGAGTATGAAATCAATTATTCTATATGTAAATTTATTAAACATTGTTTGCAAATAATAAATTTATAAATGCGTTTGAATTACTTAAATGTAAATATTATTTTATTTCTCATCTTATTATCTAATCCATTTGAAATTAATTCGAAAATCAATGAAATTAATGGAATTGAAATATTGCAGTTAATATAAGAAAAGACATTAACTGTAGAATAATGAGTGTAATAAATGGAAATTCATCATTGATAAATACATAAAGTATTTGTTGATTTAATAACAATAATGTAAACCAAAATAAAAGAATTGTTTGGAATTTAAATTATAACGAATGGATTTTTATTACTGTCGTAAAATGTTGAAATTAATTTAATATTTAAATCTTAGATTTAACGTGGAAAAATTGGATTACAAAATATTTTTAAATTCTTGTTTAATCAAGGATGATGATAGAAAACTTTTGATTTAGAATTTAAAAGTGATTAAATCAGTCTATTAATAATTCGTTTTAATTAACGTGCAAAAATGAATACAATTTAATTTTAAAGCTAACTTCTACATGTAATAGAATTAGGGTTTGAGATTAGTTTAATTGAGTTTAAAATATTAAAAACCTATATTTCGACATATAGGATGACCTATTTTCGTTTTGGGAACGAAACGGGCTTTTCGGGCCTTGGTTATCGCTTTTGCCAATCGATTTATATTCACATGTAAAATGTTATTTTTGAAATGTAATTGTTTAAATTTTATTCAAATGTGTAATAATAATAAAGTTGAATTATTAATGAACGTTGTGGGTTGTAATAACGTATTTATAAGGTAGAAATATTGTATTTGTCCGTAATGTAAATTGGTAAATTATTTGAATATAATTTAATTTAATTTTAATGAACTAGTTCCATTGTGTTTAGAAGGCATTTTTACATATAGATTGCCTGTCAGCACGCCTTGATTGGAGTTCGGGCTGTTTTGGACCTTACGCTACAAATAGGCATGCAAATCGAGAATAAATATTATTAAATATTTAAAAACCCTAATTTTCATGGCCGTCATTCTATCCTTTTCAACGGCTGAAAGCACTCCTCCTTTTTCCCATTCGATCTCTCTCATCGAATCGCAACAAAGTCTAAATGAAAGTTGTAGTGTTCCATGAGATCTACATGATGTACGGTTGGATCGAGCTAATTGCATCTGGATTCACCAGAATCTTAGATCAAAGTGACAGTGGTTGTGGCCGTTATCTGGCCAAGATAGGGCGTCGCAGGGTGGTGCGAGCTGGGCGAAGGTGGAGCTTGTCAAGGCACGCGTGGTGATGGAGTCCGATTTGGTCAAAAGCCTACATAGTGGTGGTGATCTAGGCTTGAACGCAGATGGCTAATGGGTGTTTGGGCTCGGTTTCACTGTAGCATGGAGAAGATAAGCATAATTACTCTTTTGCCCTTTCATATTTTATTTAAATTTTAAAATTCAAACCTTCTAACATCAATAACCTTTACATACGAACTCAGATTCAAGCACGGTTTCTTCCGTTGGATTCGTATCGAAATTCCAAATAATATAAAGATGGTTTGCTTGAATTTGGAAACTTTTTAAATTTTGGTGTTTTATTGGATTTTTAATGGGTTTTAAATCAAAGGTGGGTGATTAAATCCACTCACGCAATACTAAATCTTCTTATGTTAGTGAATTAAATTTATGAAGTGATAAGAATTTTGTTGGTTGCTGCTTGATGCTTAAATTGACATTTAAATTAATTTTATATTGAATTAAATTGACATTTAAATTAATTTTGAATTTAATTGCTAGTTAAACATCGACAACTGATAATTGGTAACTGTTATGATATATTGGTTGATTTGGATATTGATTGTTATTGGATGCCAATTGATTGATGTTGGATGTATGGTTGTTGATTTATTTTGATATATTCCTGTTATTTCCCCATTTATTATTTAACATCTTATTAATTATCATTTGAATTTATTTCAAATAAACTAAGCAATAGGTTGAAATGATATATACCTATGTCATTTAATTTTGGGTTGAAATGATATATATCCATCCATGTAATTAAAATTAAATTAACTAGTCACTTGTCCATAGGGTAAAAAATTATATACGGACATCGAATTTGGTTAAATTAAATGGTTTCAAAATCTTGAATTTTAATTTGGTTTAATAAATTATTTTCTAAATTTAAGTTTTGAAATGTTGGAATTTTAATTGTTGATATAAAATTGTTCAAAAGGTTTAATTGGAAATCTTAAGTTGAATTTGAAAAATGACTCAAATTTATTGAAAGTGAATTATTTTAAAGGTTTAAAGTTTGAATTTACCGTAATTAAAGTGGTTTAAAGTGATATTTTCATGTTTTGGATGTGAAATGGATTTGAACAAAATTGTTTAAAAATGAGAACTTGATTTGAAACTTTCAGCCTCTGAATAAATCGTTTAAATTGAATTTGAAGTAAAGTTGAAAACCATTCGAATTGACGTTGATTTTAATTGAATTTTGAATATGCAGTTTACTTATATTGGAAGTCAAAGAATTAAATTCGTTTTGATTTGGAATTGAAACATGAGTTCAAATTGTTGTGTAAGAATAAACAGTTTAAATATAAATTACTTAATAATCAAATTAATTTAATATACAAACTATTTTAATTATCTAGACTATTTTTAATATTAAACCTATTTTATGTTCAAAACTATTTACAATCTTTAAAACTACTTTAATTATCCAAATTATTTTTCAATATTTAAACTATTTTAATTCAAGCCATTTTCAAATTTCAAACAATTTTAAAGGGTAACTATGTAGATTTAAATCATTGATTTAAATATGAAAGTTTTGATATGAAGGTATAACCTGTTTTAAATTCGAAATGATTTTGAAGCGAATCTGACGTTTGATAAGAAATATGACTTGTTCTTGAATTTAAAAGAACCAACTGGTGTGTAAAATGGAAGATTGGTTGTTAAAGAGACTAGGGCCGGATGAATGACATACTCTGTCATTCTATCAGAACCATTCTAACAATCACGTAAGCGATGGATGTTATCTAGAATGTAGAGGTTGAATTAGCGACATTTACTGGAAAGAAGAAAGAGATGATGATAGATAACCCCGATACTTGTGTCAATTGGACTAAAACAGGAGCCTATGTATAGCCAAGGAGGTCGCTACCTTTAGAAGCCATCACCCCTTCATATTATATTGATTTTTGACTTGATTGGTGCACATTGATTTGATTTGGGGGTAGTGGATTTGGTCGGCCATTAGGGGTTACGACAAGCCAAAAATGGTAAACTGGTAGAATCTTACCTTGGGCATTACCTCATGTGCCTTGTTACTTTTATCCTTATACGCAACCACTATGATTTTGTTTTAGTGTTTTCTTATCACGGCGCCTCCCCGAGTACCGACTTTGCTGGTGGTGTCACAAGAAAATTGTAGGACAATGCTTAAAAATATGTTAAGTGGGATTAATATAAAGCCTTAACGGTAAGTAAAATATTTATTTTACCGATTAGACATTATATATCTAGCATATTCTACTATATATAAACATTTTGACGGATCCTTAAGAGATGGGAAATCCCGTAACATCTCTTAAGTTATTGCACACACATTATACACTGGATAAGAGATGTAAAATCTCGTAAACATCTCTGAAGCTATTAAACTCATATTTACTTGTGGTTGATTTAACTTACATAAGAACTTTATTTCTGACTCAAGTGTTTTATCTTTTCATTACGCTTGGGTCAGCTTAAGTTCAATGTTTGAAGACATTATTCCTTGAAGATGAAGATGGAGTTGCTAGACCGTACTATTATTATTTCGCTACATTATTTAGGTATTTTTGTTGATTGTACTATGATTATGTTGTAAAAATTCAAATCAAATGTATATTGTAAAATAGCTTTATGAACTGTTTATTTGATTATTATATTTTTTCATTCCGTTGCGAGATTCTGTGTCTTGCTTTCCTTCTTTCCTTTTTTATTAAACCTCATTGTTATCTTTCCTTTTGGATGGTTTGAGTAAGACATGTGCTGTTTATTGTTGACTTAAATCGTACAAAAAGGTGGGTCGTCACAGTTATCAGAGCTTTGGTCTAAAGATACCTTAGCCTGTTAGGATTAACTCATTAGAGATAGGGTTAATAATACCCTAGAATGAGTTTGAGCATATATATATGAGAGAGCGTATTTGTTAGTGCTATAAAAATGTTCTATATTGTCTTAATTTGTTCTATTGAGTATTTATGAATTCTGGTAGGTACATGGGACGCCATGACATCGATAAGGATTTGTAAATACTTAAACTAGACAAATGGACACAATATTTCTTTTGAAAATCGGTAAATGAAATAATTTTGCATAGTATCATACTATGTATTTAAAAGAGTACTTTTTTCTTCATAAGTTGATATTGTTATTTTGATATGTTATTTGTTAGAAAATGATAATATTCTATTATTGTCATTTATTGTTTGGTTAGTCAAGGTTCTTAAAACTATTGACTATTGTATGCTATAAGAAAATGTATTTTATAAATGTGGTTTGTAAATTATGATTTACAGATAAAATGAACTTAAATTAGAAATTTGAGGACTTAAATTTTGGTGTTTTATAATTGGTTTTCAAAGATTTTGAAAAAATAATATTAGTATATTTGGAAGTATTTTCAGATAAAAATATTTCAATGAGATTTGAAAGAAATGTTTTTAAAAGGATTTTAAATAAAATAAGTTCTGTACTTTCCTCTTCTGTCGTTGGAAAATAATTTCAATGATAATTGCGTCATCATCGACATTAATTTTCGAGTTTCAAAATGGGAAGACCACTATGATAGTTTTCCTACACAGTTGTTTTGGTGAAATAAATTTTAATTTTGATTTCCTAAATATGATTTGATATAAAAAACTAAAGGTATAAGTATGTATTATTTCAAGATGATTTGCAATGAAACTTGGTATTTGGTACTTAAAATTTTCTGTTAACTAATGATTTTCAATTATTGTAACAGAATGGAATCTTCGACTATTTTGATAGTTGGAAACTTTCGAATTGAAAACTGAAGTTAAAAGCTATGTGTTTAATGAAAATATAAAAGAGGGAGTTTTGTAACACTTAAATTAAAGGATTATGAAAATTAAAAGCAAGTTTAAACTATTGAACATTCTTTTTAAGTAACTTTAATAAGATTTTTGGTATATACTTCTAGGATTTAATGTAATATTATACAAGCAAAAACTTAAGCAATAAAATATTTCAAAATTCAATTATGTCTATAAATAAAGATATTAAGATGTACAAGAAACATTATAAACTTAATTTAATGTTTTAAAATGCTTAGCAATTAAATTGAATAGTAAAAAGAGAATACTATTTAAGTAAATGATTATCAACTTAAGTAAATGTTAAAATGATTCATAGATAGATTTGTTAGGAAATCAAATCTACGGTTTCGATGACAACAACTATACAGTGGAAATCGAATATGCATATATATATATATATATTTCTATATACAGGTACTTGCTAGAGCAACATCACTAGAAAGACAAGAACAAGGCTCAAAGAACGTTATAAGAAACTACAAGTCGATAAGATCAAAGAAGCAACAAGAAAGATGCATAAAACAGACATGCACAATTTTCAGATGTCTGGGTGCACAAGCCAGACGTTTATAAAAGTTCTTTGGAACAACAAAACAGACATAACCAGATGTCTGGTATATGCACTCAGACGTCTGAAAGTCTACCATGTGCAAAATATATATAGTATCAGACGTCTGATACAAATACCATACGTCTGATTTCAAACTCGGGATTTAAAATTAAACTTCAACTATCAGATTTGAATAGACATCTTCGCTTTTCTTCGCTGCAACTCCTTATTATCAACAGAAGCAACTGTAGAGCACTTGTTAATGGATGCAACTACTCAAGGAACCTCTCTACAACTATATATATCATCGAGAATCAAGAGAACACTAACTTTACTTACTTACGCTCTCTACTTACATACTCTAATATACTATTGATCTCTAGCAATCTATACTTGTATTTCACTCTTCCATATATTCAGTTCTTTATAGATAATACACTCGTGGAAACATTTGTACTTATTAGTCAACATCTGTGTTATAGAACACATATTTGACTTGAACAATTTATTGTAACCAAGCCTATTCCTTTGGGTGAAGCGATGGTGTTTGATAGTCGAATTTCAAAGGGGAGCTTCGGGACTGGACGTAGGACGGGAGGTTCGAACCGGTATGAAATCCTGATGTGCTTATTCTATATTTTCCTAGATTAGTGTTGTTTTGATTGCATCATATATTTTGTCACATATATTTGCATATACACTACACGATCCACCCTGTAGACTTACAATTGGTATCAGAACAAGGTTAGATCAAAACATAGTAACACATTTTTGAATCACTATAATATGGCAAGTATTTTTCAAGAAGGTCAAACCACAACACGACCCCCACTTTTTAGCGGTTCTAACTATGCATATTGGTCAACACGTATGAGAATTTTTATGGAAGCTAATAGATTAGAAATTTGGTCAGCCACTCAAATAAATATGAAACACCCTGACACTACTATGAACACATGGAATGATGCACAAAAAACCACAGCTTCTAATAATGCCAAAGCTATGAATGTTCTATTTTCTTCATTAGATAAGAATGAATTTCCACGTGTCATGTTATGTAAAACTGCATATGATATTTGGCATACCTTACAAGTTACACACGAAGGCACAAACAAAGTTAAACAAACTAAGATTTCAATTTTACCAAATCAATTTTCATCATTTACAATGAAACAAAATGAATCTACAGTAGACATGTACTCTAGATTCCAAACCATTCAACATGATTTAATGGCACTTGGAGTCAAATTCACGAATTTTGATTTAGTATCTAGAATACTCAGTTCTTTAACTCCAGAGTGGGAAAGAAAAGTATTAGCTATCGAAGAAGCCAATGATCTCTCAACACTCTTAGTTGAAGAATTGATAGGAAATTTAATGTCCTATGAAGCTAATTTGCAGGCACGAAAAGGACAAAATTCGGAAAATAAGAACATAGCATTCCCAACAACAAATGAAGACTCTGACTTAGACGAAGAAGAAACTGTATTTATTGCCAAAAACTACAACAAATTCAAGAAGTTTAGGAAAATGACTAGATTTCATAAAGGAGGAAAATCAACCTCAACAAATCAAACACCAATCAAATTCTATGAATATGACCAATTTGGACATATGAAGAAAGCTCAACAATGATATAAAGAATAACAAATTTGAAAAGTTCAATAAGAAGAAAGCTTTCAAAGTAACATGGGATGACTCAGATTCTTCATTATCATCAACCAGTGATAGTGATAGTGACGGAGAACAACCTAATGTGTGCTTTATGTGGCACAAACTGATGAGGTATCCAAAATAAAAAATAAGGAGAAATGGATACTTGATAGTGGATGCTCCAAGCATATGATCGAAAATTCAAAAATGTTATCAAATATAACATACATCGATGGTGAAACGGTAACTTTTGGAGATAACTCAACATGATACGTCATGGGCATTGGAGAAGTCATCAACTCTTATATTTCTAACTCTCCTACTATTACAAATGTTTTGTTAGTAGAAATTCTAAAACACAACCTACTTAGTATTAGTCAATTATTCGATAAAGGTTTTCAAATCAATTTCGAAAAAGATAAATGTAATATTTTCGACAATAACAAACAACTTATATTTGAGGGTTTTAGAAACAAAAATATTTATGTCTTAAACATGAATATAAATCGAAATTCAAATTTTTGTTTAACCTCCAAACATGACGATCCATGATTGTGGCATAAACGATTTTGTCATATTAATTTTAAATATATTAATAAATTAGCAAAATATGAGCTAGTTAGAGGTCTACCAAAAATAAATAATAAAGTAGAAAATTTATGTGACGATTGTCAAATTAGAAAACTAAAGAAAAGCTCTTTTAAATCTAAAAATAATATTTCTACAAAACAACTATTAGAATTATTACATTCAGATTTATTTGGTCCAACTCAAGTATGATCTATAAATCACAACAAATATATTTTTCTAGTAGTTGATGGTTTTTCAAGATATACATGGACTTTATTTTTAAAACATAAAAGCGACACCTTCGGCATGCTTAAAAATTTTTCTGAAAGAATTAAAACACAAATAGATTTGAAAATTAAGAATATTCGAAGTGATCACGGTGGAGAATTCGAAAATGATCTTTTTACTAATTTTTGCAATAGAAAAGGTGTAAGTCATAATTTTGCATTTTCCCGCACACCTCAACAAAATGGTGTAGTAGAAAGAAAAAAATCGTACATTACAAGAATGTGCACGAACACTATTAAATAGTAGGTCACAGCTTGTTATGTTTTGAATCGAGTAACCATACGACCTATGACTAAACAAACTTGTTTTGAAATATTTTTTGGAAGAAAACCTAAAGTATCGTACTTTGAAACTTTCAAATTAAAATGTTTTATATTAAATACAAAAGATAATTTAGGAAAATTTGACCCGAAGCCGATGAAGGAATCTTTGTTGGATATTTGGATCGTAACAAAGCATGTGGAATTTTTAATAAGCAAAATAACATAAATGAAGAAAGTTTACATGTCTCGCTCGATGAAAATTTTCTTAACCATCATACTAATGACGATGAAGAAATAATTCCAATAACTAATACAGAAAATTCTTTTAATAATGAGACAAATGCATAAAATAATATTTTAGTATCAACTCCTAGAATTCTTAAGGATCATCCAAAAGATAATATCATTAAAGATCTCAATTCTAGAGTAACTAGAAATCAACTTAACCAAATAAGTCATGTAGCATTTGTTTCAAATTTTGAACCGAAAAAATTATAAAGAAGCTTCAAACGATAACTTTTGGATAATAGCCATGCAATAAGAATTAAATCAATTTGAACATATTAATGTTTGGAAATTAGTACCAAGACCAGAAAATCAATCGGTTATAGGAACATAATGGGTATTTAAAAACAAAGCAGATGAAAACGGAAATATAGTTAGAAATAAAGCACGTTTAGTTGCTCAAGGTTATAATCAAGAAGAAGGTATCGACTACGACGAAACTTTGCTCCAGTAGCGAGACTCGAGGCCATACGTACATTACTCACTTTTGCAAATCATCACAATTTTAAACTGTTCCAAATGGATGTCAAAAGTGTCTGTTAAATGGTTTTATTAAAGAAAACGTATATGTTGAACAACCGCCATTGTTTGTTCACGAAAAATATCCCGACCATGTTTTTAAATTACAAAAGCCTTATATGGTTTTAAACAAGCCCCCCGTACATAGTACGAATGTCTTAAAAATCATTTAATTACATCCGATTTTCAAATAGGTAAAATCGATACAACTCTATTTATTAAACGAGAAAATAATGATATTTTAGTTGTACAAATTTACGTAGACAATATTATTTTTGGTTCAATTAACGAAAATCTTTGTAATCAATTTTCAAATATTATGAAAAATGAATTTGAAATGTCTCATATGAGAGAATTAGTTTTTTTTTTAGGTCTACAAATAAAACAACTTGAAAATGGTATTTTTATTCATCAAGAAAAATATTGTAACGATCTATTACGTCGTTTTGAAATGGATAAAACTTCAAGCAAACCAACACCAATGAGTACTAGTGTTCACATGGAAAAAGATGATAACGAAAAAGATTTTGATGAAAAATTATATCATAGTGTGATTGGATCCTTACTTTATTTGATGGCTAGTCGACCCGACATTACGATGAGTGTATGTCTTTATGTCCGATTTCACGCAAAACCAAAAGAATCTCACCAAAGCTGTTAAACATATTTTACAATATCTATCTAGTACTAGAGATTACAGTTTGTTTTGCCCTAAGGGATCATCGTTTGAACTAGACTCATATAGTAATCCGGATTTTGGTGGATGTAAAACAGATTGCAAGGGTACTAGTGGAACATGTCACTTTATCAGACAATCATTAGTTTCATGGTTTAGCAGAAAGCAAAATTGTGTATCCTTATCTACTTGCGAAGCCGAATATATTTCAACAACTCTAGCATGTACACAAGTGATATACATGCAACAAATACTTACGGATTTGGATAAATTTATCAATAAATCACTAATATATTACGATAACATGAGTGAAATAAATCTCTCTAAAAAACCTGTAAATCACTCGCGTACTAAACATATAGATATACGACATCATTCTTTATGTGACAATGTAGAAAAAGGAATTATTACATTAGAATACGTACATACCGAGAATCAAATAACAGATATTTTCACAAAACCACTAAACGAACAAACATTTGTTAAATTGCGACGCAATTTAGGAATATGCGCTTAATGATCTTCTGAACTAATACCACATCTTCATTTATTCTATGTTTAGCTAAAAGTTTTTTATTTACAAATAAAAATTGATAACTCCTTCACCTTAAATTTTTTAGGTGGTTGTTTTCTGAAATTACCTATAAATAATTTTTTTAAAATTAAATATAACTCTTTACAAAACAAAACGTAAATAATATATAGATTGCATATTTTTACAAAAAATATATAATCATGTCTTCTGACAATTCTTATCTGTCCTTCTCGAAACCTACAACAAATAGCTCAGTGGATACACCTCACTGCCTTCCTACCCGTACACAAAATCAGGAACCGACATATATGTGGTCCTCCTATCACACGGGATTCACTCCTGATAACAAGAAGTCCAAACGATCTCTATTTGTTTCTCCTAACACCAAGGAGAAGATTGATCAGATACATCACTATCAAAAGCAACGAATAGATCCACAACGTGAATTATTTTTTGAACAAAAAGTCACGACACGACGACTAAGTTTTTTGGAGAAGTAGCGGTGAAATTTTATAATTCACGGAAGTAGGATGTACATGAACCACTTTCGATTCCTTACAGCTCTTTGGATCCCTCATCCTCGTATCATACACCTTTGGATCCTTCACCAAGGCGATTTTCTGGTTCCCCGAGAACCCACGAACATGGAAATATATGGTCACCACTCAAGCCATGAAGGGATGACAAGACTAAAGATCGCAATACTCCACACCATCAAAACAAATTAAATTATTCTCATTGTATTTGTATCTACATATATTTCTAATTCTGTTTCACAAAAATAATACTATGTTTTTTATTAAAAATAAAAGGTCGAAAAATAAACAACTCCCTTCAAAATTAGGCTAGTTTTAGAAAAATTGGTCGTTTCAGACGTCTGAACATTGCCCTCAGACGTCTGGCCCAAACGTCTGACATGCTGATATCACACAAAATTTACACCATCGTGCATATATCAGACGTCTGATATCACACTCCAGATCTCACGACCCGTTTTTCTATCTCTAGAAAAACGCATCATGAATTAAGAAAGAAAGGGATAGAAGAAGAAAAGATAAGAAAGAAGAAACTCAACAACATCAGATACTCACAGCGGAACGAATGAAATATAATATATCACATAAAATATTACATAGTATCATATACATCAGAGTACACAACTTATACAACAAATATTAGACAGTTATAAACATCTGTCTAACCATACATCTCAAGCACACAAGATACAGACTAAACATAAACACAGCGGAACCATAATTTATATCTACACGCGGAAGCCTCCTGCTCCAAAACTCCTCCAGAATTTGTCAAGCTAACCTGAATCCCTCGACTACTCAGTTTAATAAAATAGAAAATAAATACTCGGGTCAGACAGGGGTCTGGTGTGAGTAAACGGATTAAAATTGCTTAACTTTAGAAAATCCTTTGAAAAGAAAAGGTATCACGTAAGACTTCCCACACATAAACACAGAAAAGTTTTTACCTTACGCTAACCAAAACATTTGATAGGAAATCCAGTGATATTATAATAATGTCTAGGGTTTTCGAATAAATAAGAAATAGCTGAAATTGTTACATGATTAAGTTCCAGCTACTAGCCACAAAAGTGGGTAATACAATCAAAACTGTAGGGTCTCGTAGGAAGAATGAGTTTCCATCAATGGCAGGGCTACCGGGGTACCGCCCGTCACAGTACGTGGCCTAGATCACTGTATCGAGGATTACTCCCAATCCTCTGCATCACAAAGCCGGGACCACCCCTTACTGGACAGTCCCGAGTAAGATCACCCCGTGGTTGGCGCGACCAACCACCCACTAAGCCGAAATAAAAGGTACAGGGATGACCTCACGCTGAAACGGGTGCTACCCACCTAGCCTTGCTGCACCTCCCCTATTTTAGCCATTCCTGGTTGATGAGGCTTGAGGCTGCGATTACCTTTACAGAACACATCTATCTTAGAATGCTCATCGTCCACCTGACGATGGTCTAAAAGCATTCAATCCATACAAGTTCGTTCGGGGTTCGAACGAAACCGAAGGCACTATCTCGTTGCACACATTTTGGAATCACCCTCAGAGTCAACGACCATAGCCCTTGCACTCTGAATCACCATCTCGAACCTGTAGTACTATTTCCGTCAAACTCATCACGGAATCACCCTCAGAGTTATACTGACGAATAGTTCTTACACTTCGAGTCTTCACTAAGCTCCACTTGGATTCACGACCTAGCGTTTAATTTGGATCGATGTGGTTTTCGGATTATCCAAATATAGAAACCCGATCCCGGTCTCACCGAATTCAAACGCCATTTTAATGTCCAAGTTGTTTAAGGGTTTAAACAGTAAAACTTATGTTCAGGATGATATAAACAGATAGATGAATCACATTATCATAATAGATAATTCATATCAAATATTCATCTCTCAAAGCAGCATATCACATATCAGAGATATCACATCCAAATCATCCAACATTATTCAAACATCCAATATCAATCATCCAATACTAATCAATCATCCATAAGCGGACTTGATTAACTGTAAATCAATTGGATTACCTAAATCCTTCTTCATTAATTTATTCCAAATAAATAAATTAATCATCTCTTAATGATCTTCCTTAATTAATCTTCCTTGATTAATTATCCTTTAATTATATTCAAGTAATTATCCTTTAATTCTTTAATTAATTCCACAAATTAATTATTCTTATCCATATACAGTAATTAAACTTTAATTACTATCTAATTACAATAATTAATGATCCTTCATTTACTTCCATTAATTAATCAACTATAATTAATTACATTAAACCTCAATTAATTACAATTAATTAATCACACTTAAATTAATCACTTTTATTAATCAACCTTGATTAATTTTATTAATTATATTAACTAATGATCCTTATTAATTGATAATCCCTTTGATAATTTAAATAATTAACTTGTAATTAATCATCTCATTAATAATAAACAGTAATTAACAACTTGTGATTACTTATCTTAATTAATTAACTTCTTAATTAATTATATTAAGCCCTTGATTAATTAATCTAATTAATTAATCTTTAATTAATTCATTAAGTAATTATTAATTAATTAAATTAATAAATAATCCTTAATTAATTACTTTATTGATTAATTACATTTTTAATTAATTACATTTAGTAATTAATCTCAAATTAATCATATTCATTAATTAATTAATCACATTAATTAATTAATCAAAATTAACTAAGTAATTAACCCTTAATTACTTACAGAAGTAATTATCTTCTAATTACTTCCATTAGATGATTACTCCCTTAATTAATTACTTAACAAGTAATTAATTCCATCATTAAATAATCCTTAATTCTTTAATTAATTACTCTAAAACTAATTAACTTCAAATCAATTAACTTAATTAATCCTTAAAATAGTAACACAAAGTGATTAACCCTTAATCGCTTCACTCAATTACTCTCATAAGTAATTTCCATTAATTACTTCCATAAGTAATTTCCTCTTTCTAATTACTTTAAGTAATTAGACATTTATTTACTTCATTAAGTAATTACACTTAATTAATTCATAATTAAGTGAATATTTAAAATTAAACAAACAATTAACTAATTATTTAAAATTAATTAAATAATTAGTTAACTTCTTATATTTAAAAATCCTTAATTGATTAAGAAAATCATTTATCTTAATTAAACTCTTTACTTATTAACAAATCATAATAATTAAGTATTTTTAAGTTCAAAACAATAATAAATTAACCGTATTATTCTTCACAAATTTAATTATTTAAAATTAATCAAATCTTAATAACTTAAAGACAAATTATTTAATTTGGTTTACAAAATTATAATAATAACCTTATTTGAAAATAAAACATTTAGAAATCAATTTAAAATTTAAAACAATTTAATCATCAAATTTAGACTTATTCATTTTCAAAATAATTTGAAACTTAGTTTTTTAAAACATACTTAAAATTTACTTAGAAACTTTGATTCAATTATTTAAATTCAAAATACTCCTTTTAAATTGAAATTCAAATTTTAATTAAGATAATTACCTTTAAAAGCAATCATTTTAAACAATTTAAATTTTAAAATAAAATCAATTAACACTTTTAAAAGTTTGATTTACATTTATTTTAAAACAGCAAATTTTAACTTTGAAAATTTATTTCCTTTATAAAACTTGTTTATAATTTAAAGTTTGATTTTATTTTTTTCAACAACAAGTTCAATTTGCAACTTTATATCATTATACAGTAATAACCAGAAAAGCCCACAACCTAAAACTCGAGTCGAACACTACCTGGACACGAGCCTTCCCCCGAGACAACTCCAACTCCCTTCTACTTCGAGTCGAAACCTTGAAAACGCGAGAAACAACCCGAGCAACTCCTTCTTCCAAAAACAAAATCTCCACCTGACCCAAACCGTGCACGGTGCACGTGCACCGGCCACTCTGGCCAACGTCGATCGGCGCGGCAACCCCCTACAACCCCACGATCTCGTGCGAACACGAAAACGACCCAGCTCGAACAATAAACTTGAGAATCAAAATCGAGCATAAACTCCACACTGCAGCAACCACCATGGCCAGAATCTTCACCCTTGCTGACGCCACACACCTCAAAATCGCCTACCATCATCACCGAAGCTTCTTCGAACTCTCCAGCTCATACTCCCACCAACGCGACTCACTCCGGTCACGTAACGACGACGAGACACCCACAGAAACGCCTGCTCCAACAACAGACCCTAAAACCCTATTACGATCGAATTCGAACAATTCGGCCATAGGAAAAATTCAACTGCATTTTTCCCTTCATCAACATCATAATAACTTGCTTCGACCAAGATATCACCTCCAATCATCACGCCGATCAACGACAAACCACCAAAACACCCAATTCTTTCAACCCCAGAATTCACATGAATTTCTCAACTAAAAATTATGATATGTATATTAAAAATCATAATTTTTAACCCCTAACACATTCACGAAATCCAAATCAGAAAACATGATAGTTGATTTTTGACATGCAACTGTATTTCACTGTGTTTTCCATTTCTGAAAATTATTTGTAAATTTAAATTTAAAGAAACTATTTTTAAATTTACCATCAAACATTAACATACAACTTTCATATAATCATCAAAGTCAAATAATGATGTTATTGGGAGATTAGAATTTTTGAAGTGAAATCTGGTCTAAAAAAAACAGAAAACAGAGTTTTCTTATATATACAGACCTATTACACATATATATTCATATCATAAATTCAATAATATAAATACTGGAAGATTTTCATGCAATCACCAAGATCAATTCATAGATTATCACATGCATTAGAGTCTACATCAACTTAAACTGTTTTTAAAATAATTTACTCACCCTAAAAAAAATGAACAGAGGCTTCAGTTTGAAGAAAACTTTTGAACTGTAAACTTGCATTGCTGTTGAAAATCTTTGCAAGCCTTAATTTGATGTTTAAAAGGTTGAAACTGATCTTGATTCCATTTGAATTGCAGTAGATTTGAAGGTTGCGGCTTTAATTGATATGAAGAACTTGTTTTGCAATTTTTACTTCAGACTTACTTTTGCTTTTGGGTTTTAATTTCAGGTTTTGAAAATTTTTTCTGGCTTGCCATTAATTTGAAAGAAGGAAGAAAAAGAAAAGAAATGAGAAGAAGAAGGTTTTTAAAATTGAAAGTGGAAAACAATTTTTCTCTTCAAACTATTATATTTTTTTTTAAATGATGACACTTGTTATTTAAGAATTCACATTTGTTATATAAACTTACATTTGTCATTCATATTGCTTAATTGCCTTACATATGTTATTAAGATGACTTAACATATCAACACATGTACTTAAGTATTTTTAATAAATTTTCATTTAATTTAAATGATAATATAAGCTTACTTGTTTAATTTACTTTATTAATAAATACTTATATATGTATATATAAGTTTAATCTTTAAAGAAAATATTATGAAACTAGTTATAATACAAATAAATTCTTATACATGTATTTTATTTTATAATCTAAAACATTTATCTTTATTGTTTAAGAGAATTTTTTTTAAAAAAAAGTTTATTAATAACTTTACACATGTATTTTTATAACCATTTTAATTTAAACACTTTTAAAAGTAAACAAAATAAAACTTTGATTAAATCTTATTTAAACTATCACATTTTTAAAAAATAAATAATTATCTTATATTTTGAAAATATAGAATTTACCTTAAATTAACTTTTGAAAAATATTAAATTTTAAAACAAAACTTTAAATTACAATTCATACATATATAAATTATCAATAGATTATATTAAATTTCAAAACAACTCCAAATTATAACATATACATATACATATACACACACACACACACACACATATATATATATATATATATATATATTACAATTTGAAAATTTATCTTTAAATTTTGAAGAAAAGATTTTCTATTTACAATATATATACATACATATATATATCAAATATATACTATAAATAGAATAAAATTTTAATAGCTTTGAAAAATAATTCTTATCAATTTTAAATTGTTATAAAGATATTGATCAAAATTACCAGATTAAATATTTATTAACCTTTAAAAGATTAAATTTACCAATTTAAATTAAAATTATAAAGAAAAATTATCAAATCAACTTAATTATTAATACAGATTATTAAATTGATATTGCCTAAAATTCCGGGTCGTCACACCAGACGTCTGAAAATTGCCTCTACTTAATAAAATCTATATATCGGTCTAATTCAGACGTCTGAATTATGAACCAGATGTCTGAACAAAGTATCTTCCACCATATTATAAAAATCCAGCTCATTTTCGGATGTCTAATATTTAAACCAGACGTTTGAGAAAATTATCTATCATTCAAAAATGAAAATTCGATCTATTCCAAACGTTTGATAATACAAACAGACGTCTGATAATTCTCTTTGACTATCAAATTTTACAAATCGACCAAATCCAGATGTCTACCACAACAAACCAGACATCTGATTCTATTCACTGTCTCAAAACTAAATTAAATCAGACGTCTGATTTACCTTCCAAACATCTGAAATTCAATCGACACATTTGTATGCCCAGACAACGTCTATTTTTTTTACTTTTCTTAATTTGTTTCATTTTATTTCTACTGCAATCTCGATTTTTTACTTCTCAAAACTCCTTTCTCTTCCAAATGTGATCAAATTTGATGGCTCCTAAAACAAAAAATCCTAAGATCTCTAAGCGAAAACAAGACCAAGCAACTTCCTCAAACCATCAAGTTTGCTCAGATGATCAAATTGAACGATGGATGAATCGGGTATCGCATTCACTCAAGAGATATGAGGATATTCATAAGAAGAAACTCCACATAGATCCATTTTATAACTTACTCAAGTTCCCACTGTACGATTTAGATGAAACGTGTGAAAGTGCCGGTATAGAAACTTTGATTGATCAGTTGACTATATTTGTCTTCTATGCTAATTTGGATAGCACAACGGTTTGGAACACTGAAAATGAGGATAATTGGTTATGGTCTAGTGTTTATGGCAACACAATTAGGCTCACTCTAGGAACCATAGGCCGAACACTTGGATGTTCCGACTCCGGAGAAGATTTATATAGTATTCCAATATGCGTCTCAAACCAAGAGACAATATAACACATCAAATATAGGAGGGAAAAATGCCTAAATTCGCATCCAAATATCTACGACCTAAGGCGAGGCTTCTTACTCGAATGATTATCAACACTATCATTCCTCGCCTAGGCAGTCATGAGCAGATAACGGAGTTAGAGCAAAGAGCCTATATGCTATATTCAGCGAAACAAGGGTCAATTGGGAAAAATTTATATTTGACGAGCTTAAACACTTTTGGACTCGATCACGCCCATCCATCATCTATCCTACATATAACATGAGACTTCTATGAGCTTACAACACCCCGTCCTATCTATCACTTTTGAAGGAATTTCTTCGAAATATGCTTCCATGAAATTTTTCTCACTAATGCACCTACCGGAAAATCCTTCGGAGTTTATGTCATTTGAAGAGTGGACGCAACGTCGTCAATCCAAACAAGCTGGACCTCCACCTCAAACACACCCCAAACCATCACAAGTGGTGGAACAACATCGCAAGACTACTCCTCCTCCTGCACCATTTGATTATACATGCCATGATGATATTTTGGAGACTAGCGCATAGACGAATACAAATGAAAGTATTTGAGACCTAACTCTTCAAAATCTGCTTATTTTATCTCAGAATCAAAAAATATTGGCTAAGCGTATTAATAGTTTTGAAACATATTTTGCTACATGCCTAGCCACAGTTGAAACATCTTTTTTAACTGTATTATCGGTTCTAAAAGAGGTTTTTCAAAGGGTTCGTGGTCCTACACCACCTTCAGAAGATTGGCCGACCCTACTGCCTTCTCCTCCTTTGAAACATTCCAAACTTTTTGAGGAGAACGAACCTCTAGAACAAGCTCCGACATCTCCTACAAAGCAAGCTGGCTCTTCCAAAAATGAAGATAAAGGAGATGTTCAAGAGAAAGCTTCCCCAAAAGACTGTTTGATTTTTAGGACTTCATCTTATGTATAAATGATAAAATTCTATGAATGTACTCGTTTAATATGATTAATGAAATTCCTCTTTTATTGTGTTATTTATGTATATTTCTGTCTTACAACTATTGGTGTAACGACCAAGAATTTTCAACATTTGAAATTAAATTATTTAATTGATTTTAGATATTGGAAGTTGTTTTAAGCTTGAGTTTCAATTTTAACTATGAAATTAGCAATTTAATTACCAAATTTAATTACAGAAATTTGGGTAAAATTGTAAATCTTCAATTTTGAGCCCGTTAAAGATAACTTAAAGGCTTAGAAAATTTATATTGATAATACTGAAGATAATGGAGGCTTCAGAATTGAATTTGAAAGCGATTTAATCAGTTTTGAATTTATATCGTTTAATCGATATTTAAAAATAGCCTTCCGAGGCACAGTCTTGAAATTCGACGAAACCTATTCCATTGGATCCGTAATATTGTATTATTATTATCGGATTTTAATTTTCGTAGCATTCAGAGTTGTCATTTGGCCGTATGATAAGCAAACGCGTTGAAATTTATATCGAAATTTAATTTAATAACTGGTTCGAAAAGCTGTCTTCTCCATACAATCGAATTTGGACTTAGAACCTTTTCCATTGTGTCCGGAATAGGGGTTTGACATTATAAATGCCTAGCGGCACGTCTCGATCGGAGTTCGAGATTGTAAGTTGCGTAATTTGAGACTATTTAAATTTAAATTTAAAATTTAAATTTAAAATTTAAAAACAAATGATAAGTAATATAATTTCATTTCTAGCAAGCAAACACGTTGAGAAATTTTTAGCATGTGTCCCTTACCTTTTCATATCGTGTACAAGTGTTTCCCTTTTGTTTAAAGAAAAAGGAAAAAAATAATAACGAGCAAACAATCATCAAAGCCGGCCTCCTCAAAAATCACGAGTTCCCCTCTTCCTCTTCAATTCCAATTCGATCCAAATTAAAAAAAATTAATTTAATTAATCAAAGTCGAGCAGGTGACTTGGAGGGATGACACGATGGAGGGAATCGACGTGGGATTGTTGTCGTCTTCGGCAGGCAGTGGCATCGCGTTGTCAGGCCTAGCAAGGGTTGCCGGCCGCAATGGTGAGGCGGAGTTCGCGACCTTGTCGCGATGGTTGTTTCCAGGCGATGGCTCGTATTTGGTATAGCGAAGGTCGCGAGTCACTATGGAGGCTCGCATATAATGGGGCGGCGCGTGAGTGCAATCGAGGCAGGGAGGGCCACTGATGGTCGTGAGCTAGGGCTTCGGTGGCGGCGGCATTCGCGAGCAGATCGCGTTCGAGTGTGGGCAACTGGAAGGCAGGCTAGGGTTTCAAGTTGATGAGCATTTGATCGTGAAGGCAGTGAGGTTTGACGTTGATCTAGGGCTCGACTTTCAAAAGATCGCCGACGAATTCGTGGGAAAGGAAACAACTTTAATTTTATTTTAAATTTACATATGATGTATAAATTAACAAAAGAAAGAAAACAATGTTTTAATTTACATTCAGGTTAGAAAACAATATGAACATGATTTTATTTTTACAGTAAAGTAATTTTTTTACCGTGTTGTTTATATAAAATAAGAAAATAAGTAAACAAATATGTATTTGTTCAAATTACTAATTATTTTAAATAATGTAATATGTGATTAATCTGTTAATAAACTTATTAAATTATTTTTAATCGATAAGGATATTTTATAAAATAAATGTTGGATTTGATTTAGGTTTAAATTTAGTTTTAGTTAAATACATTTATTAAAAGAAATTAGTTAAAATATAATTATCAATTTAGAATTAATCACTAGTTAATTAATTATTAATTAATTAAAAGTAAATTGGTTACTCGACTTATTTCGAATATTAATAAAAATCATATAATCGTGTGTTCAAGGTCAAAATCGTGGAGAAAACAATTTGGATTGGAAATGGGTTGCATGGATAAGCAAAGGTGAGATCTTCTCACTCAATCGTTGATTTAATTTTTTTTAGTTAAATTTAAAATTGATTGATTGTGTTCTTGAATAATAAATTTATTATTAGTTATATTAGTTTAGACCCTATGCGCCGCATAATAGCGGAGGTTATTATATTAAACCCATATACCGCGATATTCCACCTCGAAGTGGAATTGGTAATATATATGTATTTGGAGTTGTTGATTTCCCGCATTATATAGCAGATGAGACCCTATTGCGCCACGTAATAGCGGATAATATTTTATAAATCCCATATACCGCGATATTCCACCTCGAAGTGGAATGAGTATTTAATTGTTGTACTAACGTCTGTGGATGCAGGGAAACAGGTTGGAGGGATCCATATGGATTCCTCAAAATATTTTGATTTGTTTCAATATTGAATGTTTATTATTTATAATCTACGTGTGGCTATTTGTGATTGAAACCACAGAAGGCTAAAATTAGCCGAATATATTTTTGGTATCGTAGGATACCAGAAATATGAAATTGGACTTTTAAAAATTAGAGTAGAAAAGCCTAGACCGTTACAATTAAAGTTGATTTTTATAATCCGATCGAATTAATTCTAAAAATATGGGAAATATTTTTAATAAAGGAATTTCGAGAATGTAGTTTAATAGTTGAAGAATTTATTTAAGATACGGATTTTAAATATTTGAAAGAAATAAAAGAAATTTATTTCAAAAGGAAATAAATTCAGAAATTAAATTTAGAATTTAATTTAGAGTTGAAATTAATTTTAGAAATCGATTCGGGATTTAATTTGGAGTTAGAATAAATCTTAGGAATAGATTTGGAAATTTGGTTAGGTGTTTTGGAAATAACTTGGAAAATCAATTTGTAATTGATTTGATATTGGAAAATTAATTTGGGAAATCAAATTGGAATTTGACTTCGTATTTGAAATAAACTGGAAATCAATTTGGGATTTGATTGAGTTTGAAGATGATATTTGGGAATCGATTTAAAATTTGTATATCAGTTGATATTTGGAAATGTAAATTCACAATGGGAATTTGTAAAGAAAAGGGAAATTGTTTTAAAAATAAATATTGGTTTTTTTAAAGTGTGGAAAGGAATTTACGGATTTGGAATGTAAATTCGAAATAAATCGAGAAAGGGTTTATTCAATTGGTCTAAGTGGACCATTTTGAAATGAAATTGTGTTTTCCCTGAAAAGCCGAGTATGCTTTGAAAGTAGCTTTTAAAGTATAAATTAAAAGTTCTAAAGTTGGTTTTAAAATAATATTTTGGAGAAATTATCTTCTTAAGTTATTTTTAAATCATAAAGTAAAGATTTAATTAATTAATTATAGAAGTGGTTATTTAAAGATTTAATTGATATTTGTTTTGGAAAATAGTTATTTAAATAGTCATACCCGATCTACTAACTTTATTTTAAAGTTAATTTGGACTTGAAGTTTTATATGAGATATTGGTATAATATTTTCATAACTAATATTTAAATAAATGTTTTAAAATAGTTTTATCTAAATGTTTTCGAGTATATATTTTGGATAAGTGATTTATATTATTTTAAAATATTTGAAATTGGCAGATTTTCAGTGGAAATGAATAAATGTTTGGAAACGTATTCCGCGTGATAAGAGTGTTTTGAATTTGTTGTCAAAAAAAGATTGAAATGTGGAAATTGATTTGAAATTTATTTTCAAAGGATTGAAGTGTGAAATTTTATCTTGCGAAGATATATTGAAAATAATAATAATTGGGGAAAAATTATTTGAAATCCAGTGACTGTTGTGAATGATGATTGATAGTTAAATAACCGACTATGAATATTGGCCTTAATCGGCATTTGAATTTCGATGCGACCGGGAGTCGAATTCCAACTGGACGTTCGAAACCCACATCAAACCTTTCTGGTGTGATGGATCTTTTGTTCAAAAGATCAAAGTGAAGTTGTTGTGATTTGTTTGAATCTGAATGAACACTTATTTTCAAAAATAAGCGCTCGTTATTCGGACTAGCCGGGAGAAGACGTTGTGTCATAGAACCCATTTCGAATAACGATACGACGAAATGGGGTTGCATTTGAAGATGGTGTTGAAGACCGGGTATTTTCTAAAGCGAAAGGAAACCTGTCGAATGTCTCTGCACCGGGTTGCTATGGTATAGAGATTTTATCACCCTTTGTGATGGGGATTCCGGACGTGATTAGTGAATATCCAGATTTGCAAGGGCTTCTTTGGAAGTGCCTTCGGTTCCGTTCGATCCCGGAACGTACTTGTATGGATATGCGTCTGACGTTAGACTTTGAGATGTAAAGCCTGTTTCTATCAAATACATTACTGTTGGTGGCGGAGAATTTATTCTCTTAGCTTAACACCCTTCTCTGAGACGTACGAGCTCAAAGGTTATGTAGTTTATGGTTACTAGTGATACATTCCCAATTTGATAATGTGGCATACGAAGTGCTGCCAATCATTTGTTGATCGAAGCACGACTTTTGTGAAAAGCGTAGCTTTGTGGACGAGACTTCGTCGAACCTCACACCTCGGAATGGTCAAAACAATAAGGATGCAGCAAGGTTATAGGGGGTAGCGCCCCTTAGGGTATGTGCATTTCCTTCTGGATAGAAGTGGTATCATGGTATGGAGCCCAGATACATAACTTAGGTGAATATCGCAAATATATGACTTTGTGATTATTGTTGTTGAGGATCCTCGGATAAAGATTGTTTACAACCAGGGGATGACATACTCGTGTCAGTGGTTACCTATTTTTGCGGAGGTAACCCGGCCTTGTGTTGGCAGAGATCCGGTTAGGTTATCGGGGCGTCCCTCCAAAGGCATACCCACGTGGAAATAGGAAGTTTCTTAGCCTGACCATTTGTTGGAAATCCAAAGAAACAATACGCGCCCTGTACGGTTTTAGTTGTATAACCTGCCATGGAATGTGGCGATAACCTGCTAGTCAACAT
Source organism: Allium cepa (assembly GCA_030765085.1). Lineage (NCBI taxonomy): Eukaryota > Viridiplantae > Streptophyta > Magnoliopsida > Asparagales > Amaryllidaceae > Allium > Allium cepa. The sequence goes on along the minus strand of CM060939.1, from coordinate 89,481,112 downwards.
GGTAGTTATAGTAGGCATAAGTGCGAAATGCCTATGCTGGCTAGGATTAATATTATATTTTCGAAATGTTTTCCACACTATGCACTAATAATAATAATATTAAAGGATTTTGCGTATCAAGCATGTTTGACTATCATAAGGAGAAATCTTCTCCAATTCTGCGTTTGCATTGTGTGTGTGGCGGGAGGTCTTATGGTAGTTTCATTTTCCAAAAAGCATTGCGGATTTCTTTTAAATTCTTTTGTTTCCTTTGTTAAAAGTAACTATTTTTAAGATCTCACACCAGTCCCATGACTGACCTGGAGTTTAATATTCCCTTTCTAAACTCTGGGTGCCCATAATTTTTCCATACGGGTAGCCTAGAGTCAGGTTATCAGTTATTCGAGAGAGAAGTCAGAAAAGAGTTGCTGTGGAGATCAGAAGTTGAAGCTGGATGGCAAGACGTATCTCTTTACTATGTGGTGTCCGTTGCATATGGTTAGTGAAAATCAGTTTTCATATTGTCAAGTTATAATATCTTTCAGTGATGTTTGATGTCGTTGTAAACTCTGATGTTGTATTGTATTAACTAAGATGATTCTTTGTTTTAAAAGATTATTCATTTGTCTATTATATTTGTTCCGCTGTGAAATGTGAGATTCTGTTATTTTTTCTGTTCTTCTTCTATCTTCTTCTTCTTAAACCCTAACGGTTCGGTTTTTCGGCATTCGACTGTGCGACATTTGATACAGTGGACGTATAAATGTCGACTTTCGAAAGTCGTAAAAATGGGTCGTTACATTTTGGTATCAGAGCATTTGGTTAAGCGACAACCTTGGCTCTGTTGGGTGTTACTCATTAGAGATAGAGTCAGTAGTACTCTAGAATGAGTTTTAGAGTAATAATAGATATGAGCGCGTATTTGTTAGTGAATATTTTTTTTATATTGTGACGATTGGTTTGTTGAGTGGTATATGGAATCTGGTCGGTATAGTCCATACAACTCTATCGATAGGGATCTCTAAACACTCGTACAGAACAATTCGATACGATATTGTTTTAAATTAGGGTAAATGAAATAATTTTACCCAAAACTATTTTGTATATAAAAAGAATAATTTTCCGTAAATTATTATACTATATGGTTGCTTGTTTGTTAGGAAGTGATAATATTAAATTATTATCATTGAAGTTGAATAAGAAATTGAAATCATAATCAAAAGTTGAGAAATAAAATCCATATACAAATGAAATTTGAGAATGTAAATTATAAATGTGATTTATAATTTGAAATAGAATTCCAGAGAAGTTTTTGGAAATGTTTTTGAAAGAAATTGGAATTTTGGAAATTAAATTCCATTGAGTTTGAAAATGATTTTCAAGGGTTTGAAAAAAATGTTTTGAAGGGATAAAAGCTCTAGATTTTTTTCGGTCGCTGGAAAATAACCTCCGTGATGACTGCAGCATCATCGATGTTCATTTTCGGGTTTCCAAAAGAGGGATTGCTGCCAAATGATTTTAAATGAATGTTGTTTGCAAAACTGGTTTGGATTTTTGAATTCAAAGGATAATTTGAATTGATTTCAAAAATGGTTTTGAAAAAATGGAAAGACTCTGGAGTGTTATATAAAATAGTTATGGAATATCATTAAGTTGATAACTTGTAAAGTTTAAGGTTGTTAAAGTAAAATCTAACTTAAAGAGAAATTAGAAAAGATAGATGTGGAAACAAAATAAGTTGGAACGAAAATTTAATTCAAGTGGAGCTAAAAATGAAAATTTAATAAAAGAATTGAGATTGAAAATTTAAGTCAAACAAAATGATGATATTGATTCAAAATTAAATTGAAATTGAAGATTTGAGTTAATTTGAATAAATGTGAATTTAAGAAGTCTTATAGACTAAATGTTTGGAATAAAATCTATTAAAGTTAAAAAAATAGACTGTGAATGAATAAATAAATTTACAATTGAAATTAAATGAAAGTAAAATTAAATGTTGAAATTCATTTCGGAATTTGTAAGCAAATAGAATTGAATTGGAATTAAATTTGATTTGTACTAAACAAAGTGAAATATTGAAATAAAATTAGCAAATGAAACTAATTGAAGGAATGACAAATAGATATAGTTTGGAATGAATTGAATTCAATAATTATAAATAAAAGGTAAATTGAATTCATATAGAATTGGAAATCCAGTTAAATATAAGTGGTTGTAAACCAGAATAGTGAATTGAAAATAAATTTTTAAGAATGAACAAAAGAATAAAAACTGGAATTGAAATTGAATATTTAAAACCAGTTTGAATTATGCGAAATAAAATGACGTTGTAAAATTAGTTCGAAGTGAACTAAAGATAATAAAGGTGAAATAAAAATGGTTTGAGATAAAATGGATTGGAATTTGTGGTGAATTAGTAAATGAAACTAATTTAAAATAGCAAGATGAATCAATTGTGAATGAAAGATAATTGAAAAATTCAATATTCAGAAGTTAAAATGAATCCAAATTGAAATTGTAAGTTGAATTCAAATGAAAGTGAAAATGCAAGATAGAATGAAAATGAATATATAACTTCAATAGTAAACTAAAGATGGTATAAGAAGTATACATTGATAATTTTGTAATGAAATGTGCAAAATAAATTTTGAATGTTGTAATTGGATATTATGATAAGCAGGATATACAGGTATATTAAAGGAAATGGAATTGGGATTTTGATTTCGAAGATAAAATTGAATTGCCCGACAAAAAGGTACGTATTTGAATTTCAGTATGAAATTTGATGATCTTCTTGTCTAGCCACTTGGCTTTTCTTTTCTTTTAGAAATCTGGGGGCCTGTGGTGCCATTTTGTAGTCGTACCGAGCTAGCCGCGCAAAGGAGACGCTGACGAAATTTTTCGAAAATTTAGGGAATAAGAAAATTTTGAAAATTTAAACTTTGAATTTGAATTTAAATTCGAATGGTTAAGAAAATAACATTGTTTGGAGTTTACGGTTGAGGTTGGAAAGTTAGTTGAATCAATAATGGGTTGTTAGTAAAAAGATTTGTTTTGAGCACGTTAATAAAAACCGTTTAGTTTTGGGAAAATAATAAACGGGTTAAGGTCCATTCTTCTTAACTAGTAATTTCGCGACGAAATTTTTTTAAGGAGGGAAGGATGTGACGACCCAGAATTTTCAACATTTGAAATTAAATTATTTAATTGATTTTAGATATTGGAAGTTGTTTTAAGCTTGAGTTTCAATTTTAACTATGAAATTAGCAATTTAATTACCAAATTTAATTACAGAAATTTGGGTAAAATTGTAAATCTTCAATTTTGAGCCCGTTAAAAATAATTCGAAGGCTTAGAAAATTTATATTGATAATACTGAAGATAATGGAAGCTTCAGAATTGAATTTGAAAGCGATTTAATCAGTTTTGAATTTATATCGTTTAATCGATATTTAAAAATAGCCTTCCGAGGCACAGTCTCGGAATTCGACGAAAGCTGTTCCATTGGATCCATAATATTGTATTATTATCGGATTTCAATTTCGTAGCATTCAGAGTTGTCGTTTGGCCGTATGATAAGCAAACGCGTTGAAATTTATATCGAAATTTAATTTAATAACTGGTTCGAAAAGCTATCTTCTCCATACAATCGAATTTGGACTCAGAACCTTTTCCATTGTGTCCGGAATAGGGGTTTAACATTATAAATGCCTAGCAGCACGTCTCGATCGGAGTTCGAGACTGTAAGTTGCGTAATTCGAGACTACTTGAATTTAAATTTAAAATTTAAAATTCAAAAACAAATGATAAGTAATATAATTTCATTTCTAGCAAGCAAACAGGTTGAGAAATTTTTAGCACGTGTCCCTTACCTTTTCATATTGTGTACAAGTGTTTCCCTTTCGTTTAAAGAAAAAGGAAAAAAATAATAACGAGCAATCAATCATCAAAGCCAGCCTCCTCAAAAATCACGAGTTCCCCTCTTCGTCTTTAATTCCAATTCGATCCAAATAATTTTTTTTTAATTTAATTGATTGTAGTCGAGCAGGCGACTTGGAGGGATGACGCGATGGAGGGAATCGGCGTGGGATTGTTGTCGTCTTCGGCAGGCAGTGGCATCACGTTGTCAGGCCTACCAAGGGTTGCAAGCCGCGATGGTGAGGCGGAGTTCGCGACCTTTTCGCGATGGTTGTTTCCAGGCGGCGGCTCGTGTGGGGGTATCGCGAAGGTTGCGAGTCACCGTGGAGGCTCGCATATGATGGGCGGCACGCGAGTGCAATCGAGGCAGGGAGAGCCACTGATGGCCGTAAGCCAGGGCTTCGGTGGCGGCGGCATTCGCGAGCAGATCGCGTTTGAGTGTGGGCAACTGGAAGGCAGGCTAGGGTTTTGAGTTGATGAGCATTTGATCGTGAAGGCAGTGAGGTTTGACGTTGATCTAGGGCTCGACTTTCAAAAGATCGCCGACGAATTCGTGGGAAAGGTAACAACTTTAATTTTATTTTAAATTTACATATGATGTATAAATTAACAAAAGAAAGAAAACAATGTTTTAATTTACATTCAGGTTAGAAAAAAATATGAACATGATTTTATTTTTACAGTAAAGTAATTTTTTTTACCGTGTTGTTTATATGAAATAAGATAATAAGTACACAAATATGTATTTGTTCAAATTACTAATTATTTTAAATAATGTAATATGTGATTAATCTGTTAATACACTTATTAAATTATTTTTAATCGATAAGGATATTTTATAAAATAAATGTTGGATTTGATTTAGGTTTAAATTTAGTTTTAGTTAAATACATTTATTAAAAGAAATTAGTTAAAATATAATTATCAATTTAGAATTAATCACTAGTTAATTAATTATTAATTAATTAAAAGTAAATTGGTTATTCGACTTATTTCGAATATTAATAAAAATCATATAATCGTGTGTTCAAGGTCAAAATCGTGGAGAAAACAATTTGGATTGGAAATGGGTTGCATGGATAAGAAAAAGTGAGATCTTCTCACTCAATCGCTGATTTAATTTTTTTAGTTAAATTTAAAATTGATTGATTGTGTGCTTGAATAATAAATTTATTATTAGTTATATTAGTTTAGACCCTATGCGCCGCATAATAGCGGAGGTTATTATATTAAACCCATATACCGCGATATTCCACCTCGAAGTGGAATTGGTATTATATATGTATTTGGAGTTGTTGATTTCCCGCATTGTATAGCGGATGAGACCCTATTACGCTGCATACTAGCGGATAATATTTTTATAAATCCCATATACCGCGATATTCCACCTCGAAGTGGAATAGGTATTTAATTGTTGTACTAATGTGTGTGGATGCAGGGAAACAGGTTGGAGGGATCCAACTGGATTCCTCAAAACATTTTGATTTTTTTCAATATTGAGTGTTTCTTATTTATAATCTGTGTGTGGCTATTTGTGATTGAAACCATTGAAGGCTAAAATTAGCCGAATATATTTTTGGTATCGTAGGATACCAGAAATATGAAATTGGACTTTTGGAAATTAGAGTAGAAAAGCCTAGACCGTTACAATTAAAGTTGATTTTTATAATCCGATCAAATTAATTCTAAAAATATGGGAAATATTTTTAATAAAGGAACTTCGAGAATGTAGTTTAATAGTTGAAGAATTTATTTTAGATACAGATTTTAAATATTTGAAAGAGATAAAAGAAATTTATTTCAAAAGGAAATAAATTCAGAAATTAAATTTGGAATTTAATTTAGAGTTGAAATTATTTTTAGAAATCGATTTGGGAATTAATTTGGAGTTAGAATAAATCTTAGGAAGAGATTTGGAAATTTGGTTAGGTGTTTTGGAAATAACTTGGAAAATCAATTTGCAATTGATTTGATATTGGAAAATTAATTTGGAAAATCAAATTGGAATTTGATTTCGTATTTGAAATAAACTGGAAATCAATTTGGGATTTGATTGGGTTTGAAGACGATATTTAGGAATCGATTTAAAATTCATATATCAGTTGATATTTGGAAATGTAAATTCACAACGGGAATTTGTAAAGAAAAGGGAAATTGTTTTAAAAATAAATATTGTTTTTTTTAAAGTGTGGAAAGGAATTTACGGATTTGGAATGTAAATTCGAAATAAATCGAGAAGGGTTTATTCAATTGGTCTAAGTGGACCATTTTGAAATAATATTGTATTTTCCCTGAAAAGCCGAGTATGCTTTGAAAGTAGCTTTTAAAGTATAAATTAAAAGTTCTAAAGTTGGTTTTAAAAGAATATTTTGGAGAAATTATTTTCTTAAGTTATTTTTAAATCTTAAAGTAAAGATTTAATTAATTAATTATAGAAGTGATTATTTAAATATTTAATTGATATTTGTTTTAGAAAATGGTTATTTAAATTGTCATACCCGATCTACTAACTTTATTTTAAAGTTAATTTGGACTTGAAGTTTTATATGAGATATTGGTATAATATTTTTATAAATAATATTCAAATAAATGTTTTAAAATAGTTTTATCTAAATGTTTTCAAGTATATATTTTGGATAAGTGATTTATATTATTTTAAAATATTTGAAATCGGTAGATTTTCAGTGGAAATGAATAAATGTTTGGAAATGTATTCCGCGTGAGAAGTGTGTTTTGAATTTGTTGTCAAAAAAAGATTTAAATGTGGAAATTGATTTGAAATTTATTTTCAAAGGATTGAAGTGTGAAATTTTATCTTGCGAAGATATATTGAAAATAATAATAATTGGGGAAAAATTATTTGAAATCCAGTGACTGTTGTGAATGATGAGTGATAGTTAAATAACCGACTATAAATATTGGCCTTAATCGGCATTTGAATTTCGATGCGACCGGGAGTCGAATTCAACCTGGACATTCGAAACCCACATCGAACCTTTGTGATTGTGATGGATCTTTTGTTTAAAAGATCAAAGTGAAGTTGTTGTGATTTGTTTGAATCTGAATGAAGACTTATTTTCAAAAATAAGCGCTCGTTATTCGGATTAGCCGGGAGAGGACCTTGTGTCATAGAACCCATTCCAAATAACGATAGACGAAATGAGATTGCATTTGAAGATGGTGTTGAAGACCGGGTATTTTCGAAAGCGAAAGGATACCTGTCGAATGTCTCTGCACCGGGTTGCTCCGGTATAGAGATTTTATCACCCTTTGTGATGGGGATTCCGGACGTGATTAGTGAATATCCGGATTTGCAAGGGCTTCTTTGGAAGTGCCTTCGGTTCCGTTCGATCCCGGAACGGACTTGTATGGATGTGTATCCGACGTTACACTTTGAGATGTAAAGCTGGTTTCTTCAAATACATTTCTGTTGGTGGCGGAGAATTTATTCTCTTAGCTTAACACCCTTCTCCGAGACGTACGAGCTCAGAGGTTATGTAGTTGATGGTTACTAGTGATACATTCCCAATTTGGTAATGTGGCATACGAAGTGCTGCTAATCATTTGTTGATCGAAGCATGGATTTTGTGAAAAGCGTAGCTTTGTGGACGAGACTTCGTCGAACCTCACACCCCGAAATGGTCAAAACAAGAAGGATGCGGCAAGGTTATAGGCGGTAGCGCCCCTTAGGGTATGTGCATTTCCTTCTGGATAGAAGTGGTATCATGGTATGGAGCCCAGATACTTAACTTATGTGAATATCGCAAATATATATGACTTTGTGATTGCTGTTGTTGAGGATCCTTGGATAAAGGTTGTTTACAACCAGGGGATGGCATACTCGTATCAGTTGTTACCTATTTTTTGCAGAGGTAACCCGATCTTGTGTTGGCAGAGATCCGGTTAGGTTCTCTGGGCGTCCCTCCAGAGGCGTACCCATGTGGCAATAGGAAGTTCCTTAGCCTGACCATTTGTTGGAAATCCAAAGAAACAATACGCGCCATGTACAGTTTTAGTTGTATAACCTGCCATGGAATGTGGCGGTAACCTGCTATTGAACATGGTAGCTATAGTAGGCATAAGTGCGAAATGCCTATGCTGGTTAGGATTAATATTATATTTTCGAAATGTTTTCCACACTATGCACTAATAATAATAATATTAAAGGATTTTGCGTATCAATCATGTTTGACTATCATAAGGAGAAATCTCCTCCAATTCTGCATTTGCATTGTGTGTGTGGCGGGAGGCCTTATGGTAGTTTCATTTTCCAAAAAGCATTACGGATTTCTTTTAAATTCTTGTGTTTCCTTTGTTAAAAATAACTATTTTTAAGATCTCACACCAGTCCCATGACTGACCTGGAGTTTATTGTTCCCTTTCTAAACTCTGGGTGCCCATAATTTTTCCACACGGGTAACTTAGAGTCAGGTTATCAGTTATTCGGGAGCGAAGTCAGAAAAAAGCTACTGTGGAGATCAGAAGTTGAAGCTGGATGGCAAGACGTATCTCTTTACTATGTAGTGTCCGTTGCGTATGGTTAGTGAAAATCAGTTTTCATATTGTCAAGTTATAATATCCGTCAGTGATGTTTGATGTCGTTGTAAACTCTGATGTTGTATTGTATTAACTAAGATGATTCTTTGTTTTAAAAGATTATTCATTTGTCTATTATATTTGTTCCGCTGTGGAATGTGAGATTCTGTTATTGTTTCTGTTCTTCTTCTATCTTCTTCTTCTTAAACCCTAACGGTTCGGTTTTCCGGCATTCGACTGTGCGACATTTGATACAGTGGACGTATAAATGTCGACTTTCGGAAGTCGTAAAAATGGGTCGTTACATTTGGTAAAATTTAATAATCTACAGTTAAAAGGTTATAAATCCTTTTAGATAATGCCAAAGGGCAAGAAATAATAAAGATCACAATAAATTATGGAAAGCACATATTCAGGGGGAGATTTATAAGATTATATATAAATACATTGTATAGTTGCCATCATCAAAAAGGGGGAGATTGTTAGGAAATCAAATTTACGGTATCGATGACAACAACTATACAATGGAAATCGAATATGCATATATATTTTTATATACAGGTACTTGCTAGAGCAACATCACTAGAAAGACAAGAACAAGGCTCGAAGAACGTTACAAGAAACTACAAGTCGATAGGATCAAAGAAGCAACAATAAAGATGCATAAAACAGACATGCACAATTTTTAGACTTATGGATGCACAAGCCAGACTTCTAGAAAAGTCCTCTGGAACAACAAAACAGACAGAACTAGACGTCTGGTATATGCACTTAGATGTCTGAAAGTCTACTATGTACAAAAAATATATAGTATCAAACATCTGATACAAATACCAGACGTCTGATTTCAAACTTAGGAAAATTTAAACTTCAACTGTCAGATTTGAATAGACATCTTCGCTTCTCTTCGCTGCAACTCTTCATCATCAACAAAAGCAACTGTAGAGCACTTATTAATGGGTGCAACTACTCAAGGAACCTCTCTACAAATACATTTATCATCAAGAATCAAGAGAACATTAACTTTACTTACACTCTCTACTTACATACTCTAATATATTCTTGATCTCTAGCAACTATACTTGTATTTCACTCTTCCATATATTCAGTTCTTCACAAATAATACTCTCTAGATATATAGTGGAAGTATTTGTACTTATTAGTCAATATCCGTGTTATAGAACACATATTTGACAAGAACAATTTATTGTAACTAAGCCTATTCCTTCGGGCGAAGCGAGGGTGTTTGATAGTCGAATTCTGAAGGGGAGCTTCGGGACTGGAAGTAGGATGGGAGGTCCGAACCAGTATAAAATCCTGGTGTGCTTATTCTATATTTTCCTAGATTATTATTATTTTGGTTGCATCATATATTTTATCACATATACTTGCATATACACTACATGATCCACCCTGCAGACTTACAAAATTTAATATTAAAAGAAATACTATGATGAGAAATAAATGTGAATCGAAAAGTAGAGAAACTTAAATGTGAGATGGTTCATCAATGAATATTTATATTTAATGGAAATCAAGTTATATAAGTAAGTAAATGTGAATTAAACTACAACGAAACGTATGTAATACTTTAAAATTATATCCATTGATGATTTTAAAATATTGAATGGAAAATAATTTATGTAAGTAAATGAATGTAAGTTAATAAAAGATGATCTTGTATGTATGAATGAGAATTAAAATAAATGAAATATAAATAATGTGTAAAAAGAAACCAACATAATAAAATATGCAAGTTGTGCGTAGATCATTTTATTCGCATAACTGTTCTAATTCAAATTCGAATACATGATTTATGGCAATTCACACAAGTGCGAGTTAGGATTTTTCACTTGATTCTTGACGGCGAACATTTGATACTAATTTTTGTTATGAATTTGAAATTTTCAATCATAGTTTATGGCTACGCAAGAAAAATGAATATTTCTAATCAAGAAATTAATCAAAGTCCGCAATAGAGGGTTGGGTTAACAATACTAGTTCGAAAGTGAAATTTGTGTATTCAAACAAGCGATTAGAATTGATATTATAAACAAATTATTTATGTACATCATGCAAAATTTAAATAATATTTAAATTCTTTGTTGTTTAGCCTATAGGAAGTGTGGAAAATGATACATCAAATAGTTTGAGGTTGTATGAATAATGTATTAAGTAATTATCTAAGGCTGTTGAGCATAAGATATACTCGGTAGTTTATTTATCGCCATTTACTATGAAAAGTTCTAAACCCGAGCAAACCATTAGTTTTTTGTTATTGCTATGGATGAATGATGGATTCTTTTGTTGCACATAATGGTTGTACTGCTTTTGTTTGTATATGATTATTATATATTGTTGTGTTGCTTGTAAATTGGAATAACCAATATATTAATCTTTTACATAATTTTAACCCTTTTGGATTATGTAAGTAAGATATTGGTTTATGGAAGCAATAGTAGTTGCTTTTGGTTTCATAAATAGACTTTTGCTTGCCCAACAAAGAGGTGCGTTTTTGGATTACGGTTTTTGTAACGGTATTTTATTAAAATATGATATATATACAATGTAATTATTGATATTGTTATTTTTTCGGACTTAGCAATGCAAAGGAGATGCTGCAGAAATTTTTCATGAATTTAGGACATAGAAAATTTTCATGGAAGTTGAATTATTTTCAAATTTTTATTAAACTTAAATATGTAAGATTAATTGTTTATTAATTGACTATTTTTAATAAAATATATCAAATTTCTCGATTCTTTCTTGTTCCTTTTCGAGAATGAAAAGTTTTGAGGCGGGGAGATTGTAATGACCCGTATTTTTAATAATTAAAAATATTGAATTAAATAAGGATTTGGAGTTTAATATTGTCATAAATTAAAATTTGTGATTTATTAACATGAATTCTATTAAATTACAAATTTTGAGTTTAAGAAAAATCTTAAAAACAACAAATTTTAATGAAATGGAAGATAGTAATGCATATTATAATATAATTTAATAATATTGATTGAATGTAATCGACAACCGTTTTAATGTAATTTCAATTAATTGTAATAATAAAAGTAAATAAGGAATAAAATAAATGATGTACCAAATGGTGGAATTATATGTTATTTAATTGAAATTGGATTAATTTAGAATATGAAATCAAATATTTTGTACGTAAATTTATTAAAAATATTTTGTAAACTATTAATTTATAAATGTGTTTAAATTACTTAAATGTAAATATTGTTTTATTTCTCGTCTTATTATATAATCCCTTTAAAATTAATTTGAAAATCAATGAAATTAATAGAATTGTAATATTGCATTTAATATAAGAAAAGACATTAAACGTAGAATAAGAGTGCAATAAATGAAATTCATCATTGATAAATACATAAAGTATTTTTTGATTTAATAATAAGAATTTAAAACAAAATAAAAGAATTTTTTGGAATTTAAATTATAATGAACGGATTTTTGTTACTGTTGTAATTAAACGCTGAAATTAATTTAATATTTAAATCTTGGATTTAACATAGAAAAATTGGATTTCAAAAGATTTTTAAATTCCTGTTTAATCAATGATGATGATAAAAAACTTTTAATTTAGAATTTAAAAGTGATTATTTAGTTTAATAATAATTAGTTTTAATTAACGCGCAAAAATAAATATAATTTGATTTAAAGCGAACTTCTATAAACAATAGAATTAGGGTTTGAGAATAGTTTCATTGAGTTTAAAAATATTAAAATCCTATATTTCAACATATAGGTTGACCTATTTCCGTTTCAGGAACAAAAAGGGTTTTCCGGGCCTTGGTTGTAATGACCTAGAATTTGACCATATTAAAATTTAACATTTAAAGTGATTTTAAATATAAAATATACAAGTTTTTAGGATTTAAACAATATTAGATAGGATTTGGAAATTGAAATATACATAGAGATAGTAACATTTGCTTATATTAACAAAAGTGAAAAGATCTTGATTTTAGAAAAGTAAGTTTCAATGGTTAATTATTATTTTTAATTTATTTATGAATATTTATATTTTTAAATAGCATTATATACATTTATTTTTAAATTTTGTTTACATAAATAAATAGTTTAACTAAAACGTCAAAATATGACCGTAAAACATCTTGTCGGAAATCAACCTTTTGTCGATTAAAAGTTTTCGCAACGACATCGCACCTTTATGTACACATTGTTATAACATTTTAACATATAAAGAGTGATTTTCCATTAACTAAACATGATTACTTTTTGAAAACACACTTAGAAAATTCTAGAAAGTAATTAGCAAAAGTAAACTAAAAAGGCAAAACATGTCATTTCAAAAAAGGTAAACAAATCATTATATTCTTTACTTATCTCTTAACTTAAAGTGACATAAAGTGGTGATTTGAAACATGATGTTAAGTATTGAAAAAGTTGTTTGCTTAAAATTTAAGAAAAGGGTGTTTTAGTCTTTTCACAAAATATTATTTTAATTCCAAAAATTTTCTATAAATACACACACTTTCTCACTTTTTTTTCCACATCTTCTTCTTTATTTTCTAAGATATTTCTTACTTCCTTTAATGGCTTCTTTTCATAATTAAATAATGTCAAAATATTCCTAAAAATAAAATAAAAAAATATCAGCAAAACTCCGCCCGAACCACCTTAAAACTCCTCCATTTCTCTTCCTCTACCCATGGCTTCAACCACCACCACCCATGGCCAAGCTCTCCGCTCCCTCCACTCAAGGTCATAAGCAACATTCCCTTCCCCAATCCAAGTCAAGACACTTCAAGTCCAAGCGTTCAAAGATTCGTGTGCGAAAAACATCGAGTAACGGAGCTATAGCCGATTTTCTGTTCGAATAACCAAACAAAGTGAGAACTCCTAAACTATTATATTATATTTTGGATGATGAAATGATGTTTGTAATGGTTGTTTATTATTCTTTGATCATCAAGTTTGGATGTTTAAATATAAATATTGAATATATATGCAAGTCACGGAAATACACGTCGATAAACACAAAGGAAATCGCTTTCCTCGATTTAATGAAATGGTGTATATGGAATTGTTAAATCTCTTAAAAATGTATTTTAAATGTTTTATAAACATTTAAATGTGTTTTGGGGAAGTCTGAAAAGAAATAGAAAATTTAGTCAAAAATAAGCGCGTCGTGTAACGGCAGTTCACGATTTCACGCTATAAAAGTCAAACTAGTGTAAAAGTTGAATCAAAGAATTTTCTGAACAATTGTATCCATAGTTTTCCAACGAAGAAGAAAAATCAAGATTTCAATAAGTAGGTTTTGAAATATAAGAAAAACAAGTTTTTGGAAACATCATGGTTTTGCAGTTTGGAATTCAAAACTGGATTTCTTTTATAATAATGTTTTAAACTGTGAAATAAATCTTTTAAAATGCTTTAAAAGTGATTTGAGTAATAAAAATTAATTTTGAAATAATAAAAATTCGTTTTGATTAATATAGCTTAAAAGACATTTTCCACAGCACTTTTCTATCACTTGTGAAATATAGTTTTGAACTTAACAATTCTTTTTCAAATAATTTGTAAATGTTTTCAAATTATTCATAAAGTATTTTAAAGAGGATTTAAAGGATTTACGGAATGATAAAATGTTAAATGATTTTGAGTCGATCAAATTACTTGACTGCCATATGGGTGTCAGAGAGATAGTGTCTAGGCTTGAGTTTGGAAAACCAGTTTTCTGCTATCCCCCGCTATCCGAACTGGCCTGACGGAGGGGATAGTAAATTTCATTTACTCGGATCGAAAGTTTCCAAAGGATAAAGAAAGATATTTTCTAGGATTTAAACAATTTGGAATTTATAGAGAAGATCTTCTTATACACGGTGTTAAAACCTAAAGAGGGAACTCGTACTATTCGTGGAATTTAAAAGGTGATTCCACCATTATTCCACTCATAGTATTTGTTGAATATGAGAATTGATATTGAGTAGAATTAGATGATTTCTATAGATTCTGCTCACATAATATTTGCTGGTTTTGGATTAACATCCTATATAACATGGTTTTAACTCAATCAAAAGTATGAGTTTTGAATTATAAATCTTTGTTAGGATTTAAGTCAATGATTTGGAAATATTTCCCTAAGAGAAGATGTAATGATGGGATTTAAAATGGTTTTAAAATAATCTAAGGATTTGATAAGAGAGGTTTAATGATTCCATATGTATCAGAAAGAATGTTTTGGAAATATATATATCCAAAAGAGATTTTGATAAAAAGAACTTAATCAGTTAAAGAATGATTCCCTCTTCAGCTAACATCTTTTTATCGATGATTGCTACGAAGGAACCAGGGTCGGATTTGGGTAACTTCTATCTGAAAACCACTTCGAACCAATTTACGAATTCGAAGTGAAGATATGGATATGATTTGAAAGATAAAATGTAGGACTGCTTGTCACTAACCCTCGGGGGAAAATTCCTATGTCATATTATATGATAGTAGTTCTTCATTTTAGATCTTTGATGCAAGGGCTTTTCACTACTAATCTTAGGGGTAACTCCTGACAGGATATGGTAAGAGAGTTCCTTCGGTTTATCCTGTTCCTGGATAACTTGTACGGATGAATGTTTGACGCTGCATTTCTAATTACATTTATTGATCTCTATGAACGTATCATCTGTATGGTGGCGGAGAAGGAAACTTCTCTTAGCTTAACACCCTTTCCTAAGATGTAAGAGCTCGGGAGTTATACGTTCGTAGAAATCAGTTGTGTGATCATGGAATGGCAGTGTGACATTCAAAATAGAATGTGCTATGTGAAAGGTAAAACGTTGCCTTAGACCTCATCAACCGAAAATGGCTAAAGCAGGGTAAATGCAGTAGAGCTATGTGGGTCGAACCCATTAGGAGATGGTCATCACCTTTCTAGATCACTCTTTATATGTCAAGTATGTGGTTTATGCTTTGGGATCCTGTTAAAGGTCGATAACGACCGAGGTGATGTCATATTCGATACTATCCAGCGACGGGGTAGGCCGGTTCTGTGTTGGTATAGGCGTTTAGTATCTGGACCCTGGGTATATCCCTCTAGAGGTATACTATACGGAAGGTAGTCCTTCACCTTGCCATTGTATGGAATCCATTTTTTAAAGGAGCCTTGTAAGATTTTTTTTTTGTAGTGCCTAACATATCTGGAATTGAATAATGGTAACAATTTCGGCTATAAGATTTATATGTTTACTTGCAAATGTTTTCAAAGAATGTCATTAAAAATAATATTAAATGATTTTATGTAGCAAACGTTTTAGTTATCATAAGGTAAAAACCCCTTCCGTGTTTATGTGCGGTGTGGTCTTATGATATACCTTTTGTTTTTAAAACATCCGTATTTTGAGTTTCTCACACCAGTCCCATAACTAGCTCGGAGTTTATTCCTCTTTCCCCCTAAACTCTGGGTGCCCTAATTTTTCCCGAGCAGCCAAGTAGGTGGGAAAGCTTGGAGAATTTCAGGATGGAGCATGGGGCATTTTGGGTCTTCTGAAGAAGTTATCATATTCCGCTATACTTGTATTATGTATTTACCAACACTTGTAAGGATAAACCGTTATAACTATCCTCGATGGGTTAGTACATGCCGTAACTCTGATAGATCACTTGGAGTGATTGTATGTAATCTTCCACATGTAAAATGATAAGTTGTTTGAATGTGATGTGAGATTCTATTTGTTCTATCTTCTATTTTTATTTCTTTTTACCCCTAAGGATCGGGTTTTCGACACTTGAATTTGCGGCACATTAATACCAAGAATGTATTAGTGTCGATTTTTTAGAATCGAAAATTTCCATTCGTCATAATTAGCATCAGAGCTTATAGTTGAGTGAATACCTAAGCCTGGTTGGGGTTAACTCATTAGAGATAGGGTTATCTATGCTCTAAAATGAATTTAGTCCAAGAGAACACACATTTAAAAATCTTATCCAAATAAGAGTATTCAAATTTAATGTCATTCCCTAAGGTAATCTCGTCTATAATCCTAAAGATTTTTTCTTACTATATTCAGGTAGTAGGAAATGAGTACTAAAAAAGGACAAGGAAAGGGAAACAAAAGGGTTAAGGAAACGATATTTCATGTACAACCTCAAGTTAACCTAGCAACTTTCTACCTAACTTTTACTAACTTAGGCGGGAAACCATTCAGGGGTATAGAATCTATTAGTGAAGTTCAGGCTTGGTTCCGCTCATGTGAGAGAATCTTTAAAGGATTGGGCATCAAGGATGAGAAAAAATGCTTCCTAGCATCTTGGCAATTGCAGGATGGGGCTTTGGCTTGGTGGGAATCAATTACCATCAATGAATCAAAAGATGATATTTTATGGGTAAGATTTAAGGAAGTTTTTAGAGAACGATATCTACCCAATGTTGGGAGGTCCCATCTCTATAAAAGCTTCATGGATCTAAAGTAAGGAGAAATGTTGGTGGAAGAATACTTAAGAAAGTATGATGAATTATCTCTTTTTGGGCCTGGATTGATTAAGACTCCACTTAAGAAGAACGAAATGTTTGTGGCTGGGATGAGAAAAGAGTTTCATAATAGAATTACTGCTCACCTATGGGGGTTCATTCGTGAACCTATTACATATAGGTTTGCAATATGAATTTCTTGATGAGGAGAAACTAGCATCAAAACTAAATATTAGCAATAGAAGCAACAACCCAGTGAGAAGGAATTCATTCCCGAGGCGAAGAGGAGACAAGGAGGAAAGAAGAAAATGAATTTCATGGGTACCAGGTGTGGAAATTGTCAAAAGAAATGACATGTTATTGAAGATTGTAGGAGTGAGAAGAGGCAACGAGGAAGGAAAGGCACTCTATTCAAATTGCCACCAACAAGGGCATATGATGATGGATTGCCCATTCATGGAGATAGTCCAGTCAGCTTAGACCTATGCCATGGAAGAAGAACCATTAACTTCATAAGAGACCAAGGAAAGAGGAGTTCCAGAGGGTGCTATTTGTGTTGAAGGCATTATGGTTGAAGTATTATTTGATACCGGGGCTTCTATAGTTTTATTTCATCGGTGGAAAAATTGAAGCTCACCACAAAAATAGTAGATACTCCTATTTGTGTGTTAAATCCCATAGGTGGTAAGACAAACCTATGTATGGTTTGTGAAAAGGTCCAAGTTACCTACCTTTCTCATTATTTTTCATGTGACATGTTTGATTTGAAGTATTACTTAGTATGAATAGGTTAACCAAGAATAAAGCTATCCTTGATTGCATTAAAAGAATGGTATCTTTATGGACCAACTTTGGAAAATTTATAGAAATAACTTGTCACGAGCCTAGCCCGGTAAGGGATAGTTTCTAGTACACCCTTGATTCACCCCAAGAAAATTTGGAGACCATACCGACTGTTAAGAAGTTTCCAGATGTTTTTGAAGAGGTAAACAGTTTGCCTCCACATCAGAAAATTGAGTTTCGCATTGATTTAATTCCTGATGCAAGACCCGTTGTTCACCAGAAGCGAAGAATGGCTTCGAGAGAGTTGGATGAATTGAGGGAACAAACAGATGAGTTACTGAAAAAGGGATTGACAAGACCAAGTCGCTTAAATTGCGGGTCAGAAGTAGTCTTCGTTGCCAAGTCCGATGGTTCCCCAAAGCTCTGTGTAGACTATCGAGACCCGAACAAGCAAACGATTAAGAACAAGTATCCTCTACCTCGAATAAATGACTTGTTTAATCAACTTTATGGTGCTTTGGTATTCTCAAAAATGGATCTAGAATCAGGATTCTATCAACTTAGAATTGCAGAAGATCGTGTTCATTTAACTGTATTTAGATGTCCGGATTTCTTCTATGAGTGGTTAGCAATGCCTTTTTGGCTAACTAACGTGCCTGCTTATTTTGTAGACCTCATGAATAGAGTACTCGGAGATGTGCTTAATAAATTCGTGTTAGTCTTTACTGATGATATTCTTATATATTCGAAGACCGAAGAAGAACATGAGAGACATCTAGAGATTGTATCGAAAATATTAAGAAGGAATGCGCTTAAAGCCCAATTCTCGAAGTGCCATTTCGGGAAGAAAGAAATAAGATTCCTAGATATGTAGCAATGGGAGAAAGAGTTTTAGTTGGTCCAGGGAAAGTTGTAGAAGTCCAAGATTGGAGGACACCCAAAAGACGTCCATAACTTTTTAGGATTGGCAGGATATCACTAGAGGTTCATCCAGGATTTCTCAAAAATTTCCTCCCATCTTACAAAGTTAACAAAGAAGAATGTTAAATTTGAATGGGCGCCGAAATATGAAGAAGCATTTAATGAGTTGAATAAAATACCGACCAGCGCTCTAGTCTTAGCTATTGCTGATAAAAGTGGTGGTTTAACTGTATATACTGATGCTTGTGGAGGTGTAGGTGCAGTCCTAATGCATCATGAAAAGTAATCGCTTATGCGAGCCGACAGCTAAAGACTCATGGGAAGGACTATGCAACGCACGACTTAAAGCTATTAGTCATTGTGTTTGAATTGAAAATGTGGAGGCACTACTTACTTGGTGAAAAGTTTGAGCTCTTCACAGATCATAAATCTTTGAAGTATCTCTTCACCCAGAAGGACTTGAACATGAGACAACAACATTGGTTAGAATTTCTATCATCATATAGTTTGGATTATCTATATACATCAAGAAAGGCCAATGTTGTAGCAGATGCTCTAAGTAGAAAGCATGTTGTTATAGCTTATCTTGTAGATATCCCAACTCTTCAATAAAGAATCACCATCAAACAAAAAGAAGATCAGCAGTTAAAAGGGATTTCTAAAAGATAATGCCAAGGTCAGAGTTCAAGTTTTGAAATCGATAACTGTGGGATATTAAGGTTAAAAGGGAGAATTTATGTTCCAGAGGTTGATAACCTGAGGCAAGAAGTATTGGCAGAATGCCATCAATCTAAACTGAATATCTATCCAAGAGTTAACAAAACGCACAAAGACGCGAAGCCGACATTTTGGTGGAAAAGCATAAAGAGAGACATCTCCATCCATGTTTGTAGATGCATGAATTGTCAACAGGTCAAGAGTGATCAATAAAAGACTGTTGGACTACTCCAACCTCTTGAAATTCCAACTTGGAAATGGGACCAAATATCGATGGATTTCGTCGACGTCTTACCTCTATCAAGAAAGGGAAATGAAGACATTTGGGTCATCATAGATCGGTTAACCAAAAGCGCACACTTTATCCCTGTAAAGCCAACATGAACTGCTACAAGTCTTGCATAAATATATACGAGGGAAATTGTTCGATTACATGGTGCCCCGAGTAGCATAGTTAATGACCGAGACCCGATCTTTACCAGTAATTTCTAGGAAGCATTACAAATAGCTTTGGGAATAAAGCTTAGTATAAGCACTGCATATCATCCCCGGACCGACGGGCAAATGGAAAGGGTAAATCGAGTATTAGAAGATCTTTTGAGAGCTTGCATTTTAGATTTCAGAGGTTCTTGGGAAAATTATCTTTATCTTGTGGATTTTTCCTATAACAATAGCTATCAAGCCAGTATTGACATGGCACCGTACGAAGCTTTATATGGTCGTCCATGTAGATCCCTAACATGTTGGATCAAGATCGAAGATCGATAAGTACTAGGTCCTGATATGATTAGAGAAGCCTCAGAAAAGGTAAACATGATTAAAAAGAAGTTGAAAGAAGCCCAGAGCAGGTAGAAGAGTTATGCGGATCAAAAACATAGAAATCTAGAATTCTCAGTTGTAGATTTGGTCTTTTTGAAAGTCTCTCAATGAAGGGAGTGGTGAGGTTTGGAAGAGTTGAAAAGTTAGCACCTCGATATGTTGGACCATTTTCCATTCTTGAACGAATCGACCCTCTAACTTATCGAGTGCAATTACCAGAAAGGTTGGCAGGAGTGCACAATACTTTTCATGTATACCATTTAAGGAAACATATGCATGACCTAGAGCAAATCATAGAAACAGCTTCTCAGGAAGACTTGGAGGTATAATCAAATTTGGCAGTATTGGATGACCTGTTTGAATTATTGATTGTGATGAGAAACAATTAAGGAGGAACGTCGTACGGTTAGTCAAAGTCTAATGGCATGAAGATGTAGAGGATTGCATATGGGAAACAAAGGAAAGAATGAAGAAGGCATGTCCAGAGTTTAAGATCAATGTATAGACTTTATTTATCGACTGAGTGTACTCACCGTTTGTGGTATAGTCACTTATTTTACATATTCCACCTTATCAAATACATATTTCCTTTTGAGCTATTTTCTTGTTACTTAATTTCGAGGATAAAATTTCTTTTAGGTAGGGGAGAATATAACGACCCAAAATTTGACCACCTCAAAATATAACATTTAAAGTGATTTTAAATATAAAATATATATGGTTTTAGGATTTAAACAATATTAGATAGGATTTGGAAATAGTGATATACATAGAGATAGTAACATTTGCATATATTAACAAAAGTGACAAAATCCTGATTTCAGAAAAGTAGGTCTCAATGGTTAGATAAATTATTTTAATTTATTTATGAGTATTTATATTTTGAAATATCATTAATACAAATTTATTTTTAAATTTAGTTTACATAAATAAATAGTTCAACTAAAAAATCAAAATATGACCGTAAAACTTCTTATCGAAAATCAACGTTTTGTCGATTAAAAGTTGTCGCAACGTTATCGCACCTTTATGTACACATTCCTATAAACATTTTAACATATAAAGAGTGATTTTCAATTAACTAAACATGATTACCTTTTGAAAACGCACTAGAAAATTCTAGAAAGTAATTAGCAAAAGTAAATTAAAAGACAAAACATGTCCTTTAAGAAAAAGTAAACAAATCATTATATTATTTACTTATCATTTAAGTGAAAGTGACATAAAGTGGCGATATAAAAAATGATGTTAAGTATTGAAAAAGTTATTTGCTCAAAGTTTAAGCGAAGGGGTATTTTAATCTTTTCACAAAATATTATTTTAATTCCAAATTTTTTCTATAAGTACACACATTTTCTCACTTTTTTCAAATCTTCTTCTTCATTTTCTAAGCTATTTCTTACTTCCTTTATTGGCTTCTTTTCATAATTAAATAATGCCAAAATATTCTTAAAAATAAAACAAAGAGAAATATCAACAGAACTCTGCCCAAACCACCTCAAAACACCTCCATTTCTCTTCCTCTACCCACGGCTTCCCCCACCCACGGCCAAGCCCTCCTCCTCCTCCACGCAAGGCCGTGAGCAACATCTCCTTCCCCAGACCAAGCCGAGCCACTTCATGTCCAAGCGTTCAAAGATTTATGTGCAAAAAACATCGAGTAGCGAAGCTATAGCGATTTTCCGTTCGAATAACAAACAAAGTGAGAACTCCAAAACTGTTATATTATATTTTGGATGATGAAAAGATGTTTTTAATGGATGTTTATTATGCTTTGATCATCAAGTTTGGATGTTTAAATATGAATGTTGAACATATATGTAAGTCACGGAAAAAACACGTCGATAACCATAAAGGAAATCACTTTCCTTGATTTAATGAAATGTTGTACATGGAATCGTTAAATCTCTTAAAAATGTTTTAAAATATATTTTAAATGTTTTACAAGCATTTAAAAGTGTTTTGGTGAATTTTGAAAAGTAATAGAAATTTAGTAAAAAATAAGCGCATTGCGTGACGGTAATTCATGATTTCACGCTATAAAAGTCAAATTAGTGTAAAAGTTGAAATATAGCTTGGAATTCTTCGAGATATGAATTTTCCAAACAATTATATCCATAGTTTTCTAACGAAGAAATAAAATCGAGATTCGATAAGTATGTTTTGAAATATAAGCAAAACAAGTTTTTTTTGGAAACATCGCGGTTTTGCAGTTCGGAATCCAAAATTGGATTTCTTTGAAAATAATGTTTTAAGTTATGAAATTAATATTATAAATCTTTAAATATATTTTAAAAGTGATTTGAGTGATAAAAATGAATATTTAAATAATAAAAAGTTATTTTGATCAATATAGCTAGAAAGACATTTTCCACAGCACTTCCCGCAGCACTTTTCTATAACATGCGAAATATAATTTAAATTTAACAATTCTTTTCCAAAATTTTGTAAATGTTTTCAAATAATTATTAAAGTATATTAAAGCGGATTTAAAGGATTTACTGAATGATAAAATGTTAAATGATTTGGAATTGATCAATTACTTGACCGCCTTATGGGTGTTAGAGAGGTAATGTCTAGGCTTGAGTTTGAAAAACCAGTTTTCTGCTCTCCAAGGCTGTCCAAACTGGCCCGACGGAAGGGATAGTAAATTAGATTTACTTGAATCAAAATTCTCCAAAGGATAAAGAAAGATGTTTTCTAGGATTTATACAATTTGGATTTTATAAAGAAGATCTTCTTGTACTCGGTGTTAAAGCCCGAAGAGGTAACTCGTACTATTCGTGGAATTTAAAAGGTGATTTCACCATTATTCAGCTCATAGTATTTGTTGGATATGGGAATTGATATTGAGATATTGAGTAGGATTAAATGATTTTTATAGATTTTGCTCACATAATATTTTCTGAGTTGGATTAACATCCTAGATAACATGTTTTAACTCAATCAAAAGTATGAGTTTTGAATTAAGAAATATTTGTTAGGAATTAAGTGTATGATTTAGAAATATTTCCCTAAGAGAAGTAGTGATTTGGGAAATAAATGGTTTTAAAGTAATCCAAGGATTTGATAAAGAGGTTTAATGATTCCGTATGTATCGAAAAGAATGTTTAGGAAATATATATCTCCAAAAGTGATTTGATAAAAAGAACTTAATCAATGAAAGAATAATTCCCTATTCAGTTAACATCTTTTTATCGATGATCGCTTTGAAGGAACCGGGGTCAGATCTGGGTAATTCCTATCCGAAGACCACTTCGAACCAATTTACAAATTCGAAGTGAAGATATGGATATGATTTGAAAAGATGGAATGTAGTACTGCTTGTCATTGACCTTCGAGGGAAAATTCCCACATCATATTATATGACAGTAGTTCTTCATTTTAAATCTTCGATGCAAGGTCTTCTCGCTACTAATCCTAGGGGTAATTCCCGACAGGATGTGGTAGGTGAGTGCCTTCAGTTTGTCCTATTCCTGGACAACTTGTAAGGGCAAATGTCTAACATTGCATTTTTTAATTACATTTATTGATCTCTATGAATGTATCATCTACTTGGTGGTGGAGATGACAACTTCTCTTAGCTCAACACTCTTTTCTAAGACGTACGAGCTCAAGAGTTATACGTTTGTAGAAATCAGTTGTGTGATCATGGAACGACAGTGTGGCATTCAAAGTGGAATGTGCTATGTGAAAGCTAAAACGTTACCATAGGCTTCATCAACCGGAAATGGCTAAAGCATGGTAGATACGGTAGAGCTATGTGGGTCGCACCCATTAGGAGATGGTCATCACCTTTCTAGATTACTCTCCATATGTCGAGTATGTGGTGTATGCTTTATGATCCTATTAAAGGTGGAAAACGACTAAGGTGATGTCATATTCAATACTATCCAATGTAGGGGTAGGCCGATTGTGTTGGTACAGGCGTTCAGTATTTGGACCCTAGGTATATCCCTCTAGAGGTATATTGTACAAAAGGTAGTCCTTCATCTTGCCATTGTATGGAATCTATTCTCCGAATGAGCCTTGTAGGAGTTTTATTTGTACAGCCTATCATATCTGGAATTTAATAATGGTAACAATTTCGGCTAAGATTATAAGTTTGCTTGCAAATGTTTCAAAGAATGTCATTAAAAATAATATCAAATGATTTTACATAGCAAACGTACTAGTTATCATAAGGTTAAAACCCGTTCTGTGTTTATGTGTGGTGTGCTCTTATGAGATACCTTTTGTTTTCAAAACATCCGTATTTTGAGTTTCTCACACCAGTCATATGACTGACCTGGAGTTTATTTTTCTTTTCCCTTAAACTTTAGGTGCCCTGATTTTCCCCGGGCAGCCACGTAGTTTGGAAAGCTTGGAGCATTTCTGGATGGAGCATAGAGTATGGAGCATTTTAGGTCTTCTAAAGAAGTTATCATATTCCGATGTACATGTATTATGTATCTACCAGCACTTGTAAAGATAGACCATTATTACTATCCTCGTTGGGTTAATACATGATGTAACTCTGATAGATCACCTGGAGTGATTGTATGTAATCTTACATATGTAAAATGATAAGTTATTTAAACGCGACGTGAGATTCTATTTGTTCTATATTCTATTTTTATTTCTTTTTACCCCTAATGATCGGGTTTTTGGCACTTGAATTTGCGGCACATGAATACCAATGATGTAATAATGTTGATTTTCGAGGGTATAAAGTTCCCATTCGTCACATTGGTTATTGCTTTGGCCAATCGATTTATATTCACATGTAAAATGTTATATTTGAATTGCAATAATTCAAATTTGATTCAAATGTGTAATAATAATAAAATCGAATTATTAATGTTGTGAGTTGTAATAACATATTTGTAAAGTAAAAATATTGTATTTGTCCATAACTGTAAATTGGTAAATTATTTGAATATAATTAAATTTAATTGTAACGAACGATAAAATGTTAACATTCATATACGATGGAATTAGGCCTCGAAACTAGTTTCGTTGTGTTCAGAATGCCTTTTTACATATAGATTGCCTGTCAGCACGCCTTTGATTGAAGTTCGAGCTGTTTTGGACCTTACGCTATAAATAGGCATACAAATCAAGAATAAATATTATTAAAATATTATAGAAACCCTAATTTTCATTGCCGCTGCTCTATCCTTTTCAATAGCTGAAAGCTCTCCTCCTTCTTCCTCTTCGATCTCTCTCATCTCTCATCTCTCATCGAATTGCAATGAAGTCTAAATGAAAGTTGTAATGCTTGGTGAGATCTATGGGATGTATGGTTGGATCGAGCTAATTGTGTCTGGATTTGTGAGAGCCTCAGATCAATGTGGCGGCGGTCGTGGCCGTTTTCTGGCCAAGATAGGGGGCGTAGGGTGGCGCTAGCTGGGAGAAGGTGGAGCTTGTCAAGGCGCATGTGGTGATGGTGTCCGATCTGGTCAAAAGCATGCGTAGGGGCGGTCTTTTAGGCTTGAACGCGGGCGGCGGATGGGTGTTTAGGCTCGGTTTCACTGTAGGGTGGAGAAGATAAGCATAATTACTCTTTCTCCATTTTTTATTTTATTTAAATTTAAAATTCAAACCTTGTAACATCAATAACTTATACATACGAACTCGGATTTACGTGCGGTTTCTTCCATTGGATTCGTATCAAAATTCCGAACTACAATAAGCTGGTTTGATTATATTCGGAGACTGTTTGAATTTGGGGCTTTTATTGGATTTTTAATGAGCTTTAAATCAAAGGTGAGTGATTAACGCAATACTAAATCTTCTTATGTTAGTTGAATTATATCTATGAAGTGATAACAATTTTATTGGTTGCTGTTGGGTAGTTAAGTTAATAATTAAATTAGTTTGAATTTTATATTGAATTAAATTGATATTTAAATTAATACTGAATTTAATTGATGGTTAAACACCGGCAACTGATAATTGGTAACAGTTATGATATACTAGTTGATTTGGATGTTAATTATTATTGGATGTTTGTTGATTGATGATGGATGTATGGGTGTCGATTTATTTTGATATATTCCACTTATTACCCCATTTATTATTTAACATCCTATAAATTGTCATTTGTGTTGAATATGCGATTATATGATTTTTGTTTGATGATAATAAACATATATATATATATATATATTCATTTAAATGTATTTGTTAATACACTATTTTATTTTCATAGATCAAATAAATATTTGATGAATAAAATAAATAACACAGAATTTGAATTCAACCAGATATTTTATTCAAACAAATATTTATTATAATTTTTGTATAGTACAAATTTCAAGCTCTCACTATATATATACAATTTCAATTACAATACAAATTTGGTTACTTTACAATTCACATTTACATTTGACCTCACTACATGTCACTCATTCACTCAACTCGTATTTATCTTCAACTTCATTCCAATGTGAATCCAGCATCTGAGCAATCTGCAGAAATATACATTGATGCATTAAAATTGAAAATAAAATATTTTTGCAGTATAAAATAAAATGTGAATTTTGAAAATAATATTTGCCTCAGTTATTTGGGTTGTTCGTCATCATTTAAATTCGAATTCATCATACACGAACAGCTTGTGACATGCACAGTGTACCACTGTACATGCCACAAGGCCGTGCACACCAATATATACACTTGATAAAATTACAGGGATAGGTGAGCACAAGTCAAACCCAAAACGTCGGGTTCAACTCAAGTGCAATAAAAATAATTTCACAATATCAGCACAAGGTCAAACCCGAGCTTTAAGCTGGATTTAACTCAGGTCTAATACAAAATTGTCAAGTACAAGTGAAAATGCTCGATCAAAGCAACACAGCCTCAACAATGCAATGGGCATGTTCAAAACAACACCACAACTAGAAACATGAATAACAAAGTCAGGCAGAAGCCTATTCCCAAGCAAAATTGACAAACAACAAGTGCAGGCTTGGATGAGCAAGTGTCGACCAAGCTAATGAACACAACCGTACAGTGAAACTCAATACAACAAAGACTCAATTCAGTGCACCAGTGATGTCAACAAGACTCGACATGTATATGAACACAGCTAATAGAGCAATGCAACAGTCAATAGTGAAGTACAAACCAAGTGCACCAAGACAATGACTGATATAAGTGACTCAAACCAGAACTTCAAAAGAACAAGTGCAGCCTCTACATGAAGTTCAAGAGAACCAGTAAATGACACAGATGATAACAGTGGTGCAACAAAACCCAATACAGTGAACTACATGATGAACAAGTATGCAAGTGAATGCAACATTTCTACAAGACATATATTTGTATCAATGGAGCAGTGCAACAGTGAATGGCAGCAACACAACAACAATATACATTGAAGCAACTCGAGCTCAAGTCAGCACAACTAAGTTCAAATGAAACTGGATCAGTAAGTAGTGCCAAAAGAACAGGTACAACATGCAATGTAGATTCAAATATCGTGTACCAGAATTAAAGCAACATGAACACAATGCCACACTTCAAACAATAGTCAATAATTCAACTGGCCAGAGGCAACTCCAAGCCGACATAATCAAATCCAAGCCGACATAATCAAATCAATGAAGTAGTGTCAGTGACAGTGCTGAAGTCATCAAAGTCAGAGACATAATGGCCGAAGCCAATACACAAAGAAAATGCAAAGTCAAAGTCAGGTGAAGTCATGAAACATCAGCTACATGAAGATCGATAGCAAGTGGATATGACCATTAAGCTGCAAGTCAATCAAATTCAAAGTACCAAAAAAAATTCACGTAGAAGTTTTCACAAAGTCAACATGATCAAGTCAAAGCCAAAGTCAAGTAGGAAATTCACTACCGTAACGACTAAGGATAGATTGAACGGTTCAGAATCGAAGCCGTGGCAATCAAGGAATCGAGCGAGTTTGAAATCAAAACCGTGTTAATCAAGTAAACGAAATTATTCGATATGAACAAGTCAGAAATCATCATCAGCATCAAGACAAAATCAACCGGCCGAGATAAATTAAATGGCAAATTCAAACGAACGAGAAAATAGGGATTCAAACCTTATATAAACAGTATCATCACCGGCTTTCAAATCATCGAGTTCAAGAATATTAACATAAAGCAATAAGCAAAAATCACATACCAATTTGCAGTCGAACTCGATCAAATCTAAGAAGTCGTGTTTAAGGTCGATTGCCGAAGCAAATCAGAGGAACATCAGTTGTAATCGACCAACAATTAGTCGACTTCATCGATTTCTCCAAAAGCCCTAATTTTCGAGCAAAGGGAAAGAGCAACGAGAGAATGAACGAGGCCGCCATTTTTTAACAGAGCAAAGTAGAGGAACAACATAAAAGAAAAAAAGGCCGGCCTAATTATTTTAACAAAGGCTTTAGTTTATAAATTAGGGGTTTTGTTTTTCAATTGTCTTTTAATTTGTATTTTGCTTTTAAACCGTTGTAATTTCTAGTCGTGTGACTAGGGTACAAACTACATGGCGTAATTTGAGAATTCGCAACTCAGTGGCTGAGTTGTGGCAGAGTTTTGAGCGTAGAGTTAGGTTAGTCAGTAGGTGATGTCGCGAGTTTACGTGTGTAAGCGTGTGTCTACTTAAGTTCTAGTAGAAACCTTGGGGGCAGCACGTAGGCAGGGTTTTGCCGAAGCTGGGTAAATTCTGTGTCGTTCTATTTCTGCATTTATTATTATGCTATTATCTGTGCTGCTATTATTTTGATATATCTGTGTTGAAATAATTTTATAAGCTTCCGCAATAATTTTTATAATTAATAGCATCACCCTATTCACCACCCTCTAGGGTGAAATCGATCCTATAATTTGAATTATTTCAAATAAACTAAGAAATAGGTTGAAATGATATATACCTATGTCCTTTAATTTTGGGTTATCATGATATATATCCATCCATGTAATTAAAATTGAATTAATTGATCACCTGTTCATAGGTTGAAAATTTTATACGGACAACAGATTTGGTTAAATTAAATGATTTTAAAATCTTAAATTTAAATTTGGTTTAAATGATATTGTTTTAAAGAGAATAAAAAATGGATTTATATGAACTAAATTATTTTCTAAATTTGAGTTTTGAAATGTTGGAATTTTAATTGATTAAAGGATTTAACTAGAAATCTTAAGTTGAATTTGAAAAATGACTTTAATTTTTTGAAAGTGAATTATTTTGAAGGTTTAACTTTTAATTTGAACTTTGAATTTACTGTAATTAAAGTGGTTTAAAGTAATATTTCAAGTTTTGGATGTGAAATGGATTTAAACTAAATTGTTTAAAAATGAGAATTTGAGTTGAAACTTTCAGCCTTTGAACAAACTGTTTAAATTGAATTTGAAGTAAAGTTGGAAATAGTTTAAATCGAGGTTGATTTTAAATTAGATTTTGAACATGAAGTTTACTTAAATTGGAAGTCGAAGAATTGAATTTGTTGTGATTTGGGATAGAAACATGAGTTCAGATTGTTATGAAAGAAGAAATAGTTTTAATATAAACTATTTAATATATAAATTATTTAATAATCAAATTATTTTAATATATAAACTATTTTACAAATCTAAACTATTTTCAATATTAAACCTATTTATATTAAAAACTATTTCCAATTTTTAAAACTACTTTAGTTATTCAAATTATTTTTCAATATTAAAACTATTTTAATTATTCAAACCATTTTCAATATTCAAACTGTTTTGAAGAGGGAACTATTTAGATTTAAATACGAATTTTTTGATATGAAGGTATAATTTGTTTTGAATCCGAAATGATTTTGAAGGAATCTGACATTTTGATATGATATACTACTTGTTCTTGAATTTAAAAGAACCAACCAGTGTGTAAAATGAATGACTGCTTGTTAAAGAACTGGGGCTGGATTAATGACATACTCTCTATTAATCTACCGAAACCACTTTAAAAACCGTATACGCGGTGGATGTTATCCAGAATGTAGAGGCTGAATTGGCGTTGTTTATTGGAATAAAGAAAGAGAATGATGATGGATGACCCTATCACTTATGTCACTTGGAAATAACTGAAACTGGAGCCTATGTCTGGCCAAGGGGTTCGGTACCTTTAGGGGCCATCACCCCTTTGTATTTTATTGATTTTTGACTTGTTCGGTGCACATTGATTTGATTTGGAGATAGTGGACTTGGTCGGTCGTTAGAGGTTACGACAAGCTAGAAAGGGTAAACTGGTAGAAACCTACCTTGGGCATTGCCTCACGTGCCTTGTCAAACATTTATCTTTATACGCGAACACTACGATTTTGCTTTAGTATTATCTTATCACGACACCTCCCTGATTACCGACGTTACTAGAGGTGTCGTAAGGCAAACTGTAGGACAATGCCCAAAAATATGTGAAGGGGGATTGATGTAAAGCCTTAAGAAAAATATTTATTTTACTGATTAGACATAATATATATATAGCGTATTCTATTATATATAAATATTTTGACGGATCCCGTAACATCACTTAAGTTATTGACACATGTTATACAATGGTTAGGAGATGTAAAATTCCGTAAACATCTCTGAAGCTATTACACTCATATTTACTTGTGGTTGATTTAACTTACACAAGAACTTTTAGTTTTGACTCGAGTGCTTTGTCTTTTCATTACGCTTGGGTCAGCCTGAGTATTTCAATGTTTGAAGACATTATTCTTAGAAGACGAAGGTGGAGTTGCTAGACCGTATTTACTATTACTCTTCCGCTGCATTATTTTGGTATTTTTGTTGATTGTACTATGATTATGTTGTAAAAATTGAAATTAAATGCATATTGTTAAACAGCTTCATGAACAGTTTATTTGATTATTATATTTAGTCATTCTGGTGCGAGATTCTGTGTTTTTCTTTCTTCTTTCCTCTTATTTTCTTATTAGACTCCGTTGATAATATTCCCTTTTGAATGGTTTGAGTTAGACATGTGCAGTTTATTGTCGACTTAAATCGTACAAAAAGGTGGGTCACCACACACTACCGTGCCGCTGCCATCTCTGCCGCCCCTACCGCTGCCACGTTCGTGCGCGTGCGACATCACGAACGAAACCCATGAACTGCTCGTCGAATGGAGGATGATTTCGGCCACAATGCGATGAACGATAATGATCTGACAGTTGGATAACTTTATAACGTCGTGCTCTACGTTTGGTTAGTTGAAGTCAAAGACTAATTCAACCTCTACCGATAAACTAAGGTCATTGGATTTGGCTAATGGAAATGTTGGCTGAAAATTAGAAGCTAGGGGTTTTGCACATGAAGGAAAGTTGATGGCCTTTTTTAGGAAATTTTTATGGCATTATTCATCCGTGAAAATTTTAAACTCCAAATGATGCGTGCCACCTGGCGTTCTATATGTTATACCCATATTCCGAACATAATGGAATATAAATCATAAGCCAATTCATCATATACAAAAGTTAGCTTTTCAAAATCGAATTATACTAAATTAAATTCCTTTAATTAATTTCTATGCATTTCGAACTCGCACGGTCAAACGGTACGTCTAATCGCCATGAAATTCGACCGCATATAAAATTTCGTTCCATTTTTAATAACTCTTTCATATTAATGAAACTCCTTTATATTACGGAAACTCTTTTATAAATCTATCTTTATAAACCCCTTTGTAAAAATCCTTTATACAATCCTTAATAAGAATCCTTTTATAAATCAAAGACCGAATTTTAGTAAATTATGTTCATTAACAGTATTTTTACGCTAACTTTAAAATATCACTTATAAAATCCTTTTTTTTCAAATTACCATTTATAAAGCTCTTTTACACATATTACTATAGAACTCCTTTAGAAACTTTTTTTTATAAATCCCCTTTCCAAAATGTCTGTTTTGAAAATCTCCCATTTAAATAAATCCTTTTATTAAGTGAAACTCCTTTTATAAAATAAGTTATCATTCTAAACATCTTTCTTGAATTTATTAATTACCGTTTAAACATTATATAAATAATTGACCTCAAAATAGCATTTATAAATTAAATTAATCGAATAAATCCTTAATAAAGTAATTATTATAATTAAATAATTTAACATATCATTAGTAATAAAATTAAATGACTTTAAACTTCTTTATTAAAACAATTAACTACTTTAAAAATCTTTAATAAAAATAATCAATCAACTAAAATACCATTAATTAAGAAAATTAAATATCTTTAAACTATAAACAAAATAATTAAAATAATTTATAATTATACATACATTGAACCTCAGATTGTTATATAATCGAAGTTATTTAAAATCTGAAATTTGTCAAATTTGAAAATCACAATGGTACTAAATAAAGCTACCACAAAATTTCAGTTTAACTTTCAAGTCACATAACTGGTATATACATAAGCAGGTATGTAAATAAAATCAATTAGAAATCGTTAGCTAATTGATCACTTATCTAAATTGACAAACACATATTAAATAATCGGTATATGAATAAATGTCCAAACTAATATAATAGCAGAACAGAGATTTATTCTGCTAAACATATGTCATTAAAAAACTCTCTAATTAATTACTACATTATGGTGCTTTATTTTGCTTAATAAATATCTTAAGTATTCTATTCAATTAAAGTTAATAGATTGGTGTTTTATATGGCCAAATAGATATCACCGACAAGGTATACATAACGACATTATTATTTAAAACGCATAATTAAATTTAGTCCCAATCAATACGCCATAATTTTTAAACATCACAATTCTACCAATAATTTACACTACAACGTTGTACTAGTTTATAGGAGTTTAATGCAAAAATCCGTGGGTGAATTGGGATTTATATGGATGAGATATCACATCTAAACTACACACATTTATATATCTATAAAATAAACAATTTTTTTTTCTATTTAATTCCTCACCCAAGTAATGGTCCGGTCCGCCTCAAGACTATCCGACACAGTCGCTTCAAACAAAAACACCTTCATCACGTGCAAATGAACACATTTAGGAGGGCTAAACTACATATCCACTTGTAATGAATAGGAAATCTCTATCTTCCTTTACTTTTCTCTCAAACCCGAGACCTGCCCATGAAACTATGGTGCACGTCCGGATATCACAACACCTAAGCTCCCTCAAACCTCCATTGGAATGCAATCTGACTTCACTACCCTGCTCAATGACTCCACCACTTCTTAGCCCGTCCACCTAAATGAAACCCGATCCACATAGAAAGAAAGCGACCCGAGCCCTCCCCTTTTGACCATGCGTAGACACAAACCACCCCCATGAATCGAGCTCCACCATATGATAACCACAGATGCGTCTCACCTCACCAACTAGAAACCAACCTCCAAACTGCCAACTGCTGACCAAAACTCCCTCCATGGGTAACCCTAGTTCAAACCTAATCACCGTACCAAACTATCGATCTCATTAAACCCAACCGAACACACCAATTCTCATATAGGATTGAAGAGCTCTTCATAACAAGCTCAATGAGATTTATTTCATGATTTTTAATTAGCTGATTAATTTTATTTGGAATTTTCAAGTGAGAGGCCATGGTTGTTTTACCGGAATGAATGAAACAGTAACAGGATAAGGAAGGAAAAGATGAAAATGAATAAAGTGGGTAAGTGTTAGTGTCTGGTCCCTACAAACAAATTAAATACACTTTTGTACACACAAAATAAACAAGATTCCTCGCGTTAAGAAAAGTTTACTAGTAAACTAACTTTCCTGCACTAATATCACATCTCAATATTTTGACTAATCCTTTTGAACTTTTGATTTAAAATAGTTTAAAAATAAGGTTTACCTTATATCTTGCTGCGTAATATCATGTTCGTGAATGGACCACGGACAGAAATAAAAATACGATCGTACACAATAATGTGAGAAAATCATAAAATAAAAATAAAAAACACAGTTTACTAAATTATGAAGTTTTCTAATATATCGACGTTTGCATTAAAATAAATCAAATGAAAATTTTAATTATTTTCCGAATTAAAAATTATGGAAAAATTCTATAATTCTAATAAAAATCACGTCACTAAAAGTCGAGAAATTATTTGGACATATATTTTATTATAAATTAAATTCAAATTTGCATATTTAAATAAATTAAATATTCAATTTTTGAAGACCCAAAAATTACGGGTTGTTACATTATTCCCCCTTAAAAGAATTTTGTCCCTGAAATTCCATTATTATCAAACCCAGAAAGAAAATAAACTCATATAAATTTTATTAATTTCTATACGCTTGTACGATGTATATAAATTATCTGGGCGCAATATCTGATTCAATCACTTACCCGAATACATGACTTCTCTGCCCAACTAGTATCACTCACTCGACTTCTCTAGTGCGGACTCCGATCAGGCTCCTTGATTAGAAATCTTTGTTCTCTTTGCATAGCAATACATTATGGTAGAAAACTGTGGCTTGATACTAAGAACCCTCACCAAGTGTCAATCCATATTAGGCAAGGCAGTACACATGCGGATTTAACCGAACATACTTTATGATCATCAAGGCAGAACCCCAAAGCGATGGTTACCGAGATTGGAGATCGATTATGGATAAGACTATGGATTATAGTCGTATGGATTCATGCAAATAGCATTCTGGAATTGGCTAATTATGAATTTCACATTTCAACTGAAAAAACAATCGGGTACGATCATTTTTCACAATGGATTGGCCATAATCCTTCTCCAGTATGGATCAATAATGATCCATCTCCATTATGGATCGACTATGATCCATCTCTAAAATGGATCGTCAATGATCCATCCCTAGTATGGATCAGATATGAAACATGAATAGGGAGTACAAATCAATAATGATTGATCCATAACTCAATAATTACAAAGGTGATCAATGAAACAACTTCAGAAACAGGGAGTAGAGGACATGGGAAACCCGTCATATCGATCGCTGGGCCCAACATGAAAAATAAAAACGATCGGCAGTAATCGTTTTTATGATGTGCGATCGACCCTAAATTTTGGAAACTTCCTTTCTAAAGCACTAAAAAATTTCTTTTCAAAACACTAGGCACCTGCCTTTTGAAACACTTTAAAACCTTTCTTTCAAAACCTTTCGAATTTATTAAAGTGAAACCATTCAACTACAGAAGCATAGCTTCGAAACCATATGAAAGCACCCCTTTCGAAACCATTGGTTTTCTTCTTAAAATATCTTTTGGCTCAAAGTGAATATAAATGAAAGTATCTTTTGAAACTCTAAATCTTTATATAAAATATTTGACAAAAGTTTGCTGGCATCGGCACCATTCTTTCAAAAGCTTCAAAACATTTAAGTCAAACATCGAAGGATAGCATCGAAACCCTCTTTCAAATCCATTGCCTTCTAAACCCTTGTACACTTTCGAAAAAATTTAGGAAGTGGCTTAGTACAAGTTAAAAACAAATGGTACCCTTCGAAAGAATTTATGGCTTCAATACACTCGAAAGGAAAGAACGACAACATGGTTTAGACTAGGTCAGAACTACCATTTTCAAAGCATTGTTTTATAAACAAGGGACTCATTTGAAATCTTATACTTAAAATGAAAGATGAAAATCCTCTTCGAAAGCTAGTTAGAAAACCCATTTCAAAAGCATATGTTTCAACTCCTTCGAAAGCTCTTAGTAAAACAAGGCAGACACTTTTCTTTGGAAAATAAAATAAAGGTTTTAACCCCTATCGAAAGCAATGGCTTCGACACCATGCCTTCCGCCCCTTTTCCAATCCACTATGCACCAACTACATTGATGCCTTGTGTGTTGGATTTGGCATAAGTTGGTTTCGACTTGATCGAGCCAGAAGCATAGGTTCGAAAGGCAGCTTTAACAAGAGGTGGAACATACTTTTTCTAAGGAAAGGCTGAATTAAAGCCAATAAAAGTTATTATTTTATGACTAATCTTCTTAGTTGTAAACTTTTAATTGGTTGCCTTAACATTTCAACTTCTTTTCAATTAGTTGCTGCATAATTCTAAATCTAAATTAAGATTAATTTAACAAATAAGCCGTTCCATTATGCAAAACAATCAAATCATTTAGGTCCTCCGTTCAAAATATTTTAATTCTCATAGTAAATCATTAAAATCCCAAAAAATCACAGAAATTCACTTTTAATATGTTATCTAACATATCTAAAGTTCAGGCCCAAATTCTTAATATAATTTCTAAATTAAATTTCTATACCCAATTAACCATATTTTTCTTTGAAAATTCATAATTAATTCTTCATAACTTGGAAAATTATAAAAATGGAAACCCATCTCAAAAATCATCTTTTACATAACATACAATTTACCATGGCATTCGAAAGTCATACCAATCGGTTTTACTCTTAAAATAGTGTAAAATCATATTTAAACAGTCTTGTTTAAATCTAACATGTTCTGATCCAAGCATATCATCATCCACATCTTTAAAATGGATTTAATCTTAAACTCGAAAAATAATAGTTAAAAACAGAAAATAGAGATGATATAGATTGTTATTCACCTTGATTAGGATAAGGAGATTGGATTGAGATTTATTCCTCTTGCTTTAGTTGTTTAGATTATGTTATAATTTCTCCTCTTTTTCCCCAGTAATGACCGACTCCTCTTCTTATGTTTACATTTTTTGTGAAAAATGAAAATGAACGTGAATAGATGGTAAAACCATGAATATATCTGATTTATAGTAATAAGGTGCGACTATTTCCTAATATGCCCTTGTGTAGATTAATTAGCCTATAATCCATTCTTAAGCCCATTTAAATAATTAATGTAACGGAAGCGATTTTTCGTTGCCGAAAAAAACCGAACCATTAGGGTTTTAGAAAGAAGAAAGAAGGAAAGAAAAAGGAAAGAAGAGAGAGAGAAGAGAGAAGATAGAAAATAGAGGGAAAAGAAAATAGAACGGAACAGAAAACAACAGAACAAAATCAGAATCCCACAATTCGCAGCGGAACAACATATAGTAGATAAATGAATAATCTTTAAACAAAGAACTATATCAGTTATTACATTACATTACATCATATCATCAGAGTGTACAACATCAAACAAATTTAAACAGCGGAAAAGAAATACTATATACTAGTAATACGCCATGTCATCCAGCTTGCCTCCAGCAACTCCTGAATTCCAAATATCCTGATAAACCTAACTCTTGACTGCCCGTGTGGAAATTGGTGGGCACCCAGAGTTTAGGAAGGAAAACAATAAACTCCGAGTCAGTCATGTGACTGGTGCGAGAACTCAAAACAGTTTATTTTTCTTTAAAGATAAAAATAGAGGAATATTTTTAAAGTCAATTCGCAATGCTTTTAAAAATGAGACTACCATAAGACCTCCTGCCACACACACAATGCAAACGCAGACTTGGAGGAGATTTCTTTTTATGATAATCAAAGATGCTTGATACGCATTAAAAAGAAACTTTTGATATTATTATTAGTGCATAGTGTAGAAAAAATTCATTTCGAAAGTAGAATATAAATCTTAGCCAGCATAGGTACCATTATATTATGCCTACTAATAGCTACCATATTAGATGGCAGGTTCTACAACTAAAACCGTACAAGTCTCGTATTGTTTCTTTGGATTTCCAACGAATGATCAGGCCAAGGAACTTCCCATTGCCACATGAGAATGCCTCTGGATGGACATCCCCGAGAACCAAACCGGATCTCTACCAACACAAGGCCGGGTTACCCCTAACTGAGTAACAACTGACCGAATATGCCATCCCCCGGTCCTTTGGGAC
The DNA here is from genome assembly GCA_030765085.1 of Allium cepa. NCBI lineage: Eukaryota > Viridiplantae > Streptophyta > Magnoliopsida > Asparagales > Amaryllidaceae > Allium > Allium cepa. The sequence goes on along the minus strand of CM060939.1, from coordinate 89,443,213 downwards.
CTTTCACCGAGCGCTCGCAATCAATTCACACAATCATAAAGTGTTTTTCAACATGAGTAGGTATCTGGGCTCCATACCATGATACCACCCTTTTCCAGAAGGAAATGCACACATCCTAAAGGGCGCTACCCCTCATAACCTTGCTGCTTCTTTCCTGTTTTGACCATTCACGGGGTGTGAGGCTCGACGAAGTCACGTCCACAAAAACATACTTTATACAAAAGCCATGCTTTGGGTCAACAAATGATCATAGAAATGATCACCAAGATAGACGATCAAACAAATGATCCTATCACAAATAATCAACACAATGATCATTTACAGCAACACTCAGCATGTCACATTACCAAATTGGGAATATATCGCTGATAACTTCAACTACATAACCTCCGAGCTCGTACGTCTCAGAGAAGGGTGTTAAGCTAAAAGAATAAATTCTCCGCCACCAACAGAAATATATTTGAAAGAAATCGGCTTTATATCTCAACTTGTAATGTCAGACATACAATCCATACAAGTCTGTTCCGGGCTCGAACAAAACCGAAGGCACTTCTTACGAAGCCCTTGCAATCCGGGTATTCACAATCCCGATCGAATTTCCCATCACTTAGGAGATCTCAATACCGGGGATCAGCCAGTGCAGAGACAATCAACAAGAAACCCTTTCGTTTTCGAAAATATCCGGTCTTCAACACCGATCTTCGAATGCAATTCATAACGACGTATCACATATTCGGAATGGGTTATACGACTCCAAGGTCCTTTCCCGGTTAACCCGAATAGTGAGCGCTTATTTTAAAAAAAAATAAGTGTGGCATCCAATTTCAAACAAATCACAACAAATACCTATTTAAAGGTAAATATTGATAGTCGGTTATTGAACTATCAATAGATATGCCAACATCACCAGATTCCAAATAATTTTCCAAATTATTTATTTCCCAAAAATATCTTTATAAGATATACATTCTCCATTCTTTAAAAATAAATCAATATTTATTTTTAAACCCATATTCCAAATTTCATTTATAAATTCTATATTGAATTTACATTCCAAAATATTTATGAATATACGATTTCCATTCGTTTTCAAATATTAATTTTCAATTTATCTTCTAAAAGATAAATTCTCAACATATTCACTTTATATTGGAAAACATTTTCATACTTATTAAATAAGTAATTCACAATCTTTTATTTTCAACACTTGGAAAATATCCTATATACTTTAATCGAAATTAAGTATATATTTCATTCTTTAAGGAAATCATTCACTTAACCATATTTATTTGGGCCAAAACGAATGTTGCGTAAAACATCGTTACGACAACCCAAAATCACTAGTATAGGGATTCAAAATTAAAATAGATATATAAATCCCAATACTATACAAAACATTTCCTTTCGGAAATCATCTATTATAACAACGGTGTTATAATCTACCATTTCCTTCTATTTCTCGAAAACATCTATTTCAACAATAAATGTTGAAATCTATGGTTTCGAATCTCAATACATTTTAAAACATCTTTAGATCGTTTTAATTCTATTTAAAACATCACATCCAAAATAATTTCTTTAACATAATATTTACTATTCAAAACGTGAATATACTTGTTAATAAATTTCATCACTTCTATTCATTTTATTTTAAAGAATTATTCACTGTCTAAAACATGAATATAACTCCATAAATAAATTACAACAATTCACTTATCAAAATAAGTCGTTGCGGATTTATAAAACAATGTTTATAAATTCTATTTCTATTTATTTTATAACAGCTTTCTTTTATAAATTTCCTTTATTAACCTATTCAATTTCATATCTCAATGATATACAAAAATTTCATATTATAAGTTAAATACTTATAATTTATTTGTTTATAAAACCGTTCCTTTAAACTTCATAAATTTATAAATCTTATAACTTATAAGATTCTGTTATTTATCCAAAATCTATTCTTTTAAATAACTTTACAAATTTTATAAATCTACTGTTTATAAAATTCCATTTATAACTTCACCGTTATACTTCTATAATTCCAATTTATGAAATTCATTTACAATTCATTCTAATACTTTTAAAAGCTCGTTTTATAATTCCAATATTTTTAATTTATAAATATCAATTTATAAATCCTTTTTAATATAAAACAATTTATATTACTATTTTAAAACGTCTTTCAACTCCTTATAATTTCATCATTTTGATTTATAAAATAAAAATTTTATAAATCCTATTTTTAAACTTCTTATAATAAATTCAGAAATTCCAGTTTAAACTATTTTGTAAAATCACTAATCCCATATTTTCAAAAATCAACTTTTAACTGTATTTCTCAAAAATCATAATTTTTATAATATTAAAATTATAACGTTTATTTATTTAAGATGAATCAATTCCGAAAATATTTATAAAACGTATATTTTCACAATCACTTTAGAAATCCTTTAAAAATCAAAATCGTTATTTTTAAACTCAAAAAATTGGATCCGATGATGCAACACATCAATAGTCAATCACGACTTTCAAACATCATATATCATCCATGATAAACAATCCAATATCACAATATATGAAATCAAATAAATATTTGTGAGGAATCCAGTTGGATCCCTCCAACCTGTTTCCCTGCATCCACAGACATTAGCACAATACCATTCCGTTTCAAGACGGAATATCGCGGTACATGGGATTTTATAAATATATATCCGCTTACTAACGGCGCAATAGGGTCTCATCCGCTAAAAAAATTGCGGGAAATCAATCAACTGCAATATATACATATGCCAATATATATATATATATTGCTATATATATAATATAATACCAATTCCACTTCGAGGTGGAATATCGCGGTATATGTGTGTAATAAATAACCTCCGCTTACTAACGGCGTATAGGGTCTATTCACATCCAATATATATATATAACAATCATCATTCAAGCCATCAATCATTCACAGTCAAGCAAATTTTAAATCTAACTATTTAAAATTTAAATAAACAATAAAATTCCTTTCGAGTGAGAAGTTCTCACCTTTGCTTTTATTAGCAATCCATTTCCATCTTGACTCGATTTTCTTGATTTATACCTTGTATAAATATTATACAAATTTATTAATATTCGAACAGATCGAATAATAAATTTTTCATTTTATAATTTAATTCATCGGTTTTGTTCTAAACCAATTCCTTTTCAAAATTTTATTCAACTAATTATTTCATCTCAAGTTAATGATTTTTATTTTAAGCTAAAAATTAAAGATTCAAACTGATTTTCTTTTTAAAAAAAATTCTAACATTTTGCTTATATAAGTTTCTTCAATCTTTGAAATTCCTTTGTTTAATAAATTATTTTAACTAAAAATTTAATTTAATTAACCAAACTTACTTTCAATAAAATTATCTAATCGAAGAATTAAATCTTAAACTAGAATTCCTTTAAATAAAGTACTTTAACAAATTTTTCTTTAACAAATTTATTTTAACTAATTATTAAATTTAGAACCAAACTTCCTTTAATAATTTAATGAACTATTAATTCAATTTTAACTAAAATTTTAAAATAACCTCTTTAAGTGGCTAAGAACAAATTAATTTTTTTCAATAGTTCATTATTTAAAAATTTCACTAGTAAAAGGAAATAGGCATATATGGGTTATTAATATTTTAACTTATCAAACAATTCATTACCATCAAATAAATAAATCAACTAATTTTTCTTAAATAAAATTATTTTCCTTTCAACCAAATCTCTGTTAAATAAATTTATTTAACTAAACATTTTATTTTCAAACTAACTTTCCTTTTTAATAAATTATTTTAACTAAAAATTTATATATTTCAAAAATCTATTTTTTTTTAACAACTTCTTAACAATTTGTCTATCTCAAATTAAATTTCAACTAAATTTACTTAAATAATTTTTTTTATTTAACTAATTTATCTTTTAAAATAATTCTAATTAGAAATTTTAAATTGAACTAAATTCCCTTTATTAGCAACTATTAAATCTTAGAAATAAATTCCTATTTAATAAATTTAATTAACCAAAAATTATATTTTAGACTAATATCCTTTTACCATTTCTAAAATAATTAATTTAAACAAGTTTCGCATATATTTAAATTTAAATTAAAACAACTGTTGAATCAAACTTTTTTTTTTCACTGTCTACTTATATAGATATATATATATATCTACAGATTTTTAAATAAATTCAAAAATTTAAATTTCTTTAAACTTGCAGTATATATATATTTCAATATATATGTATATATAAATGTTTATTAATTTAATTAAATTGAATACCTCGCTGTTGCCATCGCGAATGCCATCGCAACCCACTGCCACGACCCACTATCGCGACCTGAGTTCGCGCCTCCACCTACCTTCGAGCGCCGCCGCGCCATCTCCACGAACAGTCGCGACTTCCCCCAATCGAGTTCACGGCACCAAAATTCGACCGCGACCCTATTTCCTCCAACCTCACGCTCGTGCGATGCTTCACTGAGTCGATGCCGCCCAATCGAACTGCACGCACCCCAAAGCCCTAGCCCATCGCCGGTCGAGCCGCCGTCACATACACGTGCGACACCATCTACTTATGCGCCGCCGCTTGTCGCGCGCCTACGTGCGTGACCTTCCACTGCCGCGCGCGCTCGCGATTGCCTCCACCATCTCTACGAATCGCGACTTCGATTTGTCGCTTCGGCCTTCTTTTTTTTTATTATTTATTTCTCTTCGATTCGGCTGCGGCCATGATAAAAAAAAATTTTGATTTGAAAAAACTGAAGAGAGGAAGTGAAGGTGTTTCGGCCATGATTATTATCTCTCTGTGTTTTGATTTTGAAGGTGAGGGACGTGATATTTAAAATCGTGAAGAACATGGGCTGCACGATCTTTTCTTCGGGATCGTAGGCGTGAGTTTAGGCATGATATTAGGGATACTGTCTTTTGTTTAATTTAAATTTAAATTTAAATTAAATTCGTTACAATACAATTTTCAACGCGTTTACTCACCGTGAGCTCACATATCAACTCCGAAAAATACGAAATTTGAAATCCGGTAATAATTCAATATTACGGACTCAATGGAACTAGTTTCGTCGAATTCCGAGACTGTGCCTCGGACGGCTATTTTTGAATATCGATTCAAACTATTAAATTTCAAAACTGAACGATTCACTTTCAATTTCAATTCTGAAGCTTCTATTACCTTCAGTATTATCAATACGAATTTTACAAGCCTTTGAAATATTTTTAATTGGCCTAAAATTGAAGATTCAAATATTTATTCAACACTCAATTAGATTAAATTCTATAATTTAATCGTCATATTCAAAATTAAATTGAAAATTCAATCTAAACCATCATTCAAATATTTAAAATTAATTAAATATTTTCAAATTAAATTATTCAAAATTCAGGGTCGTTACAATCTTCCCCCCTTAAAAGAATTTCGTCCCGAAATTACAAGTTAAGAAGAATGCCCTTATCCTGTCTATCATTTTTTCACAATTCAAATAGTTTTATCAACTTTCTAAAACAAATCTTTTTATTAGAGATTCATTATCATTTCAACTAGCTTTCCAACTTTAATTATAAGTTTCAATCAACATTGTTTTCTTAACAATTCAAATTTAAATTTTAAACTTTCAAAATTTCTCAAAATTTTTCTAACACCCTAAATTTTCGAAAAATTTCGCAAGCGTCTCCTTTGCGCGGCTAGCTCGGTACGACTACAAAATGGCACCACGGCCCCTCAGAATCAAAAAGAAAAGAGAAAGCCAAGTGGCTAGAGAAGAAAGTCATCAAATCTCATACTGAAATTGAAATACGTACCTTTTTGTCGAGCAATTCAATTTTTATCTTTGAAATCAAAATCTCAATTCCATTATACACCTGTATAACCTGCTAGTAGTAGTAGCATACAAATCCAAATACAATATTCAAACCAATTTGCCAATTCTATTGCAAAATTTCGATATATGTTTCTTATATAATTTTACTTTACTATTGAAGTTATACATCCATTCTCATTCAATTTCACATTTCAATTTCAATTCATTAAATTTCATTTGAATTCAATTCAAAATTTCAATTCAATTTGAATTCAATTCTCAATTCTAAATATTGAATCCTATCGATTAACTTTCATTTAGCAATTCATATTACTACTTCAAACTAGTTTCATTCACTAATTCATTTTAAATTTCAATTTTCCATATTCAATTCATCTCAAATTTACTTAATTACTAACAAAGGGAATTTCAATTTATTTCTTTTGCTTACTGGAATTTATATACAAATTCAAATTTATCTTCAAATTTAGCTTACGACTAAACTTTAATTTTAACCAACTCAAATTCCAATTCATTAGTCCATGAATTAATAATTTATCAAGTTAGTTTACTTGAATTCAATCCATTTTATTTAATTCCATATACTAATGATAATGATTCAATATTATCACTTCCTAACAATCATGCAACCATATACTATAATAATTCATAGAAAACCATTTCTTTTCTATACAAAAATAGTTTTGGGCAAAAATATCTTATTTACCCGATTCAAAAACAATTTTATATTCACTATCAAGTACGCTCTCATATCTATTATTACACTTAAACTCATTCTAGAGTACTGCTGACTCTATCTCTAACGAGTAACACCCAACAGAACCATGGTTGTCGCTTAACCATAAGCTCTGATACCAAATGTAACGTCCCGGAAGTAGCGGTCACAACCGGTAGGCTTTTCAACCATCCCAGCCCCACCGTGGCTTACACTGGTACCCCAGACCTTGCTTTTACGGCCAGCCTCTCGACTGTCTCAGGTTACACCTAACCAACCCCCTAAAAGAGGATGTGTGGGAGTAAGAGTCTCCCGTTCGCCACCAAACCACGAAGCGAGAACCCCCCATCACATAGCCCAAAGCTTAGCAAGACTGGTGCGAGAACTCAAAACAGTTTATTTTTCTTTAAAGATAAAAATAGAGGAATATTTTTAAAGTCAATTCGCAATGCTTTTAAAAATGAGACTACCATAAGACCTCCTGCCACACACACAATGCAAACGCAGACTTGGAGGAGATTTCTTCTTATGATAATCAAAGATGCTTGATACGCATTAAAAAGAAACTTTTGATATTATTATTAGTGCATAGTGTAGAAAAAATTCATTTCGAAAGTAGAATATAAATCTTAGCCAGCATAGGTACCGTTATATTATGCCTACTAATAGCTACCATATTAGATGGCAGGTTCTACAACTAAAACCGTACAAGTCTCGTATTGTTTCTTTGGATTTCCAACGAATGATCAGGCCAAGGAACTTCCCATTGCCACATGAGAATGCCTCTGGATGGACATCCCCGAGAACCAAACCAGATCTCTACCAACACAAGGCCGGGTTACTCCTAACTGAGTAACAACTGACCGAATATGCCATCCCCCGGTCCTTTGGGACCTTTCACCGAGCGCTCGCAATCAATTCACACAATCATAAAGTGTTTTTCAACATGAGTAGGTATCTGGGCTCCATACCATGATACCACCCTTTTCCAGAAGGAAATGCACACATCCTAAAGGGCGCTACCCCTCATAACCTTGCTGCTTCTTTCCTGTTTTGACCATTCACGGGGTGTGAGGCTCGACGAAGTCACGTCCACAAAAACATACTTTATACAAAAGCCATGCTTTGGGTCAACAAATGATCATAGAAATGATCACCAAGATAGACGATCAAACAAATGATCCTATCACAAATAATCAACACAATGATCATTTACAGCAACACTCAGCATGTCACATTACCAAATTGGGAATATATCGCTGATAACTTCAACTACATAACCTCCGAGCTCGTACGTCTCAGAGAAGGGTGTTAAGCTAAAAGAATAAATTCTCCGCCACCAACAGAAATATATTTGAAAGAAATCGGCTTTATATCTCAACTTGTAATGTCAGACATACAATCCATACAAGTCTGTTCCGGGCTCGAACAAAACCGAAGGCACTTCTTACGAATCCCTTGCAATCCGGGTATTCACAATCCCGATCGAATTTCCCATCACTTAGGAGATCTCAATACCGGAGATCAGCCAGTGCAGAGACAATCAACAAGAAACCCTTTCGTTTTCGAAAATATCCGGTCTTCAACACCGATCTTCGAATGCAATTCATAACGACGTATCACATATTCGGAATGGGTTATACGACCCCAAAGGTCCTTTCCCGGTTAACCCGAGTAGTGAGCGCTTATTTTTAAAAAAAATAAGTGTGGCGTCCAATTTCAAACAAATCACAACAAATACCTATTTAAAGGTAAATATTGATAGTCGGTTATTGAACTATCAATAGATATGCCAACATCACCAGATTCCAAATAATTTTCCAAATTATTTATTTCCCAAAAATATCTTTATAAGATATACATTCTCCATTCTTTAAAAATAAATCAATATTTATTTTTAAACCCATATTCCAAATTTCATTTATAAATTCTATATTGAATTTACATTCCAAAATATTTATGAATATACGATTTCCATTCGTTTTCAAATATTCATTTTCAATTTATCTTCTAAAAGATAAATTCTCAACATATTCACTTTATATTGGAAAACATTTTCATACTTATTAAATAAGTAATTCACAATCTTTTATTTTCTAACACTTGGAAAATATCCTATATACTTTAATCGAAATTAAGTATATATTTCATTCTTTAAGGAAATCATTCACTTAACCATATTTATTTGGGCCAAAACGAATGTTGCGTAAAACATCGTTACGACAACCCAAAATCACTAGTATAGGGATTCAAAATTAAAATAGATATATAAATCCCAATACTATACAAAACATTTCCTTTCGGAAATCATCTATTATAACAACGGTGTTATAATCTACCATTTCCTTCTATTTCTCGAAAACATCTATTTCAACAATAAATGTTGAAATCTATGGTTTCGAATCTCAATACATTTTAAAACATCTTTAGATCGTTTTAATTCTATTTAAAACATCACATCCAAAATAATTTCTTTAACATAATATTTACTATTCAAAACGTGAATATACTTGTTAATAAATTTCATCACTTCTATTCATTTTATTTTAAAGAATTATTCACTGTCTAAAACATGAATATAACTCCATAAATAAATTACAACAATTCACTTATCAAAATAAGTCGTCGCGGATTTATAAAACAATGTTTATAAATTCTATTTCTATTTATTTTATAACAGCCTTCTTTTATAAATTTCCTTTATTAACCTATTCAATTTCATATCTCAATGATATACTAAAATTTCATATTATAAGTTAAATACTTATAATTTATTTGTTTATAAAACCGTTCCTTTAAACTTCATAAATTTATAAATCTTATAACTTATAAGATTCTGTTATTTATCCAAAATCTATTCTTTTAAATAACTTTACAAATTTTATAAACCTACTGTTTATAAAATTCCATTTATAACTTCACCGTTATACTTCTATAATTCCAATTTATGAAATTCATTTACAATTCATTCTAATACTTGTAAAAGCTCGTTTTATAATTCCAATATTTTTAATTTATAAATATCAATTTATAAATCCTTTTTAATATAAAACAATTTATATTACTATTTTAAAACGTCTTTCAACTCCTTATAATTTCATCATTTTGATTTATAAAATAAAAATTTTATAAATCCTATTTTTAAACTTCTTATAATAAATTCAGAAATTCCAGTTTAAACTATTTTGTAAAATCACTAATCCCATATTTTCAAAAATCAACTTTTAACTGTATTTCTCAAAAATCATAATTTTTATAATATTAAAATTATAACGTTTATTTATTTAAGATGAATCAATTCCGAAAATATTTATAAAACGTATATTTTCACAATCACTTTAGAAATCCTTTAAAAATCAAAATCGTTATTTTTAAACTCAAAAAATTGGATCCGATGATGCAACACATCAATAGTCAATCACGACTTTCAAACATCATATATCATCCATGATAAACAATCCAATATCACAATATATGAAATCAAATAAATATTTGTGAGGAATCCAGTTGGATCCCTCCAACCTGTTTCCCTGCATCCACAGACATTAGCACAATACCATTCCGTTTCAAGACGGAATATCGCAGTACATGGGATTTTATAAATATATATCCGCTTACTAATGGCACAATAGGGTCTCATCCGCTAAAAAAATTGCGGGAAATCAATCAACTGCAATATATACATATGCCAATATATATATATTGCTATATATATAATATAATACCAATTCCACTTCGAGGTGGAATATCGCGGTATATGTGTGTAATAAATAACCTCCGCTTACTAACGGCGTATAGGGTCTATTTACATCCAATATATATATATAACAATCATCATTCAAGCCATCAATCATTCACAGTCAAGCAAATTTTAAATCTAACTATTTAAAATTTAAATAAACAATAAAATTCCTTTCGAGTGAGAAGTTCTCACCTTTGCTTTTATTAGCAATCCATTTCCATCTTGACTCGATTTTCTTGATTTATACCTTGTATAAATATTATACAAATTTATTAATATTCGAACAGATCGAATAATAAATTTTTCATTTTATAATTTAATTCATCGGTTAAAATTTTATTCAACTAATTATTTCATCTCAAGTTAATGATTTTTATTTTAAGCTAAAAATTAAAGATTCAAACTGATTTTCTTTTTAAAAAAAATTCTAACATTTTGCTTATATAAGTTTCTTCAATCTTTGAAATTCCTTTGTTTAATAAATTATTTTAACTAAAAATTTAATTTAATTAACCAAACTTACTTTCAATAAAATTATCTAATCGAAGAATTAAATCTTAAACTAGAATTCCTTTAATAAAGTACTTTAACAAATTTTTCTTTAACAAATTTATTTTAACCAATTATTAAATTTAGAACCAAACTTCCTTTAATAATTTAATGAACTATTAATTCAATTTTAACTAAAATTTTAAAATAACCTCTTTAAGTGGCTAAGAACAAATTAATTTTTTTCAATAGTTCATTATTTAAAAATTTCACTAGTAAAAGGAAATAGGCATATATGGGTTATTAATATTTTAACTTATCAAACAATTCATTACCATCAAATAAATAAATCAACTAATTTTTCTTAAATAAAATTATTTTCCTTTCCACCAAATCTCTGTTAAATAAATTTATTTAACTAAACATTTTATTTTCAAACTAACTTTCCTTTTTAATAAATTATTTTAACTAAAAATTTATATATTTCAAAAATCTAATTTTTTTTTTAACAACTTCTTAACAATTTGTCTATCTCAAATTAAATTTCAACTAAATTTACTTAAATAATTTTTTTTATTTAACTAATTTATCTTTTAAAATAATTCTAATTAGAAATTTTAAATTGAACTAAATTCCCTTTATTAGCAACTATTAAATCTTAGAAATAAATTCCTATTTAATAAATTTAATTAACCAAAAATTATATTTTAGACTAATATCCTTTTACCATTTCTAAAATAATTAATTTAAACAAGTTTCGCATATATTTAAATTTAAATTAAAACAACTGTTGAATCAAACTTTTTTTTTTCACTGTCTACTTATATATATATATCTACAGATTTTTAAATAAATTCAAAATTTTAAATTTCTTTAAACTTGCAGTATATGTATATATATTTCAATATATATGTATATATAAATGTTTATTAATTTAATTAAATTGAATACCTCGCTGTTGCCATCGCGAATGCCATCGCAACCCACTGCCACGACACACTATCGCGACCTGAGTTCGCGCCTCCACCTACCTTCGAGCGCCGCCACGCCATCTCCACGAACAGTCGCGACTTCCCCCAATCGAGTTCACGGCACCAAAATTCGACCGCGACCCTATTTCCTCCAACCTCACGCTGCGTGCGATGCTTCACTGAGTCGATGCCACCCAATCGAACTGCACGCACCCCAAAGCCCTAGCCCATCGCCGCTCGAGCCGCCGTCACATACACGCGCGACACCATCTACTTACGCGCCGCCGCTTGTCGCGCGCCTACGTGCGTGACCTTCCACTGCCGCGCGCGCTCGCGATCGCCTCCACCATCTCTACGAATCGCGACTTCGATTTGTCGCTTCGGCCTTCTTTTTTTTTTTTTCCTCTTCGATTCGGCTGCGGCCATGATAAAAAAAAATTTTGATTTGAAAAAACTGAAGAGAGGAAGTGAAGGTGTTTCGGCCATGATTATTATCTCTCTGTGTTTTGATTTTGAAGGTGAGGGACGTGATATTTAAAATCGTGAAGAACATGGGCTGCACGATCTTTTCTTCGGGATCGTAGGCGTGAGTTTAGGCATGATATTAGGGATACTGTCTTTTGTTTAATTTAAATTTAAATTTAAATTAAATTCGTTACAATACAATTTTCAATGCGTTTACTCACCGTGAGCTCACATATCAACTCCGAAAAATACGAAATTTGAAATCCGGTAATAATTCAATATTACGGACTCAATGGAACTGGTTTCGTCGAATTCCGAGACTGTGCCTCGGACGGCTATTTTTGAATATCGATTCAAACTATTAAATTTCAAAACTGAACGATTCACTTTCAATTTCAATTCTGAAGCTTCTATTACCTCCAGTATTATCAATACGAATTTTACAAGCCTTTGAAATATTTTTAATTGGCCTAAAATTGAAGATTCAAATATTTATTCAACACTCAATTAGATTAAATTCTATAATTTAATCGTCATATTCAAAGTTAAATTGAAAATTCAATCTAAACCATCATTCAAATATTTAAAATTAATTAAATATTTTCAAATTAAATTATTCAAAATTCAGGGTCGTTACAATTAAGCACGACCTCTAATTATTTATTCAACTCTCAATCCCGTTATCACTCTAATGTTTAGATTATTCTATTAATTTATCTAATTAAATATCCCGAGTAATGACATTAAAAATCAAGGGTGTTACAAGCTCCCCTCCATAAAGAATTTCGTCCTCTAAATTCAGTAAGGACTAAATGATAAACATAATAATCATCTGTAACAACTCCTAATAACCATACTAGCCTATCCAACTAGTAACTACCTATATAAATCTAATATAGACATGCTCTCAAAGTAGATCCGGATAAGTATCTCTAATCATGTTTTCTGTCTCTCAAGTATAGTCCTTCTCGTTGTAGCTCCATTGAACTTTCACCAACTTGACTATCTTGTTCCTCAATCTTTTCTCATCTCTACCTACAATACGAACTGGTTGTCTAACAAAAGTCAAATTAGGCTCTAATACCAAATCTTTTAATCATGTTGGAAGAATAGTAGTCTTTGGATCATGGACATACTTGTCAAATTGAGACACATGAAATATATCATGGACACCTACCATACTACTCGACAACTCTACTTAGTATGCAAGCATTCCAATTCTCTCAATAATATGGAATGCACCAACATATCTTGGTGCCAGTTTTCTTGACGTTCCAAATCGCACCACACCTTTCATCCGTGATACCTTAATGAAAACCTTATTTCCAACAGAGAACTCTAGTTTTTTACACCTCTTAACTGCGTAACTTTTCTGTCTGTACTGATTTCATCCTTTCTTGGATTAACTCAATCTTCTCTAAGGGCGATACGCAGTACTCATCTTGAGCTTAGTGCCTAACACATCCCGTAGACTCTTCTAGAATTCGCTAGTAAACAAAGCATCTCTGTCACTGACATTACTACTAGGAATCCCATGTAGTCTAACTATGTTCTTCATAAACAACTTAGCTAAAAAAGGTGTCATCCCAGTTGACTTAACTGGAATGAAATGAGCGCTCCTGGTCAACCTGTCCACAATAAACCATATGCTTTCATTTTCTCTATTTGACCTTGACAACCTATCTATAAAATCCAGGGATATCGAGTCCCATTTCCAAACTGGAATCCATAAAGGTTGAAGCCACCCACGCTGCTTCTGATGTTCGACCTTCACTTGCTGACAGTTTGCACACTACTTAACCCACAAGCCAACATCCCTTTTCATACCTTCTCAATAGAAATGCCTTTTCATATCCTGATACATCTTGGTCCCTCCAGGATGAATCGTAAACTTGCACCGATGACATTCTCCAAGGACTTCTTTCCTTAAGTACTCAATGTTCGAAATGCACAACTACCCCTTCTTTCTCAACCATCCCCTCTGGTCAAGACTAAAATCTTTTTGACCATCGATCTCAATTCCAAAGTCCAACCTGTTAATCCTCTCTGCTAGTAATGGATCCTCCTTCTGCTTAGAAGCAATCATCTCGATTAAAGCTGGTCAAACTTCCAAACTGGACAACATAGCAGTACTTTGACTAGAACTAGCAGTCATTCTCAACTATACTATACAAATAGTAAAAGCTTCTAATCTTTCCATTCTGCCAAAGCTAACACCACATTTTGATGTTTCCTGCTATAAGCATCCTCTACTTTATTTTGTTTCCCAGGAGTATAGTCTATATCAAAATCATAAGCAGCCTAAAAATCCAGCCACCTCTACTGTCTCATATTTAACTCCTTCTGAGAGAATAAGTATCTTAAAGACTTACAGTCTTTGCATGGCTAAGTCTCTCCTTAGGAGATAATTCCTCCAAATCTTTAATGCGAAGATCATCGCAGTGAACTCCAAATCATGAGTAGGATATCTCACTTCATGCGGTCAAAGCTGTTGTGAAGCTTATGCAATCACTTTACTCGTTTGCATCAACAAAGCTCCTAATCCAGTCCTACATGCATCGGTATACACCACCAACCCTTAATTTCCGTCTAGAACTACTAACACTTGTGCATTGGTCAACAAATACTTTAACTTAAGGAATGCTTCCTTACATTTTTCGAACCAAACAAACTTCACCTCCTTCCTGGTTAGCTTAGTCAAAGGCGCTGCTATCCACGAGAAATCCTTAATGAATCACCGATAACAGCCAGCAAGTCCAAGAATACTTCTAATATCAGTTACTATCTCTGGTCTCTTCCAAATTATTAACAGCTTCGATCTTATCTGGATCGATTGACAAGCCCTTTTCTGAAACCATGTGAACAAGAAACTTAACCTCTTTCTTTCAAAAATGGCACTTGGAGAATTTCACCTTCAGCCGATGCTGCCTCAACATTTCAAGAACTATTCTAAGATTATTCTCATGCTCTCTTTCATCCTTAGAGTATACTAAAATGTCATCTATAAACACCAACACGAACCTATCCAAGTACTCTTGGAAAACATGGTTTATCAAATCACGAAGAAAGCAGGTGCATTGGTTAACCCGAATGGCATTACTAACTACTTGTACCAACCATACCTAATCTGAAATGTTGTCAAAGGATACTCCCCCTGCCACTCTTCAAAGATGGAAACCTGTTGCCAAATCTAATTGAGAAAACACTCTGGAATCACACAATTAATCAAATAGATCATCTATTCTAGGCAAAGGATAATTATTCTTAATCGTCCTCTCGTTCAACTTATGATAGTCGATAAACATCATCAATGACCCATCTGGTTTCTTCACGAACACCGCGGCTGCTCCCTAAGGAAAGTCACTTGGTCTAATAAAATTTCTTTCTTTTAAATCCATTAGCTGCACCTTCAATTCTTTCATCTCAGTCGGTGTCGTCTTTCTATATGGTCTACTTATAGGTTCAGATCCTGGAATAAGATCTATCCGAAACTCAACAGCTCATTTCGGTGGTAGTCCCATAACCGGCTCAAAGACATCTGCAAACTCTCTTGCAACTCGAACCTGACTTAACTCTTCTCCTGCTTCCATGGCATTAGCAAAACACAACTAATCCGGTCAGAATTCTCCACTGAGAATATGATTCGGTTATGACTATCAAGATGTCTCAGTGATATCTCCCCATACTGGTAAAATATCCTAGCCTTATACTTACTCAACCAGTCCATACCCAATATGATTTCGAAATCTACGAAATAAAAAACATACAGACTGCATGCAAACTTATGACCTAACAAATCAAGTTCTAATTGCTCACATCTCATCCCCACAGTTGCATACCCTCCTATTGGATTCACAACCATTAAGGAAGTAATAAGATATGTGGGTTCTAAGCATAACTAATCAACCAAATTCTGAGATATAAATGAATGTGATGCACTTTCAGTATCAAATAGTATCCTAACTTTCATGCTATGAATCCAAAGCGTACCTCCCATCACATTTTTTCCTTTATCAACTGCAGTTCGTCTAGCAAATGATGGTCCAACAGCAAAAACCTTTCCTTTGTCCACCCTAACTAGTTATGGACACTAATTCTTGTAATCCCAACTTGGTCACAGTTGAAGCACTTCACATTCTTCTTATATGCAGCCTCCTTCCCCTTGTCTGACCGGCATTCATAAGCATAATTAACTTTCTTGTCACACTTGAAGCAAACTAAATCAGCCTTTTCCTTTCTGGTAGCCTCCCCCTTCTGGGCTCCCTTCTTCTTAAAGAACTTCCTCCTTTTTTCTTGAGAACCTTGGATTTCAATTGGCTTCTCTCTAGCACAAATAGCAAGCATCTCTTCGTGGCAACTTGCCATCTCCACCACTACATTACAAGTATCACGGATATGTACCAGGGTCGCCCTAGCAAGATCGGGCCTTAGTCCTCGAATGAACCTCTCATTTCACCCGATGACGGTGTTTATAGCATTATATCCATAACCGGAAAACTCATCAAACTTTGTAGCATAACTCAACAACTGACATCCCTTCCTTCTCCAGATCCAAAAATTCCTCAAGAGGGCTGACTTAGCAACCTCAGACATAAACCTTTGCTCAAATCTCCTTCGAAAATCAGCCTAAGTCAATTCCTCCTCAGGAGCTCCAGTGGTAACGCTATTCCACCAATGAAGTGTTGCCCCTTGCAACTGCCTAGAGGCCAACCTTATCTTCTGCTCATCATCTAAACCCGTATCAACAAATATTCTCTCACAATGCAATAGCCAATTCTATAAATTTATGGTATTCTCCATCCTTAAAAATGGCTTCCCACCAAGACTGGTGTAATCTCTGATCAGCTTAGCATAATTATTCCAAACCAAAGCCGCATGATTAACTCCTCAAACATTTACAGAAACTCCAGCAGCAACTCCTACTTGCATCATATTGATGAAGAACTGATATATCGCCTCCATATCCATAGATGGATTTCCAGCACCCACATTGGCATCAGCAGTTTGGTTAGCATTAACCTGTCGACCTTGGTTCCTCCTAGTATTAGGTTGAAAATTTCTCTTGGTTGTGGTACTTCCTCCACTGAGATTTCCTATTCCGTTTCCTGCTTACATATCTTCTTTCTCGTAAATCTACACACGTGGCTTGGTACGATACAGACGAACGGTCTAAGAGAGAGGGGAATACGTACTCATACACACACACAAAAACACAAGTGCATTAATTTAGAATTAACCCAAACCTCGATATTATTTTTTAATTCATTGAATTATGTTTAAACAGGTTTAAATTTCTTTTAAGTTTCATAAACCTGTGCTCTGATACCAACTTGAAACATCACCCCTTGGAGGCCCAAAACTAACGATTACTGATGCTCCAGTCATCCATAGTTATTAATCATCAGCGACCAAATAAGGTAATGTTAGATCATTGGTATATAAAAAAATATGGATATGGGGAAAAAATTAAAATTAACAAACAACTTTCTCATTCCATTTCAAAATGTTTCAAATTCATTATATAATCCTAATACGAGAACCACGTTTAGAGAAAATATATTTATTATAACATATGCCAAGAGCGACATATGAAGATGCCCTCTTGAATGATCAGAGTATATATGTAGGCAATTTAACAAATTTGTCCTACAACAACACAGCGGAATTAAAATAAAAGAGAACTCTAAATAGCTATTATGCCTCCTGCATGGCTCCGGAAGCTTATTCGTCTAATGAGGTACCTGAAACCTCAACTCTCAAACTACTCAAAATCAATTGAGTACCCGAGAATTTAAGGAAAAACCATAAACATCGAGTCAAACATAAAGCCTGGTATGAATAATAATCTATCTCTCAAACAATTTAGATATATAGTGAGACCACGCAGCTTAACTGAATGGGTTTTTCCCTCAGTATTATCCTAAAAACTTTATAAAACCATATACTGTGCTCCTGCATCCACAATGGATAAAACATAGCAATTCAAAGTAATATGATGATATGCAAAACAAGTAAATCAATTCTGGATTAACCATCCCTATTTATTTTGACTATTTGTCTCAGTTATAGTTTCTGGGGTTACTGTTAAGCAAATAGTTTTCATGGGCTAACTAATAACCTGTTCAATATTAATGGAGTTCCTATCACATTTCATTGTTTTCATGGGATCACTAAGAACCTATTGGTCCCTGCCAATAACATCATTATTTCATAGGTTGTCCCTGAACCAATTAGCCCCCTTATCCTATTTTTCATAGGTTGACTAGGAACCTATTGACCTTTGTCAATATTTGAATCCGGATATAGTTTTCATGGGTTCACTACAAACCTATTGGCCCTGCCAATATCTCAATATAATCATATTTTTCATGGGCTTACTATGAACCTGTCTTCTTGACATATTCGTTTATACATAGTTTTCATAGGCTTACTACGAACCTATTGGCCTCTGCCAGTATCTTCTTTTCATAATTTAGCATCCTACAATATGGTCTGCCTGACCTCCTGGATGCAATTCTACTCATCTATGAGTTAATTTAATTTGTATTTACTACTGGGTCAACCTAATTGGTTATTCTGCCCTTCCTTAGATTACATTTATGGGTCTATTAAAATGTGAATATATTCAAATACATATATGAAGAAGCAAACATAATAATACCAACCCCTATGGTTTAATATACTTGAAATCATTTATATAAAACTTGGCTAATCCCTTTAACCCATTAATCAAGGAAAACTTCTTCAAAACTCCATTTCGAAACACTATATTTATGCCATGATTTTCCCGTAAAAACTAAGATTGTGTTCTTTGTTTTGAAGACTAAGGCATTCGAAACCTTTCAACCTTTACTTTTGAAAGCACTAAAATATTCTTTTCAAAACACTAGGAACCTGCCTTTCAAAACATTTTAAAATCTTTCTTTTGAAACCTTTCAAATGTGTTAAAGTGAAACCATTCAATCATAGAAGCATAGCTTCGAAACCATATGAAAGTACCCATTTCAAAACTATTGGGTTTTCCCTTAAAATATATTTTGGTTCAAAGTGAATATAAATGAAAGTATCTCTTTCGAAACTCTAAATCTTTATGTAAAATTGTTTGGGGAAATTTTGATGGCGTCGGCACCATCCTTTTGAAAGCTTCCAAACATTTAAGTAAAACATTGAAGGATAGTATCGAAACCCTCTTTCGAAGCCATTGCCTTTGAAACCCCTGAACCCTTTCGAAAAAATTTAGGAAGTGGCTTAGTACGAGTTTAAAACAATGGTTACCCTATGAAAGAATTGATGGCCTCAATACACTCGGAAGGCAAAAGAACGGCAATAAAATTTCGACTAGGTCGGAACCACCATTTTCTAAAGCATTATTTTATAAACAAGGAACTCATTTAAAAGCTTATACTTAAATGAAAGATGACAACCCTCTTTGAAAGCTATTTAGAAAACCCTTTCGAAAGCATATGTTTCGACTCCTTCGAAAGCTCCTAGTAAAACAAGGCAGATACTTTTCTTTGGAAAACAAAGGTTTTGACCCCTATCCAAGCCACGGTTTCGACACCATGCCTTCTGCCCCTTTTCTAATCCACTACACACCAATTATATTGATGCCTTATATATTGGTTTTGACATGGGTTGCTCTCGACTTGAATGCTTTTGAATTGGTCGAGGCAGAAGCATAGGTTCGAAAGGCCGCTTCTAAATGAGGTGGAACATACCTTTTTCGGGTAAAGGCTGAATTAAGCCAATAAAAGTAATTACTTTATAATTAACCTGCCTAGGTGTAAACATTTAATTGGTTGCCTTACTTTTCAAATTCTTTTTCAATTAACTGATGCATAATTAAGATCTAAATCAAGATTAATTAAACAAATAAGCCCTTCCATTATGCAAAATAATCAAATCATTTAGATCCTCCTTTTAAAATAATTTAATTCTCAAAGTAAATCATTTCGGAAAAATCCCCAAAAATCACAGAAATTAAATTCTAATATGTTATCTAACATATCTAAAATTCAGACCTAAATTCTTAATAAAATTTCTAAAATAAATTTCTAAACTCAATTAACCATATTTTCATAATCAATTCTCCATAACTTGGAAAGTTATAAAACTGAAATTCATCTCCAAAATCATATTTTACATAACATATAATTTTCCACGGAATTCGAAAATCATTCCAATCGGATTTACTCTAAAAACCATGTAAAATCATACTTAAATAGTCCAGTTTAGATCTAGCATGTTACGATCCAAGCATATCACCATCTAAATCATCATAAAAATGGATTTAATCTTAAACCCGAAAATACATTATCATAAGCACAAAATAGAGATGATATAAATTATTATTCACCTTGATTAGGATAAGGAGACTGGATGGAGATTGAGATTTATTCCCCTTGCTTTAATTCTTTAGCTTGTGATTTGATTTCTCATCTTTTCTCCTAGCAATGGTCGGCTCCTCTTTTTATGTTTACATTTTTTGTGAAAAATGAAAATGAATGTGAATGGATGGTAAAGCCATGAATATATAAGGGTTATTGTAATAAGGTGCGGCTATTCCCCAATATGCCATTGTGTAAATTAATTAGCCTATAAGCCATTCTTAAGCCCATTTAAATAATTAAGCACGGCCTCTAATTATTATTCAACTCTCAGTCCCCTTATCACTATAATGTTTTACATCATTCTATTTAATTAATCTAATTAAATCTCCTAAATAATGGTATTAAAAAATTAGGGGTGTTAAAGGCTCCCCTCCTTAAAGAATTTCATCCTCGAAATTCAATAAGGACTAAATACTAAACGTAGCATCACCTATAACAACTGCTAATAACCATAATATCCTACTTGACTAGCAACTATCTATGTAAATATAATTAAACATACCCTCAAAGTAGATCAGGATAAGATCTCTAATCTTGTCTTTTGTCTCCCAGGTACAGTCCTCGTTGTCGCTCCATTAAACTTTCACCAACTTGATTGTCTTGTTCCTCAATCTTTTCTCATCTCTCGCTACAACCCGAACTGGTTGTCTAACAATAGTCAAATTAGGCTCTATTACCAAATCTTCCAACCCTGTCGGAGGAATAGTTGTCTCAGGATCATGCACATACTTGCGAAGATGAGACACATGCAATACATTACGGACACGTGCCATACTGTTCGGCAACTCTATTCGTTATGCGAGCTTTCTGATTCTCTCTATAATCTGGAATGGACCAACATATCTCGGTGCTAGTGTTTTTTTGACTTTTCTAAATCGTACCACACCCTTCATTGGTGATACCTTTATGAAAACCTTATCTCTAATTGAGAACTCTAGGTTTTTACGGCACTTATCCACATAACTTTTTTTTTCTAGACCGAGCTTCCTTTATTTTTTCTCGGAATAACTCAATCTTCTCTGAGGCCTCCCTAACCAAATCTGGACCTAAGACCAACCTGTCTCCAGTCTTCAACCAACATGCTAGTGATTTGCATGACCTTTTGAAAGGTTCAAACAACTCATTTCTATACTAGTTTGATAATTATTATTATAGGGAAACTCGAGTAAATGTAGGTGATCTTCCCATGATCCACCAAAGTCCAACACACAAGATCTCAATAAATCCTTGAGTGCCTTATTGACCCTCTCTGTCCGGCCATCTTTCTGGGGTGATATGCAGAACTCGTCTTGAGTTTAATGCTTAACAGATCCTATAGATTCTTCTAGAATTCGCTAGTAAACAAAGCATCTCTGTCACTGACAATACTACAAGGAATCCCATGTAGTCTAACTACGTTCTTCATGAACAAATTAGCTAAAGCAGGTGCCATCTCGATTGACTTAACTGGAATGAAATTGGTGCTCTTGGTCAATCTATCCACTATAATCCATATGCTTTCATTTTTCTTATTTGACCTTGGAAACCCGCACATAAAATCCACGGATATCGAGTCCCATTTCCAAACTAGAATCTCAAAAGGTTGAAGCAACCCACTTGGCTTCTGATGTTCGGCCTTCACTTGTTGGCAGTTTGCACACTGCCAAATCCATAAGCAAACATCCCCTTTCATACTTTCCCAGTAAAACTACTTTTCCTATCTTGATACATGTTGGTCCCTCCAGGATGAATCGTAAACTTGGATCGTTGACATTCTCCAAGAACACCTTTCCTTAAGTCCTCAATGTTTGGAACAGACAACTGTCCCTTCTTTCTTAACCATCCACTCTGGTCAAGACTAAAATCTTTCAGACAATCGATCTCAATTCCATCCTCTAACATTCTAATCCTCTCGACTAGTAATAGATCCTCTTCCTACTTGAAGCAATTCTCTCGATCAACACTGGTCAAACTTCCAAACAGGACAACATGGTGGTATTTGACTAGAACTAGCAGTCGTTCTCAGCTGTACTCTACAAGTAGTCAAAACTTCTAAAATTTTCCATTCTGCCAACATAGCTAACACCGCATTCTGATGTTTCTTGCTAAGAGCATCTACAACTTTATTTCTTTCCCAGAAGTATATTCTATACCAAAATCATTAGCAACCAAAATCTCCAGACACCTCTATTGCTTTATATTCAACTCCTTCTGAGAGAATAAGTATCTTAAAGATTTATGATCTACGTATAGCTCAAATCTCTCCCCTAAGAGATAATGCCTCCAAATCTTTAATGCGAAGACCACCGCAGCCAACGCCAAATCATGATTAGGATATTTCACTTCATGCGGTCTAAGCTTTCGTGAAGCGTAGGAAATCACTTTACCCTTTTGCATTAACATAGCTCCTAATCCAGTCCTACATGCATCGGTATTCACCACCAACCCTTGGTTTTCTTTTGGAACAACTAACATAGGTGCATTGATTAACAGATTCTTTAACTTAAGGAATGCTTCCTCACATTTATCGGACCAAACAAACTTCACCTCATTTCTGGTTAGCTTAGTCAAAGGCGTTGTTATCCGTGAGAAATCCTTAATAAATCTTCGGTAATAGCAAGCAAGTTCATGAAAACTTCTAATCTTAGTCACTATCTCTAGTCTCTTTCAATTATTAACAACTTCGATCTTATTTGGATCGTCTGACAAGCCATTTTCTAAAACCACATGACCAAGAAACTTAATCTCTTTCTTCCAAAAATGGTAAGCTGATGTTGCTCAGCATTTTAAGCACTATTTTAAGATGATTCCCATGCTCTCTTTCATCCTTGAAGTAAACTAAAATGTCATCTATAAACACCAACACAAACCTATCCAAGTACTCTTGGAAAACTCGGTTCATCAAATCCAAGAAGAAAGAAGGTGCATTCGTTAACCCAAAAGGCATTACTAACCACTTGTACGAACCATACCTAATCCGAAATGATGCCAAAGGAATACTGTCCTCTACCACTCTTAACTGATGGAAACCTGTCACAAAATCTAACTATGAAAAAATTCTAGCTCCACACAACTAATCAAACAGATCATCTATTCTCAGCAAAGGATACTTATTCTTAATTGTCTTCTCGTTCAACTTACGATAGTCGATACACATCTTCAACGACCTATCTGATTTCTTCACGAACAACGCAGCCGCTCCCCAAGGTGAACTGCTTGGTCTAATAAAATTCATTTCTTCTAGATCCACCAGCTGCACCTTCAATTCCTTCATCTCGGTTGGTGTCATCCTACTAGGTGGTCTACTTAAAGGTTCAGCTCTTGGCACAAGATCTATCCCAAACTCAACAGCTCGTTGCGGTGGTGTTAGCACCAGAATTGGTCGCTAACACCCTTATGAGTGATTGTGTAGAGGGATTAATGAAGAAAGTTAAGTTAAACCAAAAACAATATGCAAATTTAAATGCAGAAAGTATGAACACCAGATTTATAGTGGTTCGGCGTAATTGCCTACATCCACTTTGAGATTAATCTTTATCGCTTTTCTCCATAATCGATTACAGATACAATCCGTATATCAACTATTTGATTACAATTGTTAAGCAAGAAAGATAAGTCTTGAATGAGTTTTGAATGCGGCAGAGTCTCCCTGGTGTTCTCAAAAAAAGGTCCCTTTCACTGTTCCCCTGCCTCTCTATTTATAGACGAAGATGGATTGGACTTCCCTGGTGGGCCAGGTAGCTAAGTATCTTGGCCCAAAAAGAGTGAGCTCTTTGTGCCTGATCCATAGATGCCGAACGAGGCATGAATGCCAAACGATATCTTCATGCCGAACGAAGTAATGTTGAACGATATCTTCATGTCGAACGAAGTAATGCCGAACGATATCTTCATGTCGAACGAAGTGATGCCGAACGATATCTTCATGCGGAACGAAGTAATGCCGAACGATATCTTCATGTCGAATGAAGTGATGCCGAACGATATCTTCATGCCGAACGAAGTGATGTGCTAAGTGGAGAGTGCAGGCCGAGCAATAATCAAAACCTGTCGAGATTGGATGAATGTCGAACACCTCTGGATGCCGAACACCTCTGAATGCCGACCGATCTCGAATGCCGATCGAGATTTATGCCGAATGGGGTCGAGTGCCGAACGAGGTCTGGATGCCAAGCAGTATGGAATATCGAATGACTATGTCATGCCGAACGACTCTGGATGCCGATCGAACTTGAATGCCGGACGAACCATTTGTGCCGAACGACTCTGCATGCCGGTCGAACTCGAATGCCGGACGAACCATTTGTGCCGAACGACTCTGGACGCCGGTCGAACTCGAATGCCGGACGAACCATTTGTGCCAAACGACTCTGGATGCCGAACGGTATGCTAATGCTGAGTGCCTAGTTGCCTGGTCAAATCTCCATTCATTCGTACCTCATCACGTGTTTCCTAGGGTCAGTCTTCCCTTCGTAGGCTGCGATAGTCGGCATATTGAATTTCTTAGGGTACTCAGCCAGTAGGATAATACCTGTGAAGGGAGTATAACTCCTGGACACTTCCCAATCTTCGTTGGTCAGGCCTTTGTTCTCTCTCATCAACTTCCTGACCATGGCTGATAAATCTGGAGTTTGTATGAAAGGTGGGAGGTTGGATTCCGCTCCACGGGACCGTGCGGGTTGATGTCCCGCCTGCTGACGGTCAGCCAAACGTGCGTCCTGAAGGCCAACTTGACTTGGCTCTTGATGACCCGGGCGTCCGGTCTCTTCATGTGCCTGATCCCTGGCGGATCGGTCAGTGGCACATGTCCGTGCAGTTCCTGTCTTGCGACGTCTACGCCTAGGAGGTTCGTCAGCTGAGGTCGAGCTATCAGATGAAGAATAAGGAGCAGGACTACTCCCAGCATTCTGATGCTGCGGCTGGGCAAGCTGAGTCATGAGATTAGTATTGGCTTGGACCTTCTCAGCAAGTTGCCTTCTACTTTTCCCGAGTTCTCTTATCAAGTCGTTGAACTCTGTTCGAGAAACGACCTCCGCTTGGTTCTGGGTGGAGGTTCATATGCCTTGAATTGCTTGCTGATTGTTAGGTCCTATATGTTGTACACTAGCAGTTTCCTTGACATCTGCATTGTGAGAGGCTGATCTAGTTCGTGGTCTTCCCATGGTAGAGTTGTCGGTTGTAAATTTGAGTAGAATCAACAGATGTCTTGCGAATGATTTGGATCTCCCTCGGGGGATTTTTCAATCCAGTAGCTATAAAGTAGATCCTATCGTCCTGAGAATTCGATTCTCAGTGAAAGCACCAAAATGCTAGCACCAGAATTGGTCACTAACACCCTTAAGAGAGATTGTGTAGAGGGATTAATGAAGAAAGTAAAGTTAAACAGAAAACAATATGCAAATTTAAATGCAGAAGGTATGAACACCAGATTTATAGTGGTTCGGCGTAATTGCCTACGTCCACTTTGAGGTTAATCTTTATTGCTTTCCTCGATAATCGATTACAGATATAATCCGTTTATCAACTATTTGATGATAATTGTTAAGCAAGAAAGATAAGTCTTGAATGAGTTTTGAATGGGGCAGAGTCTCCCCGATGTTCTCGAAAAAAGTTCCCTTTCACTGTGCCCCTGCCTCTCTATTTATAGACGAAGATGGTTTGGACTTCCCTAGTGGGCTAGGTAGCTAAATATCTCGGCCCAAAAAAGAGTGAGCTCTGAGTGTCGATCTACAGATGTCGAATGGCAAAATGCCGAACGAGGCATGAACGCCGAACGATATATTCATGCCGAACGATATCTTCATGCCGAACGAAGTGATGCCGAACGATATCTTCATGCCAAACGATATCTTCATGCCGAACGAATTGATGTGTTAAGTGGAGAGTGCAGGCCGAGCAATAATCGAAACCGGTCGAGATTGGATGAATGCCGTACACCTCTGGACGCCAAACACCTCTGAATGCCGACCGATCTCGAATATCGATCGAGATTTATGCCGAACGGGTTCGATTGACGAACGAGGTCTAGATGCCGAGCAGTATGGAATGCCGAATGACTCTGTCGTTCCGAACGACTCTAGATGCCGGTCGAACTCGAATGCCGGACGAACCATTTGTGCCGAACGACTCTGGATGCCGGTCGAACTCGAATGCTGAACGAACCATTTGTTCCGAACGACTCTGGATGCCGAACGGTATGCTAATGCCGAGTGCCTAGTTGCCTAGTCAAATCTCTAGGTAACAGGTGGTAATCCTATAACCAGCTCAAATACATCTGAAAACTCTCTTGAAACTCGAAACTAACTTAACTCTTCTCCTGCTTCTACGGTACTTAGAAAACACAACTACTCCGTTCAGAATTCTCCACTGAGAATATGATTTGGTTATGACTATCAGGGTGTCTTAGTGATATCTTCCCATTCTGACAAAATATCCTAGCCTCATACTTACTCAACCAATCCATAGGCAATATGATTTCGAAATCTACGAAATCAAAAACATACAGACTGCATGCAAACTTATGACCTAACAAATCAAGTTCTAACTGGTCACATCTCATCCCCAAAGTTGCATGCCCTCCTATTGGATTCACAATCCTTAAGGAAGTAATAAGTTATGTGGGTTCTAAGCGTAACCTATCAACCAAATTATGAGATATAAATAAATGTGATGCACTTTCAGTATCAAATAGTATCCAAACTTTAATACTGTGAATCAAAAGCGTACCTCCCATCACAAACTTTCCTTTATCAACTGCAGTTGGTCTAGCAGATGATGTTCCAACAACAAAAACCTTTCCCTTGTCCACCCTGACTAGTTATGGACACTAATTCTTAACATCCGAACTTGGTCACAGTAGAAGCACTTCACATTCTTCTTATCTGCAGCCTTCTTCCCCTTGCCTGACCGGCACTCATGAGCATAATGACCTTTCTTATCACACTTGAAGTAAACTAAATCGGCCTTTTCCTTTCTGGTAGCCTCCCCCTTTTAGGTTCCCTTCTTCTTAAAGAACTTCCCCTTCTTTTCCAGAGAACCCTGGATTTCAATTGGCTTCTCTGTAGCACAAATAGCAAGCATCTCTTCATGGCGAATTGCCATCTCCACCACTACATTACAAGGATCATGGATATGCGTCAGGGTCACCCTAGCAAGATTGGGACTCAATCCCTGAATGAACCTCTCATTTCTCTTGATGATGGTGTCTATATTATTATATCCATAACGGGACAACTCATCAAAGTTAGCAGCATACTCAACCACGACATTTCTCCCTGCTCCAGATCCAAAAACTTCCTAAGCAGCGCTCATTTAGCAACCTCAAACACAAACCTTTTCTCAAATCTCCTTCGAAAATTAGCCCAAGTCAAGTCCTCCTCCGGAACTCCAGCGGTAACAATATTCCGCCAATGAAGTGTTATCCCTTGCAACTTCCTAGAGGCCAACCTTCTCTTCTACTCATAATCTAAACCTAGATCAGCAAATATTCTCTCACAATGCAACAACAAATTCTCCACCTCTATGGCATTCTCCGTCCCCATGAATGGCTTCCCACCAAGACTGGTGTGCTCATCTTAGCATAATTATTCCCAAATGGAACCACAGGATTAGCTCCTCCAACATTTCCTACAACTCCAGCAGCAACTTCTGCTTGCATCATATCAATGAAGAACTGATACATCGCCCCCATATCCACTGGTGGATTTCTAGCACCCACATTGGCATCAGTGTTTTGGTTAGCATTAGCCTGTCGACCTTGATTCTTCGTGGTATTAGGTCGAAATTTTCGTTGCTTGTGGTGCTTCATCCATCGAGATTTCCTCTTTCGTTTCCTGCTTCCATATCTTCTTTTTCGTAAATTTTCATATGAGCCTTAGTAAGATATAGAAGAATGGTCTAAAAGAGAGGGTAATACGTACTTATGTATGTATGTATGTATGTATGTATGTATGTATGCATGTATAATACAAGAACATTAATTTAGCGTTAACTCAAACATTGATCCTATTTCCTGATTCATTGGATTATGTTTGAAAATCTTTTAAGTATAAACTTCTTTTAAGTTTCATTACCCTATGCTCTGACACCAACTTATAACATCCCCCACGTGGAGGTTCAAAACTAATGGCTATGGATGTTGTAGTCATTCATAGTTATTAATCTTCGACGACCAAATATGGTGATGTTAGATACATTGATATATCAGAAACACATGGATATTGAAAAAAAAAATTAAAATCAATAAATAACTTTCTCATTCCATTTTGAAATATTTCAAATTCATTACATAATCTCAATATGTGAACCATGTTCAGAGAAAATATATTTATTACAACATACGTCAAGAGAGACATATGAAGATGCCCTCTTGAAAGATCAGAGTATATATGTAGGCAATTTAACAACTTTGTCTTTACAATAACAACACAGCGGAATCAAACAAAAGAGAACTCTAAATGGCTATTATGCCTCCTGCACGTCTCCGAAAGCTAATTCGTCTAATGAGGTACCTGAAAACCTCAACTCTAAAACTACTCAAAATCAATTGAGCATCCGAGAGTTTAAAGGTAAAACATAAACTTTGAGTCAGACATAAAGCCTGGTATGAACAATAATCTATCATCTTAAACCATTTAGATATCTAGTGAGACCATGTCGCTTAGCAAAATGGGTTTTCCCTCACTAGTATCCTATAAACTTTATAAAATCGTATACTATGCTTCTACATCCACAATGGTTAAAACATAGCAATTCAAAATAATATGATGATATGCAAAACAATAAATCAATTCTGGATTACCCATCCCTATTCATTTTGACTATCTTTCTCAACTATAGTTTCTAGGGTTACTATTAACCTAATAGTTTCAATGGGCTAACTAATAACCTATTCAATGTTAATGGACTCCTTGTCTAGTTTCATAGTTTTGAGATCACTAAGAACCTATTGGCCCCTGCCAATAACATCATGTTTCATGCGTTCTCCCTGAACCTGTTGGTAACTCTAATAACTTCCCTCTTATTCTAGTTTTCATGGGTTGACTAGGATCCTATTTAATTCTGTCAATATCTGAATCCGAATATAGTTTTCATGGGTTCACTACAAACCTATTGGCCCCTGCCAATATCTCAATCTAATCATAGTTTTCATGGACTTACTATGAACCTGTCTTCCTGACATCTTCGTTTATACATAGTTTTCATGGGCTTACATGAACCTATTGTCCCTAGCCAATATCTTCTTTTAATAATTTAGCATCCTGGATGCAATTCTACTCATTTAGGAGTTAATTTATATCCACTATTAGGTCAACCTAACTGGTTATTCTACCATTCCCCATATTACAGTTATGGGTCTACTACAATGCGAATGTATTCAAATACATATATGAAGAAGCAAACATACTAATATCAACCCCTGTGGTTTAATATCCTTGAAATCATTTTATATAAAAATTGGTTAATCCCTTTAACCCATTAATTAAGGTAAACTTCTTTAAAACTCCATTTTGAAACACTTTATTTATGTCATGGTTTTCCTTTAAAAATTGAGATTGGGTTCTTTGTTTTGAAGACTAAGGCATTCGAAATCTTTAAACCTTTACTTTCAAAATCATTGAAACTTCCTTTCGAAAGCACTAAATCTTCTTTTCAAAACACTAGGCACTTGCCTTTTGAAATACTTTAAAACCTTTATTTCGAAACCTTTTGAATCTATTAAGGTGGAACCATCCAATCATAGAAGCATAGCTTCGAAACCATTGGGGTTGCTCCTTAAAATATCTTTTAGGTCAAAGTAAATATAAAAGAACGTATCTCTTTCGAAACTCTAAATATTTATATAAAATTGCTTGGGAAAGTTTGATGGCGTCAGCATCATCCTTTCAAAAGCTGCAAAACATTTAAGTAAAATGTAGAAGGGTAGTACCAAAACCCTCTTTTGAAGCCATTGCCTTTGAAACCCTTCAACCATTTTGAAAGCATCTAGAAAGTGGCTTAGTACAAGTTTAATACAATACCCTTCTAAAGCATTGATGATTTCATAAACTCGAAAGGCAAAAGAATGGCAATAGGGCTTTGACTAGGTCGTAACCACTATTTTCGAAAGCATTATTTTATAAACAAGGAACTCATTCGTAAGCTTGCACTTAAAATAAAAGATGACAACCCTCTTCGAAAGCTAGTTAGAAAACCCCTTTCGAAATCATATGTTTCAACTCTTCTGAAAGCTCTTAGTAAAACAAGGCAGACGCTTTTCTATGGAAAACAAAAGAATGGTTTCGGCCCTTATCGAAAGCAACGGCTTCGAAACCATGCCTTTCGGCCCTTTTCCAATCCACTATACGCCAATTATATTGATGCCTTTTGTATTGGTTTTGGCATAGGCTGGCCTCGACTTGAATGGTTTTTGAATTGGTCGAGGCGGAATCATAGGGTCAAAAGGCAGCTTCTAAAAAGGCGGAACGTACTTCTTCTGGGTAAAGGATGAAGCCAATAAAATTAATTATTTCATAACTAACCTGCCTAGTTATAAACTTTTAATTGATTGCCTTAACTTTTCAAATTCTTTCTCAAATTAACTACTGCATAACTCCAGATCTAAATCAGGATTTATTTAACAAATAAGCCCTTCCATTAAACAAAATAATCAAATCATGTAGGTCCTTCTTTCAAAATAATTTAATTCTCATAGTAAATCAATTAGGAAAATCCCCGAAAATCATAGAAATTCGCTTTTAATATGTTATCTAACATATCTAAAATTCAGACCCATATTCTCAATATAATTTCTAAAATAAATTTCTAAACCAAATTAACAATATTTTCCTTTGAAAATACGGAAATTAATTCTCCATAACTTGGAAAATTATATAAATTGAAAATCATCTCCAAAATCATATTTTATGTAACATATAATTTTTCCATGGCATTCGAAATCATTCTAATCGGTTTTACTCTTAAAACCATGTAAAATCATATTTAAACAATCTTGTTTAAATCTAACATGTAATGATCCAAGCATATGATCATCCAAATCATCATAAAAATGGATTTAATGTTAAACTTGAAAACAAATGATTATAAACAAAAATAGAGATAATATAGAATATTATTCACCTTCATTAGGATAAGGAGATTGGATTGAGATTGAGATTATTCTCCTTGCTTTAATTCTCTAGCTTTTGTTTTAATTTCTCCTCTTTTCTCCTAGTTATGGTCGGCTTCAATTCTTATGTTTACGTTTTTTGTGAAAAATGAAAATGAACGTGAATGGATGGTAAAGCCATGAATATATAAGGGTTATGGTAATAAGGTGTGCCTATTTTCCAGTGTGCCATTGTGTAAATTAATTAGCCTATAAGTCATTTTTAAGTCCATTTAAATAACTAAGCACGGCCTCAAATTATTTATTCAACTCTCAATCCCATTATCACTCTAATGTTTACATTATTCTATTTAATCCATCTAATTAAATCTTATGAATAATGATGTAAGAACCCGTATTTTTCTATTTTAAAATTATTAAGTTTAATGTAATTATCATATTAAAATGATTAAAAAATAAAGACTTAATGATTTTGAATATAAGTTATTGAATATGAACGTGAATAAACTTTTGAAATAAACTTGTTTTGAAGTTTTGACAATAATAAGATTTAAAATGAAATTGTATATATTAGTTGGGTATAAAATCGATAACTGAAGTTGGCTAATAATTGCGAATTATTTAGATAGAAATAAATGATGTTGATTTATTGGAAAATTAAACTTTTAAAATTTAATATTGGTAATTATTTGAATAACTGAATTACGGAAATTGAATAATTGCAAAATGAAAATGGTTGTTCTATAACTTGAATTTGTTTTAAAAGTTAAGTTTTATAAATTCATTCACATATATTTCAAAAAATAGTGATTTATTGAATAATCCAAATTGTTTAAATTTAATATTGTGATTATTTGAATAATTGAATTCTGAATTTAATATAATTGAAAATGACACCGAAAATTGATGTAAATTTTGTTTAAACAACAATGAAGATTTTCAACATCTAAAATTTGATTTAAAAGTGAATATTTAGAAATATGAAATTTTATATTATAATCGAGACGTTAAAATAGCGATCCACGGCACTGTCTCGGAATTTGACGAAACCAGTTTCATTGCATCCGCAATAGGTTGTTATTATTGGATTTCAAATTTCGTAGTGTTTGAAGTTATCGTTTGGTCGTACGAAATAGAAAAGCGTTGAAACAAATATTGAAAATTTAATATTTTAATTCGATTCGAAAGCTATCTTCCACATACGATCGAGTTAGGCCCCGAAACATGTCCCATTATGTTCGAAATATGGGTAAAATATTATAAACGCCTGGCGGCACACTTCGTTTGGAATTTTTCTAAAAAGTTGAAAATAATATTAAAATAATGTGTATATACGTATATAAATACGTTTACGCACAGTAAACCCTAGCTTTTCATCCGTAGCTACCGTTTCTTCCTGTCAATGGCCAAACGACACCGTTCTTTTCTCCTCCTTATCTCTCAATCCATTCCTCTATAACAAAAAATTCCAACTAGAAGATCGAAGAGCTCGTCGAGAGTTTCAAGGGGTGGGATCAAATATCATTGCGCAGATCATCAAAAATCGAAGCCGAAGCCAACGCCATTCATCAACGAATTACGACGCCTTGATGCCGCCAAGTTTCATGTCGTTTGGGTCGAAGGTGGAGTCAAGGGCGACGCATCATCTGGAGTTGGTCGATCAACTTCCGATCGTGTATGCGTGCTTCGGCGATCGATTTTTGTTCGCATATGTTGGGTATCTTTGGCCTGGACGAGGAGAGCGTGTGGGAGAAGAGAAGTGGAAGAGTGCGGTCATGATTTTTTCTATTCAAAATGCACGGCTTTGATCGATTGTTAGTTAAATTAAATATAAAAAGTTTTTAAATTATTTATATTGAATTCTTTCAATCTTTAAAACTGCATATCTTTTTCATACATTATCAAAATTGGACGAAACCAGTGGCGACATGATCGTGACGACGAGCTCTATGTTTTGGAATAGATTTGGAGACGTTTGGAGCTTGTTAAATTTTTAGGTTAAATCGAACGTGTTGGAAACGTTTGGCAACATAAACTCAACGCGAATGTTTTATAACGCTCACAACATACTTTATTCTCATGCTAGTTCAATTTGATATTATGAAGTGATATAATTTTTATTGGTCGTTGTTTGATAAATTTAGTTGTCATCTAGGTTGTCGTTGAATTTACCGTTAAAAATTAAAATTAACAGTCGAATTGAAATTGGAAATTAATTGCAATTAAATTACCTGATATTGATAACTATGAATTGCTGTGAATTATAGTGTCTGTTTGTATGATTGATTGTGATGGATGCAAATTGACTGATATTGGATGGTTGAATGTTTTTTTAATGTATAGCTTGTTATCAACCTATAATTTATTTATAGTATATAGAACTACAAAATTAATTATTTTGAATAAATTAACAAATAGGTTGAAATGATATATACCTATAACATTTTGATTTGGATTGAAATGATATATATCCATCTCGAACTTAAATTGAAATAACCGATCACTTGGCCATAAGATATAAAACAATATACGGACACCGGATTGGTTAAATCAAATGATTTTGAAAATCTTAGATTTGAAATTATTTAAATGGTTTTGGTTTAAAAGAAATAGAAATCGAATTTATAGAAATCGAATTAGTTACGAATTTGAGTTTGAAATGTTGAAATTAAATTTTGGCTAAAAGAAATTGTTAAATAATCGAAGTTGATATTTTGGAGTTAAAATCGAAATATAATTAAATTTCATAAATTGATTTGTTTTAAAAGATTGACCTTTTATTCGAACTTTTAATATTACTAAGTGAAAGTGATATAAAAATGATATTCTGAAATTGAGCTCGGAATTGAATTTATTTGAAGATTGAGATTTTAAACTGAATATTGAAGGATAATTTGATTTAAATGTTTTGAATTGATATTTGAAAATCGAGCTCGAAATCGATATAAAATTGAAATTTAGATTGAATTAATTGGATTTGAAAGTAGGATTGAATTAGTTTGAAATCGAAGTTGAAATTGATTTGAATTAAAATCAAAATTGAATCGATTGAATGGAAATTTGAATTGATTTGAATTGGGAAGTTGGAATTGGACCAGTTTGGTTTTAAAACTATTTTCAAATAAATATTTTAATATAAAACTATTTAAAAGCTATTTTCTTAAGTATAAAAATTATTTTGGTTTCCAAATTATTTTTCTTTATAAACCATTTCAATATTTAAACTATTTTATACTAAACTATTTTAACCATTTAAAACTATTTTAACCATTTAAACTATTTTAACCATTTAAACTGTTTTAGTTATTTTATTTATTTAAACTATTTTAAAACTATTCAAACCATTTTTCAAAGATTCAAACTGGTCAGGGGTGAAATTTTTATTTTAATCGTGGATTTAAATACGAATGGGGTTAAATGAGGTTATAACACAAATTGGGATTCGAAACAATTTTGGAATCCAAGTCGCGATATTTAGGCGAAAATGATTTTTTGAATTGAAATGGTATATTTTGAGTAAATATGAGATTTTGAAATGGATTTGATTTCGAAGCGAATATGATAGTTTGATATCAAGTATGGACTATATTCGAAATGTAAAAGTACCAACCGGTGTGTAAAACGATATTTGGTTGTTAAAGAGACCGGAGCCGGATATGGGCATACTCTCTGTCGATACCAGAACCACTTTAAAAACCTTGTACGTGGAGTAATGATCCGAAATGAAGTGGTTGGATTTGGCATCGTTTATTGGATTTGAAGAAAGAGAACGATGATGGTTAGCCTGGCAGTTGTGCCAATTTGAAATGACTAAAACAGGAGCCGTACTGGCCAAGTGGGCTTGCTACCCCGAGCGGACGCACTACTTCGAATTACCATCATTTACATTGTGATTGATTAGTGCGCACCCTTCGGATTATGGGAGTGTTGGACGCAGTGGGCGATCATGGCTATGATGCGTTACCACCAGCCGTGAAGTAGTATCCTACCTTGGGCATTGCCTCACTTGCCTTGTCATACTTTTAACCCTAAACGAGACCCATACGATTTTGGTCTAATGTTGTCGTATCACGGCGCATCCCTATCCACCGACCGTTTAACTGGTGTTTTATATGAAAACTGTACGACAATGCTTAAAATCGCGTTAAGAGGGATTAATGTAAAGCCTTAACTCTATTTTAATATTTATTTTACTGATTAGCCATTATATATATAGCGTATTCTACTACATATAAATATTTTGACGGATCCTTAAGAGATGGAAAATCCTGTAACATCTCTTATGTTGTTGCACGCATGTTACACACTGGATAGGAGATGTGAAAACCCGTAAACATCTCTGACGCCGTTACACTCATGTTTATGCGATATCGATTTGACTTACATAAGGATATTTTAGTCCCGACTCGATTGTTTTGTCTTTTCATTACACTCGGGCCAGTCCTGAGGTTTTCTGCTTATTGAAGATTTATTCTGGAGGATGAAGACGAAGATTTGGTATACTACTACCATTATTGTTCCTGCATCATGCTGTCTGCTGCATTATTTTATTTATTCTATTGTATTTGTATAACTCTGATAAATGTTGTATAAGTGATAATCAAAAGTATATTAAACAGCTTCATGAACTGTTTATTTGATCATTATATTTTATCGTTCCGTTGCGAGATTCTGTGTTTGTTTGTTCTTCTTTTTCTCTTATTTTCTTATTTACCCCATTAACAATCCTCCCTTTTTAATGGTTTGAGTTGCCATATGTGTTTTATTGTCTATTTAAACTATCCAAAAAGGTGGGTCGTTACAAATGGCATTATAAATTAAAGGTGTTACATGATTGACCCTAAATTTTATGGGTTTAGTTGTTTGGCTTTGGAGGTTCTTTTGGCAAAATTTTAGCCCAACCAATGCATGACTTCACCTATAAATACATCGGACATTGCTCGTTGTATGGGATCTTGTTCCTAGCTATTATTCATTATACTTATCTCTTCCGCCATTAATTTTCCAAGGTAAAAAATAAGTATACTTGTATCCTCAAAGTATAAATAAAAGATTATTGAAGTGGACGTAAGCTAGAGTTTTCCGAACCACTATAATACACGCATGTTCATTTACTTTCTCTGCTATGTTTTGATTTCATTCATCATTTAATCTCTATGAGTATGCATTAGGTGCTGATGCCTATTTTTAGCATCAACATTTTGGTACTTTCACTGAGAAGCCGATGCTTAGCAGCATTGCATCCTTATTCTACCGTTGGATTGCAAATATCCGAGAATGAGATCCAAATTTATCTTCACAAAATTCCCTATTCTATTCAAACTTGGGGAAGCCTACAAGGAAACTAACTATAGTGTCTCATAGGAAGGCAAAGGTCATAGCTACCTCCTCACGACTTGCTGAAGAAGCAATAGAGAACACGGAGATTGTTTATAAATAATGGATCGATTTGAGTTAATTGATTGCCCATATTAGCAATACAAATCAGCGATGATCACTCCATAACTCGACGAATATTAGGGTGATCGATGAAACAACTTCGAAAACACTAGGTAGAGGCATAGGGGTCCCAACCTATGGATTGGACATGCCACGTGATACTTTCAATGGATCGGGACGATCCATGTAGAAGCGTATGATCAATCGCTACTCCAACATCTTCAAGAACCAAGCATTTCAACAACTACAGTCAATTATTTCAAATACCACTAATTGGTCGATCGATCACATACATCTTCAACCATCGATCCTTTCAACTACAACCGATCGATGCCTCAACCATACTCCACACTCCAATCATTCTATCCATCACTGATCAATTTAAGCCTGAAATTTGTTTAGGTATCCACTTGAATATGAATCAGGCGCGATCCATTCTTAGTGGTTCCATACCGATCTCTCTTAGTGGTTCCATAACATCAGAAAAGTGAAGAAGGAAGGGAACAGCAAGGTGAAAAAGGGTTGGTTCACTTAAAAAAATATAAACTCTAAAGAATAGTTTCGGGTGCTAAGCACCCGAACCTGTAGCGCATCGCAGTGCCTTTGCATCCTAGATTCGAAACCTAACTTAAAGACGACGCATTTTATCCACTTTTCTTACGTCCTGTAATTGACCGGGGTATAGAGGATCAAGCAGTAGCTATTGAATAGCAGCCAAGGAATGGCCAAGGAACTGCTACTCAAATGATACTACCAAAAAAGTGAGAACCAAAGGTGATATGACTCAAAGTAGACTCTATATGTTTCGACCCAAAGTCAAACTCGGGTAGTCACCCATTCTACCCGAATAAAACGCAGGAAATTCTCACCAAAAGTCAAACTCAGGAAATCCAAGATTTTCTCCGAGAAAACACAATTATGACTCCAAGCACCATTCATCACCAACCAAGTACTTCAAATTCAGCAATTCCAAGCGAACCAGGGTTGACTCCAAGCAAATAGCAAACTTTGTTGTGTCGTACTTTAAGTAAATTATCACCAATCCATGAATACCGATCAATCTTGTTTTGATCATAACTTAGACATACAGACTCCAACGGACTTAACTTGGTATGCAACCTCAAGAGGCCTTTTTTACTCTTTTATATGGATGGCACCCATTTGGGTGAAAGTTTGGGGATCA
Organism: Allium cepa; assembly: GCA_030765085.1. Taxonomy (NCBI): domain Eukaryota; kingdom Viridiplantae; phylum Streptophyta; class Magnoliopsida; order Asparagales; family Amaryllidaceae; genus Allium; species Allium cepa. The sequence continues at coordinate 89,404,864 of CM060939.1, read as the reverse complement.
TCACCGATCAGTGACCCCATCGTAACTAATTTGTCATTCGATCGATATTCTCAACCATTCAAATGTTAGGTAACCATGCATACATCATTCACAAGGATTATATGCCACCGTAACTTGAAAATGGTCTGTACTGATGATGATTGGAGCATCTCCCTAGTCAAAACCTATTCATTGAAGCCATTCAGCGTGCAGAATATTCTAGGAGATTCAATGTTCTAACCATACCAGCATATTTTGTGAACATAGACCCCCGACAACATCACATGAAATACAAGTGGCACATAGATTCGCTAGAGCAACAGGTGCCATTGAATGCAGACGTTTTCTCATATTTCTCGAAAGAATAATGATCCTGTGGTTTACGTAGTTACCACCCAACTCCATCTCCTCATCTGATCAACCGAACCAAAAGTTTTTGAGCAATTCAAATGCATGCGACTCTCACCAAGGATTCATCGTCCAATTTATTCCAAATTCCAGGTGAGCTATTCAAAGTTTTCCTATAGAGATTCAATGTCATCATCACTAAAGTGAGAAATCCCAGCAAGAATATCATACTAACTAATTGGATAAGGGAAATTGACCAAAAGACAGACTTTGGCGACTGGTAAGCTGCAGAGCCTCCTAAAACCTTGGATCATTTCTGTTACAAAGTGAACTAGAACCTACGCAAGGAGGAGGTTTAGCAGACTAGGAGAAAGAATGATGTAGGCCCATTGGCTTAAGGAATTCAAAGAAAAGGCAGTATTGAGGCCTTAGATGAGGACTCGGATTCTAGGAGACGACCTAGAATCCTAAAATTCGACTCATATACTCCTTTCAATGATTCAATCAAAAACATCTACTTGGAGACTCATGGCTCGGAGCCGTACTGGAAACAACCTCAAGAGACTCCACCGAAATGTAGAAGAAATCCAAAAAATGTCGTATATTTCATGATAAACAAGGTCATAACATCAGCGATTGCAAACACCTCCGAGATGTGATCAGAAAGCTAATGCAAGATCCATAGAATGGCAGGCAGCAAACATCCGACCCTATCAATAAATAATTTTTATTATCGATTGGACCATCTGCGATCGAATTCCAGCTAACAAGGGCTAGGGTAAAGTGGAAAAGTAAATGTACGATGCTACTTCACTTGTCAATAAGACTTATTTCAATTTCACTTATGTTGTGAACTATGACCAACTTGAACTAAACTACTTTCGAACAATGCAGGCGATCAAGTACTTAGAGTTGGATGCCAACCAACCTCCATAGACCATGATCGAACCTATGGAAGATCATCAAGACATGTGTGATTCAACCGCTCCTCAGCTACCATATGCCCCTGACTTGGGAGTAAGGACTCAAAATGGATAAACTAAATACGGTTAGAATCTTATACAAAGTAGACATGACTGACTGTCCAGTCATCAACTTTTGTGCTTGAGTTGAAGATCGGACAAACACTTGTAGTGGATGCAACCTGACCATCCACTTCCCAACTCATACTTGAAGTTTGCCAAAATACTTATGCATCTCCTGAAGCTCAGAAAGACCAAGGTTCAACTAAAATGGATGTGATTTGACCGTCCATACATTAAATCCTGCTCTGGACACAAGAGGTAGTCTGGAAGCTCAACTTAAAATTGGTGTAACTGATTGTCTACTAATAAGCCACTGCCCTCATCATGAGGACATGACCTCAGCTTGAAGCGGAGGTGACTTGACCGTCTACCTAACAAATCTCTACCTCGACTTATTGGGAAGAGTACCATGCAAATTGGACGAGAACTAGTCATCCAGCCCAAGCATGGATGTGATCCGACCATCCATTGCTTAATCACCAAGTAGATGTGAAACGACTGTTCACTAGCCAACCATTGTCCTCAACGCTGGGGCCTAATTCCTTTCCATGAATAAACATAGAAAGATTGACACTGTCCGACAGTCCATCAATCAACTTTGGTCCCTTAGCGTGGTTTAGAGTATAAATACCATAAAAAAGTGGACGCAGTTCGACCGTCTGCCGTCCAACTCTTGCCTCGGACTTAAGGGCAAAGATGCGACTCAAAGTGGTTATAGTCCGATCATCCGCTCTGCTACATTAGCTTAAGTTCTCTAGAACACTCATCTTACTCCCAAGGCTTAGCAAAAAAGGATCCAAATGGAAGTGGACGTGGTACGACCGTCCACGCATTGACTTCTGCTCTGATGCAGTGAGCAATTTGAGAGCTTAAGCCTAAATTGGATATGGTTCAACCATCCAATCCAAGGAGGATGTGATACATCCATCAATGACCTTGCTCTCGCCTAAAGTATGGCTAACTATTCAAGCCCTACCCAAACATCGGCAAACCCAAATTCCAAACCAAGACATGGATGTGATTCGACCGTCCAACAAATAACTTTGGTCCCCTAATGCGGATTGGAGTATAAATTCAAAATAGGTGTGATTGACCACCCATCAACAAACTGTAGTCCCCAGAGCGTGGATAAGAGTATGGGTAGAGAATGGATGTGGCTCGATTGTTCATCCATTAACTCTCCCTACAAACCGATAGGCTAAGTATAAAACATAGAAGGATGTGACTTGACCATTCGCTAATCAGCTCCTTCCCACGATTCGACCTAAAGAACTCTAAGTAAGAGTGAACATGATAAAACCGATCACTCTTCGAATTCCACCCCTGACTTGGGGGTAAAAGAAATAACTAAGGAAATTGTGGTTCAACCATTTTCAGGAATAACTCTTAAGTCCACGGAGAGTGTACTAGAGTATAAGCACAAATTGGGTGTGATTCGACCACCTGCCAACAAATTCTTATCCCCAAAGTGTGGATATGAGTATAAGCAAATAGACGAGTGCGATTTGACCACTCACTATTCCATAAACTCCAAATTAAATTCGATAGGAGGAGTATAAGCTCACTAAAGATGGAATTCGACCACCCACAAAATAACTCCACTAACCTAAGATTGGGGGTAGGCGTACAAACTATTGAAAGCTAAATATGATAGCTCATCACAGCTCTGGCTTGGTGTTCTATACGACTCAAGGCAACAACCATTGGGAGGGCTTAATAAAAAACCAATCGAAATGACATCCAAAGTTATGGGTAACCGGCTTTATTATGCCATTTGGTCTACCTGCAATATCGATCCAAACTGTCTATAACGTGCCGCTGGATTGACGATCAATAATGATCTGCACTAACCATAAATGGATGTGACTTGAATATCAATCAAATGACTCTGGTCACCAGAGCGTGGATAGGAGAAAAAACCATGAATGAGTGTGACTTCACCATTCATTCTCCATCCTCCTCCTTTGATCTGTCACGAGGAGTATGAAATCAAATGAGCATGACTCGACCGCTCCTGAACTAATTCTATCTGTTGGTTTGATAGGAGAACATAGATCAAAATAGGCGTGACTGACCATCTAGCTCTGAATGAATGTATTATGACCGTTCATTCAATAGCTTTGACCATGATTTGACTAGAAGAGTAGTTTGAAATGGATGTGACCTGACCGTCCGTACACTGATTCTTGTCTTTTGTTCAATAGGGGGAGCAACAGTCATAGATTGTATGTGACTTAGCTATCCCTTTTTGGGTCCATGCCTATAGTATGGCGACATCTGCATTAAAAGTGGACGTGATTGACCATCTATTACTCAGCTCATGTCCAAAATCCGATGGGGAATTGAAGTCTTCCTCTAGGAAGGAAAAGCCAAAATGCAATCCAGAATAACCATGATTCATCCTTCCATCAACTAACTTGATCCCATAATTTACGGAAAAGAGTGTAAAACCAAAACAGATTTGACATGCCCATCCACTTACCGACATTTACCCTTGACTTGGGAGGCACGAGTGAGAATCAAGATGAATATGAGCCGACTATTCATCGATCAACTCTACGTATTCGAAGCTTAGATAGGAGCGACTAGGATGAGACTCGATCATCCATGCAGTACATTTATCAATCCGAGACCTAGGGGTAAAAGTGTGATCATCCAAAAATTGACTGCGATAGCTCAATATTATGAATCATACCTAGTGTATACAATGACTCGAGGCTACAACTGAAAGGATGCTTGGAGATAGAATAATTGGATCGATGCCCAGGATCATGGGCGACTGACTATCATTCCAACCTAAACAATGAGCAACAGATCACAAGTACATTGAATAGAAAGTGCGTTACTCGAATACACAAGCAGATTCAAACTCAAAGCATGAGCTAGCAATGCAACCGCGTGCAACACAAGGCTGAACCCTACTTGACATTTGATTCGATGTGCTTATAAGCTTGATCTTCAACCATTATAGATAATTGCTCAAAGCACCTAGAACCCATCACCGTCGGACTCATCAGCTCATGACGAGATCCAAAAGTTTGATTAAAGCGACCATCATCACATGCCATCCTGACCGGCTCTCATGCCATTGACTATGCATTAGAGAAATGCTCGAACATCGGGATCGATATCAAATCCAACTACCATTCTACATGCCTACATACACCACTAAATTGTTAAAATTACAAGACTCACCTAGGAAAGGGGTCGGCATTGACCTCATCGCCTATGCGACTTTGCAAACCTAATTCAGACGTCCAACATGCTAAGTACAGTTTAGTGCGGTGTTGTACAGTTCCGTACATGTACAAATATGCTAATTATTCAAGTCTGAAGTGGAAGACATCTGATTTAAGGCCATATGCTTGTTCAAGTATGCAAGTAATACATGGCATGTCCCATTGTTCGATTTCAGATTCACAAGGTCTAATATGTACATATTAAACCCAAAATTGCTTAATTCCCACTAATACAAAGGATCAGAACAGATCCCATTGCTTGGGAAAATCCACTTAAGCATTTTACATCTCACAATGTAAGGCCAATATCAAGCAACAACATCATAGTAGGTTTTATAAAGATATAGACCTGAGAGATGAAGAAGAGAAGCTTAAGGAATCTAAGGCTACACCTGCTGAGCTAACAATCGACATTACAGTCAGCCACGCAACCCATCCCACGTATTAAAGATCGGATCATAGCTCAGTGCAACGATGATGAAGGAATTAGTTTGCTTTCGTTGAACAAATCTTACTATGTTTGCTTGGGCCCATTCTGATATATATGTGATCTCAACGACTATCGCAAGCCATGCAATGAATATTGACCAGAGGCATGTCCTAGTGAACAAAAGTGACACAAAATTGATCCAGGGAGATCTACTGCACTTAAATGGGAGGTGGATAAACTCAAAACAATGCATTTATCTACGATGCTCTCTACCCGAAATGGGTATCCAATCCAGTTCTCATGAGAAAAGCTAATGGAAAGTAGCGGACATACGTCGACTACTCTGACCTAAACAAGGCATGCCCAAAAGGCGACTTTCCACTTTTGAGGATTGACCAGCTGGTGGACTCAACCATTGGACATGAATTGCTATCTTTCATAGATGCGTACTCTAGATATAATCAAATACCGATGCACATCCCCGATCAGGAGCATACCAGTTTTATTACCGACATTAGATTGTACTGCTGCATGGTAATTCCATTTGGACTAAAGAATGCTGGAGCAACCTATCAATGCCTAGTTGATCGAATGCTTAAAAATCAGATTGGAAAGACGATGGAGGTATATATGGATGATATGCTCATGAAGTAACAACGATCAACCGACTGCAGTAGAGATTTAGCAGAAATGTCTGATATCCTCCAATATTACAAAACGAAGATCAATCATTTGAAATATTCTTTTGCCATTGCATTGGGAAAGTTCTTGGGTTTCATCGTCAATGCTTATGGCATCGAAGTTAATCACAAAAAGATTCGAGTTATTCACAACATCCATGCACTAAAGACTATCAAACAAGTACAGAGGCTAAATGGGAAGGTTGGTGGCCTGAGCTACCAAAGATACTGATAAATGCTTTCTGTTCTTCAACCTAATTAGAAGACGGAAAAGGAACTTTGAGTGGACACAGAAGTGTGAAGATGCATTCCAAGCTTTGGTGAACCACTTAGAGAGACCTCCCAACCTACCAAAGCCAGTGGATCACGAAGACTTGTATATCTACTTGGCCATATCGGTACATGCTATAAGTGTCGCACTGCTTTTACAAGGAGAATTGAATCTAAAGACTGATCTATTATGTTAGCAAGCGATTAATAGGAGCTGAAATAAACTATCCAAAGACAGAGAAATTGGCGTATACTTATTGATTGTTTCACAAAAGCTCGATCCCTATTTTTAGGCCCATCCCATCAATGTTTACACCAATCAGCCCTTACGACATGTCTTACAGCGATCTAAGACATCTGGAAGGTTATTGAAATGGAACATTGAACTGAGCCAATTCGACATCACTTATCTCTATCGGAGAGTCGTCCAAGGACAGCCATTGGAAAACTTTATAGCAGATTCACTCCACAAGATGATCACCCAAAGAGCGATGGAGTCCTATTATTCGGTGGAAAATATATACAGATGGAGCATCCAATGATCATTGTTATGGAGCCGGAGTCGTGCTAGTAACTTCGGAGGATCGATCAATTTGCTATGCTCTGAAACTTGACTTCCCTATAACGAAGCTGAGTACGAAGCTCTGATTACTAGATGCAAACTTGCTAGAGAATTAGAAATAAAATATCTTGAAACCTATTGCGACTCCCGGTTAGTGGTATACCAAGTCAAGAGAGATTATTAGGCTAAAGGACAATGACTCGCTCCGTACCTTATCCAAATCCAAGAGCTATTGACTGACTTTGAGTATTATGACATCACATATATTCCCCGAGATCAAAACAAAGAGGCCAGCTCATTGGCAAAGTTTTCTAGCATCGGGGATGCACAATAAATGGTCTTGGTTCCAGTCGAGGTACTAAAAATTCTGAGCATAAGCCAGATGGAAATTGACTAGGTGCAAGATACAGAGCCTGAGAAGGAGTCGTGGATGACTCCTATTAAAGATTATCTGCTACAGGGAGCTCTTCCTGAATAGAGGAATGAAAAACGATAGATTTTCCGTAAAGCGTTATGCTACATCATCCAAGAAGAAATCATGTATTCCCTTACTTTGATGTATCACCCACGATGAATTCAAATGAGTGCCGACGGAAATCCTACACCCAAAATCATTTTTAAAGAAATACCATTCCTCTTTCCATAAATAACCAAACCCAACCATGCTTGCACCTCAAAGAAACCACCCCTCATTTAATCTCTTAAATGATCAAGTGCAAGCAAGCCACATTCAATCTCAAGGTCAACCCATATGCTTCAAACCTACAACCAATCATTATCACTGATCCCTCGAACATCATATTCTTTGATCCCTTCATCCCATATCCACAGAGATTTGAAGCAAGAATAGATTTGGAGCAGGAAGCGTACAAACGCATCCGAGAGCCAATGACAAGAATGCATATATGAACGTGCATGTGTGAATCCCAAAATTTTGATTTCTTGATATCGATAGAAATTGAATTTTCACCTTGGAGATATTTGAGAAAGATCCAAATTAGATAACCGAGGCCTACTAGCACAGTAGAACTGGGCATAGATATTACTTAGCCAATTACAATCTAGAATTTATACTATCGAGTATCTGCCAAGTGTCATGGTAAACAATGGGAGATATGACTCTTTAGAAAAGATAATCTAACGGAAATATAACGACTGTTTAGAAAATTAGATCGTTTTATTTTCGGTGGCTCTAACTTGCTTCAACTCAAAACACACCTTCCTATTGTCGGGCATGTTTTTGAGGCAAAGTGTTAACTCGCCTTTTGGCAAGGCAGTACACAGACAAATCTAACATAACAGATTTCATGATCATCAAGGCAAACATCCCAAAGAGATGGTTGTTGTGATTGGAGATCGATTATGGACAAGACTATGGATAATAGTCATATGGATTCATACGGATCACATTCTGGAATTCGCTAAGTATTCATTTCACACTTGAACTAAAACGATTGTTTTCACAATGAAATGGCTCGATCCTTCTCTAATATGGATCGGGAATAATCCATCTCCATTACGGATCAGCTATGATCCATCTCCAAAATGGATTGGCAATGATCCATCCCCAACATGGATCGGTTATGGAACATTTTCATTATGGATCGGCATGAATCGATAAGGATACATGTCGCTTGGATTAGTAGTACAAATCAACAATGATCGATCCATAACCCAACAACCACAAAGGCGATCGACAAAATAACTTCAGAAACAGGGAGTAGAGGGCATGGGAGACCCATCATATCGATCGTTGGACCCACGTGCAAATAAAAACGATCGGCACCAATTGTTTTCATGGTGTGCAATCGACCTCAAATTTTGTAGGTCGGGTCATTTGGCTCTGGAGGATCTTCTGGCGAAATTTCAGCCCTATCCACGCACAGCTCACCTATAGATACAGTGGACACGGCTCATTATAGGTGGTCTTCTTTCTAGCTAATTTTCATCATGCTTCTCTCTTCTTCCATTAACTTTCTTTGGCAAAAAAAACTATACTAGTAATCCTATATAAATAAAAGATTGTTGGAGTGGACGTAGGCCAGACTTTGTCAAACCACTATAAAACATGCTGTTTATTACTTTCTCTGCTATGTTTTAATTTCATTCATCATTTACTATATATGAGATTCTATTGGGTGCTGATACCTATTTTTTGTGTCAACACCAAGTGTTCGCTATCAAGAGTCGAGTGATAAATCCTTATTCAGATAACTTTGAGTCCCCTCAAAGTTAGGTACTCGAATCTTGGATCGAGAACAGTTATGCGAACAAAATTAATCTACTTAAAAATTACGTACTTATTCTATTGGTTCTTATTTATACCAATTTCTTTTTGCTTCTAAATTATTTGTGAAGTTATTTCATGAAAACTTAATTTGAGTTTATTAACGCTTTCTAACTCGAGTTCATACTCATAAAATACACTTTTAAGTCCTAAGAGTACATACGTAATATAATTCTTGTTTTACTTAACTATATGTTCAACAAATTCAAAATTTGTTCTAATTGACTACCTCTTTAAATTTATAAATTACAAGGACTTGTTTCCTTATAATTCTAGCTTCAATTTCTATGTTAATTCGAAAGTTTTTGACTGTTCAAAATTGTCGAAAATTCCATTTCACTTTAATAAATGAAAACTACCAAATAATATATAATATTAAGATGCATAACTAATCTACTCTAGTGCATAGGATACACGAGTCCATACAATAACTTAACAAAAATACAAAGAACTAAACACCCAAATTTTATTTGAATCGATTTTGAAATAAAAATATTCATATTTATAACTTTAAGATATCATATCATCTCTCGGTATTTAACTTAAAATTTGTTTTACCAAACAATTTAAAACAAAACTATTATAGTAGCAATCATTGTTTTAAATCTCCTATATACCGCCCGAGATCTCCTCCGAGATCTCCATTTCGCACATAAACGAGACGAGACATCAAATCTCCTCTATATCTCCCTCGACACTAATCTCGTCCGAGATATTCAAATCTCACCCGATATATGAATCAAAATCTCCATCCAAGATCTCACCCGAAATTATATATTTTTCTTTTTTTGTCCATAATATTTTTTATTTTCATATTGATTCATAATAAACTACTCAATCCAATTATAATTTACCAACTTCTTGAATATATTCTTTACTTTTTATCTTAATGAGTCATAGCGAAAGGTTTCACTTCTTTATTATGCTCAAATAAAAGAATATTATTCAATCATTATCAAATCAATTAAGCTAATCAAGCTACTATTCTTCTAAAAATATTCCTTTTTCCATGTAAATCAAGTATGTTACCATTTTTATTTTTACTAAGAAAGCTATAACTGTTAAATAAATTTTTGACACATTAATTTTAGACACGTAAGTACATCCATGATATTCCCAAGATGCATTAGAAGACCTAAGATGTCAATCCGAGATGTATACCCGATATGTACTCATCTCGTCCGAGATCTCCCCCAATACGAGATAACTTGTGTAAAAATTTCGAGATGAAACGTGACCAAAATCCAATATTTAAAACCTTGGTAGCAATCCATCGCTTAGAAACTCGAAAATGAACAATGACGATGCTGCAGTCATCATCAGAACTATTTTCCAACCATCGAAGTGAGTTCAGTGCATCCTTTCTCTTTAGAAATCCTTTAACAAAACATTTATATACACAAATACTTTCAAATAATACTAACATTATCGCTTTCCAAAAACTTTGGAAAACCATTTCCAAAACATTGAGATTTTAAATTTTCAAATTCTTAGCTTATTTTTATTTATAAACTCTATTTATAAATTATACTTATAAATTTTCACTTTGTTATATAAAAACATTTCTCGATTGTATATCCATGTAATTTTTAGAAATTAATCTTTTGTATATAAAAATAATTCTAGGTAATTCCATTTACCCAATTTTAAAACAATACTGTGTTGGTTGGCCTTGTTCAAGTGTTTAGAAACCCCTATCGACAACGTTGATCAGCCACGTCGACTATAATTCATAAGCCGCCTAACAGACCAATCAACACAACATAAAATAATTTTTATGGCACTAACAAATACGCACTTTTATGTATAATACACTCAACCTCATTCTAGGGTGTCACTTACCCCATCTTTAATGAGTTTACCCAACCGAGTACTAAGGTTCTCGCTTGACCTTCGGCTCTGATACCAACTATAACAACCATCATTTTCGATCCCCTGAAGTCGACACTAATACATCTACGGTATTCACATGCCGAACATCCAAGTGTTGGAAAAACATATTATTGGGGTTAAAGAAAAAAAAAGACAAAACAGAATCTCACAAACGCGACGAATAACATATAATATAAACAAGTATTTTAAAAAAGAATGTGACTTCAATATACGTACATAAATCGGAGTACAACACTAACGCATCATCGGTCTAGATAATTGTAATAGCCTGTCCAAACAAATTGCTTATACCTACAACAAGAACAAAAAACGAAAGATAAAAGAAAATACGAAAGTACACCTTAGAGGCATCCAACTTGTCTCCTGAAAGCTAAATTGTCCAGCTAAATTTGAGAAATATAATTAGGCTGACCCGAGCATTAGAGAAAAACAACGCCTAAGTCGGTTTGTTAAACCAGCTTGAGAAACGCAATCAAATAAATTACTTAATTATATAAAACCTTTTGAAATAAAGGCATCTCAAATGAGCACACTACATATAAACATGAACATGTTTTTTATCTTACGATAACCGAAAACTTTTTATTATAAAATCCATTGATATTACAATAATATCTACGCAAAATAAATATTATTCATAGTCAAAATTGTTACATCAATTAAATTCTAGTATAATAGGTATATAACTAAATCTTTAGGGGCATAAATTGGAGATTAGATTTTCATCAATGATTGGGCTACTGGGGTACCGCCCATCATAGTACATCTCTAGATAAAATGTACCAAGGTCGAAAAGAACTTCTTACACCACTGCTATACAGAGCTAGCTTCCCTTTGAACATGACATGCCAGATTACATCATTCCTCAGGCGAAGGCTCCAAAACAACGTGCACCAGCCATGGGCCTACTCTTGCATGCATACCAAAAACTATAAATATCGACTCTAGATTGAGGAATAATGCTCCTAATGGTAGCAAACCACATACCTCTGTTGCATATCCCCTGTTTCGGTCATTATCGGGTTGTGAGGTTTGTGAGGTCACGATTACCTTTTTCCTCTCTTAGCAGTTCCCACTTGGAGTGCTAACACCGACTTCCAAGCACTAATGCAATGCTAGTATTCGTTCATACAAGTTGTTCAGGATAAGAACAAACCGAAGGCACTAATTCTATTTCATCCATTTTGGAATCACCCTCGGGATTAGTAGTAAGTAGTCCTTGCACTTTAAAGAACTCCTTCTCCGATTTCATCATCTTTGAATTTCCTCTTCCTCAATACGACACTTAAGTTGGATCGAAGCGGTTTTTGGATAATTCATACTTATCTGATCCTGGTCTCTTCGAAATAACATTTGATACTTTCCGGTAAACTCAACTCCCATCCTTTCGAAAATAATAAGACAATAAACAAAAGCGGAGATCACCCCCTAACCATTTAAGTGGTCGGATCCCTTATCATTTATCCTAGGAGAAGAGCTTTATGCAAAGTACAACATCATTGAGGATAACTGTGCCATATAACTCACATGTTTCTCCTAAATATTTTCAGAGTTATATTTTGGCCAAGATTTGATAGCCGGTTATTTAACTATCAAACAACAAAAATCAAGTATAGATTTAACCCCATGTGAAATCTACTAAACCTCTATTAATTAATCTTTCCATAAATCAAATCACTTTTAAACTTGACTCATAAAACCTTTACAAAAAATATTTTCACAAACCTTTTATATTCTTTCAATACTTGGAAAAACACTTACATAGTTATCTCACTGATATAAGTACATTACAAACTATTATATTTCAATACTTCGAAAATATCCATATACTTATCTTTATGATGTAAGTATACTAACAAACTTAAGGAAGACATCCTTTTCCCAATTCATATTTAAATGAGCCAAACAATATTATTTAAAACATTTCCCACTAAGAACCAAACCACTTATCTTCGGTGTTAAGGATGAAAAGAATGTTTTCATACCACCATAATTAAGAAGGATTGTTTATTAGATCAAACCTCATTCCTTTTATAAAATTTTCCTTTTTATAAGCTCACTGCATATTTACAAATTCTTTTATAAATATCCAAATTAATTTATAGAACTTTTTTTATAAATCTCTAAAACGATTTATAACATTTCTTTCCATTTTTAAAATCTCCTTCCTATTATTGAAACTCCTTTCCATTAAGGAAACTCTTTTATAAATCTACCTTTATAAACTCCTTTATACAAATCCTTTATACAATCCTTAATAAGAATCCATTTATAAATCCAAAACCCAATTATATTCTTTTAACATTATATATATGCTAAATTTAAAATATCATTTATAAAATCCTTTTTAAATTATCATTTGTAAAGCTTATTTACACATATTTACTGATAAAAATCCTACACAAAATATCGTTTACAAATCCCCTTTCAAAAATATCATTTTTAAATTTCTTCTGTTTATTTAAATCCTTTTTATTAAGTGAAACTCCTTTTGTAAATCAATTTATCGTTTATAAACATCTTTCTTGAATTTATTAATTAACCCTTAAACATCATACATAAATAATCGACTACAAACAAACATTTATAAATTAAATTAATCAAATATAAACAACCTTAATAACATAATTAATTAACTTAACCCATCATATATTAAATCAATTAATTAACTTAAACTACATTAAATATATAATCAAATAATTTAAGGTATCATTAATAATAGAATTAAATAACTTTAAAAATCTTTATTAAAATAATTAAATACTTTAAAGAACTTTAAAAATAATAATTAATCAACTTAAACACTACTAATTAAGATATTTAACTATCTTTAAACCATAAATAAAATAATTAAAACCACTTATAGTTGAATAAACACTTAACCTCAAATTATTATACAATTGAAGTTATTTGAAATCCAAAATTTGCCAAATTTGGAAAAAGGCATAGCTATCACAATAGTACTAAATCAAATTACCATCAAATTTCAATTTAACTTTCAAGTCACGTAAGAGGTATTTACATAAGCAGGTATGTAAATAAAATCAATTAGCAGTCATTAGCTAATTCATCACTTATCCAATATTGATAAATTCACATATTAAATAACTGGTATATGAATAAATATCCAAACTAATATAATCACTAAATGGGGATTTACTATGTTAAAAAATATCGTCAAAATTTTCTATATTTAATTATAAAACAACTGTGTTTTATTCTACATAATAAATGTCTAAAGTAATCTATTCAATTAAATTTAATAGATTGGTGTTTTATTTAGCCAAATAGACGTCACTGATAAGGTATAATTAACTTAACGACGTTATCACTTAAAATAATGTAATTAACTTTAGTCACTATAAATATGTCATAAATTTTAAACAATACAATTCTATCAACAATTTCACTACAACGTTATACTTATTCATACGAGTCCAAGGCAAAAATTCGTGGGTAAATCGAGTTTCATATGGATGAGATATCACATTTCTAAACTACCCACATTTATGTATCTATAAAATAAACAAATCTTTTCTATTCAATTCCTCATCCATGTAACGGCCCAGCTTGCCTCAACACAACCCGACCATTTCGAACACAAACCCCCTACCATCACATGCAAATGAACACATTTAGGAGGGATAAATTGCAAATCCACTTGTAATGAACAATAAATCTCTATCTCCACTTCTTTCCTCTCAAACTCGAGACCTGCACACGAAACAATAGTGCACGACTGAATATCACAACACCCAAGCTCCCTTAAACCTCCATAGAAACACAATCTAACTTCACCATCCTACTCCATGACTCCACCACTTCTCAAGCCGCCCACTCAAACGCAACCCGATCCACCTAGAAAGAAAGCGACTTGAGCCCTTCCTCTTTGACCACATGTCAATGCAAACCATCTCCATAAACGAAGCTCAACCACACGACCACTACAGATGCGTCTTACCTCGTCAAAGATAAAACCAACCTTCAAACTGCCAATCGCTAACCAAAACTCCCCCATAGCTAACCCTAGTTCAAACCAAATTAATGTACCAAACTATCGATCTCGCTAAGCCCAACCGAACACCCCAATAATTATATAGGATTGAAGATCTCTTCATAACAAGCTCTGCAAGATTTATTTCATGATTTGTAGTTGGCTAATTAATTTGGTTTGGAATTTCTAAGCGAGAAGCCATAGTTGTTTTGCTGGAATGAATGAAACAGTAATAGGATAAAGAAGGAAAAGACAAAAATGAATAAAATGGGTAAGTGTTGAGCATCTCTAACAGTTGAACATTCAAGCTTAATATTCGGACTATCTAATTTATCTCACTCCAAGCATTCGCATTAAGCGTAATATTCAAATGAATGGTTAGCGCCCAGTGCTCATGTCATTTAATAATATTTAACAAGCATAAACATCCACTATATACCAATGGTATGTTTCACAATTGTCTTCACTATATACTGGTGGTATATTTGATAAGCATGAATATCCACTGTATTGCACATTTGTCTTCGGCTGAATTAGACTAGGCACGGATTTAATCAGTGCCCACTACGGCGTGCGGATTAAATCATCACCCTGTTGTCAAGCTTCACCTTTAATATTTAGGGTGTAATATTTAAGGTCTGAATATTATGTCCTAAATCCATTGGAGATGCTCTAGAGTATGGTCCTTATAAACAAATCAAATACAATTCTTTGGAGACAAAATAAACAAGATTCCTCAAGTTAAGAAAAGTTTACAAGAAACTGTAATTCTCACACTAATATCACATCTCAATATTTTAACTAACTCTTTTGAGTTTCTTATTTTTAATTAAAAAAGATTTAAAAATATGTTTTTACGGTATCTCGCTACACAATATCTTATTTGAGCACGAACCGTAAACGGCAGAAATAAAAATACAACCACGCACAATAATGTGAGATGATCATAAAACAAAAATAATATACACTGGTTTACTAATTATTTTAAATTTTCAAAAGTATCTATATTTGCCTTAAAATACGTCAAATGAAAATTTTAATTGTTTTCAAAATTAATAATTATGGAAAAATTCTAAAAATTAAATAAAAACTACGTCACCAAAAATCGAGAAATTATTTGAAACACATATTTTATTATAATTTAAATTCAAGTTTACATATTTAAATAAATAAAAAATTTAATTTTTGAAGACTCAAAAATTACTGCATTAGTAATAAGAGGTGAATTAGACATACTGTTATTTCTCACGTCTCATTTTTCGATGACGTATCCTTTAGAGTCATCTCCTAGAAGTATTACAACCCCCATCTGAGTAGATAATATTTGTTACAATATCTTTATTTTTCGTTATATTCTTGGAGCAACTACCACCGAGTATCCATTTTCCTTACTTTTTATCAATTACCTACAAAAAATATTAAAATGATATCGGTACACACTCCCTCTGTTATGGTCCTAAGAGTTTGGTCTTTAGAAGCCAAACCCAATAACGTTAAGAGTTCCCTTTGAAAATAAAATTTGAATTCTTATGAACATTAGAAATAAAATTCTCTATATACTTATTTCTTATCAAATGGTTGTTAGTCTTCGAAACCCAAATTTTTATAGTCTTATACTTATTAATTTGTTTGCTTTGACTATCATCTTCCGTTTTAAAGTTAGCATATAGTGAAATATATTGTTTAGAGCTAGTCTTAACATCTTTGCTAGGTTTGTTATACCCTAATCCTTTTTTACTAGAAGTAGATTGTGAATTTTCTATAATTTTAAAAAGATTCTCACTACCTTTATAAAAGTTAGAAGCTAATACTTTCTAACTTAGCTTTAAGACTAGCTACCTCTAATTCTAATATTTTATTAATATAATTTAAATTGTGATTCTCTTTTGTTAACATTTTTTCTTCTGAGTTTCTATTTCGCTACTTATTATGGTAAGCTATGATGACATATTAGTACAAGAATCCTGAGATTTTACTAATTCCTCTTCTAGAATTTTTTTTCATCTTTTAGCATATCAACTTCTAGTTCACTTCTATTCAATTTTCCTAATGTATCTTTATATTTTATATTAAAATCTTTTAGTTTATCTAATAACTCAGCTTCACCATCAAATGAGAGTTCACTTACATTGTAATTAGTAGCCAAGAAGCATATAGTTGCTTGTTTGAAGTCACTGTCACTATCTGACGATGAAGATAAGTCCAAATCATCCCAAGTTACTAAAAAACCGAACTTCTTATTTTTATGAAATTTCTTGCTCTTATTCTTGAAATATTCTTCTTTCATTTTGGGTAATCTCTCTTTATGTGGCCAATCTTATCATATTCATGGCACTTGAGTGAGGAAGTTGACGGATTGGTGTTGCTATTTTTGTTGTTGCCATATTTTTTATTCTTTCTAAACTTTAGGAACTTTCTGATATTTTTAGCTAAAAATGCAATATCTTCATCATCTTCATTGGAGTCTTCATTTTCTACTTGGAATGTAGTTGTTTTTCTATCATGAGCTTGTACTTATTTTGCTTGTAAAATCACTTCATCTGGCATGAGATTTCCTATTAAATCTTCTGATTTAATGGTTAACATGTCATTAGCTTCTTCAATATCTATGACCTTTCATTCCCACTTATCCGTTAAAGAGATTAAGATTTTTAAAAGAATATCAAAATCAGTGTATTTTCCTCCTAGCGCTAGAAATAAGTGACATACATTTTGAAATCTAGAGTACATATCGTTTATAGTTTAATCTTGCTTCATTGTAAAGATTTGAAATTGATTTTTAAGCATCGAAATCTTGCTTGTTTGACCTTGTCTGTACATTCATGAGTTATTTTAAGAGTACGCCAAATTTCATATGCCGATGTGCACATACTAACTCTATTAAACTCATTTTTATCAACAAAATAAAACATGATGTTCATAGCTTTAGAATTAGCAGTAGCATATAGTTTTTGAGTGTTTGAACATTGTGCATGAAAGTGGTAGGTGTAGTGTATTCTTGTTGGGCAATATTCCAAGTATCATAACCATTAGCTTGCATATATATCCTCGTACTAGCTGACCAATAATTGTGATTTAATCCATTAAATAGAGGTGGTTATGCAGTAGACAAAACTTCTACAAAACTTGATGTATTATTATCCATATTACTTAAATATCGAAAATCATATTACGGTTATATGATAACCTTACTCTGATACCAAATGAAAGTCACTATGAGGATCGAGTAATATATAATCTACTAAATGAAACTTATATAAAACTGGTAGTACAAAAATTACAATAAGTAAAGTGCACCAGGGATTTTTATATTGGTTCAAACTCCCGTTCTACGTCCAATCTCAAACTCCTTTTAGATTTAAGTAACAAAAGTCCTTATTTAACCTGAATGATTTGGTATTACAGACTGCTTGAGCTGTCAAACATGACTTCATGCATGATATCTCCAATAGGACTTCAACTATTATAAATAATTGAGTTTGTGACTTCGTATGCTCTTTGAATAGCATGAATGAGCCAATTTAAACAACCTTCCTATAATCGTCTTCTTGATGGTGTAATGTGTGTTCGTGGAGAAAATAGAACTAAATTGACCGTTATATAAATAGATTTGAAAGATCAAGTAATCAAATCAAAAACAATTGAATATTTTGAATGATCGATGAATTTAGAAGAGATTGTAGATAGAAGTAGTAGATTAAGTCCTTAATTCAAGAATGGAGATTGCTTTATATAGAGAATGTATGGTTGCAACTTGTAACAGACCGTCTTTTTGTACGTTTTAAATCGACGATAAACCACACACGTCAAACTTAAACCATACAAAAGGGAGAATTGTTATTGGGGTGAATAAGAAAAGTGGAGAAAGAAATAAAACAAACAGAATCTCACAGCGGAATGACAAATTATATTAATCAAATAACAGTTCATGAAGTTGTTTTACAAAACATTTGATTGTACTTATACAACACCTATCAGAGTTACACATACCAGAGAATAATAAATAATGCAGCGGAATACATGGTGCAGCGGAACAGTATAGTAAATAATAGTAATATTACAATCTTCGTCTTCGTCCTCTAGAAATAAGGTCTTCAAACCCTAAAATGCTCAGATTGACCCGAGCGAATTGAAAAGACAAAATACTCGAGTCAGAACTAAAAGATCTTATGTAAGTTAAATCAAAGGTAAATAACTTGAGTGGAACGGGGTCAGAGATGTTTACGGGATTAGACATCTCCTATCCAGTGTCTAACGTGAGTGCAGTAACTTAAGAGATGCTCGGGATTCACATCTCCTAAGATACGTTAAACTATTTACTATGTAGTAATACATGCTATTATAATAATGTCTAATAGTAAAATAAACTTACTTTAATATAGCATTAAGGAGTGACCCAATACTCCCCTTAACACATAAATAGTGCCAATAGTCTATACAGTACCGTAATACCTCCTGATCGGGAGGCTACCAGAGGATACTCCATAGGTACGACACAAAACAAACTCGTACAAGGCATGCTAGGGTAGGTAACACGGCACAACTAGGCAATGCCAGGGTAGATATACCAATTACGCTTTCAGGCCGGTGGTAACGCTAAGCAGCTACTGTCGCCCACCTCGAGCCACACCCCCAAATCAAAAATCAAAGTGGCCACCGAATCAGTCCAAAAGTCAGAGTATAATATCGAAGGGATGTGTCCGGTCGGAGGAATGACCTCACTTAGCCCGTCAATCGCTCCTGTTTTAGCCACCTAATGCCAACTCATGAGGAGTCGGGTCCACATATATACCTCAATAGAACGTCGCCACTATCCTACTTCATTCTAGAATCTCCACCACGTACACGGTTGTTAAAGTGGTTTTCGGAGTTGGCAGACAGTATGACAACTTCTGATCCCGGTCTCTTTAACAACCAAATGTTATTATAACACCGCGGTCATTTTCAAAATAGTTTATACTTTAAAACCAAATATCATTGCCTTTCCAAACCCAGATCAATACGATATCATTTTCATTTCAAATATCCTTTTCTAAAACCATAACACTTTCAAAGTTATAATATTTCGAAATCAAAACACTTGAATATAACACTTTCAAATTATAATACACTGAAACTCATAACTTTGAAGCATAACTTCCACCACTTAAATGGTTTAAATATTTAAAATAATTTATATAATAAAATAGCTTCTTCAATTTCATGAATCAATTCCAAAACAACTCAAATTTCTAAATTTTAAATTTAACCAAATCTCAAATCATAAATTTTAATTCAATTCGGTTTCCAAATAAACTATTCCGATTTATATCGATTTCAAACAGATTTGATCCACCGAATAAACCATTCCAAATTCAATATATTTCAAACTTTAAGTATTCAACAATTTCAAAACTAAGTTTGGTAATTACGATTCAACAATTCAATTTTCTATTATTTAGTTTTGAAATACTTTACATAATAAATCCAATATCATTTAAATAAAACTCAAATTACAAATAACTAAATATTTCCTTCAATTTATTTATACTTGAAATATTCATTTAGTTTACCTCAAACCAAAATCAAGTTATAAAAATCATACATTCTAAAATTTCAACTTTAATAAATTTCACATCAAACTTATTAGAGTTTAATTCTTAAATAAATTCAATTTCAAATAAATTTCAAATTTATCTTCCAAATTTAATTTATTTAAATCATTATAAACTCCGTATTAAAATATAGTTTAAATACTTAACCATATCACGTTTAATAATAATCAAACTTATTAGTAAGCTTATTCTATATTAAGAACAATTATACACGGCTCAAAATCAAGAATAAATAACATTTATATAATATCAAAAATCAATATTTATCCAAAACCATATATTTCTTTACAAAACCATAGAAATCATTTCAAAGTATTTTTATATATAGACCACGGTGTCTGTATATAATTTTCTATCCTATGGTCAAGTGATACGGATATTTATCATTTCAATCCGTAATTTAAAATATAAATATGGTTATATATCATTTCAAACTGCAATCTTGAATGAAATAAGAATCCATAACAACTTGCAGTTTATAACAATATAAGATACAACATCCATTCATCCAATATCAATCATCAAACATTTATCACAATCATTATCCAATTCAGTCAATAACATTAATATAGAACAGATAATAAATAACAGGTATTTACTGGCAGTTTATATTCAATAATAAATTGAATAACTATTTTAGCCAAATAAATTCAAATAAACCTATATGATGATTCAAAACATGCCAAACAATCATAAATAAATTTCTAATCACATCATAAATCAATTTAACAAACATAAGAAATTTTAAAAGTTGTGAGTGGGTTGAACAGTCACCTTTTGAATTTAAATTGAATTTAAATCAAATTTAAACCAAAATTCAAACGGTCTCAGATTTTGTCCAAATCGACGTCAAAAAGTCCGAAATTCCAATACGATCCTAGCAGAGAAAACCACGCATGAATCAGACCTCGTATGCAATAGTTCTACGTGTTAGAAGATATCGATCTCAAATTTAAATTAAATAAAATAAACCAGAAAAAACAAAACGCGTCACCTCCCACTTCGTTCCAAAGAACCCTATTGTAGCTGGCTATCGTTCGAACACTGCCGTTCGATGAAGCCACCTCGAAAAGCTGCCTGACCGCGCCACTGACCTTCGTCGACGACCAAATCCGAGATCGACATCACCAACTCACCACATCCAGGGGCCTCCTCCCCGAAGTTGCGGCCATCTCCGGTCAACTCGATCTAAAGCCGCCGAAATTTGAAACCCTAGGTCAAAATTTCACGACGATCCAGCCATCAGATCTTCAAACAAACCATTCCAATGCAATCCTCTTGGTCCTCTCTGCAACACCCCTAAATCAATTCGACGATCTGATGAAATGGATCAACGCGAGATGAACGGCCGCAGATTGTTCTCAAATTTTTGGACAGATAGATATTCAAATTGGAAAACGAATTAGAGATCTGAGATGCGCTCATCAAGAGCTTCAAATCGATATATAATTCGATATAGTTTGAGGAGATTTAATTTTTGATTTGATTTTGAATTGCAATTGAATTTGGAATTAGAAATTTGTCTACCATTGTGAAAGAGGAGAAACAGAAAGAATTGTACATATAGACAAATGAGAATAAGGAGTGGCTAGGGTTTATAACGACATATATAGGCAAACCATAATAGAAACAAATGGGCTTGACTGGTTTGGAAAAATTGATCGATAACGACCCAAAAAGCACGTTTCGACTCCGGAACGAAAATGGGTCAACCCATATATCAAAATTGATGTCTTAAATATTTAAAATCAATGGCACATGTTTCAAGTCCAAATTCCATCATATGAAGAATTTATGTTAAAATCAAGTTATTTCAAATTTATTTCAATGTAATTTATTTCTAGGAGTTTCGAGTCCGTACGATCAAACAACAAGTCCGATCGTTACGAAACTTGAAATCCTATAATAATTCACTATTACGGATCCGATGAAACTATTTTCGTCAAAATCCGAGATAGTTGCCAAAATGGCTATTTTCCAGGTAATTAAATTAAATTAATATTTAATTAATTAAATCACTTTTCGTTTCGAATTTAATAATTCACAAATTTCATCATTTTTTATTTCTTAATCATTTACAATGATTCAAACAAATTTAGATATCAATTTAACGTTGATTCATCCATCAATTTCAGCATTAAGTTTCAATTTCATTAAATTCAGAAATTTATGAATTTAAAATTCCAAAATCCATTTATTAAATTTTAAACCTAGTTATTCAAGTCTTTTATTACAATAAGAATATAATTAATATTGGTTTATATCTTGGTACATTAATATTTTCCAATTTCATCTTAACTCCCATTTACGTAATATTTAAATATTAGATTTCATTTAATTTCAATTAATCCAATTTATTAAATTTAAATTAATAAATCTTGATTCCCATTCTTTTTACTAAATCAACCGTTATCTTATGGATAACTTTAACATTACTACATTATCCAATTACCCTAATGTTTTACAGTCATCAACTAAATTCATATTAATGAACATTTACTTACATTTAAATGCAGTTGATTTCCAATTAATTTCATTGACAAATTAAATAGGTAGTTTATAATAATTGTTATCATAACCTTTAATTTGCACTTAAGCTTATTTTAAATTCAGCTAGTTATCATAATTACTTACATAATAATGAATTCATCCAACTACCATTAATTATACTATTTCATTTATTTATACAACACTTTCCCTTCTTTACTTATTTTAAAATTGATAACCAAGTGCAACAATTTACAATAGTTCATTATCGGGATTTCACTCCAATTGTCAATAATTAGTTTTAATTACCATTGCTACATTTCATTTTTAACATTCATTTCATTATAAATTATAAATTTTTTTTATTTCTTTCTAAATTTAATTACAAAAATCTTATTAAATTAACCAATTTAATTATCGAAATTTGCGGGTCGTTACACTCTCCCCCACTTAAAACTATTCGTCCCCGAAAAAGAAAAAGGAGGGAAAGATGGAATTATGTAATCAATATATCTTATTCAAAAATATCGGATTTATAACCAGATAAATTCAAAAAATTTAATAATTTAAATAAAATATATCAATTTATAACCATTAAATCCTTTTATATTCAAGTAAAAAAAAATTTGGAAAATATTTCATAAAATTTTCTAAGTCCAAAATTCAAGAAAAATTTCGACAGAGTCTCCTTTGTACGGAGAGGCTCGAGAGAAAATATAATATCATATATAAAAATATATAACATATATTTTTCTAAAATAATATATCCCAACAACGGGGAAAACAATATATATAACAACGCTATAAAATTGTAATCCAAAAACGTACCTATTTGCCGAGCAAACAACGTTTAATTATGAAACCAAAAGCAGTAGCAATTGCTTCCATAACCTGTATTTTACTTATGTAATCGAAAAAGAGTTAATAATTATATGAAATGAAACATTTAAAGTTGTTTCAATCAATAACAAACAAATCAACACAACTAGTGGCCATTATTTGCAAACAAGCATACATTCATCACAAGAAATAAAAGTAATCAACCATTCATCCATAGTAAGCATAATATATGGTTTGTTTTGGTCCGGAAACTTTTAATCGCATAGAATGATGAACAAACTACTAAGTGCACCATTACTCAACAACCTTAGGTAAAACTCAATAGATTATTCATACATCATATCGATTAGAAGTATCCTATCCAAAATAACCCAAAAGCTAAATAAGCATCAAATTCCAAGCAATAAATCAAGTTCATTCTTTTTAATTTCATTTCTAAATGATCATTTCTTTAGTTTACATTTGTTTCTTGCAAAAATTCAATTTCCATTCATTCATTCATTACTTAATTCCATTTATAGTATTCATGTTCAATTTAATTACTTAGTATATCAATACATTAACTTAAGTCTACAATCATCTGTTTATAGTATTCATCTTTTCTATTTATTTTATTTATAAATAGCTTCAACCATTACTTAAGTTTATTATCATTTATTTATAATACTTACATTTTCTATCAAATTTGAAGCATTTCAATCATAACTTAGGTTTATAACCACTATAACATCAAATTCCTTTTTATAAAAGTAATTCATTGAACCTTTCAATTACATAAGTTTTACTTATAAATTTTTCCATTACATTTTCTTATCAGACATTTCAACCTTTAAATCTTTTGGTAAGTTATATATATACTTTTTAAGAATGCAGTTGAAAGTTATACAAGTCTTTTTCCTTTCCTTTAATTAATTTAATGTTCAATAATCATATCTTCTGTTTTATAGGTTACTAATTTCAACTTTCTTGTAATTTCATTTATAACCTAGCAATCTCTTATTTTAAATTAGATGTTCCAATTATTAATTAGTTACAACCCATTTTGCTACAATAATTGAACTATTACTTAATGGAAACTTAAGAACTAAATATCGGGTTAAATTTCAAATCATTTTAAAATAATAGATAAATGTATATACTTACAATGTATATATATCCAAGTATATTTACAACAATTTAAAATTTATTATTGTTTATCAAAATAAATCTGTAGTAAAACTACTATAGTGGCCTTCCCATTTTGAAACTCAGAAATGAATGTCGATGATGCGTGCACTTGTCACCAAAATTATTTCCCAGCGACATAGAGGGGAGTACATAACTTATTTCTTTCCAAAGTTTCTTTAAAACAATTCTTTCAAATTATATGGAAATATTTATAACAAAAAAATACTTCTAATCCATATCATTATTATTTTCCAAAACCATTTGAAAGAAATTTTCAAAAATCCCGTGACTTAGGCTCTAAATTTCTAATTTCATTTATTTTATTTAAAATCTTATTTCCAACCAATATTTATAAATTTCACTACCTATATTACACCCTGATTAAAAAAAATTATTTTATATAGAAAATATAATAGGAAAAATTATTTCATTCACCTATATTCAAAACAAATATTATGTCGGTTTGTCCTATTAAGTGTTTAGAAATCCTTATTGATGTCATAACGTCCTATGCACCAACCAGAATTTATAAATATAAACGGAAAAAAATTAACACAATATAAAAACTTTTATAACACTAACAAATATGCTCTCTCATATATATACACTCAGCGACTCATCATAGGGTATTACTACCCTATTAATAAAGAGTCAGACCCCACAAAGCTAAGGTTTATTGCTAAACCAAAGCTCTGATATCAATTGTAGTAGACCGCCTTTTTGTATGTTTTAAATCGACAATAAACTACACACGTCAGACTCAAACCATACTAAAGGGCGAATTGTTATTGGGGTGAATAAGAAAAGTGGAGAAAGAAATAAAACAAACAGAATCTCACAGCGTAATGACAAAATATAATAACCAAATAACAGTTTATGAAGTTGTCTTACGAAACATTTGATATACTTATACAACACCTATCAAAGTTACACATACCAAAGAATAATAAATAATGCAGTGGAATACATGATGCAGCGAAATAATATAGTAAATAATAGTAATGCTACAATCTTCGTCTTCGTCCTCCAGAAATAAGGTCTTCAAACCCTGAAATTCTCAGACTAACCCGAGCGAATTGAAAAGACAAAACATTCGAGTCAGAACTAAAAGATCTTATGTAAGTTAAATCAACGGTAAATAATATGAGTGGAACGACATCAGAGATGCTTACGGGATTTGACATCTCCTATCCAGTGTCTAATGTGAGTGCAGTAACTTAAGAGATGCTCGGAATTCATATTTCCTAAGGATCCACTAAACTATTTACTATGTAGTAATATACGCTATTATAGTAATGTATAATAGTAAAATAAACTTACTTTAAATAGCGTTAAGGAGTGACCCAATATTCCCCTTAACAAATAAATAGTGCCAATAGTCTATACAGTGCGGTAATACCTCCTGATCGGTAGGCTACCAGAGGATACTCCATAGGTACGACACAAATCAAACTCGTACAAGGCACGCTAGGGTAGGAGACACGACACAACTAGGCAATGCCAGGGTAGATATACCAATTATGCTTCCGGGCCAGTGGTAACACATAGCAGCTACTACCACCCACCTCAAGCCACACCCCCAAATCAATAATCAAAGTGGCCACCGAATCAATCCAAAGTCAGAGTATAATATTGAAGGGATGTGTTCGATCGAAGGAATGACCTCACTTTCCCCGTCAATCGCTCCTGTTTTAGCCACCTTATGCCAACTCACGAGAGTCGGGTTCACGTTATACCTCAATAGAACATCGCTAACATCCTACTTCATTCTGGAATCTCTACCATATACACAGTTGTTAAAGGGGTTTTCGAAGTTGGCAGAGAGTATGACAACTTCTGATCCCGGTCTCTTAACTACCAAACGTTATTATAACACCACAGTCATTTTCAAAATAGTTTATACTTTAAAACCAAATATCATTCTTTCCAAACCCAAATCAATACGATATCATTTTCATTTCAAATATATCCTTTTCTAAAATCATAACACTTTCAAAGTTATAACATTTCGAAATCAAAACACTTGAATATAACACTTTCAATTTATAATACCTTGAAACTCATAACTTTGAAACATAACTTCCACCACTTAAATGGTTTAAATATTTAAAATAATTTATATAATAAAATAGCTTCTTCAATTTCACGAATCAATTCCAAAACAATTCAAATTTCTAAATTTTAAATTTGACCAAATCTCAAATCATAAATTTCAATTCAATTCGGTTTCCAAATAAACTATTCCAATTTATATCGATTTCAAACAGATTTGATCCACCAAATAAACCATTCCAAATTCATTATATTTCAAATTTTGAGTATTCAACAATTTCAAAACGAGGTTTGGTAATTACGATTCAACAATTCAATTTTCTATTATTTATTTTTGAAATACTTTAAATAATAAATCCATTATCATTTAAATAAAACTCAAATTACAAATAACTAAATATTTCCTTCAATTTATTTATACTTGAAATATTCATTTAATACACCTTAAACCAAAATCAAGTTATAAAAATCATACCTTCTAAAATTCCAAATTTAATAAATTT
This sequence comes from Allium cepa, assembly GCA_030765085.1. Classification (NCBI taxonomy): domain Eukaryota; kingdom Viridiplantae; phylum Streptophyta; class Magnoliopsida; order Asparagales; family Amaryllidaceae; genus Allium; species Allium cepa. Next base: position 89,377,514 of record CM060939.1, on the reverse strand, counting down.
CACATCAAACTTATTAGAGTTTAATTCTTAAATAAATTCAATTTCAAATAAATTTCAAATTTATCTTCCAACCATAATTTATTTAAATCATTATATACTCTATATTAAAATATAGTTTAAATACTTAACCATATCATCTTCAATAAAAATCAAACTTATTATTAAGCTTATTCTATATTAAGAATAAATTATACACGGCTCAAAATCAAGAATAAAATAACATTTATATAATATCTAAAATCAATATTTATCTAAAACCATATATTTCTTTAAAAAACTATAGAAATCATTTCAAAATATTTTTATATATAGACCACGGTGTCTGTATATAATTTTCTATCCTATGGTCAAGTGATACGGATATTTATCATTTCAATCCATAATTTAATATATAAATATGGTTATATATCATTTCAACCCACATTCCCGAATGAAATAAAAATCCATAACCATTTGCAGTTTATAACAGTATAAAATACAACATCCATTCATCCAATATTAATCATTAAACATTTATCACAATCATCATCCAATTCAATCAATAACATCAATATAGTACAGATAATAAATAACATGTATTTACTAGCAGTTTATATTCAATAATAAACCGAATAACTATTTTATCTTAAATAAATTCAAATAAACTGAGATGATGATTCAAAATATGCCAAACAGTCATAAATAAATTTTTAATCACATCATAAATCAATTTAACAAATATAAGAAATTTTAGAAGTTGTGAGTGGGTTAAACACTCACATTTTGAATTTAAATTGAATTTAAATCCAATTTAAATCCAAAAATCAAACGGTCTCAGATTTCATCCAAACATGCGTCAAAAAGTCCGAAATTCCAGTATGATCCTAGCGGAGAAAACCGCACGTGAATCGGACCTCGTATGCAATAGTTGTGCATGTTAGAAGATATCAATCTCAAATTTGAATTAAATAAAATAAACCAAAAAAAACACGTCACCTCCCACTTCGTTCCAGAGAACTCTAATGTAGCCGACTATTGTTTGAACACTGTCGTTCAATGATGCCACCTCGAAAAGCTGCCTGACCGCGCCACTTACCTTTGTTGACGACCAGATACGAGGTCGACATCACCAACTTGCCACATCCAGGCGCCTCCTCCCTGAAGTCGCGGCCAACTCGGTTAACTCGATTTGAAGCCATCGAAATTCAAAACCCAAGGTCAAAATTTCATTACGATCCAGCCGTCAGATCGTCGAACAAACCATGCCGATGCAATCCTCTTGGTCCTCTCTACAAAACCCTTAAATCGATTCGACGATCTGATGAAATTGATCAACGCGCGATGAACAACCCTGGATTGTTCTCAAATTTCTTGATAGACAGAGATTCAGATTGGAAAACGAGTTACAGATCTAACATGTGTTCATCGAGAGCTTCAAATCGATATATAATTCGACATAGTTTGAGGAGATTTAATTTATGATTTGATTTTGAATTGCAATTGAATTTGGAATTGAAAATTTGTCTACCATTGAGAAAGAGGAGCAACAAAAAGAATTGTACATACAGACAAATGAGAATAAGGAGTGGCTACGGTTTATAATGACATATATATAGGCAGACCATAATAGAAACAAATGGGCTTGATTGATTTGGAAAAATTGAACGATAACGACCCGAAAAGCCCGTTTCGACTCTAGAACGAAAATGGGTCAACCCATATATCAAAATAGATGTTTTAAATATTTTAAAATCAATGGAATAGGTTTCAAGTCCAAGTTCCATCGTATGAAGAAGTTATGCAAAAATCAAGATATTTCAAATTGATTTCAATTTAATTGATTTCTAGGCGTTTCGAGTCCGTATGATCAAACGACAAGTCCGATCGTTACAAAACTTGAAATCCTATAATAATTCACTGTTACGGATCCGATGAAACTGGTTTCGTCGAAATCCGAGTCAGTTGCCAAAATGGCTATTTTCCAGGTAACTAAATTAAATTAATTAAATCACTTTTTCGTTTCAAATTTAATAATTCACAAATTTCATCATTTTTGATTTCTTAATCATTTACAATGATTTAAACAAATTTAGATGTCAACTTAACGTTGATTTATCCATCAATTTCAGCATTAAGTTTCAATTTCATTAAATTCATAAATTTATGAATTTAAAATTCCAAAATCCATTTATTAATTTTTAAACCTTGTTATTCAAGTCTTTATTACTATAAGAATATAATTAATATTGGTTTATATCTTGGTACATTAATATTTCCCAATTTCATCTTAATTCTCATTTACTTAATATTTAAATATTAAATTCCATTTAATTTCAATTAATCCAATTTATTAAATTTAAATTAATAAATCTTGATTCCCATTCTTTTTATTAAATCAACCATTTTCTTATTGATAACTTTAACATTATTATATATCCAATTACTCTAATGTTTTACAGTCATTAACTAGATTCATATTAATGAACATTTACTTATATTTAAATGCAACTGATTTCCAATTAATTTCATTGACAAATTAAATAGGTAGTTTATAATAATTGTTATCATAACCTTTAATTCGCGCTTAAGTTTATTTTATATTCAACCAGTTATCATAATTACTTACATAATACTGAATTCATCCAACCACCATTAATTATACTAATTCATTTATTTATACAACACTTTCCCTTCTTTACTTATTTTAAAATTTATAACCAAGTGCAACAATTTACACTATTTCATCATCAGGATTTCACTCCAATTGCCAATAATTAGTTTTAATTACCATTGCTATATTTCATTTTTAACATTCACTTGATTATAAATTATAATTTTTTTTATTTCTTTCTAAATTTAATTACAAAAATCTTATTAAATAAACCAATTTAATTATCGAAATTTGCAGGTCGTTACACAACTATTTTGTGAAGAGTGATATTCATTAGAAGAGTTGCGGCAATTAACGAGGGAAGTGTCTCTTCGTGAAGAAGAGGATCCATTTAGTATTTTAAACTAAAATGACAATTACGACATTCAGTCGACTACACAAAATGATTCAATAGACTAAATGACAGTAAAATTTATCCTGAAAGAAAATAGTGCTAAAAACACATGATTCGGTCGACTGAATATGTTAATCTAGTCGAACGATTTCTATTTTACAGTATATACAGGATTTGGTCGATTGAATTTGCATTTTAATTGATTGAAAACTGTCTTTTTACTGCCAAAACTTAGCATATATGTTGATTATATGTAAGTATGTGTATAGCATTTCGAAGAGATTTTAACGTGTATATACTCTAGACTAATGATTCTGTGACTGATATATATTTCTATGTTGTCATCATCTTGCCTTCATTATGTAGATTTTCTTGAATAGCTAATTTCCGACAAATGTCGATAATGTAGGTAATACTTTCTTGTATAGTTGTCACTATCAAAATATAAGGTTCTAACAATAATAATTTTAAATTTTCAAATGGAATTCAAAAGTGCATTTTTGAATGGTTTCAGAAGATGTTTATGTAGTACAACCCCAACTTTTCGAAGATGAAAAACTTTCAAATCATGTTTGTAAATTAAGGAAAGCTTTATACAATTTAAAACAAGCTCCTAGAGCTTGGTACAAAAGACATAAATCTTATTTTACACAATTTTACTTTGAAATAGGAAAAGTAGATAATACATTACTTATTAAAAGAAATAATAATGACATTCAACTTATACAAATATTTGTAGATGATATTATTTTTAGATCAACAAATGAATGGTTAAATAAAAAATTATGATATAATGACTAAGGAATTTGAAATGAATCATATGGGAGAGCTAACTTTCTTTTTAGGTTTACAAGTAAGACAATTAAGTAATGGTATATTTATAAGTCAAGGAAAGTATATTGAGGAATTAATAAAGAAATTTGGTATGTCTAGTGGTATGCCAACTCCCATGCAACTAATGTAAAATGAAATAAGAAACAAAATTCAAAAGATGTAGATCATAAACTATTTAGAGGTATGATATGATTTATAATGGCCTGCAAATCCATACAATTCAGGCTGATAATAACCACAAAATGTCTAACCCAAATTGAATGGAAAGGCGAATTATTATGGGAAAGAGAGAAGAAAGAAGAAAAGAAAAGAAGAAGAGAAAAGGGAACTAAAAACAACATAAAATCTCATAGTCACAATAGAACAACATATAATATAATATCAATGATCTTTACAAAGAGAAGCTGTAGTATACATACATCAAATCAGAGTACACAAATAACAGATCATCGGCCTTAATAGTTGTAATAATTTGCCCTCATAAATACTGATAATTCCAATAATAATGCAGTGGAAAAATAAATGAATATGGAAATACTTCATGAAGAGCTCCATATCATCTCCTGAGCTTCGATGCATCCAAAGTAGTCTATAAATATGCTCGTTCTGACTCGAGCATTATAATAAAATAAGACCCGAGTCATTTTGGAATACTAGCGTGAGAAAAATACCCAGTTGAATTTTTTAAAGTTATCAACCTTTTTCGAAATAAAGGTATCTCGTAAGAACACACCACACATATACACGGATGAGTTTTTTCCTTACAATAACCAACACATTTTCTATAAAAAATCCAGTGATATTTTAATAATGTCTAGGGATTCAAAGTAAATATATAAAATAGCTGAAATGCTTGCATCTCACATTTCAAAATAGTTGGGTATAACTAAGTCCTTAAAGCTCATATTGCAGAATGAATTCCATACGATGACAAGGTAATGAACTACCTTTCGATCGTACATCTCCGGGTATAATGTACTTGGGTTTGACAAGAACATCTTGTACCCCTGCCGCATAGGACTGATATACCACTTGACTAGTAGTACCAAATATGATCGTCCCTTTCGTTAATGGGCCCCGAAGCATACGTGAGTAGATAGCAATCGATCAAGATTTTGGATAACCATACCCTAATGGGAGCGGTCCACTTGGCCCTATTGCATGCCCAATTTTTGTCATTCCCCAGTTGATGAGGCTTGAGGTTATATTTTACCTTTATATAGCACATCCCACTTGAAATGCCAACACTGCCCTCCAGGCAATAATGCAATGTCAGCATTCATCCATACAATTTCATTTTGGGACCGAACGAAACCAAAGGCACCACTTTGACTACACCCATTGGGAATTGTAACGACCCAGAATTTGAACAATTTAATTTGAAAATATTTAATTTATTTTAAATATTTGAAAGATGGTTTGAATTGAATTTCAAATTATCAGAATGAATTTGGCAATTAAATTATAGAGTTTAATCTATTGAGGTTGAATAAAAATTTGATTCTTCAATTTTAAGCTGATTAAAAATATTTCAAAGGCCTGTAAAATTCATATTGATAATACTGAAGATAATCGAAGCTTCAGAATTTAATTTGAAAGTGATTTGTTCAGTTTTGAAATTTTAATCGTTTGAATCAATATTTAAAAATAGCCGTCCAAGGCACAGTCTCGGAACTCGACGAAACCAGTTCCATTGGGTCCGTAATATTTAATTATTGTCGGATTTCAAATTTCGTATTTTTCTGAGTTGTTATGTGAGCACACGGTGAGTAAACGCGTTGAAATTAAATCGAATTCAACTTGAATTTAAAATTTAAATTTGCATTTCAGTCAAACATCAGCACGTTGCCTCCTTCAACCATGCCTAAAATCACGAACGAGATCGTGTGAGACATGCCTTCGTACAAACTTACACGTCGTTCTTTATTCTATAAGGGCCGATACTTCTCTTCCTTTACAGTTCAAATCTAAATTCAAACGAAGAATAAAAATGGCCGACACTCCTTTCTTCCCTTAGTTCCAAAGAGAACTCGAAATAAATAAATAAAAAAATCAAGCTCGACCTCTAGCTGCAGGCATCGCGACTTCGAAAGCTTGCATTCGTGATGGCCACGGGCCGATGGGAGATTTTAGGCATGCGTAAGCAGCGGCGGCGACGCTGTCAAGTTGGGGATTGGGTTTTGTGAGATTGGAAATCGCGATGGCATTCGCGAGGTTAGAGGACATCAATGTCGACTTCGATGTCGACTTGGAGGAGGAGAAAAGGGCAACGGCGGCGAGGAGTTCTCAGGTTGAATGAGAATTCTCGAGCTCGAGTCGATCAAGGCATTGCGCACGCGATTCGAAGGGCACGGCGGCGGCGCGCGAGAGGATGGAGGTGGCTAGGGCTTTGGGGCTTCGTTCGCGTGGCCGCGATACTGGGTTCAACGTCGTTTGCAGTGAGGTAAAATTTTATTATCAAATTTAAGTTAAAACTGAAGTTATTTAGAAATTTTGAAATGTTTTGCAGTAAGGTATGTTAACGACTTATTTCCAAATTTAAATCTAATTTAAATTATATAAATATAGGTTGAAAAAAAAATATATGCAGTGAACAGCAAATTATATTTGGAATATATATATGAAGTTTTAAAAGGAAGATATATATATTTCACTTAAAAGCTTAAACTTTAAAAATATGTATTATTGAGATCCAATTGTTTAATAAACTCATTTAATTGTTTTAATTACTAGAATTTATTTATTAATGGAAATTTAGTTGAAATAAATTTATAAATGAAAATTGGTAGTCCAATCATTCAAATGTAAATAAATTTATTAAAAGGGAATTGGTTTAAAAGTTGATTTTTGGTTTAAAATTTAAATCATTCAAATTGAACAAAATTTTAGATGAATTAAAATTTTAAAATAGTAAATCAAATAGTTCGATTTATATTGAATATTTATAAATTACATAAAATTATTTAAAGGAAATGTATTTTTAGAATTAATATTTTGTTAAGTAAATTTATCAAAGGAAATCCGTTTAATTAAAATTATTAATCCAAATTTACTTACTTAATTTGTTCGGTTACTATAAGGTATTTTAAAAGGAAGAATGCTTCGAATTAAATAGTTAGTTAATAAAATTTTAAAATGACTACTTGAATTGTCCAATTTACTTCGAATGTTAATAAATTATATAAATGTTATATAAGGTTTAAAAATCGGGAACAATTTTTAAATTGATTGAAATCAAATTATTCATTTAAAACCAAATTGTTAATTTAAAATTATCAAGTGAAATTTCAATTGTTTGATTGATTTAGATATTAATAAAAAATCATAATTGATTACAAGGTCTAGAATTGTGAAGAAAACAATCAGAAGTGGAAATGGTTTGCATGCATAAATCAAGGTGAGAACTTCTCAGTCAAAAAGGGTTTATTTAAATTTTAAATAGTTAGATTTAAAATTGTTAGTTGTGTTGATTGAATGCTTGTATGATGATTGTTATATATATATATATATTGGATGTGAATAGACCCTATACGCCGTTAGTAAGCAGAGGTTATTTATTACACACGTATACCGCGATATTCCACCTCGAAGTGGAATTGGTATTATATTATATATATAGCAATATATATATATATATATATATATATATATATATATTGGCATATGTATATATTGCAGTTGATTGATTTCCCGCATTGTATAGCGGATGAGACCCTATTACGCCGCCTATTAAGCGGATAATATTTTTTTAAATCCCATATACCGCGATATTCCACCTCGAAGTGGAATGGGTATTGTGCTAATGTCTGTGGATGCAGGGAAACAGGTTGGAGGGATCCAACTGGATTCCTCACAAATATTTATTGATTTTAGATATTGATATTTGATTGTTTATCATATCGATATATGATGTTTGAAAGTCGTGATTGACTATTTGATGTGTTGCATCATCGGATCCAATTTTGAAGTTTAAAAATAACGATTTTGATTTTAAGGGATTTCTAAAGTGATTTTTGAAAGTATACGTTTATAAAATATTTTTTGAATTGATTCATCTTAAATAAATAAACGTTATAATTTTAATATTATAAAAATTATGATTTTTGAGAAATACAGTTAAAATTTGATTTTTGAAAATAGGGGATTAATGATTTTATAAAATAGTTAAAATTAGGATTTCTGAATTTATTATAAAGAGTTTAAAAATAGGATTTATGAAATTTGATTATTTTATAAATCAAAACGAGGAAATTATAAAGGAGTTTAAAGACGTTTTAAAAGAATAATATAAATTGATCCATATAAAAGATTTATAAATTGATATTTATAAATTAAAAATATTGGAATTGTAAAACGAGCTTTTATAAGTGTTAGAATGAATTGTGAATAAATTTCATAAATGAATGAAATTTATAGAATTATAACGGTGAAGTTATAAATGGAATTTATAAACATTAGGTTTATAAAATTTGTAAAGTTATTTAAAAGAATAGATTTTGGATAAATAAATGAATCTTATAAGTTATAAGATTTATAATTTGGGAAGTTTGAAAGAACAATTTTGTAAACAAATAAATTATAAGCATTTAACTTATAATATGGACTTTCGGTATATAATTGAGTTATAAATCGAATAAGTTAATAAAGGAAATTTATAAGAGGAAGTGTTATAAAATAAATAGAAATGGAATTTATGAATATTGTTTTATAAATCCGCAACGACTTATTTTGATAAGTAAAATTGTTGTAATTCATTTATGGAGTTATATTCACGTTTTAGACAGTGAATAATCCTTTAAAATAAAAGGAATAGAAATGATGAAATTGGTTAACAAGTATATTCACGTTTTTGAATAGTGAATAATATGTTAAAGAAATGTTTTGAATGTGATGTTTTAAATAGAATTAAAACGATCTAAAGATGTTTTAAAATGTATTAACTATCGAAACCATAGATTTCAACATTCATTGTTGTAATAGACGTTTTCGAGAAACAGACGGAAATGGTAGATTATAACACTGTTGTTATAATAGATGATTGCCGAAAGAAAATGTTTTGTATAGTATTGGGATTTATATATCTATTTTAATTTCGAATCCCTATACTAGTGATTTTGGGTTGTCGTAACGATGTTTTACGCAAAATTCGTTTTGGCCCAAATAAATATGTTTAAGAGAATGATTTCCTTAAAGAATGAAATATATACTTAATTTCGATTAGAGTATATTTAATATTTTCCAAGTGTAGAAAAATAAAAAGGCTTGTGAATTAGTTATAAATAAATTAGTATGGAAATATTTTTCCAATATTAAGTGAATATTTTGAATTTATCTTTTTGGAGATAAATTGAAAATGAATATTAGAAATCGAATGGAAATCGTATATTCATAAATATTTTGGAATGAAAATTCATTATGGAATTTATAATGGAAATGGGGAATTCGGTTTAAAAATAAATATCGATTTATTTTTAAAGTATGGAAATTATATATATATCTTGTAAAGATATTTTTGGAAAACTAATAATTTGGAAAATTATTTGGAATCTGGTGATGTTGTGCATATCCATTGATAGTTCAATAACCGACTATCAATATTTACCTTTAAATAGGTATTTGTTGTGATTTGCCTGAAATTGAATGCCACACTTATTTTTTTTAAAATAAGCGCTCACTATTCGGGTTAACCGGGAAAGGACCTTGGGGTCATATAACCCATTCCGAATATGTGATACGTCGTTATGAATTGCATTTGAAGATCGGTGTTGAAGACCGGATATTTTCGAAAACGAAAAGGTTTCTTGTTGATTGTCTCTGCACTAGCTGATCCCCGGTATAGAGATCTCCATATGTGATGGGAAATTCGGACGTGATTAGAGATTATCCGGATTGCAAGGACTTCTTTTTAAGTGCCTTGGGTTCTGTTCAATCCCGGAACAGACTTGTATGGATAGTATGTCTGACAATACAAATTGAGATATAAAGCCGATTTCTTTCAAATATATTTCTGTTGGTGGCGGAGAATTTATTCTCTTAGCTTAACACCCTTCTCTGAGACGTACGAGCTCAGAGGTTATATAGTTGAAGGTTATCAGCAATATATTCCCAATTTGGTAATGTGACATGCTGAGTGTTGCTGTGAAATGATCATTGTGTTGATTATTTGAGATAGGATCATTTGTTTGATCGTCTATCTTGGTGATCATTTCTATGATCATTTGTTGACCCAAAGCACAGCTTTTGTATAAAGCATGGCTTTGTGGACGAGACTTCGTCAAGCCTCACACCTCGGAATGGTCAAAACAGGAAAGATGCAGCAATGTTATGAGGGGTAGCTCCCTTTAGGGTATGTGCATTTCCTTCTGGAAAAGGGTGGTATCATGGTATGGAGCCCAGATGCTTACTCATGTTGAAACACTTATTATTTGGTGTGATGTTGATGACGAGCGCTCGGTTAAAGGTCCCAAAGGACCGGGGGATGGCATACTCGTGTCAGTTGTTACCTAGTTTGAAAGGTAAACCGGCCTTGTGTTGGCAGAGATCCGGTTAGGTTCTCGGGGACGTCCTTCCAGAGGCGTTCTCATGTGGCAATGGGAAGTTCCTTGGCCTGACCATTCGTTGGAAATCCAAAGAAACAATACGATCTTGTACGGTTTTAGTTGTAGAACCTACTTCCTCAGAAGGTAGCTATAGTAGGCATAATATAATGGTACCTATGCTGGCTAAGATTTATATTCTACTTTCGAAATGTTTTCTACACTACGCACTAATAATAATATCAAAATTGATTTGATTTTTGCGTAGTAAGCATCTTTGACTAACATAGGAAGAAATCTCCTCCAAGTCTGCGTTTGCATTGTGTATGTGGTGGGAGGTCTTATGGTAGTTACATTTTTAAAAACATTGCGAATCTATTTTAAAAATTATCCTGTTCTTGATTTTAAAAATAAATAAACTGTTTTGAGTTCCCACACCAGTCACATGACTGACTCGGAGTTTATTGTTTTCCTTCCTAAACTCTGGGTGCCCACCAATTTTCACACGGGCAGTCAAGAGTTAGGTTTATCAGGATATTTGGAATTCAGGAGTTGCTGGAGGCAAGCTGGATGGCATGGCGTATTACTAGTATCTAGTATTTCTTCTTCCGCTGTTGTTGTACACTCTGATGATATGAAGTAATGTAATGTAATGTAATAACTGATATAGTTCTTTGTTTAAAGATTATTCATTTATCTATTATATGTTGTTTCGCTGCGAATTGTGAGATTCTGATATTGTTATGTTATTTCTTTCCGTTATGTTCTATCTTTTCTCTCTTCTTCTACCTCTTTCTTCTTCTTTAAACCCTAATGGTTCGTATTTCCGTTCATTTTGAGTTAATCAATGGAGATTAGTGTATATTCAAGGGGTACGGAAAAGCGGACTATTACATTTTGGTGTCAGAGCATATGGTTAAGCGACAACCATGGTTCTGTTGGGTGTTACTCATTAGAGATAGAGTCAGCAGTACTCTAGAATGAGTTTGAGTGTAATAATAGATATGAACGCGTATTTGTTAGTGAATATAAAATTGTTTTTGAATGGGTAAATAAGATAATTTTGCCCAAAATTATTTTTGATAGAGAAGAAATGATTTTCTATGAATTATTATAGTATATGGTTGCATGATTGTTAGATAGTAATAATATTAAATTATTATCATTAGTATATGGAATTAAATAAGAAATAAAATGGATTGAATTCAAGTAAACTAACTTGATATACTCTTGGACTAATGAATTGGAATTTGAATTGGTTAAATTAAAGTTTAGTTGTGAGCTAAATTTGAAGATAAATTGAATTTGTATATAAGTTCAAATAAGTAAAAGAAATAATTGAAATTCCCTTTGTTAGTAATTAAGTAAAATTCGAGATGAATTGAATATGCAAATTGAAATGAATTAATGAATGAAACTAATTTAAAGTAGTAATATGAATTAGTAAATGAAGGTTACTCGTTAGAATTCAATATTTAGAATTGAGAATTAAATTCGAATGGAATTAAAATTAAGAATTGAATTCAAATAGAATTGAAATTGTGAATTGAATTGAAATGTAAAATTAAATGACATGAATGTGTAACTTCAATAGTGAAGTAAAAATGTATAAGAAGCATATGTTGGAAATTTTGTAATGGAAAGTGCAAAATGGTTTGAATGTTGGAATTGGATATTATGACTAGTAGGATATACAGGTGTATAAAGGAATTGGGATTTTGATTTCAAAGATAAATATTGAATTGCTCGACAAAAAGGTACGTATTTCAATTTCGGTATGAAATTTGATGATTTTCTTCTCTAGCCACTTGGCTTTCTCTTTTCTTTTTGATTCTGAGAGGCCGTGGTGCCATTTTGTAGTTGTATCGAGCTAGCCGCGCAAAGGAGACGCTGGCGAAATTTTTCGGAAATTTAGGGTGTTAGAAAATTTTTGAGAAATTTTGAAAGTTTAAAATTTAAATTTGAATTTAAATTTGAATTGTTAGGAAAACAATGTTAGCTGAAACTTATAAGTGAAATTGGAAAGCTAGTTGAAATGATAATGAATCTCTAGTAAAAAGATTTGTTTTAGTAAGTTGGTAAAACTATTTGGATTGTGAAAAATGATAGACGGGATAAGGGCATTCTTCTTAACTTGCAATTTTGGGACGAAATTCTTTTAAGGGGGGAAGATTGTAACGACCCAGAATTTGAACAATTTAATTTGAAAATATTTAATTTATTTTAAATATTTGAAAGATGGTTTGAATTGAATTTCAAATTATCAGAATTTGGCAATTAAATTATAGAGTTTAATCTATTGAGGTTGAATAAAAATTTGATTCTTCAATTTTAAGCTGATTAAAAATATTTCAAAGGCCTGTAAAATTCATATTGATAATACTGAAGATAATCGAAGCTCCAGAATTTAATTTGAAAGTGATTTGTTCAGTTTTGAAATTTTAATCGTTTGAATCGATATTTAAAAATAGCGGTCCGAGGCACAGTCTCGGAATTTGACGAAACCAGTTCCATTGGGTCCGTAATATTTAATTATTGTCGGATTTCAAATTTCGTATTTTTCTGAGTTGTTATGTGAGCACACGGTGAGTAAACGCGTTGAAATTAAATCGAATTCAACTTGAATTTAAAATTTAAATTTGCATTTCAGTCAAACATCAGCACGTTGCCTCCTTCAACCATGCCTAAAATCACGAACGAGATCGTGTGAGACATGCCTTCGTACAAACTTACACGTCGTTCTTTATTCTATAAGGGCCGATACTTCTCTTCCTTTACAGTTCAAATCTAAATTCAAACGAAGAATAAAAATGGCCGACACTCCTTTCTTCCCTCATTTCCAAAGCGAAATCGAAATAAATAAATAAAAAAAATCAAGCTCGACCTCTAGCTGCAGGCATCGCGACTTCGAAAGCTTGCATTCGTGATGGCCACGGGCCGATGGGAGATTTTAGGCACGCGTAAGCAGCGGCGGCGACGCTGTCAAGTTGGGGATTGGGTTTTGTGAGATTGGAAATCGCGATGGCATTCGCGAGGTTAGAGGACATCAATGTCGACTTCGATGTCGATTTGGAGGAGGAGAAAAGGGAAACGGCGGCGAGGAGTTCTCAGGTTGAATGAGAATTCTCAAGCTCGAGTCGATCAAGGCATTGCGCAAGCGATTCGAAGGGCACGGCTGCGGCGTGCGAGAGGATGGAGGTGGCTAGGGCTTTGGGGCTTCGTTCGCGTGGCCGCGATACTGGGTTCAACGTCGTTTGCAGTGAGGTAAAATTTTATTATCAAATATAAGTTAAAACTGAAGTTATTTAGAAATTTTGAAATGTTTTGCAGTAAGGTATGTTAACGACTTATTTCCAAATATAAATCTAATTTAAATTATATAAATATAGGTTGAAAAAAAAAATATGCAGTGAACAGCAAGTTATATTTGGAATATATATATGAAGTTTTAAAAGGAAGATGTATATTTCACTTAAAAGCTTAAACTTTAAAAATATGTATTATTGAGATCCAATTGTTTAATAAACTCATTTAATTGTTTTAATTACTAGAATTTATTTATTAATGGAAATTTAGTTGAAATAAATTTATAAGTGAAAATTGGTAGTCCAATCATTCAAATGTAAATAAATTTATTAAAAGGGAATTGGTTTAAAAGTTGATTTTTGGTTTAAAATTTAAATCATTCAAATTGAACAAAATTTTAGATGAATTAAAATTTTAAAATAGTAAATCAAATAGTTCGATTTATATTGAATATTTATAAATTACATAAAATTATTTAAAGGAAATGTATTTTTAGAATTAATATTTTGTTAAGTAAATTATCAAAGGAAATCTGTTTAATTAAAATTATTAATCCAAATTTACTTACTTAATTTGTTCGGTTACTATAAGGTATTTTAAAAGGAAGAATGCTTCGTATTAAATAGTTAGTTAATAAAATTTTAAAATGACAACTTAAATTGTCCAATTTACTTCGAATGTTAATAAATTATATAAATGTTATATAAGGTTTAAAAATCGGGAACAATTTTTAAATTGATTGAAATCAAATTATTCATTTAAAACCAAATTGTTAATTTAAAATTATCAAGTGAAATTTCAATTGTTTGATTGATTTAGATATTAATAAAAAATCATAATTGATTACAAGGTCTAGAATTGTGAAGAAAACAATCAGAAGTGGAAATGGTTTGCATGCATAAATCAAGGTGAGAACTTCTCACTCAAAAAGGGTTTATTTAAATTTTAAATAGTTAGATTTAAAATTGTTAGTTGTGTTGATTGAATGCTTGTATGATGATTGTTATATATATATATATATATATATATATATATATATATATATATATATATATATATATATATATATATATATTGGATGTGAATAGACCCTATACGCCGTTAGTAAGCGGAGGTTATTTATTACACACATATACCGCGATATTCCACCTCGAAGTGGAATTGGTATTATATTATATATATAGCAATATATATATATATATTGGCATATGTATATATTGCAGTTGATTGATTTCCCGCATTGTATAGCGGATGAGACCCTATTGCGCCGCCTATTAAGCGGATAATATTTTTTTAAATCCCATATACCGCGATATTCCACCTCGAAGTGGAATGGGTATTGTGCTAATGTCTGTGGATGCAGGGAAACAGGTTGGAGGGATCCAACTGGATTCCTCACAAATATTTATTGATTTTAGATATTGATATTTGATTGTTTATCATATCGATATATGATGTTTGAAAGTCATGATTGACTATTTGATGTGTTGCATCATCGGATCCAATTTTGAAGTTTAAAAATAATGATTTTGATTTTAAGGGATTTCTAAAGTGATTTTTGAAAGTATACGTTTATAAAATATTTTTTTAATTGATTCATCTTAAATAAATAAACGTTATAATTTTAATATTATAAAAATTATGATTTTTGAGAAATACAGTTAAAAGTTGATTTTTGAAAATAGGGGATTAATGATTTTATAAAATAGTTAAAATTAGGATTTCTGAATTTATTATAAAAAGTTTAAAAATAGGATTTATGGAATTTGATTATTTTATAAATCAAAACGAGGAAATTATAAAGGAGTTTAAAGACGTTTTAAAAGAATAATATAAATTGATCCATATAAAAGATTTATAAATTGATATTTATAAATTAAAAATATTGGAATTGTAAAACGAGCTATTATAAGTGTTAGAATGAATTGTGAATAAATTTCATAAATGAATGAAATTTATAGAATTATAACGGTGAAGTTATAAATGGAATTTATAAACAGTAGGTTTATAAAATTTGTAAAGTTATTTAAAAGAATAGATTTTGGATAAATAAATGAATCTTATGAGTTATAAGATTTATAATTTGGGAAGTTTGAAAGAACGATTTTGTAAACAAATAAATTATAAGCATTTAACTTATAATATGGACTTTCGGTATATAATTGAGTTATAAATCGAATAAGTTAATAAAGGAAATTTATAAGAGGAAGTGTTATAAAATAAATAGAAATGGAATTTATGAATATTGTTTTATAAATCCGCAACGACTTATTTTGATAAGTAAAATTGTTGTAATTTATTTATGGAGTTATATTCACGTTTTAGACAGTGAATAATCCTTTAAAATAAAAGGAATAGAAATGATGAAATTGGTTAACAAGTATATTCACGTTTTTGAATAGTGAATAATATGTTAAAGAAATGTTTTGAATGTGATGTTTTAAATAGAATTAAAACGATCTAAAGATGTTTTAAAATGTATTAACTATCGAAACCATAGATTTCAACATTCATTGTTGTAATAGACGTTATCGAGAAATAGAAGGAAATGGTAGATTATAACACTGTTGTTATAATAGATGATTTCCGAAAGGAAATGTTTTGTATATTATTGAGATTTATATATCTATTTTAATTTGGAATCCCTATACTAGTGATTTTGGGTTGTCGTAACGATGTTTTACGCAACATTCGTTTTGGCCCAGTTAAATATGTTTAAGAGAATGATTTCCTTAAAGAATGAAATATATACTTAATTTCGATTACAGTATATTGAATATTTTCCAAGTGTAAAAAAATAAAAAGGCTTGTGAAATAGTTATAAATAAATAAGTATGGAAATATTTTTCCAATATTAAGTGAATATTTTGAATTTATCTTTTTGGAGATAAATTGAAAATGAATATTAGAAATCGAATGGAAATCGTATATTCATAAATATTTTGGAATGAAAATTCATTATGGAATTTATAATGGAAATGGGGAATTCGGTTTAAAAATAAATATCGATTTATTTTTAAAGTATGGAAATTATATATATATATCTTGTAAAGAAATTTTTGGAAAACAAATAATTTGAAAAATTATTTGGAATCTGGTGATGTTGTGTATATCCATTGATAGTTCAATAACCGACTATCAATATTTACCTTTAAATAGGTATTTGTTGTGATTTGCCTGAAATTGAATGCCACACTTATTTTTTAATTAAGCGCTCACTATTCGGGTTAACCGGGAAAGGACCTTGGGGTCGTATAACCCAATCCGAATATGTGATACGTCGTTATGAATTGCATTTGAAGATCGGTGTTGAAGACCGGATATTTTCGAAAACGAAAAGGTTTCTTGTTGATTGTCTCTGCACTGGCTGATCCCCGGTATAGAGATCTCCATATGTGATGGGAAATTCGGACATGATTAGAGATTATCCGGATTGCAAGGACTTCTTTGTAAGTGCCTTCGGTTCTGTTCGATCCCGGAACAGACTTGTATGGATAGTATGTCTGACATTACAAATTGAGATATAAAGCCGATTTCTTTCAAATATATTTCTGTTGGTGGCGGAGAATTTATTCTCTTAGCTTAACACCCTTCTCTGAGACGTACGAGCTCAGAGGTTATATAGTTGAAGGTTATCAGCAATATATTCCCAATTTGGTAATGTGACATGCTGAGTGTTGCTGTGAAATGATCATTGTGTTGATTATTTGAGATAGGATCATTTGTTTGATCGTCTATCTTGGTGATCATTTCTATGATCATTTGTTGACCCAAAGCACAGCTTTTGTATAAAGCGTGGCTTTGTGGACGAGACTTCGTCGAGCCTCACACCCCGGAATGGTCAAAACAGGAAAGATGCAGCAAGGTTATGAGGGGTAGCTCCCTTTAGGGTATGTGCATTTCCTTCTGGAAAAGGGTGGTATCATGGTATGGAGCCCAGATGCTTACTCATGTTGAAACACTTATTATTTGGTGTGATGTTGATGACGAGCGCTCGGTTAAAGGTCCCAAAGGACCGGGGGATGGCATACTCGTGTCAGTTGTTACCTAGTTTGAAAGGTAACCCGGCCTTGTGTTGGCAGAGATCCGGTTAGGTTCTCGGGGACGTCCTTCCAGAGGCGTTCTCATGTGGCAATGGGAAGTTCCTTGGCCTGACCATTCGTTGGAAATCCAAAGAAACAATACGATCTTGTACGGTTTTAGTTGTAGAACCTGCTTCCTCAGGAGGTAGCTATAGTAGGCATAATATAATGGTACCTATGCTGGTAAGATTTATATTCTACTTTCGAAATGTTTTCTACACTACGCACTAATAATAATATCAAAATTGATTTGATTTTTGCGTAGTAAGCATCTTTGACTAACATAGGAAGAAATCTCCTCCAAGTCTGCGTTTGCATTGTGTATGTGGTGGGAGGTCTTATGGTAGTTACATTTTTAAAAACATTGCGAATCTATTTTAAAAATTATCCTGTTCTTGATTTTAAAAATAAATAAACTGTTTTGAGTTCCCACACCAGTCACATGACTGACTCGGAGTTTATTGTTTTCCTTCCTAAACTCTGGGTGCCCACCAATTTTCACACGGGCAGTCAAGAGTTAGGTTTATCAGGATATTTGGAATTCAGGAGTTGCTGGAGGCAAGCTGGATGGCATGGCGTATTACTAGTATCTAGTATTTCTTCTTCCGTTGTTTGTTATTGTTGTTGTACACTCTGATGATATGATGTAATGTAATGTAATGTAATAACTGATATAGTTCTTTGTTTAAAGATTATTCATTTATCTATTATATGTTGTTCCGCTGCGAATTGTGAGATTCTGATATTGTTCTGTTATTTCTTTCCGTTCTGTTCTATCTTTTCTCTCTTCTTCTACCTCTTTCTTCTTCTTTAAACCCTAATGGTTCGTATTTGCGTTCATCTTGAGTTAATCAATGGAGATTAGTGTATATTCAAGGGGTACGGAAAAGCGGACTATTTCATTTATCATCTTCAAGAATAGTAGTAGCCTTTGCACTTAAAAAGCACCATTTCGATTATCTTTAAGATATTCTAATTCGAAATACTCATGCAAGTTTGAAGTGGTTTTTAGATAACATATATGATTCCGCTCTTTCTGTACCGACAATGTTTGTTTATAAATTGACCAACATTTGATGGTCGGCTATTTAATTATCAAATAAATAAACAATCCAACAAGAGATCAATTTTCAACACTAGATAAGCACCAAGAACACTAAGCCTCTTTTACTGATCTTTTCATTAATTAAAATACTTTTCAAATATTTATCTCAAAATATCTTTACAAAGACATACCCACAAATTCATATATTGTTAATACTTGGGAAAAATCTGTATTCTTATCTCAAAGGTATAAGTATGTTCAAAGAATGAAGGAAGATTTCCTTTTCACACAATTGAAAAACAATATATAAATTCCTTTATAAATCTCTAAACCTGTTTATAGCCCCAAAAATTAATCACTGAAATTATTTATAGAACTCCCTTTTATGCAATCCTAAAATCATTTATCCATAAAACCATTTATAAACTACTTTTATAAATCTATAAATCCTTTAAGTTTTCCAAACCATGCTATAAGATTCCTCTTATAAACACATATCTGTTTATTAAAACCTATTTATAAATCTCGAAAACATTTATAAATAAATTCTAATCATTTACTTTAAAATACTATTATATAATAATAAAAATTATAAATAAATAATAATTAAACCCAAAACATCTTAAAAATGATAATTAATAATTTCAAAACATTCTTAATAAAAGAATAATAATTTATCGTCAACGTTATTTTAGATAATAATAATTAATTTCCAAAAACTTTATTGATAAATAACAAAATTAATTTCAATCCATGTTAATAATTTTAAATAATTAGCCATTCAAAATATTAAAATATTGACAAACAATAATATAAATAAACAACTTTTAAAACATAAATTTACTTCCTTGATAAAAATCCATACTAAAATTTCAGCATAAACATTTCTATATTTATAAATTGTACTTATAAATCTCTTTCTATTTTATAACATATCATTTAAAATCACCAAATCCATCCTCACTTTTAATTTCCAAAATAGAAAACTATTTTTCTAAACAACATCCCACATTGGATTTATTTTACCCAATTTTCCAATGATAAAAGTTTCCTTTTATTTATAAACACCGTTTATAAATCTGTCCTTTTATTAACAAAATACGATTTTAAAAATCTTCACTTTACTTGTAAAAGTCGCTTTTATACACTTTTATACATTATCACATTCATAAACTTCCACATTTATAACTAAATATTAATATATGCATATATACACACCACACATCACTTTATATAAAATGGTTAATAAATATTTATACCAAAATATTATATATATTTTTAAAAGCATATTGCTTTTTTTATAAAGGATGGACTTATTTTTAAGATTTGTAAATCTTATTATAAAGTTTGAAGAAATCTTTGTTTAAATTATTTCATAAAACTATTAATTTATAATATCTAAGAATAATACCTTTTATTTTAAAATAAATTCCTTCTTTTAATAATTCAAGAATAATTTTAAAGCATATAAATTTTTGAAATCACTTAAAATCTATTTTTAAACTAATTCTTCGCTTTATAATATTTCAAAATACTAAAAATATGGTTTAGTGATACTATAGCACAAAATTGGGAAAAATCATCCATGTCATCAAATATGGCATCCAACATATCATACATCAAAATATATGAAAAATAAAATCAACAATGTAGGAAATTCAGTTGGATCCCTCCAACCTATCCCCCTACATCACATACAATATATAATCATAAAATATAAATCAACCTTTTTGATGCGGGATCGTATACAAATGGTCATCCTTACTTTCATGAGAACATAATAGCGTCTCATCCGCTTCAGAGACGGGAATATATCCAAACCAACAATAACATAGTAAATCATCCAAACAATAAAAAATAAAATTTTCCACACTTATAAAATAATATAAGTGAGACAAGGAGGTGAGTTAACTTACTTTGATTCCAGTAATTGCTGATGCATTCCAATTTGGATTAAAACTGAAGAGGCATTCAATTTTAACCTGAATTCATATGAGCTCTAAATC
The DNA here is from genome assembly GCA_030765085.1 of Allium cepa. Lineage (NCBI taxonomy): Eukaryota > Viridiplantae > Streptophyta > Magnoliopsida > Asparagales > Amaryllidaceae > Allium > Allium cepa. The sequence goes on along the minus strand of CM060939.1, from coordinate 89,356,721 downwards.
CATCCAATCCAACTTTATGGCATAGATTTCGTCGAGAAGAACTTAACGCACCCGACTGTGTTCGATTTGCACCTAGTATGAAATAGTTATACATTTTATAAACATTCGATTTACTAATAAAATTATTTTAACTTTAACTATGTCATAAATCATTACTTAACATTACCAACCCTAATCATATCGTCATTAGCAAACCCAACCATCATGTATTCCAGGTTGCAACATCATCTCATTCATCCATTCCGTCGTTCGTCGCCGCTAACCGCCACGACCCCCTGGAGACCGCCTCTCCTTTGTCGCGCCCATCGCCACCAGTGCGACCACCCGAAATGCACCTCATCGCCTCGATTTTGCTAAGGAAAGCCACGGCTTCACGCCTCCTTTGCTACCGTAGTGCTTCGTTTTGGCTCGATCCAACCATTGACTTGCTATGCCTTAACAAGCTCTATGTTTTCTTAGTTGGAGTCGATGGCTGAAAGTGACTATAGTGGCATCGATCGACTTGTGTCATTGGATGAAGCTCTTGTTTGAAATGGTGGCTCCTTTCTTGTTTTAGTGTTCTCAAATGAGAACAACTTAGGTCCTTTTATAGCAAAATTTCAAGGCATTATTCATTCCTAAAATTTCAAACTTCAAACAAGGCATGCCATCTAACATTCTACATGTTATACCCCTATTTCAAATACAAAAAAGTATATATCAGGACCAAATTCCATCGTACACGGAAGTTAACTTTTCAAAATCGAACAATATTAAATTAAATTCCGGTAATTCATTTCTATGCGTTTTAAACTCGTGCGACCAAAGGATACATCCGATCGCCACGAAATTCGATGGCATAAAATAATTTACTATTATTGATCCAATAAAACTGGTTTCGTCCAATTTCAAGACAGTGCCCCGGAAGGCTAGTTTTGTCTGTTAATTATAACAATTACTATAAAACAAGTTTAATCACTTTTAAATTCACATTCAAACATATACTATCTTCATTCTTATTCAAATAGAATTTTAAAATCAACTTTAGAAATCATTTTTATTTGCACTAAATTCAAGATTTAAAAATTGTAAACAACTCCAAATATTCAATTTAATTATCAAATAAATCGCTATATTTGAAATTCAAGTTATTTGACTTATAAAATTAACTTTTCAATATTTAAGATCAATTAAATATTTTGAATTCAAATGACTAAAATTCTAGGTTCTTACATTATCTCCCCTTAAAGAATTTTGTCCCCGAAATTAGCAGGTAAGAAAATGTCACAATCCTATTAACTTTTCAAAACCAATTAGTTGAATAGATTACCAAATTCTTTTAAGCCTTTAACCTTCCAAGATCAATTTATTGAAACTTTTTCATCATCGTTTCTAAATCTCTAAATTCATTCATTTCAAGTTATGACTACAAAGATTTTAGTTATCAAAAATTTCCCTTTCAAAATTTCCAAATATTTTCTAACACCTTAAGTTTACGAAAAATTTCACCAGCGTCTCCTTTGCGTGGCTCGAACAGAAATTTTACAATATGTATACATCTCATCTTCAAGGATGAGGCATCCCATAGCGAAAAATATAAAATATGATATGTAATCTGAAATGTGTACCTTTTATTAGTATTAGCAAGCATATACAGCCAATATAATGCGAAGTGAGCTTCAAATGCGAAGCATGTGCATCGGTACCTACTAATCACTCAACAACTAGTGGGAACATGTATATAGAAAGTAACATCACTATATTATATTATATATACAATAACTATATGCAAATGTAGAAAATGCAACAAGAGAAACCATCTAACAAATAATATTCATCCAGTTAATTCATACACATATCAATTTGCATCTTCCAATGTCAACATTTAATTTATTAAGCACATCTGATGTATATATACCATCCGTATGCAAAGTCAAATTTGATCGCTCATTCGATCACATAATTTTACTTCCGAACTAGTATCCTTCATAAGACCACTCTAGTGCGGACTCAGATCCGGTTCCATGATTAGAAAATGCCACTCTCCTTGCATAGCCATATACTATGTTACAGAATTCTAGAATTGTGACGACCCGCCTTTCTAACCACAGAAAGACGTATCATCAATAAGAAAAGAAAGAGATAGGAATAGAAAAAATAGAAAGAAAGAATAACAACATCGGAATCTCACAGCGGAACGGAACAAAATATAATACATCACATAACTATTACATAGTTTTTACATATATCAGAGTTACATAACATTATACAACAAGTCAGTCATATACGTATCTATCAATACATACATCCAAAATACAACATACATCCAAAATACAACATACATCAACTACACGGTGGAACTAGATAGATAGATACATACGTCTGGCCTTCTGCTCCAAGCTCCTCCAGAACTCAACAATCCCAAAACCTATCACGTGGCTACTCATAAAAATTTGAGTACCCAAGAGTTTATGAAAAATAAAAATATAAACTCCGGGTCAGACATGGGTCTGGTGTGAGTAAATGGGTTGAAGTTGTTTAACTTTGAAACCATTTGAAAATAAAGGTATCACGTAAGACTTCCCACACATAACACGAGTATGTTTTTACCTTACGCTAACCAAAACATTTTATAGGAAATCCAGCGATATTATAATAGTGTCTAAGGTTTTCAAGTAAATAGAAAATAGCCGAAATTGTTACATCTATTAAATTCCAGCTACTAGCCACAAAAGTGGGTAATACAAATCAAAACCGTAGGGTCTCGTAGGGAAAATGGGTTTCCATCAATGGCAGGGCTACTTGGGTACCGCCCGTCGCAGTACGGGGCCTAGATCGTCATACCGAGGATCACTCCCGACCCCCTACAACACAAGGCCGGAACCATTCCTTACTGAACAGTCACGAACAAGATAACCCTGCAGTTGTGGCCAACAACTGCCCACGCAGCCGAAAATAAAGGGACATCTAGACAGGGGTATATCTCGTCCTGTTTGGGTGTTACCCACCTAACCTTGCTGCATCTCCCTTGTTTTAGCCATTCCCGGTTGATGAGGCTTGAGGCTACGATTACCTTTATACAACATATCTCTTAGAATGCTCATTGTCCGCCTGACGATGTGTTGAAAGCATTCAATCCATACAAGTTCGTTTCGAGTTCGAACGAAACTGAAGGCATATCTCGTTACACTCATTTTGGAATCACCCTCAGATTTAACAACGATAACCCTTGCACTATGAAACTCCATCTCGACCTTCACTTGAGAATTTACGACCTAACGTTTAATTTGGATCGATGTGGTTTCGGAATATCAAATTGATACCCGTCCCGATCTCATCGAAATCCAAACACCATTTTAAAGGCCATGTTGTTTAATAGTTTAAACAATTTAGATTCAATGCTTTGAATTTACACAACATTTATCACAGATAAATCATACACAATCATCATAGATATATCAACGCATATCACAGAGTATCACAGAATATCGCTAAATAGATATCAGAGTCAATCAGACAAGAATCATCAGTTCATATCAAAATAGTTTTAATTAACTTAAACTTAATTAATTACTTAAGAATAAACCATTTTATCCTGCTTAGTTAATTACTTATTAATCAACTTATTAAATTTATTAATTATTACTTACTTACCCACTTAATTAATTCATTAGTTCTTAATTATTAATTAATAACCTTAATTATTAATTAATAAAACTTAATTACCCATTAATTACCAATTCATTGTTTAATTAATCATTAATTATCAATTGATTAATCATTAGTTCTTAATTAATTACTTAATTAGTTAACTACTATTTATTTATTAATTAACTTTAAGTGGTTAATTAAATTTCTTAATTTCAAATTGATTAAATAGAAAATTATTAATATCAATCTTTAATTACAAATTTATTTAATCATAAATCACTTAGTTAATTACAATTATAAATTAATTTACATTCTTAATCAACTTACACTTTAAATTAATTAATCATCTTACATTTGCAATTCCTTAATAAATTTTAAATCAAATCTTGTCTTAAAACTTGCCGACATTATTAACTTAATTAATACTGAACTTTGTTTAACAAAATAACTTGAATGTGATTAGGCTAATCCACTAGAAACTGGACCCAAGGAAAACAATGTGTTTACTCGAGTTAAAGCCCGAGTCTCCACTCCTATTTCCCGAGTTCCTTCTCCTCCTACCTTTCTTCTTCTTCTACTCTTTCTTTTTTTTAGCTAAGTTAAAAACTGCAGTTACACAAACACACTCACGCACCATGGTTCGTCCCGAAGCAATCCTCCATCTTACTCGAGTATCACTCAAGTCGATCATCACTTGAAGTCGCTGACATTCATACGTCGTCGTGCACGTGCACGGCGCTTCGCCATCATTTTGGCGAACCACTTCACCTCCGGCAAGTCATGTACAAACACCACACTCGAAAGCGAAACAGATTTGACACGAAAAACTCGAAATCAAAAATTTCACTTTTGTTCGAAACCACAACGCGAATACACCCAAAAGAAAATGCCTCGACCCCCTCACGCCGACCACCAGAACCGCCACGCGTCCGTCCATGTCTCAAGAACATCCCCTCAAAATCTGGCCACACTCGGTGCATTGACGAGTGTGCACGAGCCCAAAAACCAAACGCCATTACCACAGTATTTAAATCCTAGTTTTAATTTGTTCTCCCATCTGTTGCAATAAATTTTTTTATAACATTTTTCCTGTCTTCATAGATCATCAAGCTAGCTTCAAAACAAATTTCAACATCTAGGATTTGTTAAATCATCAGAATTTGATAAAAAGGCATTCTTGGTTCATCTCAAAACTGTACCTTACACACATAACTAAAAATCATCGTATTTGTTTTAAAAATCTTATTTTTGAATGTTTATTTAAGATATACAATCAAATCAACAAACTAAAATATTCGAATTTAACATATGATTTCCCTTTTATTGTAAAATTGAATATAGAGAATCTATGATACACTGTCAAGCTTTAAACAATTTCCAGGCTATGATTTTAAGTTTAAACAAACTTATTTAATTTAAAATACTAAGCTTATAATTTTTATTTGAAGAAGTATTAAAATTTTCTCTACTTTCTTTGCTCAGAAACTTGAAATACCGAAGAACATGACATAGCAAAGCTTCCAGTATAACAGAAAACATTACAGAACTACATATTTACAATATATAGCAAGCATAGATTTTCATGAACTAATTATCAAGATTTAAATTTCAAAGATAGTATGTTTACTCACAGAAAAGTGTTGAACAGAGAGCACTTCTGTTTTTTTAGAAAATGCAGTTTGATCTCCCAGTAAACCTCCCTGCTTTTTGTTGGATGAATATTTGAGTTTGTAAATAATGATGTTTATTTTTTTTCTCAGGTTTGCTAAGTTATGGATCGAAAAAGTATAAGATGATGTATATATAGAATCATCTTTAAACAGTGGTAGGAGCTTCTGGTACAAGTCTTTACCTTGTTTTGATAAGATTAGAATTTTGTGTCTAATTACTGCAATTTGAAATGATATTTGTGTATGTTGGCTAACCTTATTTTTGTGCTGAGATGATTTCTTTTGCAATTTAAAATGACAAATGTTGTGCTAGCATTAAATGTAAATGTCTTCCTAAATGTTTACATCTAATTATTTATTTATTTATTTATTTATTTTTCTAAACAAAGATATTTTGCATATGTGAATAGTTTGTCTTCTTCATGCATTACTTAAAAAAAAATTCACAGCAACATACTGGTTATTACTTCTGGTCAAAGATTTTGTTTTGTCTTGCATACCATATGTATTTATACTAGAATTATCTTATGTTCTATTTAACCATATAAGTTGTTGCTAACATAACTTCTTAGTTTTATTTCTATTTATAGTTTAACTTTCAAATTTTTGATTTACAACATATATTTGTACTTATATTTTATATTTATGTTTGATATTGATAAGATTGTTTTATTTTAAACATCATTATTTAGATTACATTTATATATGTATCATATCAAATATTAATAACATAGAACCTTTAATTTAATTGAATAAGACAGATTTTATTTCAAATATTTTTGAAAGATTTTATTTTAAATTTTCAAATCAAAATTTCCTTCACAAAACATATATATACCTATATAACTAGTAAATGTCCAAAGATCTTATTTATTTATAAATGAAAAGCTTGTATTTTATTTAATTAGATTAAATTCTTGTTATAACAATATTGCCAAAATTCCGGGTCGTTACATTCCTCCCCCCTTAAAAGAATTTCGTCCCCGAAATTTAAAACAAAAGTTAATTTAAAAGCTTTTATACTAACAATCTAAACATACATATCATCCATACATTAACCAATAATCAAACAGTTTATCCTAACGAACATCACTAGTTATCCGAACACAAATCCGGATAGGCTTTCCTAAAACTATCCAGAGTTTCCCAGGTACAATCTCTGGAATCCTCGCTCCACTGCACTTTGACGAGCTTCACTACTTTGCTCCTGAGTTGCCTCTCCTCTTGATCTACAATTCGAATTGGATTTCTGACCACAGTCAAGTTTGGTTCTACTTCCAAATCTTCCTGGACTACTGGTTCTACAACCAATGATGGGTCATGAACAAACTTCCTTAAATGGGATACATGGAATACATTATGAATTCCAGACTTCCGTTTTGGCAATTTAATTCTGTAAGCTACAGCTCCAATTCTTTCCAACACTCGGAATGGTCCTATGTATCTTGGAGCAAGTTTTCCTGTCTTTTCGAATCTAATAGCACCTTTGATCGGGGAAACTTTGATAAAAACTAAATCTCCGATCTCAAATTCCAATGGTCTTCGCCTTTTATCAGCATATTTCTTCTGACGATCCTGAGCAGCTTTCATCCTTTTCTTGATAAGCTCAACTTTCGTAGAAGCTTCTCGAATTAGATCATGTCCGAGCACAAGACGATCTTTCAATTCTACCCAAAGGATGGAGATCTACACGATCTTCCATATAAAGCTTCATAAGGAGCCATCTTAATACTCACTTGGTAACTGTTATTATAAGAGAATTCCACTGGATGAAGATGGCCTTCCCACGATCCTCCAAAATCTAAAACACAAGCTCGCAGCATATCCTCTAGAATTCGGTTAAGCCTCTCTGTCTGTCCGTCTGTCTGAGGATGGTAGGCTGTACTCAATCTCAAACTCGTTCCATAGCTGATTGTAAAGCCTTCCAGAATTTGCTGGTGAAAATTGTATCTCGATCACTTACTATACTGACAGGAACACCATGCAATCTGACTATCTCCCTCAAGAAAATCTCTGCCAGAGAAGCTGCAGTCCGAGTTACCTTAACCGGTATAAAATGGGCGCTCTTAGTTAAACGATCCATAATAACCCATATTCCTTCATTTCCTTTCTTGGTTCTTGGCAAACCATCGATGAAATCCATCGAGATCATCTCCCACTTCCACATCGGAATTTCCAAAGGCTGCAATAATCCGGCTGACTTCTGTTGATCTCCTTTAACTTGTTGGCAGATGGCACAATTATTCACAAACCTAGCAATCTCTTTCTTCATGCCCGGCCACCAGAAAACCCTTCTCATATCTTTGTACATCTTTGATATTCCCGGGTGAATATTTAATTTGGAGCGATGACTCTCAGATAAGACCTCTTGTTTCAATTCCCTATCATTCGGAACACAAATCCTCCCGTCAATCTTTAATGTTCCATGGCCATCAATTTCAAAACTGGGACAATGACCCTTCCTAAATTTTTTGATGATTCTTCTCAACATTTTATCATATGCTTGCTTGCTTGAAATCCTTCCAATAAGGGATGGAACAATTTCCAAAAGAGACAGGACCGCATTCCTGCTAAGAGCATCAGCTACAACATTCGCCTTTCAGGGGGTATACAGAATACCCAAATCATAAGATGCCAGAAACTCGACCCTCAGATTAAGATCCTTTTGAGAGAAAAGATATTTCAACAGTTTATGATCCGTGAATAACTCGAATTTCTCTCCCAAAAGATAATGTCTCCAGATCTTTAAAGCAAAAACAATGGCTAACAATTCTAGATCGTGCGCAGCGTAGTTCTTTTCATGTGGCTTCAATTGCCGACTCGCATACGCAATAACTCTTCCATTCTGCATCAGAACTGTTCCCAGACCAACTATACAAGCATCTGCATAACTTCAAATTTGCTCTTTCCATCCGGAATAGCAAGAATTGGTGCACTGGTTAGCCTCGTCTTCAATTCCTGAAAAGCTTCCTCACACTAGGGTGTCCATTTGAATTTAGCTCCTTTCCTAGTCAGCTTAGTCAGATGCAAAGAAATCTTAGAATAATCCTTGATAAACTTTCTGTAGTAGCCATCCAATCCTAAAAAACTACGAACTTCAGTCGGTGTCTCCTGCTTCTTCCATTCCAGAATAGTCTCAACCTTCGCTGGATCTACAGAGATACCTACACCAGAAACAATGTGCCCTAAAAGTTTGACTTTTGATTTCCAAAAATGGCACTTGGAGAACTTCGCCTTCAAAACATGTCTCCTCAGAGTCTCCAACACAATTCTCAAATGCTGCTTGTGCTCCTCTTCAGATTTAGAGTAGACCAGGATATCATCAATGAATACCAGAACGAACTTATTCAACACATCCCGAAAGACTCGGTTCATCAGGTCAACAAAGTAGGTAGGAGCATTGGTTGACCCGGAAGGCATAACTAACCACTCATAGAAACAATTTGGTCCTCTAAATGCAGTCAAGGGAATACTATCCTCGGCTACCCTTAACCGATGGAAACCTGAAGCTAAATCCAGTTAAGAAAAGATAGAAGCTCCATGCAACCGGTCAAAGAGATCATCAATACGAGGAAGAGGATATTTATTCTGAATGGTCACTTTTGTTCAATTCTCTATAATCCACATAGAACCTTAGCGATCCATCCGATTTAGTGACAGACACCGCAGCAGAACCCCAACAAGAACAACTGGGCCTAATCAATCCCTTCTCCAAAATATCTTGAGTCTGCTTAACTAACTCTTCCCTCTCCCTAGGAGCCATTCTTCTACTAGGCTGAATCACTGGCACTGCTCTTGGAATCAAATCAATGCGAAACTCTATCTCTCGATGTGGACGCAAACACTTAACTTCCTCAAATACATCAGGAAAATCTTGGACCACATCGATATCTTCAATCTTCTCTTGAGAAGTATCAACTCCATACAAAAGACTACTCAAGTGAATTCCAGAATTATCACACGTCACTCTGGCAATCCTACCCAAATCAGTTTCCAAAGAAACTGTTCTCTCGTCACAATTCAGGATTGCTCTATACTTATCAAGCCAATCCATCCCCAAAATAAGGTCAAAAACCTTAAAATTCAGCACATAAGAGTCACAAGAAAAACTATGGGATAGATAAGAAATCTTCAAGTCCTTACAGATCGTATCTAATTTGGTCACCCCTCCTATAGGACTTGATACCTAGATGGGACAGTCTACCGTACTAGGGGTAAGAAAGAACTTCTCTACAGATTCCAGAGAAATAAAACTCAAAGAAGCACCTGAATCAAACAAAACTTTAATATACTTGCCATCTAAAAGTAACGTACCTTCCAATACTCCCTTGCCTTTAGATGAAGTAAATGGTGCACCTTCCAAAGTAAATACCTTATTCTGCTGAGCTTTATGAAGTAACGGGCAATCCTTGATCATATGACCTGGTTGGTGACAATTGAAGCTTAGAGATCTCTAAACCAAAGCCGAACCCGGTCCACTATAATCCGGTTGCTGTTTCTGCTGCTGAAATCCTTTCCTGGGACACTTATTCGCCAAGTGACTTCTTGTTGACATATATAGCAATTGCGAGGTCCATTGTTACTTCCAGGCTTCTTCTTGTTCGGCTTCCTCCAATTGGGATTGAACTTCCTCTTATTTGGATTAGCAAAATTCCCTCCCGATGCTGCCACTGATTTCTTGTTCATCAAATTCTCATATCTCAAAGCCATATCAATTAAATCAACAAAAGATCTTTTCAAGTGCGCCGTCATCTTTTCATGAAGTTCTGGCCTCAATCCTTGCACAAACATTTCGTTCTTTTTAAGGGGAGTATCAATGAGCCCTAGTCCATAGCAAGAAAGTTCATTGAATTTGGTCTCATACTCAGAAACAGACATGCTTCCCTGCTTCAAATTCAGAAAATCCTGGTACAAACGAGTTTTCCCTGCTGGTGGCAAAAATTTCTCCTCAAACAGCTCTTTAAATCTTTCCAAAGAAATGTCTTCCTCAGAAATGTTTGCTACCGTCTCATCCAGGCTGCTTCACCTTCCTGCAATTGCCACGATGCCATTTCCCTTTTCTGTTCATCAGACAACTTCATACTCTCAAAGATGCGCTCACAATAGCGTAGCCAAGCTTGGACTTCAATTATCTATTCTGACCCTTTAAATGGTTTGCCTCAAAGGTTGATGAAATCTTTGCATAAAGCGGCAAAACTAACCCGAGGCGGTACTGGATCTACAGCCTCACTAGCAGTTTGACTTCGTCCATTATCAGTCGAGGTACTGCCCCTACCTCTGCCTCTCCTTGCAGAACTCATGTTGGCCACCTGGACATGTAACTCAAAAAATTTAGTAGGTATATAATTATATGAAAATACAAATACGCACTCTCAAGATAGATATTACTCCAGAGCCTAGGTATTGTCTCAACCAGTGCTCTGATATCAATTGTGACGACCCGCCTTTCTAACCATAGAAAGATGTATCATCAATAAGAAAAGAAAGGGATAGAAATAAAAAAGATAGAAAGAAATAATAACAATATTAGAATCTCATAGCGGAACGGAACAAAATATAATACATCACATAACTATTACATAGTTTTTACATATATCAGAGTTACATAAAATTATACAACAAGTCAGTCATATACGTATTTGTCAATACATACATCCAAAATACAGCATACATCAACTACACATCGGAACTAGATAGACAGATACATACAGTCTGGGCTTCTGCTCCAAGCTCCTCCAGAACTCAACAATCCCAAAACCTATCACTTGGCTACTCATAAAAATTTGAGTACCCAAGAGTTTATGAAAAACAGAAATATAAACTCCGGGTCAGACATGGTTCTGGTGTGAGTAAACGGGTTGAAGTTGTTTAACTTTGAAACCATTTGAAAATAAAGGTATCATGTAAGACTTCCCACACAGCAAGTTTTACCATACGCTAACCAAAACATTTTATAGGAAATCCAGTGATATTATAACAGTGTCTAGGGTTTTCAAGTAAATAGAAAATAGCTGAAATTGTTACATCTATTAAATTCCAGCTACTAGCCACAAAAGTGGGTAATACAAATCAAAACCGTAGGGTCTCGTAGGGAAACTTGGTTTCCATCAATGGCAGGGATACTGGGATACCGCCCGTCACAGTACGGGGCCTAGATCGTCGTACCGAGGATCACTCCCGACCCCCTACAACACAAAGTCAGAACCATTCCTTACTGAATAGTCCCGAACAAGATAACCTCGTAGTTGTGGCCAACGACTGCCCACATAGCCGAAAATAAAGGGACATCTAGACAGGGGTATATCTCGTCCTGCTTGGGTGCTACCCACCTAACCTTTCTGCATCTCCCCTGTTTTAGCCATTCCCGGTTGATGAGGCTTGAGGCTGCGATTAACTTTATAGAACACATCTCTTAGAATGTTCATCGTCTGCATGACGATGTGCTGAAAGCATTTAATCCATACAAGTTCGTTCCGGATTCGAACGAAACCGAAGGCATTATCTCGTTACACTCATTTTGGAATCACCATCAGAGTTAACGACGATAACCCTTGCACTCTGAAACTCCATCTCGACCTTCCCTTGAGAATTTACGACCTAACGTTTAATTTGGATCGATGTGGTTTTCGAAATATCAAATTGATACCCGATCCCGATGTCATCGAAATCCAAACGCCATTTAAAGGCCAAGTTGTTTAATAGTTTAAACAATTTAAATTCAATGCTTTGAATTTACACAACATTTATCACAGATAAATCATACACAATCATCATAAATATATCAAGGCATATCACAGAGTATCACAGAATATCACCAAATAGATATCAGAGTCAATCAGACAAGAATCATCAATTCCTATCAAAATAGTTTTAATTAACTTAAACTTAATCAATTACTTAAGAATAAACCATTTTATCCTGCTTAACTAATTACTTATTAATCAACTTATTAAATTTATTAATTATTACTTAACTACTCACTTAATTAATTCATTAGTTCTTAATTATTAATTAATAACCTTAATTATTAATTAATAAAACTAAGTTACCCATTAATTACCAATTCATTCCTTAATTAATCATTAATTATCAATTGATTAATCATTAATTCTTAATTAATTACTTAATTAGTTAACTACTATTTATTTATTAATTAACTTTAAGTGGTTAATTAAATTTCTTAATTTCAAATTGATTAAACACAAAATTATAAATATCAATCTTTAATTACAAATTTATTTGATCATAAATCACTTAGTTAATTACAATTATAAATCAATTTACATTCTTAATCAACTTACACTTTAAATTAATTAATCATCTTACATTTGCAAACCTTTCTTAATAAATTTTAAATCAAATCTTATCTTAAAACTTGCCGACATTATTAACTTAATTAATACAACTTTTTTAACAAAATAACTTGAAAGTGATTAGGCTAATCCACTAGAAACTGGACCCGAGGAAAACAATGCGTTTACTCGAGTTAAAGCCCGAGTCTCCACTCCTATTTCCCGAGTTCCTTCTCCTCCTACCTTTCTTCTTCTTCTACTCTTTATTTTTTTATCTAAGTTAAAAACTGCAGTTACACAAACACACTCACGCACCAGGGTTCGTCACAAACAATGCCCCATCTTACTCGAGTATCACTCGAGTCGATCATCACTTGAATTCGCTGATATTCATACGCCGTCGTGCACGTGCACGGCGCTTCGCCGTCGTTCTGGCGAACTACTTCACCTCCGGCAAGTCACGTACAAAAGCCACACTCAAAAGTGAAACACAATTTGACGCGAAAAACTCGAAATCAAAAATTTCTCTTTCGTTCGAAACTACAACTCGAACACACCCAAAAGAAAATGCCTTGACCCCCTCACGCCGACCACCGGAATCGCCGCGCCTACGTCCACGCCTCCGTCCATGTCTCAAGAACATCCCCTCAAAATCTGGCCACACTCGGTGCATTGACGAGTGTGCACGAGCCCAAAACCCAAACGCCATTACCATAGTAATTAAACCCTAATTTTAATTCGTTCTCCCATCTCTTGCAATAATTTTTTTTTAACATTTTTCCTGTCTTCATAGATCATCAAGCTAGCTTCAAAACAAATTTCAACATCTAGGATTTGTTAAATGATCGGAATTTGATAAAAAGGCATTCTTGTTCATCTCAAACTACACCTTACACACGTAACTAAAAATCATCGTATTTGTTTTAAAAATCTTATTTTTGAATGTTTATTCAAGATATATAATCAAATCAACAAATTAAAATATTCGAATTTAACATATGATTTCCTTTTTACTGTAAAACTGAATATACAGAATCTATGATACACTGTCAAGCTTCAAACAATTTCCAGGCTATGATTTTAAGTTTAAACAAACTTATTTAATTTAAAATCCTAAGCTTATAATGTTTATACGAAGAAGTATTAAATTTTTCTCTACTTTCTTTGCTTAGAAACTTGAAATACTGAAGAACATGACATAGTAAAGCTTCCAGTATAACAGAAAACATTACAGAACTACTTATTTACAATATATAGCAAGCACAAGATTTTCATGAACTATTTATCAAGATTTAAATTTCAAAGATAGTATGTTTACTCACAGAAAAGTGTTGAACAGAGAGCACTTCTGTTTTTTATTTTTTTAAGGAACTGCAGTTTGATCTCCCAGTAAACCTCCCTGCTTTGTTGTTCGATGAATGTTTGAGTGTGTAAATAATGATGTTTATTTTATTTTTTCTCTCAGGTTTGCTAAGTTATGGATCGAACAAGTATAAGATGATTTATATATAGAATCAGCTTTGAACAGTGGTAGGAGCTTCTGGTACAAGTCTTTACCTTGTTTTGATCAGATTAGATTTTTGTGTTTAATTACTGCAATTTGAAATGATATTTGTGTATTTCGGCTGACCTTATTTTTGTGCTGAGATGATTTCTTTTGCAATTTGAAATGACAAATGTTGTGCTAGCATTAAATGTAAATGTCTTCCTATATGTTTACATCTAATTATTATTATTTATTTTATTATTTATTTGTATAAAGATATTTTGCATATGTGAATAGTTTGTCTTCTTCTTGCATTACTCAAAAAAAATATTCACAACAACATACTGGTTTTTACTTTTGGTCAAAGATTTTGTTTTGTCTTGCATACCATATGTATTTATACTAGAATTATCTTATGTTCTATTTAACCATATAAGTTGTTGCTAACATAACTTCTTAGTTTTATTTCTATTTATAGTTTAACTTCCAAATATTTTATTTATAACATATATTTGTACTTATATTTTATATTTATATTTGATATTGATAAGATTGTTTTATTTTAAATATTATTATTTAGATTACATTTATATATGTATTATATCAAATATTAATAATATAGAACCTTTAATTTAATTGAATAGGACAGATTTTATTTCAAATATTTTTGAATTAATTTTTCAAATCAAAATTTCCTTCACAAAACATATATATACATATATAACTGGTAAATGCCCAAAGATCTTATTTATTTATAAATGAAAAACTTGTATTTTATTTAATTAGATTAAATTCTTATTATAATAATATTGCCAAAATTCTGGGTCGTTACAAGAATCAATCAAATATTTGTATCAAGTGTTCGTCTTCAAGAATCGAGTGAAAAATCCTAACTTGGATCGATGTAAAGCACCTCAAGATCATATATTCGAATCTGGATCAAACTATTATGCGACTAAAATAATGTACGTACAACTTATGTGATTATTTCAATTGGTTTCTTATTATGTCTCATTCTTTTTATTCTTGTTCTCTTATTCTTATTTTATCAATTCACATTCAATTAATTTACACTCAATTATTACTTAGTATGTTTCTTTTAATACTAATAACACTACGAACCATTCCATCAAGTTTATCTGAGTTTACTATAAATATTTTATACAACGCTTCTTATGTTTATTTTCACTTTACAACTTAAGTTTATATTCAATTCTATTAAACAACATTCCACCACATATTCAATTCACTGATTTATTTCATTAGTTTGTTTCATTTTATAACTTAAGTTTATATCCATTTCATTAGTTACAAATCAAATTCAATTTCACTTAACTCATTTCATTAGTTCACTTGATTTACCTCAACTTAACCCAAATTTCTTTTCAAAATTCATTTTCATTTAAATTACCTAAAGTTTAATTTCATTTCATAGTTTAATTTCCAATTTACTTTTCATAACATTTATATTAAACAAAATTAAAATTTTGTTTTAACTTACTAATTCTAAAAATTTATAAAGAATAAAACTTAGTTTCTTATGTTTTCACAAAGCACTTAAACGAAATTTTCAAAGTTTAAACACCTTGTTCTTATTTCAAATCATTTTAAAACAAAACTATAAATAATTTCTTTATATGTCAAATCATAATTTTTAATTTTAAATCAAAACTCATTTTACCAAAACAAAACTCCAATGGTAACAATCCATCACTAAGGAACTTGAAAATGAACGCCCATGATGCTGCAGTCATCCCTCGAATTATTTTTCAATGGCCAAAGTGAGTCCAGTGCTTCTATCTCTTTTAAATCCTTTTTTAAAATATTTCAAGTCAAAACATTTTCAAAATAATACTATATTATTTTTCCAAAACTTGTAAACTAATTTTCAAAATCAACGGGTTTTAAATTATCAAATTTCTTAGCTTTTAAATCCATTTTGTTTACAAATCATATTTATAAATATATTTATACAATTTCATTTCCTTCCCATTTATAAATCATATTTATAAATATATTTATATAATTTCACCTCTTATGCAATATCATTTCACAAATGTTGATTATTTTAATTATAATCAATACTCTATAATTCATATTTATAAATTTACTTTCTTATACAACTCATTTTACAAATGTTTATCTTTGTTTAGATTATAATAATAACAACTTTTATTAGAAGAACAAAAAACAAATGATAATAATCAAATACTGTCATTCACCAACAACCAACACCCCATATATGACTATAATAATTCTTGAAAAATTATTCTTTTATATATAAAATATAATTTATGTAAAGTAATTTCATTTACCAATTCTCAAAACAATACCACGGTGGTTTGTCTTGTTTAAGTGTTTAGAAATCCCTATCAATATTGTGGCGTCCCCCGCACCAACCAGAATTCATAAGCCACTCAACAAATAAATTAACACAATGTAAAACATTTTTACAATCATTAACAAATAAACACTCATATCTATAATGCACTCAAACTTATTATAGGGTATTACTAACCCTATCTATAATGAGTACCCCACCAAAACCTAGGTGTTTGCACAACCTAAGCTCTGGTACCAGCTGTAATGACCCACAAATTTGCACAATTTAGGCTGATAATAAGCAACACGTATCCAACCCAAATTGAATGGATATGTAGATAGTTATAGGAAAGAGAGAAGAAAGAAGAAGAGAAAAAGGAACCAAAAACAACATAGAATCTCGGATTCACAACGGAACAACATATAATATAATACTAATCATCTTTACAAAGAAACTCTGTAATATACATACATTAAATCAGAGTACACAAATAACCAATCATCAATCTGGACAGTTATAACAACCTGCCCTCTCAAGTACTGATAATTTCAACAACAATGCGGCGAAAAAATAAACAAATACAGAAATACGTCGTGAAGACCTCCAGCTCATTTCCTGAGCTCTGATGCATCCAAAGCAGTCTGTATAAATGCTTGTTCTGACCGGGGCATTACAATAAAATAATGCCCGAGTCAGTGACGAAAACCGGCTTGAGAAAAACACACCCAGTTGGATTTTTAACATTATATACTTTTTTCAAAATAAAGGTATCTCGTAAGATCACGCCGCACATAAACACGGATGGGTTTTTACCTAGATAACCAAAACATTTTCTATAGAAAATACAGTGATATTATAATGATGTCTAGGGATTCAAAGTAAATATATAAAAAAGCTGAAATGCTTGCACCTCACGTTTCAACATAGTTGGGCACAATTAAGTTCGTAAAGCTCGTTTAGAGAATGAATTCCATACCATGACAAGCTAATGAACAACGTTTCGATGGTACATCTCTAGATATGTATTAAGGTCTGACAAGAACATCCTGTACCCCAACCATATAGGACTGGCCACTTTACTAGTAGTATTGAATATGATCTCCTCTTTTGTTAATGGGTCTCGAAGCATAAATGAGTAGATAGTAATCAATCTAGATTTTAGGATGCCCATACACTTATGGCAGCGACCCGCTTGGCCCTGCTGCATGATCGATTTTTTTCATTTCCCATTTAATGAGGCTTAAGGCTACATTTTACCTTTATATAGCACTTTCCACTTGGAATGCTAACACTGCCCTCCTAGAAATAATTCAGTGCCAACATTCATTCATACAAGTTCATTCTAGGACTAAACGAAACCAAAGGCACCACTTCTATTACATCTATTTAGAATCATCCTTAAGATTAGTAGCAAGTAGACCTTGCAATTCAAAAACACCATTCCGATTATCTTTAAGATATTCCAATTCAAAGCGCTCAAGCCAGTTCGAAGTGGTTTTCGAATAACAATTTGATTCCAGTATCTTCGAACCGACAATATTTGTTTATAAATTGGCCAACATTTGATAATCAGTCATTTAACTATCAAAAAACAAACAATTCAATTGGAGATCAATTTTCAAAGGAAGAAACATTGATTAAACGCCAAGCACACTGAGCCTCTTTAATCGATCTTTCCATTAATTGAAATACTTTCCAAATATTTATCGCAAAATATCTTTAAGAAGATATACCTTCAAATCCCTATATTTTCAATACTTGGGAAAAATCTATATACTTATCTTTGGTATAAGTATATTCGTAGAATGAAGTAAGATCTCCTTTTCACAAAATTCAAGAACAAAATATAAATTCCTTTATGAATCTCTAAACCCTTTTATAACCCCAGTCATTAATCTCTAAAATTATTTGTAAAACTCTTCTTTATTCATTCCTAAAATAATTTATAAACCCTTTATAAATCCATAAAACCATTTATAAACTACTTTTATAAATCTACAAACCCATTTCTAAAACTCTTTTACAAATATATAAGACCATTTATAAAACTCTTTTTACCATTTAACTAATCTTCCTTAAGTTTTCCAAACCATATTATAAGATTCCTCTTATAAACCTACATCTGTATATAAAAACCTATTTATAAATCTCAAAAACATTTATAAATAAATTCTAATCATTTACTTTAAAACACTATTATAATAATAAACATTATAAATAAATAATAATTAGCTTTAAAACAACTTTAAAATAATAATTAAAAACCTCAAAACATTCTTAATGAAACAATGATAATCTATCTTCAACATTATTATAAATAATAATGATTAATTTCTAAAAAATTTGTTGATAAATAACTAAAACCAATTTCAAACCACATTAATAATTTTAAATAACCTTTCAAAAATATTGATAAAATTTAAAGCAATATTAATACAAATAAACTACTTTAAAACATAAATATACTTCCTTGACAAAAATCCATACTTAAATTTCAACATAATCATTTCCAT
The DNA here is from genome assembly GCA_030765085.1 of Allium cepa. Taxonomy (NCBI): domain Eukaryota; kingdom Viridiplantae; phylum Streptophyta; class Magnoliopsida; order Asparagales; family Amaryllidaceae; genus Allium; species Allium cepa. The sequence goes on along the minus strand of CM060939.1, from coordinate 89,337,807 downwards.
ATTTATAAAACTATATTAACAAATCTCTTTCTTTTTATAACATATCATTTAACATCTCCAAATCTATCATCACTTTCAATTTTCAAAATAGAATCAACTATTTTTCTAAACAACATCCCATATCTCATTATTGATCCACAATTGTGATTTATCTTTCCCAATTTATCCAATGATAAAAGTTTCCCTTTATTTATAAACACCGTTTATAAATATATCCTTCTATTAATAAAATACGATTTTACATATCTTCACGTTATTTCTAAAATGCCACTTTTATACATTATCACATTTATAAACTTCCACATCTATAAATAAATCTTAATATACATAAATACGAATATATATATATATATATACTAATTTATATAAACTAATTAATAAACATTTATACCAAAATATTCTACATTCTTTTTAAAACTATATTCCTTTATTACAAAAAAATGAACTTATTTTTAAGATTTATAAATCTTTATTATAAAGTTCAAAGAAATCTCTATTTAAAATATTTCACAAAAAAATAATTTATAATATCTAAAAATCATACCTTTTATTTTAAAATAAATTCATTCTTTTAATAATTCAATAATAATTATTAAAACATATAAATTTTCGAAATCGCTTAAAATATTTTTTTAAACTAATTCTTCACTTTATAGTATTTCAAAACACTTAAAATATGGCCAGTGATACTATAGCACTAAATAGGGAAAAACCATCCATGTCATCAAATATGACATCCAATACATCATATATCAAAATATATGAAAAATAAAATCAATAGTGTGAGGAATCCAGTTGGATCCCTCCAACCTATTCCTCTACATCACATATAGTATATAATCATAAAATATAAATCAGCTGCTCCGAGGCGGGGTCGTATACAAGGATCATCCGCTCTTACACGGAAACGTAATACGGTCTCATCCGCTCCAGGTGCGAAAATATATTTAAACCAACAATAAAATAGTAAATCATCCAAACAGTTAACAAAAGATCAAAAATAGAATCATCCACACTTATATAAAAATATATATGGGCCAGAGAGGTGAATTAACTCAGTTTGATTCTAGTAATCGCTAAAGCGTTTCAGTTTGGATTAAAACTGAACAGGCGTTCAATTTTAACCTAAATTTTTATGAGCTCCAAATCCGTCCAATCCAACTCCGTAGCGTAGATTATGTCACCGTGAACCTAACACGAGTCACCGCATTCGATTTGGACCTCATATGAAAGGGTTATACATTTTATAAGCATTCAATTTAATAATAAAATTATTTTCACATAACTATATCATTAATCACTACTTAACGTTACTAACCCTAATCACACCATCATTAGCAAACCTAGGCACCATGTATTCCAGGTCGCGACAACATCTCATTCGTCCACGTTGACGTTCGCCGCCGCTCACCAGCGCGACCTCCTTGGAGATCGCCTCTCCTCTGCTGCGCCCATGTCCACCGGTGCGACTACTCGAAATGTCACCATCGCCTTAATTTTGCTAAGGAACGTCGTGACTTCGCGCCTTCTTTCCCGCTGCTGTGCTTTTTTTTGGCTCGATCCAATCGTTGATTAGCTATTCTCGACAAGCTCTACGTTTTCTTAGTCAGAGTCGATGGCTGAAAGTGATTATAGTTGCACCGATCGACGTGGGGTGTTGAATGAAGCTCTTGTTTTAAATGGTGGCTACTTCTCGTTTTAGGGTTTCTCAAATGAGAACAACTTAGGTCCTTTTATAGCAAAATTTCAAGGCACAATTCATTCTTAAAAATTTTGAACTCTAAACGAGGTGTGCCGCCTGGCGTTCTATATGTTATACCCCTATTTCGAACACAATAGAATATATATCGGGATCCAATTCCATCATATACAGAAGTTAACTTTTCAAATCGAATTATATTAAATTAAATTCATTTAATTAATTTCTATGCATTTCTAACTTGCATGACCAAACGATATGTAAAATCGCCACAAAATTTGATAGCATAAAATAATTTACTATTATGGATCTAATAAAACTAGTTTCGTCAAATTCCAAGATAGTTACCTGGAAGGCTACTTTCACCCGTTAATTAACATGATTACTAAAAAACAAGTTTAGTCACCTTTAAATACAAATTCAAATGTTTGACCATCTTCATTCTTATTTAAATAGAATTTTAAATCAACTTTAGAAATCATTTTTCATTCACATCAAATTTAAAATTTAAAATATTTAAACAATTCCAGATATTCAATTTAACAATTTAATTATCAAATAAATTTCTACATCTAAAATTCAAGTTATTTAACTTATAAAATTAACTTTAATATTTAAATCAATTAAATATTCCAAATTCAAATGATTGAAATTCTAGGTCGTTACAGGATTTTTGCCTTATATAGCTGCTAGTAGACCTGATATAATGCATAGTGTATATATCTGTGCATGATATCAGTCTCAATCTAAGGAAACTCATCTAAAAGCCATAAAACATATTCTAAGATATGTAATCAATACACTGGACTATGGGATTTTCTATCCAAAAGATGACTCCTTTAACGTAATATTAGGTAGTGACGGCTGACAGTGTTGGATGCAATCAGACCAAAAAGTAAAAATGGACCTTGTCACTTTTTAGAACACTTTCTTGTTTCCTAGTTTAGAAAAAGAAAAATTCTGTATCTCTATCCACAATAGAGGCAGAATATATCTCAGCTGCATTAGGCTATTCATAGGTTATTTAAATGCAACAAACTTTAAAAGATTTTGGTTTTAAATCTAAAATAGTTACCAATATACTATGATAATACTAGTGCGATAAATTTGTCTAAAAACCTAAGACAACATGCTAGGACTAAACATATAGACATAGGACACCATTTGCTAAAAGATGACATAAATAAAGAAGTTATTTCACTCGAATTTATAATATTAAAAATCAATAATCGATATCTCAACGAAACCTTTAGCACAAACTACCTTCATTAAACTAGAAGAGGCTAGGAATATGTTCTTTCATAAAATTATAAATATATAGCTTTTACTGATTAAAATAAAAAGAAAATTAAAAGTATATTTTTAGCCGCGTATGTCGACTTATGCTTCTTACATATATCGACAAACCTGACAGTTTTTAAAAAACTACTTTTTCCTCTTTTGTTCAAAATTTAAAATCTATTTATATAACCACCTAGTTTTGAATTCACTTTCGTTTTCTTATCTTCTTCTTCCTGAAAACTCAAATTAAAATATAATTTCATGGACCCGTCAAACTCCAAGGCCAAAAGATGAGTCTGCCCCTACAAACTTCAGCGTCTCTTGCAAAACTCTACCCTAGCTAAAGTCACTAAAATTGAAGATGATATAAAGCATGTCCTATCATGCTTTCTTAAATAGAAGAAGTTCATATTTGCCTCTTGAAAGAGCAAGAGAAGTAAGGAAAAATTCTTTGAAACCTTTAAAAGCGTCTATTGGACAACTAGGCTAATCCAAAGTGATTGGAGAAGATATCCTTTATCTTGTCATTCATAACCTCACGAATGATGAGGAAGAGAAAAACGATGATGTAGATGGCTACAAGGTTAAGTGTGTAGGATAAGTTTTCTTTGATTCTAATGGAAATCTTATGAAACAAAAAGGAAAATTTTTCCTCCATTATACTAATTGTTCTTTCCATAAGTCTCCAATAATAAAAATGAAACATTGATTTGTTTGTTAGTTTGGTTTTATGGGTTTGGATTAGTAAATGAAGTTTGTCTGCTCTTATTTAGTGTCTTCAATATTTAGTATATGATTTTGAATTAAATCATTACTCAATATATATCATGAATATATGTATAGAATATACCACATTTAAAATGATTAGTATTTCCAAAAATATATGCCTTACATATAATCTAATAACACTTGCATGTATAGTTTAAATCTCTAAAAAGTTACTTAGAATTTAGATATTGATTTTGACTCCATAATTCATAAGCATTTGCATAGAGAGTTTACCCTGAATTCATAAATCAAGAGGGTGTATCTCATTGACTTGAAATCAAGATTGTATTCTAGCTTGATTGCAACCTTTTTAAAGTAGGCATTGGAAAAGAAATATATACATATACTATATAGGACTGGATGTTGGATTGCTTAATTTGAACCAATATAAAAACTCTTGGTGTAACCTCTCTTACTTTTACTTTACTTTTACTACACATATATATATATATATATATATGATTGTCTAATAATATATATCTATGATTGATCTTCAACGTTTGAATTTAAATCTTGAGATAATTTATAAAATTCGATATAAGTTATAAATCACTATTCATACCCATCTAGTGTTAAAGTAGCATTAAGATCCATTCATAATAGTACAACATTATTTCCTATATATCATGGTGAGAGGCTGATGAGCTACACCGATGAGAGCTTCGAAAAGATTATAGAGAAGACTTTGAGACATAAGAGCTTGTATCCAAAGCTGAAAAATACTAAGAAGAAACTAAACTATAGGTGGGAGGAGGTGGCAAGAGGATATGGATGGCTAGAAGAAAGGCAAGTGAGAGCCAATTGCTTTAGCTGTACTGAACGAATCCATCCCAGCAAGAATTGCAAGATTGCAAAGAAGAAGTGCTACCACTGCAACAAATTTAGGCCTATAAAGAAGGATAGTCTAGAGCCATTAAAGGTGTAACGACCCTCCTTTTTGACCATGGAAAGGCGACATCGAACACTACCACTGCATTGCAAGGTTGCGAATTCAATTGACAAAAGGGCAGATTGTTAGAGTAAATAAAGAGAAAATAACAGAGAAAAACAGAATCTCACAGTGGAATCGACAACATATAATATAACAAGAACAATGGAAACTGTCAGTCCAAACATACAGAGTATATCAGAGTTAAAAACAATCCTTCTCAACTGGACAGTTATAAATTCCCGACCTTACAATAAGTATACAATATATTATAACAGAAAATTAAATATTACGATAGGTGAATCTCCAGCTCCCCATTAAATCATCAAATCATCGAAGCCAACCTGAAAAATACTCGATCTGGCACAAGTATTATAAATAAATAACACTCGGATCAGTCTAGAAATACAAGCGTGAGATGACTCGAACAATGGGAATCATATAAAAGTTCCGTGAGACCATGTTGCTAATGCAGAATGGGTTTTTACCTCACAAGAGCAACATCTATACAGACAAGAGAAGAAATAAATATCAAGAAAAAAATCCAAATAAGAATGGGCATAATTCATATTAAACTAGACTTGAAATAATGAAATAAACCGAGAAAAATCCAAACTGGACAGAATTGATATAACAAGGATAACCGTCCAACTTGATAGAATAGGCTAAATAAGGTAACCGTCCAACTTTATAGAATAGACAGAATAAAGGAACATCCCAATGATTGAGTTCCAATTCCTTTTTATAACTTTAAAACAATATTAATTATCCTGAAAAATAATTAATCACATTTAAAATTTCTTTTAAATAAACAAATCCATTATCTTTATTAAATAGATAATTATTTCCAAACACTTTTCTAACATTGGTATATTAACTTTAAAATCTTTATTAAATCAGTTTACTAACTTTAAATCAGTTGAGTAAAGCAATTTTATTATATTAGATTATTTACTTAAATCACTTTTTTAAATCGATTGATTAACTTTAAATACCAATTAAATTCAAATCTTCATTAGTTAAAACTAAATAAGTCATCTCAAACATCATTTATTAAAATAATAAATAATTTTAAATTCCATTAATTAAACAATTAAAATCATAAATTAATTGGATTATTTAAATTCAAGCCTCATTAGTTAAAACGACTAATTAAAATATCATTTGTTAAAATGATGTATTTAACTATAAAACATCATTAATAAAAATGATTTTACTAAATTCCAAATACCATTAGTTAAAATAATTAATTATATTTTAAACAATTAAACGATTAATTTATGTAACGACCCGTTAAATTAATAATATTTTATAAATTAAATTAATATAATTTCTAATTTGTTTAAGAATAAATGTAGAAATTTGGTATAGTAGTTGTAACCTAGTGTAACAATAAAATTTTATGACAATAGATTTGGATAATGTAATTTGTCATTTTTTGTTAAAAGTAAATTTTAAGAAATCAATAAATGTTGAATTGAGAATATTAATAAAAAATATTAACTAAAATGAGATTCATTAATATAAAATCAGTAGTGAAGATGTCACCTTTGGTTGTAATAAAGGTGAATGCTATTAGTGGATGTCAACACTTAATAAAATTTATTTAGAATAAAAAGAATTTAAATGCATGTTTGAATAGAGTATTAAATTGATAGATTAAGCGTAAGTAATTAGAATTTAACCTATAAGATATGGAACTGAATGTATGAATATAATTTTGTAGAAATAGTTAATTAACAACTTATTTGTGCATATCCAATTTAATATAAATAACAAAAGGGCTAGCACTTGATGTGCCTAAGTATTAATATATTGGAACTATAATAAAATAGAGAGTTTGGTAGTAAATAGAAATAAAAAGACCGTTATTAACTAGTAAATTAATAAATGGATTCTAACAATAGGTAGTAATTAATGCGTGTATATTGGGCATTTGCGGATTACCAATTTTTCTACCTATTCATATAATTTATTTATGTAAATCTAAACCTATGGCAACATTTTGTTAATAAATGTTGGAAGTGAATTTGAATATATCAAAGGATAACAAGTGTTTAGGTTAACCATTTATTTTATTTAGTTAAGAAGGGAAATAGATTGAAATAAAGCTAATTAAATTTTTTTGGTTGTTAATGGGTATAGTTAAATAAGAAGAAGTTATAGGAAATAAAACGCGCACTAATGAGATGTAATATAATTCCAAAGTTATTTATACCCACAAATAGGTTAATTACTGTATAGAAAGAGTCTAAATTAATAAATGAATTTATTAAGATTACATTTATAATTTTATAACATTTATGCTAATTTAAGTTCAATTAATTTATTTGATTAAATAGTGCAGTAGTGTAGTTTTGTGCGGTAGTTGAAATAGCTAATTCTTTTAGGTGAAGTTAAGGCTAATTCTATGTATATATTTGACCTATTGTTGATATAGATTCTAGGAAGCAGGATCTGTTAATTAAATGAAGTATTAGATTCAATAATTGCATTTATCGCATAAATAAAGAGAATGTAACGGTTAAATTTGGCGTTATTGAAATTAAAAAGGAATGGGGGAATAATAATTTGAAATCATTGCAATAGATATTAATTTAAGGTTACCCTAAATAAATTAAGGTAATAAATGGAGGATAGTGTAAATATCTTTATAATACGATGATTTGTGTAGTTAGGGTAGTTTGATTTGTCACTTAAGATGGAGGATTTTTATAAAATGTAATAAATGCAGTTTAAATTAAGGCATTGACGTTTGGGTATTTAAGAAGTGATAAACTAAAATTTATTTATTTATTTGAAAATTTGAAATCCAATTTGTGGATTTATTGCAAATAAGTGAAATTTGTGTTTAACCATTACATCGATAGGAATAAATTAAATTTAAGGTTATATTAATAAAATTTGGACTAGAGAAATGATATGAATCGGTTTTAGAAGCCTTAAATATAAAATGGGAAGTAGACGAGATTTCACGTTACAACCATTTTTAAAAAATTCCTGATGTATGTAGAAATATTTATGAAATATAACGTAAACCAATGTTGAATCAAAAGAATAGAGTCAACACTTATTTATTCATTTAATGTGATATAACTACGAGTATGATTTATTGCAGATTACATGGAAATCTAATATATAGGACATTACCTAAAAAGGAAGAGTAGATAAAATTTATGATAAACATATTTGTATATGAAGGTTATTGATTTAAGGAGAAATTGGGCAAGTTTTATGTATTTGGGTTAAGTGCAACCTTTAATAGATAAATTTAGTGCAAATAAAGAAATTGACATTTAATATTTCGATAACTTAAAATTTGATGGGATAAGAACATTTGGGTAATGAAGGGATGACAAATATTAGCTATGATTCTAGAAGGAATTAAATAGATAATGGGAAGATTAAAATCAGGTTCTAAGCAATAATTATTAAATAACAGAAGTTTAGGAGTAAAGTGAGATAATTGAAAATTTTAATCATTCATATAAGTCATTTGTTTATTAATATGAGTTAGCTAATAAATTTAACTTGGGCAATACCTATATATTGGAAACACATTTGTAAAGTGTAATTAATTGAATTTGGTGAATTGGGAATGAATCCAAGGTTATAGGAATTGATGTAATACTACGCAAATAAAAGGTAACTGCATAAAATCAATGTTTCGTAATAAATTGTAATTGATAATTAAGTAGGAATGGGTTTGAATTTGACAAAAAGGAAAATTTATTATTTGCTTACCCATCTATTTAATCTATTAAATTTGATCAGATCCATTTGCAATTAAACGAATTTATTTACAAGTTAGTATGTATTTAGCTGATAACTATAAACCAATTAGGGCAATTGGGTATATATATTACCAGTTAAGTTATATGAGATAATGGTTGACTTAATTAAGGGAGTTTATGTAATAATTTCATTTATTTTGTAAGTGGAAATAAAACGTTAATGATAACAAGTATTCAAAATTTACCATCTATTTAGTATATAAAGTATAATTGATAATCAACTGCAACAAGTAATAAATAATAAATACGTAACGTTAAATGAAGTAATATTTGAAATTTAATATTTAGGAACTATGTAAATATAAGTGCAGATGAAATTGGGGATATTTACATATTGAAATATGAATCCAATGATAAATCAATCTAATTGACAATAAATAATGGAAAGTAAATTTAATTAAATTTTGGAAATTTAATATATATATACAGTTATAAACCCTAGCTCCATCCTATTGTCATTTGCTGTATATTCATTTCTTCATCTCCTTCTCCTCCTCAAATGGTTGCAAAACCTACATCTACTTCAATCCAAATTTCAATGAAAATGCAAACACTTCAGAAAAATTCCACAAAAAAATATATGTTAATGTTCTCGAGGCACGTAATCTACTGGTGCAATTCGTTTTCTGTTTTGAACATTCGTTTGACCAGAATTAGTACAAACAGTCCGTGACCATTCATCATCGTCGTCGCAAACTTCGTCGGATCGTCAAACCTTTTCTGGGTTTTGTAGAGTGGACGATGGGGATCGCATCTATATGGTTTTTGTGTCGATTCAACGGTTAGATCGTCGTAGATCTTCGATTAGGGTTTCTGGAAGGGGGCCGCGTGCGTTTCTGGGAATAGAAGGAGTGACGTGGCACATATATTTGATCGTAATTTAATTCCGGATTTGATGACGCTGGTTTGGACAAATTAGGGAGACCGTCAAATTTTTGGGTTTAAATCGAATTTAAATTCGATTTAAATTCCAAAGGTGAGTGTTTAAACCCACTCACAACTACTAGAAGCTTTTATGTTTGTTAAGTAAATTTTAGAAATGAATAGAAATTTATTTATGAGTATTTGGCATGTTTATTTCACTCATATTTGTTGAATTGCATTTATTAAATTTAACTGTTAATTTAATTTATTTATTGCGTATTAATTGATAGTTAGAATTTATTTGTTTGCCTATAAACTGCTAGTTAACAGTTATATAGATTATTACTGAATATAAACTGTTAGATTAATGGTTGTTAAATTTAATCTGAATACAATTGCCAGTTATTACCTGTTATATATTATAAAATATAAATTGTTATTGATTGATATTGCTTGATGATTGTGATTGGATGATGGGTGATGTTGATGGATGTTTTATTGTATATCATTAAATTGCAAATTTTCATGCATATTTCCTTTCATTCGGGATTGTGGTTTGAAATGATATACAACCGCAAAATTTTATATCTTTTAAATTGCGGATTGAAATGATAAATATCCGTATCACTTGACCATAGGATAGAAAATTATATACAGGCACCGCGGTCTATATATAACTATTTTAATGTGATTTCTATGGTTTGGATGGAATACGGTTTATAATAATCTTAAATTTTATATTGTATAAATATTTTTCTTCCATATATATGTACATATGAAGTTGAAAATTTTGAAATTAAAAGGTGTATAAAAATCTTTATTAAAAATGGAAGAAAATTAGGAAAATGGAGTTTAATAATTTATATCATATGTTTAAATCTTAAATTTGGAAATTTTAAGATATGATATTTATAATTGGATTTTTCCCAAAATAAATTGAAATGAATATTCTAGTATAATTTGAATTGGGAAAAATATATATATTTTATTACTAGAAATTGAAGTCTTATTATTTATGGATTTTATATGAATATTCAAGACTAATTAATAGAACAATTGATTTGTTGAAAGAATAAAATCCAACTTTAGTTTGAAATATTGATACTCAAAATGGATATACGTATATATAAATAAATTGAAGTGGTTTTGGAACTTGAGAGAGATAATATAAATTTTGGTTTATACTTTAATAAAGAAATGTATTTGTAAAGCCATGAGAACTATTTTCTTTACAAAGTAACATTTAAGTTAAACCATTTAATTCATATACCGTTGAATGTCCAAACCATTCAAGTTTTAGAAGTTATGGTTTTAAATTATGATTTTCAAAATACCATGCTTTGAAAATATTTGATTTTCAGACGTTATGAAGTTAAAGCATTTTGATTTTGGAAAAGAATTATATTTGGGATAAGTGATAAAATATGGTTTTGGGTTTTGAAATGATATTGTATTCATGGTTATGAAATGGAATGTTTATTCTGATTTTTAAAGTATAACCTATTTTTAAATGACCGCGGTGTTATAATAACGATGGGTTGGCAAAGAGACCGGGATCGAATATCTGACATACTCTCTGTCGATACCGAAAACCACTTTGACTAACCGTGTACGCGGTGGAGATTCCAGAATGAAGTAGGTGGTGGCGACGTTTCCTGTAAGGTAAATACGTGGACCCGACTCCCGTGAGTTGGCATAAGGTGGCTAAAACAGGAGCTATTCCCAGGCCAATGAGGTCATACCTCTGATCGGACACTCCTCTTCGATATTATACTATGACTTTGGATTGATTCAGTGGTCACTTTTATTTTGATTTTGGGGAGTTTGTTCGAGGTGGGCGGTAACTGCGGCTACGCGTTTCCACCAGCCTGGGTACGCAATTGGTATATCTACCCTGGCATTGCCTAGTTGTGCCGTGTCACCTACCCTATCGTGCCTTTACTACGAGTTTCTATTTGTGTCGTACCTATGGAGTATCCTCTGGTAGCCTCCCGATCAGGAGGTATTACGGTACTGTATAGACTATTGGCATTTTACGTGTTAAGGTGGAAAATGTAAAGCCTTAACGCTATTTAAAAGTAAGTTTATTTTATAAATAGGCACTATTATAATAGCTCAATGTACTACATAGTAAATAGTTTAACGGATCCTTAGGAGATGTAAATCCCGAACATCTCTTGAGTTACTGTACTCATATTTATTTCTGTAAATTTAACTCACATAAGATCTTTTAGTCTGACTCGAGTGTTTTTGTCTTTTCAAATTCGCCCGGGTCAGTCCGAGCGTTTCAGGATCGAAGACTTTAGCTTTGAAGGACGAAGACGAAGGAGTCGTATTATTATTATCTATAGTATTGCACCACACTCATACTGTTCCGCTGCATTGATTGTATTGGTAGGTGTAACTCTGATATTTATTGTATAAAGCAAATCAAGTGTTTGTAAACTGTTTTGAACTGTATATTTATTATTATATTTTATCCTTCCGCTGTGAGATTCTATTTTGTTTTTATTTCTTCTCTGTTTTTCTTATTTACCCCATAACAATCCGTCCTTCCGTTATGTTTTGAATTGGCACGTGTGTCGGTTTAAAGTGTGCGAAAAGGCGGGATGTTACAGTTGGTATCAAAGCCAGGTTTAGCGATAAACTTGGCTTTGTGGGGTTTGACTCTTTGTTAATAGGGTAGTAATACCCTATGGGAGTCGCTGAGAGTATATATATGAGAGAGCGTATTTGTTAGTTTTATAAAAAGATTTTGATATTGAGTTAATCTGTTCCACTTTGTAGTTATAAATTCTGGTTGATGCATGGGACGCTATGTCATCAATAGGGATTTCTAAACACTTAATTAGGACAGACCGACATAATATTTGTTTTAATATAGGTGAATGAAATAATTTTGCCTATTATATTTTCTATATATAAAAATATTTTTATAAAGATATATATATATATATATATATATATATATTTGGTTGCTATAGATTGGGTGTTAGGTAATAAAATATTTATAATAATTGAAGCTAAGCTGAAATTATAATAAATCAAATTGGAGATTTTTGAACTTAAGTCCGGGATTTTGAAATCTGCTTTCAAAGGATTTATGAAATATAATGATTTGGTTTATAAATATTTTCTTATATAAATATTTAGTATAATTCGAAGGAATTGGTTTAAAGAGGATTTTGAAGAAAATAAGTTTGTACTTTCCTCTCTGTCGCTGGAAAATAATTTCGGTGATGACGGCCGCATCATCGACTTTCATTTTCGTGTTTCGAAGGGAAAGGCCACTGTAGTAAATTCTACTGCAGATTTGTTTTGAAATTATTTAAAATTTTAATTGTTTAAAGGTAATTAGAGATATAAAAGTTGTAAGAAATTAATTATCTATTATTTTAAAGAAATTTTGGAATTTGACCCGGTATTAATTCTTGAATTTCCATTAATTAGTTGTAAAAATTTAGGTTAGTGAAATAAAAGAAGTAATCAATGAATTAAAAGAGTTGAGATTAAACTTGCATAAGTTCTTTTGCTTTTTCTTTAACATAAATAACTTACCAAGTATAAAAAGTTGAAATGTAAATTAAGAGTGGAATAGAATATTATGCAAGTAGAATTTTGGAAAAAAATGAAGTATTCAATAAATTACTGTTATAAATAAGAATTTAATGGTATTAACTTAAGTGATGATTGGAATTTTACTAAAATTAAAGGTTGTATTATTAATAGGTGATTTTAACCTTAAGAAAGTAAAAATGAAATTCCTTAATTTATAAAGTTTGATTGTAGGGTTATTAACTTAAGTATGCTTTAATTCCCCCTATTCTAATATAATGGAAAGTAGGGAAAATATAAATGACCGCAATCCATATTTAATGAATGAGTAAAATCTTTCACTTATAGGAATGCAAGTTATAAGGTTAATAAATTAAGTGTAAGTAGAGGGTTACTGTAATTAAATATAATGGAAACTTCAACATTAAATAAATGAATGAGATTAAAGGTAAGTTGAAATTGTAATTTATAAAACAAATATATATTAATTAAAGGAATGGAGAAGAAACTTGTAAATTTTCACTTACATTCTTAAAACATACATAACTTACCATATAATAAAAAGTTGCAAATGTTAGTAGGAAAATATAAGGGGAAACCTTACTAGTGAAGAGTAAGGTAATAAAGGTATTCTATTAATTTGCTATTATTAATGAGAATTAATTGTGTAGACTTAAGTTAAATTGGAAATTTTACTATAAGTAAAGGTAAGTAGTATAAATAGATGATATAAACTTTAGTAAATAAATTGGAATACAAATATAATGAATTTTGTGATAAATGGAAAATGAAAATTTGTAAGAAATAAAGAAATCACTCCATAAATGAAAGAAAGAAAATCAAACCATTGAAGCATGAGATAAATGTATAATAAATAAATTTGAGTGTTGGTTTGAATTGTGTTGTTTGATTTATGTTGTTGGGTAAGAAATTTGAAGTGGTTAAATGAATAAGTATCTATCTTTGTTCCATCTAAGACTGTTGAGTAAAGGATGCACTTGATAGTTAATTTCATTTCATACAAATTTCAAGTTTGAACCCAAACAACTATTTGGTTGATGGATTAAATGGTTGCTTTGTTGTGTATGTATGTTTTTGTAAGGTTGATGGTTGTTGAATTGTTTGGTTGATTAATGATTGAATCCACTTGAATAGTTCACTTTAAAATAAATATTTAACCTTTTAGATTATATAAGTGAATACAGGTGATGGAAGCAACTGCTATTGCTTTTGGTTCCAAAATAATAAGCGTATATTGCCCGACAAATAGGTACGTTTTCGGATTACGTTTAAAGCGCTATTTTTCCGTGTTGGGATATAATATTTTGATAATATATGTAATATATTTGTATATTTTGATATTATATTTTCTCCAGAGTCTCTCCGTACAAAGGAGACTCTGCCAAAATTTTCCGTAAATTTTGGACTTAGAATTTTGTGAAAATATTTTCCCAACTTTAATAATTAAGTATAAAATAATATAATGATTATAAACAGGTATATTTTATTTAAGAAAATAAATTTAGTAAATTATTTTTATAAGTTAATATTTGGAATAAGATGTACTGTTTTATTCTTCCTTCTCCCTTCTTTTTCCTTTTCGGGGATGAAAAGTTTTGAGTGGGGGAGATTGTAATGACCCGTTAAATTAATAATATTTAATAAATTAAATTAATATAATTTCTAATTTGTTTAAGAATAAATGTAGAAATTTGGTATATGTAACAACCCGCATATTTGTCGATTTTATATTTAAATATTTTATTTAAATATTTTATCGTTAGTCGGATTTTAGTCCGAAAAGCTACTTTTTGCATACGGTCGAATTAGGGCTCGGGACCACTCCCATTGAGTTTAAAATGCCGTTTGCGACCTTTTTTGAGTATAAGCTTCGATATGTTTGGAGAAAGTTGATTTCTGCTACTTTTTACTTTGGGTTTGGTTTTTGGGCTCAACCCTATGTTAACTTATGCTCAAATCTGAGCCACTCTTCCCCACTCACCCTCATTCTCTTCTCATTTCAGTTTTTAGAGTGTTAATGGTGGGAGAGATTGGAAATTAAAATTCCAAAACCCTAGTTTCTCTTGCAAATCCATCTCCTTGCTCCAAACTCAAGAAGAACCCCTTGGTAAGCATCTCCTTCTTCTTCTCCAACTCTTTCTCCATTCAATTTCAGAAATTTCCTAAACCTAATTTCGAGAATGTTCTTGTTTTTGATCTTAGATTCAATCTCATTTGGGTTGTGATTGAAGAAAGGTTGATTCTCCATTTGCTTTCAAGCTTCTTCTTGTTCGATTTTGTGAAAAGGTGAGATTTTTATCTCACATCTATGACTATAATTATCTTTGGTTGTTGGGTATGAATTCCTAACACTTCTTCATGTGCATTTGCTCTTGATTTGGATTGGTTTTGTGAATATTCCAATTTTTAGGTTTTTAAGTCAAATTTGTGTAAAATCCTTTTATGGATGTTTGATCATGCTTTTGGTGATGCATCGAGGAGCATATAGGGCCGGGTTGCCGATTGGCATAAAACCCTTAGAGCCAATGTTCGTCCGATTGCATTTTGGAAGAGTTTGCTCTTCATTTGAATAAGGCTGAAAAACAGCCCAGGCATGATTCAGTCGACTGAAATCTCTGTTCAGTCGACTGAACCTGAAACCCGAGAGTTTCCAGGCATGATTCAGTCGACTGAAAAACTCTGCACAGTCGACTGAAACTGGAAACAGAAAGTTTCCTGAAACCTGGAAAATTTCCATGTACAGGGTCAGTCGACTGAAAAACTCTGTTCAGTTGACTGAACCTGCTGTTTGAGTCTAATTTGCCTTTTTGGATTGAAATTCTAATTTAAATCGATTCGTGATAATCCTATTTGTTGTTATCATCTATTATGACTTTGATGACTCTTTTTAGGGATTTTTGAATATCCATTTCGATGGATCCTTTATCGATTTCGTTGGATTTTATTCACGTCTTCGTATGTGAATTTTTGTGATTGATTGTTCTTACAATCTTCTTCGTGGTTTGTCACTTTAAAAATATAAAGGTTTTATATACTAGTAGTAAATATCAAAACTCTTTCCTCAAACGATTTCAATACTATTTTAATACCAAATTCGTTTATAAAACCGTTTTCCAATCTATTAGTATATACAAACCTTTACCTCACTCGTATGAGAAATCTAATTAAACGGCTTAGTAAAACAAGTGGTATGAAACGCTTGCGTTTACTTTGTCGGTTAATTCTTGGACTTGTTCGATTGAACCTCTTGTGACAATTTTCTAGTGGAGATTTACAGTTTGTTCGTAAATATTTAAGTTAAGCAAGTGGTTATGGGACATGAAGCTAAACTCATATATTTACTAGCTTAGTGTAATCGACACTTCTCGCTGATCATGACGATCATCTTTGTGATTTAGACTAGCAATGTGCGATGTCTCTTTGTCTGCGAGGGAGACTAAACCCCGTTTTGTGGAGTTTCGACTCAATTTGTGATGGGGTAGCAACCCATGGTCTTCGGGCCGTTTGTGGAGCTTCGGCTCAATTTGTGATGGTTAGCGACCATGGAATTAGCTTTCCGTCTGTGGTACACGTGTTGGTGAGCTTTATGCTCCCGTTTGTGATAGGCCTCCCCCCCTCTATTTTTGTGATTTCTGGATTTCTTGTGTAGATTTCTAGAATTTGTGTTTCACCAATTTTTCGTGATTTCCATTGATAAGTTTTATCAATATTTGTGCATTGGTGAATTTGTGAGTCATTGACTTTAGTGGTCTCTGGATTTCTTGTGTAGTCTTCTGGAATTTGTGTGTCATTGCCTTTTGTGATTGGTGTTGATATTATCGTCAATATTTATGGTATGGTGAACGAAATTAGGAGTATGACGTTTCTTTGATTCTTGTGTAGATTTGGTGACATTGATTAATCTCTTGATGATTATCAACTAAGTATATATTTATATATATATATCACAGCTTGGCATTGTGATTATTATGTGTTTAGTCACATCTCTTATTCTATATCGTTTCATCTGATATTTATAGTTAGACTGATCCGTTTATTATTTTCTTATTAAATAATACTCGGGTCAGACCGAGATGTTACAGGTGCTTCTGCTTGACTTCTCATCCGGGATTAACTCCTTGACTTTTGGGTTAACTACTTAGATTAGTAGTTATTTTGTTGTATACATTTGAGATATAGACTCCTTAATGTATACTTATTCTTTTGTGTAGTTCGTGTAACTATTCTTTTGTGATATTGTGGATCTTTTTAGACCACTACTCTGATGTACACTTCCTAGTGTAGTATTCATATCTTATTCCGCCTTTGTGATATGAATTGTCTGTGACTGATTTGTGTTATGTTTATTTCTATATTTGTTTCCGAAGGATTTATATAGCCACCGTGTAGTAGCTTTGAGTTTGTGTTGGTATGTCGGATTTCCTCTTGAAATAGAATGCATGTTATATTATCTGACATATCGGTGCTTGCGCAAAGAATTACACGGATGGTCGCTCCTCAACAGCCTTATTCTCCATGCTAGTCGACAGCATTCACCGTAATGTTCTTGGCTAGCGTGGGTATAGAGGTGGGGCGTCACAGCTTGGTATCAGAGCCAAACTTCGGAACAATATGGAATATTATAACAAGGATCATCGTCCTAAGTCTTTCTTAGGAGTTGTGCTTTAGGATTTTATTCGGGTCTTCGTACCGTTCTATCCTATTTTCTTTATGATTCCTTGTTTTATCTATCAAGATTGCTCGATATTCAATTTGGTGAATAACCTTTTCTTCTTCTTCTTTCTTTCTAAAGGAAGAGAAATGTCTAGACCTGGCCGCCCCAGAGCCGTGCCATCTAGCACTCCGCCCCAGGATGGAGTTTTTATGACTGCTCAACAGCTTCTTGATTTGGTAACAAATGCTCAAGCAGCTGGAGCTAACCCGGAACCTACTCACCCAAAGTCGGGATTTGCACGCTTGTGTAGAGATTACACTAATTTGGGTGGGGAGTCATTCAAAGGTTCTGAAACTGTTATTGAAGTACAGGCTTGGCTAAGGTCATGCGATCGAATCTTTTCTCGCATGAATCTTATTGACCTTCACCGAGTTCAGGTGGCCTCTAGTATGCTCCGAGAAAGAGCATTGGATTGGTACGAGCTTCTTATTTCTGAGATTAATGAAGCGGATCTCACTTGGGAGAGATTCCGAGAACGCTTCGAGTTGAAATTTGTACCGGAAGCAGAGAAAGTGACATTGGCTCGACGATTTATAGACCTTGTTCAAGGTGAGTCCTCCGTGACTGATTACGTCGCCTCCTTCGAGTCGCTTTCCAAATATGGGGTTGAATACATCAACACCCCTCTTAAGAAGAATCATAGATTCATTTATGGCTTAAACAAAAGCCTCAAGAAGCCATTACTTTTAAAGTTAGAAGTTTCTTTCGACCAAATCGTTGATATCGCTCTTCGTCTTGAAGAGGCGGATAGAGAGAATGATGTTGAAGTGGTGGGTTCCAAACCAAACTTCAACAACAGAAAGAGGTCAAACAAATTTAAAGGCCCTTATCCCAATAAGAAAGGAAAGCAAGCAACCTCCGTGGCAAAGACTTCTTCCTTTGGTCGTGGAGAATGCTATAATTGTGGTTCGAAGGACCATTATGCGAACAAGTGCCCAAAGTCTCTTTCTTGTCGCTACTGCAAAGTTCCCGGTCATGTTATATCTTCATGCCCCAAGCTTCAGGGCAAGAAGGAGGGGAAGTTAAATGTTGCTCAAGCCCCTGGCAACACATCTCGTGGCCAAGGTATTTCTCATTCTATTCTAGATGGAATTATTTTGTTTCGTGATCATCCTATTCGAGTTCTTTTTGATACGGGTGCGTCCCATTCTTTTATATCAAAAGAACTTGTTGATGCTTTTTCTTTGGATGTTTTATGTTTAATGACTTCTTTGAGAATTGCGAATCCGGTTGGTGGATCCGCAACAATCAGTTTATTGTGTAAAGATGTCGAGATTATTTTGTATGATTTATCTTTCCGAGCCGATTTGCATGTCATGCGTTATTTAGGCTTTGGAATGATTTTGGGAATGGATTGGCTTAACCGTTATGAAGCTCATATCCTATGTCCTGAGCGGACTATTCATCTTCGACATCCTCAATCTGTTAATCAGGTTTCTGTTATTCTTAAAGATTCGGATTCTGCTTTGGTTGCATCTTTATATTCTTTAAATCCTCATGACGATGATGATGATGATGAGGGTGATATTATTTCTCTTATTCACGTCGTTTGTGAATTTTCCGACATATTCGAGCCCGTTTTAGGATTACCACCTAAACGAGCAATTGAGTTCAGAATTAATCTTACTCCGGGAGCTCAACCTATCACTCGTCCTCCTTATCGTATATCCAATAAAGAAAACGAGGAGATGCGTAAACAATTATCTGAATTGAAAACGAAGCAATTTATTCACTCTAGTTCCTCGCCTTGGGGAGCTTCAGCTATTTTTGTGAAGAAATCCGATGGTACACTTAGGCTTTGCGTTGACTATCGCAAGCTTAATGATCTTACTATCAAAAATAAATATCCTTTACCTCGGATTGATGATCTATTCGATCAACTTAGTGGTGCTAGAGTCTTTTCACAATTGGACTTGGCTACCGATTTTCATCAGCTTCGTATTGCAGAGGATAGCATTCCTTTGACATCGTTCCGCACTCGGTATGGATCTTACGAATGGCTTGTTATGCCATTTGGGTTAACAAATGCCCCGGCTTATTTCGTTGACTTAATGAATCGAGTTTTTAAAGACTTTCTCGACCGGTTTGTTCTCATCTTTATCGATGATATTCTTGTTTATTCTAAAACCGAGGAGGAGCATGAAAAACATCTTCGGATTGTGTTGGAAACTCTTAGGAGTAATCAATTAAAGGCAAAATTTTCTAAATGCCATTTTTGGCAATCTCGTGTGAAGTTTCTCGGTCACATCATTTCCGAATCCGGAATTTCCGTGGATCCTTCAAAGATTGAAGCGATTCAAGATTGGAAGAGACCGGAGAATGTGACAGAGATTCGTAGTTTTCTTGGATTGGCGGGCTATTACCGTCGTTTTATTAAAGACTTTTCTAAAATTGCCGTGCCTCTCACTAGCTTGACGAAGAAAGGTGTTAAATACATTTGGTCGGACAAATGTGAAGCTTCTTTTCAGAAATTAAAAGAACTTCTTTCTGATGCTCCTATTCTTGTTATTCCCGAAGGGAATCAAGATTTCGTTGTTTATACCGATGCTAGTCGCATTGGTTTGGGTGTCGTTCTTATGCAAAAGGAACGCGTTATTGCTTATGCTTCCAGGCAATTAAAGCCTGCTGAGACTAGATATGCCACTCATGATTTAGAGCTCGCGGCTATTGTTTTTGCTCTTCGGATTTGGCGTCATTATCTCTTAGGAGAGAAATTTGTTCTTTACACAGATCATAAGTCTTTGAAATATTTATTCTCTCAAAAGGAACTTAATTTGCGTCAACAGCGTTGGCTCGAATTTCTTGCACCATATGATCTTGATATTCTTTATACTCCCGGTAAGGGTAATCTTGTCGCCGATGCTCTTAGCCGTAAACAACAAGCTGTTGTTTCTATGATGATATCCGAATGGAACGATCTCGAGATTTTATCCACTTGCGAAATTCGAGACCGTGTTTCCGATTTATGCTCATCATTTGTTTTATGTAGCCTTGAGGCTCGTCCATCTCTTTTAGACCGCATTCTTGGAGCTCAAGGGCTAGATCCCAACTTGGCTCTTCTTGGCCAAAATATTAGGGATAAAATGGATATTGAAGGTTTGAAAGACTTTGATATCGATTCTCGTGGCGGCATTCGGAAATTTGGTAGACTTGTCGTGCCAAATATTGGTGATCTTCGTAAAGATATTTTAGAAGATTCACATCGTTCTAAATTTACCATTCATCCCGGTAGTAGTAAAATGTACGCGGATATGAAGCGACTTTATTATTGGGAGGGAATGAAACTTGACATCGCTAACTTCGCTAAACGTTGCATGACTTGCCAACTCGTTAAGGCCGAACATCAAAGGCCCGGAGGGTTATTGCAACCTTTAGAAATTCCAGTTTGGAAGTGGGATCAAATTTCCATGGATTTTATAGATGGCCTTCCCCGTTCTCGATCGGGTTATGATAGCTTATGGGTAATTGTTGATAGACTTACTAAATCCGCTCATTTTATTCCTGTTCGGTCTAACCGAACTGTTCCTCTTTTGGCCAAAATATTTATCAAAGAAATTGTTAAATTGCATGGTGTTCCTACTTCTATTGTTAGTGATCGTGATCCATTGTTTACTAGTGGATTTTGGAAGAGTCTTCAAAAAGCTTTGGGAACGAAGCTTAATTTTAGCACCGCTTATCATCCCCAGTCCGATGGACAAACCGAGCGTGTGAATCAAACTCTTGAAGATCTTCTTCGTGCTTGTGTTCTTGATTTTGGTGGAAGTTGGGAAGATCATATTTCACTTGTTGAATTTTCCTATAATAATAGCTTCCAATCTAGTATTGGTATGGCACCTTTCGAGGCACTCTATGGAAGGCCATGCCGATCTCCTTCTTGTTGGCTTGAGGCCGGTGAGAAGCTGGTTTTAGGTCCAGATTTTATTCGGGATTCTACAGAAAAGATTGATCTTATTCGTCATTGGATGAAAGAAGCCCAGAGTAGACAAAAATCCTATGCCGATAACCGGAGAAGGAAGTTAGAATTTTCTGTGGGAGATCTTGTGTTCATTCGTGTTTCACCTATGAAAGGTGTTGTACGTTTCAGTCGATCGGGAAAGTTAGCGCCTCGATATATTGGGCCATTTCCTATCACCGAACGTATTGGTTCCATGGCTTATCGCCTTTTATTACCGGCTCAATTTTCTGCTATGCATGACGTGTTTCACGTTTCTCAACTTCGGAAATGTCTTCGAGATTCCG
The DNA here is from genome assembly GCA_030765085.1 of Allium cepa. Lineage (NCBI taxonomy): Eukaryota > Viridiplantae > Streptophyta > Magnoliopsida > Asparagales > Amaryllidaceae > Allium > Allium cepa. Next base: position 89,315,944 of record CM060939.1, on the reverse strand, counting down.
ATTCTATTCTTGAGCCCGGAGTTGTGGAAGAGGTTGAAGTTTCGCCTAATTTAACTTATGAGCAACATCCTATTCGTATCATTGCTTCGGAAGTCAAACGACTTCGAAATAAAGATGTTCCGCTTGTTAAAGTTCAATGGTCTTCAAAATCCTAAGGATTGTTCTTGGGAATCTAGAGAGTACATCGAGCGTACACATCCGGACTTACTTTCTCGTGCTCTTTGAGGTGAACTTCTTATTTCAAACTTCTTTTGTGTTGAATATGCTTCTATGGTTGTTACTATATATCTTCTTCTTGTAATATTGCGAGGACGCAATTTCTTTAAGGAGGGGAGTCTGTAACAACCCGCATATTTGTCGATTTTATATTTAAATATTTTATTTAAATATTTTATCGTTAGTCGGATTTTAGTCCGAAAAGCTACTTTTTGCATACGGTCGAATTAGGGCTCGGGACCACTCCCATTGAGTTTAAAATGCCGTTTGCGACCTTTTTTGAGTATAAGCTTCGCTATGTTTGGAGAAAGTTGATTTCTGCTACTTTTTACTTTGGGTTTGGTTTTTGGGCTCAACCCTATGTTAACTTATGCTCAAATCTGAGCCACTCTTCCCCACTCACCCTCATTCTCTTCTCACTTCAGTTTTTAGAGTGTTAATGGTGGGAGAGATTGGAAATTAAAATTCCAAAACCCTAGTTTCTCTTGCAAATCCATCTCCTTGCTCCAAACTCAAGAAGAACCCCTTGGTAAGCATCTCCTTCTTCTTCTCCGACTCTTTCTCCATTCAATTTCAGAAATTTCCTAAACCTAATTTCGAGAATGTTCTTGTTTTTGATCTTAGATTCAAGCTCATTTGGGTTGTGATTGAAGAAAGGTTGATTCTCCATTTGCTTTCAAGCTTCTTCTTGTTCGATTTTGTGAAAAGGTGAGATTTTTATCTCACATCTATGACTATAATTATCTTTGGTTGTTGGGTATGAATTCCTAACACTTCTTCATGTGCATTTGCTCTTGATTTGGATTGGTTTTGTGAATATTCCAATTTTTAGGTTTTTAAGTCAAATTTGTGTAAAATCCTTTTATGGATGTTTGATCATGCTTTTGGTGATGCATCGAGGAGCATATAGGGCCGGGTTGCCGATTGGCATAAAACCCTTAGAGCCAATGTTCGTCCGATTGCATTTTGGAAGAGTTTGCTCTTCATTTGAATAAGGCTGAAAAACAGCCCAGGCATGATTCAGTCGACTGAAATCTCTGTTCAGTCGACTGAACCTGAAACCCGAGAGTTTCCAGGCATGATTCAGTCGACTGAAAAACTCTGCACAGTCGACTGAAACTGGAAACAGAAAGTTTCCTGAAACCTGGAAAATTTCCATGTACAGGGTCAGTCGACTGAAAAACTCTGTTCAGTCGACTGAACCTGCTGTTTGAGTCTAATTTGCCTTTTTGGATTGAAATTCTAATTTAAATTGATTCGTGATAATCCTATTTGTTGTTATCATCTATTATGACTTTGATGACTCTTTTTAGGGATTTTTGAATATCCATTTCGATGGATCCTTTATCGATTTCGTTGGATTTTATTCACGTCTTCGTATGTGAATTTTTGTGATTGATTGTTCTTACAATCTTCTTCGTGGTTTGTCACTTTAAAAATATAAAGGTTTTCTATACTAGTAGTAAATATCAAAACTCTTTCCTCAAACGATTTCAATACTATTTTAATACCAAATTCGTTTATAAAACCGTTTTCCAATCTATTAGTATATACAAACCTTTACCTCACTCGTATGAGAAATCTAATTAAACGGCTTAGTAAAACAAGTGGTATGAAACGCTTGCGTTTACTTTGTCGGTTAATTCTTGGACTTGTTCGATTGAACCTCTTGTGACAATTTTCTAGTGGAGATTTACAGTTTGTTCGTAAATATTTAAGTTAAGCAAGTGGTTATGGGACATGAAGCTAAATTCATATATTTACTAGCTTAGTGTAATCGACACTTATCGCTGATCATGACGATCATCTTTGTGATTTAGACTAGCAATGTGCGATGTCTCTTTGTCTGCGAGGGAGACTAAACCTTGTTTTGTGGAGTTTCGACTCAATTTGTGATGGGGTAGCAACCCATGGTCTTCGGGCCGTTTGTGGAGCTTCGGCTCAATTTGTGATGGTTAGCGACCATGGAATTAGCTTTCCGTCTGTGGTACACGTGTTGGTGAGCTTTATGCTCCCGTTTGTGACAGGCCTTCCCCCCTCTATTTTTGTGATTTCTGGATTTCTTGTGTAGATTTCTAGAATTTGTGTTTCACCAATTTTTCGTGATTTCCATTGATAAGTTTTATCAATATTTGTGCATTGGTGAATTTGTGAGTCATTGACTTTAGTGGTCTCTGGATTTCTTGTGTAGTCTTCTGGAATTTGTGTGTCATTGCATTTTGTGATTGACGTTGATATTATCGTCAATATTTATGGTATGGTGAACGAAATTAGGAGTATGACGTTTCTTTGATTCTTGTGTAGATTTGGTGACATTGATTAATCTCTTGATGATTATCAACTAAGTATATATTTATATATATATATATATATCACAGCTTGGCATTGTGATTATTATGTGTTTAGTCACATCTCTTATTCTATATCGTTTCATCTGATATTTATAGTTAGACTGATCCGTTTATTATTTTCTTATTAAATAATACTCGGGTCAGACCGAGATGTTACAGGTGCTTCTGCTTGACTTCTCATCCGGGATTAACTCCTTGACTTTTGGGTTAACTACTTAGATTAGTAGTTATTTTGTTGTATACATTTGAGATATAGACTCCTTAATGTATACTTATTCTTTTGTGTAGTTCGTGTAACTATTCTTTTGTGATATTGTGGATCTTTTTAGACCACTACTCTGATGTACACTTCCTAGTGTAGTATTCATATCTTATTCCGCCTTTGTGATATGAATTGTCTGTGACTGATTTGTGTTATGTTTATTTCTATATTTGTTTCCGAAGGATTTATATAGCCACCGTGTAGTAGCTTTGAGTTTGTGTTGGTATGTCGGATTTCCTCTTGAAATAGAATGCATGTTATATTATCTGACATATCGGTGCTTGCGCAAAGAAATTACACGGATGGCTGCTCCTCAACAGCCTTATTCTCCATGCTAGTCGACAGCATTCACCGTAATGTTCTTGGCTAGCGTGGGTATAGAGGTGGGGCGTCACAGCTTGGTATCAGAGCCAAACTTCGGAACAATATGGAATATTATAACAAGGATCATCGTCCTAAGTCTTTCTTAGGAGTTGTGCTTTAGGATTTTATTCGGGTCTTCGTACCGTTCTATCCTATTTTCTTTATGATTCCTTGTTTTATCTATCAAGATTGCTCGATATTCAATTTGGTGAATAACCTTTTATTCTTCTTCTTTCTTTCTAAAGGAAGAGAAATGTCTAGACCTGGCCGCCCCAGAGCCGTGCCATCTAGCACTCCGCCCCAGGATGGAGTTTTTATGACTGCTCAACAGCTTCTTGATTTGGTAACAAATGCTCAAGCAGCTGGAGCTAACCCGGAACCTACTCACCCAAAGTCGGGATTTGCACTCTTGTGTAGCGATTACACTAATTTGGGTGGGGAGTCATTCAAAGGTTCCGAAACTGTTATTGAAGTACAGGCTTGGCTAAGGTCATGCGATCGAATCTTTTCTCGCATGAATCTTATTGACCTTCACCGAGTTCAGGTGGCCTCTAGTATGCTCCGAGAAAGAGCATTGGATTGGTACGAGCTTCTTATTTCTGAGATTAATGAAGCGGATCTCACTTGGGAGAGATTCCGAGAACGCTTCGAGTTGAAATTTGTACCGGAAGCAGAGAAAGTGACATTGGCTCGACGATTTATAGACCTTGTTCAAGGTGAGTCCTCCGTGACTGATTACGTCGCCTCCTTCGAGTCGCTTTCCAAATATGGGGTTGAATACATCAACACCCCTCTTAAGAAGAATCAGAGATTCATTTATGGCTTAAACAAAAGCCTCAAGAAGCCATTACTTTTAAAGTTAGAAGTTTCTTTCGACCAAATCGTTGATATCGCTCTTCGTCTTGAAGAGGCGGATAGAGAGAATGATGTTGAAGTGGTGGGTTCCAAACCAAACTTCAACAACAGAAAGAGGTCAAACAAATTTAAAGGCCCTTATCCCAATAAGAAAGGGAAGCAAGCAACCTCCGTGGCAAAGACTTCTTCCTTTGGTCGTGGAGAATGCTATAATTGTGGTTCGAAGGACCATTATGCGAACAAGTGCCCAAAGTCTCTTTCTTGTCGCTACTGCAAAGTTCCCGGTCATGTTATATCTTCATGCCCCAAGCTTCAGGGCAAGAAGGAGGGAAAGTTAAATGTTGCCCAAGCCCCTGGCAACACATCTCGTGGCCAAGGTATTTCTCATTCTATTCTAGATGGAATTATTTTGTTTCGTGATCATCCTATTCGAGTTCTTTTTGATACGGGTGCGTCCCATTCTTTTATATCAAAAGAACTTGTTGATGCTTTTTCTTTGGATGTTTTATGTTTAATGACTTCTTTGAGAATTGCGAATCCGGTTGGTAGATCCGCAACAATCAGTTTATTGTGTAAAGATGTCGAGATTATTTTGTATGATTTATCTTTCCGAGCCGATTTGCATGTCATGCGTTATTTAGGCTTTGGAATGATTTTGGGAATGGATTGGCTTAACCGTTATGAAGCTCATATCCTATGTCCTGAGCGGACTATTCATCTTCGACATCCTCAATCTGTTAATCAGGTTTCTGTTATTCTTAAAGATTCAGATTCTGCTTTGGTTGCATCTTTATATTCTTTAAATCCTCATGACGATGATGATGATGATGAGGGTGATATTATTTCTCTTATTCACGTCGTTTGTGAATTTTCCGACATATTCGAGCCCGTTTTAGGATTACCACCTAAACGAGCAATTGAGTTCAGAATTAATCTTACTCCGGGAGCTCAACCTATCACTCGTCCTCCTTATCGTATGTCCAATAAAGAAAACAAGGAGATGCGTAAACAATTATCTGAATTGGAAACGAAGCAATTTATTCACTCTAGTTCCTCGCCTTGGGGAGCTTCAGCTATTTTTGTGAAGAAATCCGATGGTACACTTAGGCTTTGCGTTGACTATCGCAAGCTTAATGATCTTACTATCAAAAATAAATATCCTTTACCTCGGATTGATGATCTATTCGATCAACTTAGTGGTGCTAGAGTCTTTTCACAATTGGACTTGGCTACCGGTTTTCATCAGCTTCGTATTGCAGAGGATAGCATTCCTTTGACATCGTTCCGCACTCGGTATGGATCTTACGAATGGCTTGTTATGCCATTTGGGTTAACAAATGCCCCGGCTTATTTCGTTGACTTAATGAATCGAGTTTTTAAAGACTTTCTCGACCGGTTTGTTCTCATCTTTATCGATGATATTCTTGTTTATTCTAAAACCGAGGAGGAGCATGAAAAACATCTTCGGATTGTGTTGGAAACTCTTAGGAGTAATCAATTAAAGGCAAAATTTTCTAAATGCCATTTTTGGCAATCTCGTGTGAAGTTTCTCGGTCACATCATTTCCGAATCCGGAATTTCCGTGGATCCTTCAAAGATTGAAGTGATTCAAGATTGGAAGAGACCGGAGAATGTGACAGAGATTCGTAGTTTTCTTCGATTGGCGGGCTATTACCGTCGTTTTATTAAAGACTTTTCTAAAATTGCCGTGCCTCTCACTAGCTTGACGAAGAAAGGTGTTAAATACATTTGGTCGGACAAATGTGAAGCTTCTTTTCAGAAATTAAAAGAACTTCTTTCTGATGCTCCTATTCTTGTTATTCCCGAAGGGAATCAAGATTTCATTGTTTATACCGATGCTAGTCGCATTGGTTTGGGTGTCGTTCTTATGCAAAAGGAACGCGTTATTGCTTATGCTTCTAGGCAATTAAAGTCTGCTGAGACTAGATATGCCACTCATGATTTAGAGCTCGCGGCTATTGTTTTTGCTCTTCGGATTTGGCGTCATTATCTCTTAGGAGAGAAATTTGTTCTTTACACAGATCATAAGTCTTTGAAATATTTATTCTCTCAAAAGGAACTTAATTTGCGTCAACAGCGTTGGCTCGAATTTCTTGCACCATATGATCTTGATATTCTTTATACTCCCGGTAAGGGTAATCTTGTCGCCGATGCTCTTAGCCGTAAACAACAAGCTGTTGTTTCTATGATGATATCCGAATGGAACGATCTCGAGATTTTATCCACTTGCGAAATTCGAGACCGTGTTTCCGATTTATGCTCATCATTTGTTTTATGTAGCCTTGAGGCTCGTCCATCTCTTTTAGACCGCATTCTTGGAGCTCAAGGGCTAGATCCCAACTTGGCTCTTCTTGGCCAAAATATTAGGGATAAAATGGATATTGAAGGTTTGAAAGACTTTGATATCGATTCTCGTGGCGGCATTCGGAAATTTGGTAGACTTGTCGTGCCAAATATTGGTGATCTTCGTAAAGATATTTTAGAAGATTCACATCGTTCTAAATTTACCATTCATCCCGGTAGTAGTAAAATGTACGCGGATATGAAGCGACTTTATTATTGGGAGGGAATGAAACTTGACATCGCTAACTTCGCTAAACGTTGCATGACTTGCCAACTCGTTAAGGCCGAACATCAAAGGCCCGGAGGGTTATTGCAACCTTTAGAAATTCCAGTTTGGAAGTGGGATCAAATTTCCATGGATTTTATAGATGGCCTTCCCCGTTCTCGATCGGGTTATGATAGCTTATGGGTAATTGTTGATAGACTTACTAAATCCGCTCATTTTATTCCTGTTCGGTCTAACCGAACTGTTCCTCTTTTGGCCAAAATATTTATCAAAGAAATTGTTAAATTGCATGGTGTTCCTACTTCTATTGTTAGTGATCGTGATCCATTGTTTACTAGTGGATTTTGGAAGAGTCTTCAAAAAGCTTTGGGAACGAAGCTTAATTTTAGCACCGCTTATCATCCCCAGTCCGATGGACAAACCGAGCGTGTGAATCAAACTCTTGAAGATCTTCTTCGTGCTTGTGTTCTTGATTTTGGTGAAAGTTGGGAAGATCATATTTCACTTGTTGAATTTTCCTATAATAATAGCTTCCAATCTAGTATTGGTATGGCACCTTTCGAGGCACTCTATGGAAGGCCATGCCGATCTCCTTCTTGTTGGCTTGAGGCCGGTGAGAAGCTGGTTTTAGGTCCAGATTTTATTCGGGATTCTACAGAAAAGATTGATCTTATTCGTCATTGGATGAAAGAAGCCCAGAGTAGACAAAAATCCTATGCCGATAACCGGAGAAGGAAGTTAGAATTTTCTGTGGGAGATCTTGTGTTCATTCGTGTTTCACCTATGAAAGGTGTTGTACGTTTCAGTCGATCGGGAAAGTTAGCGCCTCGATATATTGGGCCATTTCCTATCACCGAACGTATTGGTTCCATGGCTTATCGCCTTTTATTACCGGCTCAATTTTCTGCTATGCATGACGTGTTTCACGTTTCTCAACTTCGGAAATGTCTTCGAGATTCCGATTCTATTCTTGAGCCCGGAGTTGTGGAAGAGGTTGAAGTTTCGCCTAATTTAACTTATGAGCAACATCCTATTCGTATCATTGCTTCGGAAGTCAAACGACTTCGAAATAAAGATGTTCCGCTTGTTAAAGTTCAATGGTCTTCAAAATCCTAAGGATTGTTCTTGGGAATCTAGAGAGTACATCGAGCGTACACATCCGGACTTACTTTCTCGTGCTCTTTGAGGTGAACTTCTTATTTCAAACTTCTTTTGTGTTGAATATGCTTCTATGGTTGTTACTATATATCTTCTTCTTGTAATATTGCGAGGACGCAATTTCTTTAAGGAGGGGAGTCTGTAACAACCCGCATATTTGTCGATTTTATATTTAAATATTTTATTTAAATATTTTATCGTTAGTCGGATTTTAGTCCGAAAAGCTACTTTTTGCATACGGTCGAATTAGGGCTCGGGACCACTCCCATTGAGTTTAAAATGCCGTTTGCGACCTTTTTTGAGTATAAGCTTCGCTATGTTTGGAGAAAGTTGATTTCTGCTACTTTTTACTTTGGGTTTGGTTTTTGGGCTCAACCCTATGTTAACTTATGCTCAAATCTGAGCCACTCTTCCCCACTCACCCTCATTCTCTTCTCACTTCAGTTTTTAGAGTGTTAATGGTGGGAGAGATTGGAAATTAAAATTCCAAAACCCTAGTTTCTCTTGCAAATCCATCTCCTTGCTCCAAACTCAAGAAGAACCCCTTGGTAAGCATCTCCTTCTTCTTCTCCGACTCTTTCTCCATTCAATTTCAGAAATTTCCTAAACCTAATTTCGAGAATGTTCTTGTTTTTGATCTTAGATTCAAGCTCATTTGGGTTGTGATTGAAGAAAGGTTGATTCTCCATTTGCTTTCAAGCTTCTTCTTGTTCGATTTTGTGAAAAGGTGAGATTTTTATCTCACATCTATGACTATAATTATCTTTGGTTGTTGGGTATGAATTCCTAACACTTCTTCATGTGCATTTGCTCTTGATTTGGATTGGTTTTGTGAATATTCCAATTTTTAGGTTTTTAAGTCAAATTTGTGTAAAATCCTTTTATGGATGTTTGATCATGCTTTTGGTGATGCATCGAGGAGCATATAGGGCCGGGTTGCCGATTGGCATAAAACCCTTAGAGCCAATGTTCGTCCGATTGCATTTTGGAAGAGTTTGCTCTTCATTTGAATAAGGCTGAAAAACAGCCCAGGCATGATTCAGTCGACTGAAATCTCTGTTCAGTCGACTGAACCTGAAACCCGAGAGTTTCCAGGCATGATTCAGTTGACTGAAAAACTCTGCACAGTCGACTGAAACTGGAAACAGAAAGTTTCCTGAAACCTGGAAAATTTCCATGTACAGGGTCACTCGACTGAAAAACTCTGTTCAGTCGACTGAACCTGCTGTTTGAGTCTAATTTGCCTTTTTGGATTGAAATTCTAATTTAAATCGATTCGTGATAATCCTATTTGTTGTTATCATCTATTATGACTTTGATGACTCTTTTTAGGGATTTTTGAATATCCATTTCGATGGATCCTTTATCGATTTCGTTGGATTTTATTCACGTCTTCGTATGTGAATTTTTGTGATTGATTGTTCTTACAATCTTCTTCGTGGTTTGTCACTTTAAAAATATAAAGGTTTTCTATACTAGTAGTAAATATCAAAACTCTTTCCTCAAACGATTTCAATACTATTTTAATACCAAATTCGTTTATAAAACCGTTTTCCAATCTATTAGTATATACAAACCTTTACCTCACTCGTATGAGAAATCTAATTAAACGGCTTAGTAAAACAAGTGGTATGAAACGCTTGCGTTTACTTTGTCGGTTAATTCTTGGACTTGTTCGATTGAACCTCTTGTGACAATTTTCTAGTGGAGATTTACAGTTTGTTCGTAAATATTTAAGTTAAGCAAGTGGTTATGGGACATGAAGCTAAATTCATATATTTACTAGCTTAGTGTAATCGACACTTCTCGCTGATCATGACGATCATCTTTGTGATTTAGACTAGCAATGTGCGATGTCTCTTTGTCTGCGAGGGAGACTAAACCTCGTTTTGTGGAGTTTCGACTCAATTTGTGATGGGGTAGCAACCCATGGTCTTCGGGCCGTTTGTGGAGCTTCGGCTCAATTTGTGATGGTTAGCGACCATGGAATTAGCTTTCCGTCTGTGGTACACGTGTTGGTGAGCTTTATGCTCCCGTTTGTGACAGGCCTCCCCCCCTCTATTTTTGTGATTTCTGGATTTCTTGTGTAGATTTCTAGAATTTGTGTTTCACCAATTTTTCGTGATTTCCATTGATAAGTTTTATCAATATTTGTGCATTGGTGAATTTGTGAGTCATTGACTTTAGTGGTCTTTGGATTTCTTGTGTAGTCTTCTGGAATTTGTGTGTCATTGACATTTGTGATTGACGTTGATATTATCGTCAATATTTATGGTATGGTGAACGAAATTAGGAGTATGACGTTTCTTTGATTCTTGTGTAGATTTGGTGACATTGATTAATCTCTTGATGATTATCAACTAAGTATATATTTATATATATATCACAGCTTGGCATTGTGATTATTATGTGTTTAGTCACATCTCTTATTCTATATCGTTTCATCTGATATTTATAGTTAGACTGATCCGTTTATTATTTTCTTATTAAATAATACTCGGGTCAGACCGAGATGTTACAGGTGCTTCTGCTTGACTTCTCATCCGGGATTAACTCCTTGACATTTGGGTTAACTACTTAGATTAGTAGTTATTTTGTTGTATACATTTGAGATACAGACTCCTTAATTTATACTTATTCTTTTGTGTAGTTCGTGTAACTATTCTTTTGTGATATTGTGGATCTTTTTAGACCACTACTCTGATGTACACTTCCTAGTGTAGTATTCATATCTTATTCCGCCTTTGTGATATGAATTGTCTGTGACTGATTTGTGTTATGTTTATTTCTATATTTGTTTCCGAAGGATTTATATAGCCACCGTGTAGTAGCTTTGAGTTTGTGTTGGTATGTTGGATTTCCTCTTGAAATAGAATGCATGTTATATTATCTGACATATCGGTGCTCGCGCAAAGAAATTACACGGATGGTCGCTCCTCAACAGCCTTATTCTCCATGCTAGTCGACAGCATTCACCGTAATGTTCTTGGCTAGCGTGGGTGTAGAGGTGGGGCGTCACAGTATAGTAGTTGTAACCTACTGTAACAATAATATTTTATGACAATATATTTGGATAATGTAATTTGTCACTTTTTGTTAAAAGTATATTTTAAGAAATCAATAAATGTTGAATTGAGAATATTAATAAAAAATATTAACTAAAATGAGATTCATTAATATAAAATCAGTAGTGAAGATGTCACCTTTGGTTGTAATAAAGGTGAATGCTATTAGTGGATGTCAACACTTAATAAAATTTATTTAGAATAAAAAGAATTTAAATGCATGTTTGAATAGAGTATTAAATTGATAGATTAAGCGTAATTAATTAGAATTTAACCCTATAAGATATGGAACTGAATGTATGAATATAATTTTGTAGAAATAGTTAATTAACAACTTATTTGTGCATACCCAATTTAATATAAATAACAAAAGGGCTAGCACTTGATGTGCCTAAGTATTAATATATTGGAACTATAATAAAATAGAGAGTTTGGTAGTAAATAGAAATAAAAAGACCGTTATTAACTAGTAAATTAATAAATGGATTCTAACAATAGGTAGTAATTAATGCGTGTATATTAGGCATTTGCGGATTACCAATTTTTCTACCCATTCATATAATTTATTTATGTAAATCTAAACCTATGGCAACATTTTGTTAATAAATGTTGGAAGTGAATTTGAATATATCAAAGGATAACAAGTGTTTAGGTTAACCATTTATTTTATTTAGTTAAGAAGGGAAATAGATTGAAATAAAGCTAATTAAATTTTTTTGGTTGTTAATGGGTATAGTTAAATAAGGAGAAGTTATAGGAAATAAAACGCGCACTAATGAGATGTAATATAATTCCAAAGTTATTTATACCCACAAATAGGTTAATTACTGTATAGAAAGAGTCTAAATTAATAAATGAATTTATTAAGATTACATTTATAATTTTATAACCTTTATGCTAATTTAAGTTCAATTAATTTATTTGATTAAATAGTGCAGTAGCGTAGTTTTGTGCGGTAGTTGAAATAGCTAATTCTTTTAGGTGAAGTTAAGGCTAATTCTATGTATATATTTGACCTATTGTTGATATAGATTCTAGGAAGCAGGATCTATTAATTAAATGGAGTATTAGATTCAATAATTGCATTTATCGCATAAATAAAGAGAATATAACGGTTAAATTTGGCGTTATTGAAATTAAAAAGGAATGGGGGAATAATAATTTGAAATCATTGCAATAGATATTAATTTAAGGTTACCTTAAATAAATTAAGGTAATAAATGGAGGATAGTGTAAATATCTTTATAATACGATGATTTGTGTAGTTAGGGTAGTTTGATTTGTCACTTAAGATGGAGGATTTTTATAAAATGTAATAAATGCAGTTTAAATTAAGGCATTGACGTTTGGGTATTTAAGAAGTGATAAACTAAAATTTATTTATTTATTTGAAAATTTGAAATCCAATTTGTGGATTTATTGCAAATAAGTGAAATTTGTGTTTAACCATTACATCGATAGGAATAAATTATATTTAAGGTTATATTAATAAATTTTGGACTAGAGAAATGATATGAATCGGTTTTAGAAGCCTTAAATATAAAATGGGAAGTAGACGAGATTTCACGTTACAACCATTTTTAAAAAATCCTGATGTATGTAGAAATATTTATGAAATATAACGTAAACCAATGTTGAATCAAAAGAATAGAGTCAACACTTATTTATTCATTTAATGTGATATAACTACGAGTATGATTTATTGCAAATTACATGGAAATCTAATATATAGGACATTACCTAAAAAGGAAGAGTAGATAAAATTTATGATAAACATATTTGTATATGAAGGTTATTGATTTAAGGAGAAATTGGGCAAGTTTTATGTATTTGGGTTAAGTGCAACCTTTAATAGATAAATTTAGTGCAATTAAAGAAATCGACATTTAATATTTCGATAACTTAAAATTTGATGGGATAAGAACATTTGGGTAATGAAGGGATGACAAATATTAGCTATGATTCTAGAAGGAATTAAATAGATAATGGGAAGATTAAAATCAGGTTCTAAGCAATAATTATTAAATAACAGAAGTTTAGGAGTAAAGTGAGATAATTGAAAATTTTAATCATTCATATAAGTCATTTGTTTATTAATATGAGTTAGCTAATAAATTTAACTTGGGCAATACCTATATATTGGAAACACATTTGTAAAGTGTAATTAATTGAATTTGGTGAATTGGGAATGAATCCAAGGTTATAGGAATTGATGTAATACTACGCAAATAAAAGGTAACTGCATAAAATCAATGTTTCGTAATAAATTGTAATTGATAATTAAGTAGGAATGGGTTTGAATTTGACAAAAAGGAAAATTTATTATTTGCTTACCCATCTATTCAATCTATTAAATTTGATCAGATCCATTTGCAATTAAACGAATTTATTTACAAGTTAGTATGTATTTAGCTGATAACTATAAACCAATTGGGGCAATTGGGTATATATATTACCAGTTAAGTTATATAAGATAATGGTTGACTTAATTAAGGGAGTTTATGTAATAATTTCATTTATTTTGTAAGTGGAAATATGACGTTAATGATAACAAGTATACAAAATTTACCATCTATTTAGTATATTAAGTATAATTGATAATCAACTGCAGCAAGTAATAAATAATAAATACGTAACGTTAAATGAAGTAATATTTGAAATTTAATATTTAGGAACTATGTAAATATAAGTGCAGATGAAATTGGGGATATTTACATATTGAAATATGAATCCAATGATAAATCAATCTAATTGACAATAAATAATGGAAAGTAAATTTAATTAAATTTTGGAAATTTAATATATATATATATACAGTTATAAACCCTAGCTCCATCCTATTGTCATTTGCTGTATATTCATTTCTTCATCTCCTTCTCCTCCTCAAATGGTTGCAAAATCTAGATCTACTTCAATCCAAATTTCAATGAAAATGCAAACACTTCAGAAAAATTCCACAAAAAAATATATGTTAATGTTCTCAAGGCACGTAATCTACTGGTGCAATTCGTTTTCTGTTTTGAACATTCGTTTGACCAGAATTAATTCAAACAGTCTGTGACCATTCATCATCGTCGTCGCAAACTTCGTCGGATCGTCAAACCTTTTCTGGGTTTTGTAGAGTGGACGATGGGGATCGCATCTATATGGTTTTTGTGTCGATTCAACGGTTAGATCGTCGTAGATCTTCGATTAGGGTTTCTGGAAGGGGGCCGCGTGCGTTTCTGGGAATAGAAGGAGTGACGTGGCACATATATTTGATCGTAATTTAATTCCGGATTTGATGACGCTGGTTTGGACAAATTTGGGAGACCGTCAAATTTTTGGGTTTAAATCGAATTTAAATTCGATTTGAATTCCTAAGGTGAGTGTTTAAACCCACTCACAACTACTAGAAGCTTTTATGTTTGTTAAGTAAATTTTAGAAATGAATAGAAATTTATTTATGAGTATTTGGCATGTTTATTTCACTCATATTTGTTGAATTGCATTTATTAAATTTAACTGTTAATTTAATTTATTTATTGCGTATTAATTGATAGTTAGAATTTATTTGTTTGCCTATAAACTGCTAGTTAACAGTTATATAGATTATTACTGAATATAAACTGTTAGATTAATGGTTGTTAAATTTAATCTGAATAAAATTGCCAGTTATTACCTGTTATATATTATCAAATATAAATTGTTATTGATTGATATTGCTTGATGATTGTGATTGGATGATGGATGATGTTGGTGGATGTTTTATTGTATATCATTAAATTGCAAATTTTCATGCATATTTCTTTTCATTCGGGATTGTGGTTTGAAATGATATACAACCGCAAAATTTTATATCTTTTAAATTGCGGATTGAAATGATAAATATCCGTATCACTTGACCATAGGATAGAAAATTATATACAGGCACCGCGGTCTATATATAACTATTTTAATGTGATTTCTATGGTTTGGATGGAATACGGTTTATAATAATCTTAAATTTTATATTGTATAAATATTTTTCTTCCATATATATATACATATGAAGTTGAAAATTTTGAAATTAAAAGGTGTATAAAAATCTTTATTAAAAATGGAAGAAAATTAGGAAAATGGAGTTTAATAATTTATATCATATGTTTAAATCTTAAGTTTGAAAATTTTAAGATATGATATTTATAATTGGATTTTTCCCAAAATAAATTGAAATGAATATTCTAGTATAATTTGAATTGGGAAAAATATATATATATATTATTACTAGAAATTGAAGTCTTATTATTTATGGATTTTATATGAATATTCAAGACTAATTAATAGAACAATTGATTTGTTGAAAGAATAAAATCCAACTTTAGTTTGAAATATTGATACTCAAAATGGATATACGTATATATAAATAAATTGAAGTGGTTTTGGAACTTGAGAGAGATAATATAAATTTTGGTTTATACTTTAATAAAGAAATGTATTTGTAAAGCCATGAGAACTATTTTCTTTACAAAGTAACATTTAAGTTAAACCATTTAATTCATATACCGTTGAATGTCCAAACCATTCAAGTTTTAGAAGTTATGGTTTTAAATTATGATTTTCAAAATACCATGCTTTGAAAATATTTGATTTTCAGACGTTATGAAGTTAAAGCATTTTGATTTTGGAAAAGAATTATATTTGGGATAAGTGATAAAATATGGTTTTGGGTTTTGAAATGATATCGTATTCATGGTTATGAAATGGAATGTTTATTCTGATTTTTAAAGTATAACCTATTTTTAAATGACCGCGGTGTTATAATAACGATGGGTTGGTAAAGAGACGGGGATCGGATATCTGACATACTCTCTGTCGATACCGAAAACCACTTTGACTAACCGTGTACGCGGTGGAGATTCCAGAATGAAGTAGGTGGTGGTGACGTTTCCTGTAAGGTAAATACGTGGACCCGACTCCCGTGAGTTGGCATAAGGTGGCTAAAACAGGAGCTATTCCCAGGCCAATGAGGTCATACCTCTGATCGGACACTCCTCTTCAATATTATACTATGACTTTGGATTGATGCAGTGGCCACTTTTATTTTGATTTTGGGGAGTTTGTTCGAGGTGGGCGGTAACTGCGGCTATGCGTTTCCACCAGCCTGGGTACGCAATTGGTATATCTACCCTGGCATTGCCTAGTTGTGCCGTGTCACCTACCCTATCGTGCCTTTACTACGAGTTTCTATTTGTGTCGTACCTATGGAGTATCCTCTGGTAGCCTCCCGATCAGGAGGTATTACGGTACTGTATAGACTATTGGCATTTTACGTGTTAAGGTGGAAAATGTAAAGCCTTAACGCTATTTAAAAGTAAGTTTATTTTATAAATAGACACTATTATAATAGCGCAATTTGCTACATAGTAAATAGTTTAACGGATCCTTAGGAGATGTAAATCCCGAACATCTCTTGAGTTACTGTACTCATATTTATTTCTGTAAATTTAACTCACATAAGATCTTTTAGTCTGACTCGAGTGTTTTTGTCTTTTCAAATTCGCTCGGGTCAGTCCGAGCGTTTCAGGATCGAAGACTTTAGCTTTGAAGGACGAAGACGAAGGAGTCGTATTATTATTATCTATAGTATTGCACCACACTCATACTGTTCCGCTGCATTGATTGTATTGGTAGGTGTAACTCTGATATTTATTGTATAAAGCAAATCAAGTGTTTGTAAACTGTTTTGAACTGTATATTTATTATTATATTTTATCCTTCCGCTGTGAGATTCTATTTTGTTTTTATTTCTTCTCTGTTTTTCTTATTTACCCCATAACAATCCGTCCTTCCGTTATGTTTTGAATTGGCACGTGTGTCGGTTTAAAGTGTGCGAAAAGGCGGGATGTTACAATTTAATTCAAATATCATTATTTAAAATGACTAATTCCTTTTAAATATCATTAATTAAAATGATTATTCATTTCACTTATCATTAATTAAAATAATCAATCAAGTTCAATAAATTAATTAAACTCTATTATCGTTAATTAAAAGAATTAATTAAACTCAAATACTCTTTCGTTAAAACAATTAATTAAGTAAAACATCATTAGCAGAATGATTAATCAAATCTAAAGATAAACCAATTTTAAACGTTGTTAATTAAATTGGTGAATCAATTTCAAAACCATTAGTTAAAATGATTAAATAAATTTAAATTATCATCGATCAAAGTGAATAATAAATTTTAATATTCCATTTAGCGAAAATACAAGCTGAAGTTTATATGACAGGGTTTTGGGAATGAAATTTTACAAATAACGATATAGTGAAATCGTTATGATGACACTTAACAAATTAAATGGAAATATCAGGATTTATTTTCAATTAACCATCAATATAATAGTATAAGGATGTAAATAACTAATTATTGGTGAGAAACCACCTTTGGGTTTATCCAAAATTTTCACTACAAAACAATGGTTATGGATATAATATATATATATATATATAAATAAAATCATATGGGTTTATAACGATCAATTTAATATGTTATCCATTTTCTAAACGAAAATCAACCAAATAAGCAATCAAACAATTTAACCAACATCCAAACAATTAATAAATGTTTATAACATAATTATATGATATAATAAAATTAAATGTGAGTTAAACTCACACTGATTTTTGTTTCCGCTGAATCGTCCCGATTTTGGACTAAAACCGAACGGTCATTTGATTTAATCTAAATTTTCACTTGCTCCGAATACAAATAAACCTATTCTACCATGAAGATCTTGAAGACACGAGCCAGACGCAAAATGGCTTTCGAATCCGACCTCATACGAGTAAGATATGAATTTTATAAGTTATTGATAATTTAAAATTACAATATAAAAACTTATCAATATTTACAAGATTGCCCCTCTCCACTACCTTCATCTTCCCCAAATTAAAAAATGATCACGCATAGACAAACACATCCACATGTGCATGCGTATGCACGGACATGAAGCAAGACATGACGGAATCCAAATCCTACTTCGCCAACGCATTGCCCTTCGTGAACTCGACACGCCTAATACCACGGTGAACGCTCCGAAGCTTCCCAACGAAATTCGAACCGGCGCAGTCACGGTCTCCCTCTTCTTGACGCAATTTGAAAATATCTAATGGACTACCCCAAAAACTGGCAATCGAAGCTCCTTCTCAAGAGAAACCTGTTGCCACCCTCGAATCCCCCTAACTCTGTCTCCTCGTCAACAAAACTCAAACCCTAGCTCTACTGCTCGAAACAGCCACCCTCAAATCGACGGCGCAATCACCATCGAGCACATGGAATGGTAGCTCTCGAGCATATGAGCTCAATGAATCCATCATGATCTTTAAATGAGTGTGGAATTTAAATTCAAAATTTGAAATTTGAACTGAATAGTGAAATTCTTATTTCTTGTTACAGGCAATGTTATATAAGAGAAAGGGCTACGGGCTTGTATAGTGGAAATATAGGCATGAACGGTGAGGGTATGAGCTAGTGGTAAGGCAGCATGGCCCAACAAAATGAATATATATATGTGTGTGTGTGTGTGTGTGTGTGTGTGTGTTATTTTAAATTTTAAAATATTCCACGAAACATATCCGAAAATCATGAACTATAAACGAGGTGTGCCGCCTAGCGTTCTATATGTTATACCCCTATTTCAAATGCAATTGAACAAGTCTCGAGGTCTAATTCGATCGTACGTAGAAGATAGCTTTTTAGACCAAGTTACTATGTTAAATTTTCGTTATAAATTTCTACGCATATCGAACTCGCAAGACTAAACAATTCGTCTGATCGCCATGAAATTCGACGGCATATTATAATTCATTATTACGGATTCAATGAAACTAGTTTCGTCGAAAACCGAGATTTGCCCTGGAACGAAAATTTCATAGCATTGAATATTTAATTATCGATATTTATCCAATCTATTTTATATTTGTAATTAAATTTACAAATTGAATTTACCAGTATTATTTGTTAATTAAAAGGAGTTGAATAAAATTATTAAATCCATTTAATAAACATTTATTTCACAATTCAAATATTTAATTATTCCCTATATTTGAGTTATAAGTTATTAAATTCAAAAATCCAATTATTTAAATATTTAAAATTAATTAAATATTTAAAATCAAATAACCATAATTTTGGGCCATTACTTCTTCCTCCCCCTCCCCTAAAATGAGTTTTGTCCCTGAAATTCCTAAGGAAGAAAATGTTTCCAAACCCTTAAGTTTAAAACTGTTAATTAAAATGAGTTATTAAACTTATTTTCAAAACCCATTAGCTGGAATAGATTCCAAAATTTCTAAGTCTTTTAAATTCATTCATATATACTAACTATTTCTCTTCTGTTGATATATTCTAAGATATAACCAAGAAAATCAAATTTTAGTTGTCAAAAATTTTCCAAAATTTTCTAAAAAATTCTAACTCTTAAACTTACGGAAAATTTCGCCAGCGTCTCCTTTGCGAGGCTCAATCAGAACAACTACAAATCACCTCTATGGGCTCCAAACCAATCAAAGCAAACAGAAGCCAAGTGGCCTCCCATATCTGGGGTATAAAATCATCAACCAACTTAAATTTTCAAAATTTATTAGATACTTTTTTGCGTTTGATTTATATTTTGGCAGGTAATTTATTATCTCTACGCAAATGCAGGTGCGCAAGAAGTCAAGTCGGATTCTCTTGCTTACTTGTACTTATGTAATCTAAGAAAATCAAGATGATAAAAGCAATGTGATATAACCATACATTCAAAAATTAACATGAAATAAATCCACCTATAATCAACCATCCATTTCTCAATCATATGCAACAAACACGATGATATTCTATAATAGATGTTACGCACCCAAAATTTTCAAATGACAAATTTAGATCTAAATCCCCGGGTTTTTCGATTCGAAATTTTATTTTAAATTTCTCAGTCGATAAAAATCAAGGATCAAAATCAA
Source organism: Allium cepa (assembly GCA_030765085.1). Lineage (NCBI taxonomy): Eukaryota > Viridiplantae > Streptophyta > Magnoliopsida > Asparagales > Amaryllidaceae > Allium > Allium cepa. Next base: position 89,296,117 of record CM060939.1, on the reverse strand, counting down.
AATGACAAGGAGAGAACTCCTCCTGATAAAGTATGGTGAAACTTTAGAATCAAAATAACATGGAACATCCAGTGGTATTCCGATTCCTCCAAAAACATCAACTAGGGTGAATATGTATCATTCCTTTCCCAAAATCTTCAACAATTTCCTCTCCAAAATCACTGGGAGGTTTGAGGTTCATTTCTCGCATCCTGCACCATGCCAACCCAAAGGTTCGGTTTACTTGGAATAGTGATTGTGGCGGGCCGGCCATCTATTCCAGGTTTACTGTTTAGGAATCACATGTCAGTAATGATTGAACAGGTTTCCCTGGTTTCAAAAAAAAATCCATTGTCTATAAATTTAAAATTTATAGACGATGGTATAAAAATCACACAACAAATCAATTCAATTAAATAAAATCAATAAAATTCCATGAGGGAATAAACTAACTCGAACAAAATGGAAAGTTATGCTCTATACTTTATTAGTTTCTTAATTATATTAAAATTTCCTAATTCAATTATATTTTCCACTTAGTATTTTATTCAATTCTAAAATTATTTACGAATTATTTCAATTCTCACCCAAGTTTTTAAATATTCTGTGAAGTTATTTCTTTATAAAACTTAAATCATAACTTATTCCATTTTATTTACTTGTATAATAAGAGTACATACAAATTTTATTTTACTTTTCCAAAGTTCTTGATGGAGATCGAATCAAATTATGGTTTTTTAGAAACCGAGTCAACCTATAAACTCTTTTAAGTTAGAGTGTTGAAATGAATATTTTTTTATGGGTTGACCCAATCAACAAATAGTTTATACCACTTAGATGTTTTCAAATAACTATCTGGTTTTAATAAAACAATGTTTATCAAAACCTACTTATTTTAATTTAACCTAATTTACACCTGTGTTAAATTATCTCATATCTTCTCTAAGGGAAAAATCTTACTTATCAAAACAATCTCTTATTAGAAATACATTTTATTGATAAACCAATTTTCTTTTAGGGAACTTAAAAAATTAGATACCTGGTTTTAATTTCAAAACTCATCTTCGAAAGCATACTAATATATTTTTATATATAATATCTTCAAACAATTTATTTATTAAAACTCACTTTGGGTTCATTCAGATTTAAAATCATTTCGATCGCACAATGATAAAGAGAATAATTTACTAAGTACTCCACAACATTCGCTTAAGCAAACATTTCACCTAGAAGATTATTCAGGTTACACAAAACTAAGCAAAACGATTTCCTTCTAATTATTCCAAAGAAAATGCATTCTATTTCAAATTTTGCTTCCCACATATTTTCTATTTTTAAATACTTTCAAAGTACTGCAATTCATCAAAAATTCCTTTGAAATTATTTTCATAAACTCTAGGATTTGGATTAAAAATCCTTTTTAAACATATTTTACAAACTAAATTCATATAAAATTTCATTTATATAAAAATCATTTCATAGTATAATAATCCTTCTGTATTATAATATAATTATCTCCAATATTTATTCTCCAAATATCTTATTCCACTATTTAGATTATATTAACAACTTTTTATAATGTTTAATTCTTAACCCACCATTAAGAAAAGGTGAATTTTCAAGCTAACATTTTCTGCGAACACCTTTATAGTCAAATTGTGAAAATTAATTAACAAAGGGTTCGTTTTAAATCAAAACTATAAATGCTCCTAATTAAACCGAGCACAATTTAACAACTAACAAGCAACAGTTAATGCTTCTTATTTAAACTAAGCATAATTGAACAAACAACAGTGATAATAAAAACATATTATCACATTTAAGCCAACACATAATATAACTATATAGAGTTTTGAAAATTATTCCTTTATATATATGAAATATAATCCTAGGAAATATTTAATTTGCCAAATTTTCAAAGTTCAATACCATGTCCGTTGGCCTTGGTCAAGTGCTTAGAAACCTCTTTCGATACTGTGGCATCGTCTCGACTAGAATTCATAATGACTCGATAAACCAATTAACATATTACGTTTTTATAACATTAAAAAATATGCTCTTGTATATATAATACACTTAAAATCATTCTTGGGTGTCGCTTATCCTATCTCTAATGAGCCAAACCCTACCAAAGCCAAGGTTCTCACTTAACCTCTCGCTCTGATGCCATGCTGTAATGACCCACCGTTTTGACCGTCGAAAGTCGAAACCGAACACCACCACTGCATTTCAATATCGTCCATCCAATCGATAATAGGGTATATTGTTAAGGTAAATAAAAAGAAAAGAACAAAGAACAGCGAAAAACAAAATCTCATAGCGGAATCGACAACTATAATATAACAAGAACAGTGGAAACTGTCACTCCAAACATATATAGTATATCAGAGTTAAAAAAATTATTATCAATAAGACAGTTATAAAATCCTGACCTTACAAATACTTATAGGTATACTATATAATAGCAAAAAAATCAAATACTATGGTTGGTGAATCTCCGGCTACTCTTTAAATCTTCATATCATCGAAGACAACCTGGGAGAATACTCAGTCTGACCCGAGCATTATAAATAAATAATACCCGGATTAGTCGGGAAATACTAGCGTAAGATAACTCGAATAATGGGGATGATATAAAAGTTTTGTGAGACCATGCTGCTAATGCGGAATGGGTTTTTACTTCATAAGAATAACATCCATACAGACTAGAGTAGAAATAAATATCGGGAACTAAATCCAAATAAGAATTGGCATAATTAATATTATACCAGACTTGAAATAATGGAAATAAACGGAGTAAAATCCAAACTGACAGAATGGATAGAAGAAGGAAAACAGAAAAACTCGATAAAATGGACTAAATAAGGTAACCATCCAACTTGATAGAATAGACAGAATAAGGTAACGGTCCAAGTTAATAGAATGGACTAATCAATATTTAAATGTGGTGATGAGGAGTTGGCTCTACTCGTGGTAATTTAAAGGTAAATAGATTTAGGGATTCAAATCAAATAAGGGAAGGAAATTTTCTAACAAATGACAAGGAAGGTGCACCCCCTTTGAAGTATACCTCTAGTAATATACTCGGCCACAAGTTGCGTGACTCTTTCAAGACAATACCAAGCCGGACCCCGCTAGACCTTACCGAGTATCTGAATATTTCTGCATCTAAGTGTACAAACAAATCCGAATTAGATAAGATATGAAAATATACTTTTGATGGGAGCAATCCCACACAGCTTGGCTTCCTCTTGCGCTTTGGGTTTAATCATTTCCGACAAAGGATAACAAAGTTCAATTGGGCAGCAAATCATTTTTAAGGTGACGATACATCATAAAGAAAGATGAATCCGATAATTTATAAATCAACTATGGGAGATAATTAAAATGATCGTATATGGAAATTAAATTTCATATATTTACCACTACTCGTTGATTCCAAACAAGTCCTAGCTCTTGGTTGAAAATGAAGCCGGGCAAGTTGAGGCAGTGTTACCTCTAGGCATCACCTTAATGACATTTTTAACCTTTGAGATAGAAATAAGTCCAAGCCACAATGTTTAGCATTAATTGTATGACTAGATCCTTTCCATATAAGCGATCTCGATTACGGACCTATTTTTCTACCACCGAAATCAAACTTTAACTTTTTTCTAAAAAAAGGGGACTTGTGCTTGATTTCCATATTTCTGCATTGGCAAAACACTTTTAGAATTAGTTCTTGATTGTTGAAACGTTAAGATAATAATCTTTCCAAGTTTGCGACCCCGAAGGCCTAAACCAACATCAGACCAAACATCCAGAAGATTATCCAATTTAACATCCCAATGATCGAGTTCCAATTCCTTTTTATAACTTTAAAACAATATTAATTATCCTGAAATATAATTAATCACATTTAAAATTTCTTTTAAATAAACAAATCCATTATCTTTATTAAAATAGATAATTATTTCCAAACACTTTTCTAACATTAGTAAATTAACTTTAAAATCTTTATTAAATTAATTTACTAACTTTAAATCAATTGAGTAAAGCAATTTTGTTATATTAAATAATTTACTAAAATCACTTATATTAAATCGATTAATTAACTTTAAATGTAAATAATTGAAAAGATTAATTAAAATCAAATAATCATTAGTTAAAATTGAATAAGTCATCTCAAACATCATTTATTAAAATAACAGGTAATTTTAAATTTCATTAATTAGAAAAATTAATTAAGTTTAAATAATCATAAATTAATTGGATTATTTATATTCAAGCCTCATTAGTTAAAATGATTAATCAAAATATCATTTGTTAAAATGATTTATTTAATTATAAAACATCATTAATTAAAAAGATTTAACTAAATTCCAAATACCATTAGTTAAGACAATTAATTAAATTTTAAACAATCATTCATTAGATGATTAATTTAACTCAAATATCATTATTTAAAATGACTAATTGCTTTTACATATCATTAATTAAAATGACTATTCATTTCAATTAAGATTAATTAAAATAGTTAATTAAGTTCAATAAATTAAATAAACTCCATTATCATTAATCAAAAGAATTAATTAAACTCTAATAATCATTAATAAATTAGTTAAGTATAAAACATCATTAGCAAGAATGATTAATCAAATCTAAAGATAAACCAATTTTAAACGTCGTTAATTAAATTGGTGACTCAATTTCAGAACCATTAGTTAAAATGGTTAAATAAATTTAAATTATCATTAATCAAAGTGATTAATAAATTTTAACAATCTGTTTAGCTAAAACACAAGCTCAATTGCATATGATAGGGTTTTAGGATTGAAATTTTATAAATCACGATATAGAGAAATTGCTATAACGACACTTAACAATTTAAATGGAATATCAGAATTTATTTTCAATTAATAATAATATAATAGTATAACTAATTATTGGCGAGAAACCCACTTTGGGTCTCTCTACAGATTTTCTTCCAAACAATGGCTATGGATAATATATAATCATATGGGTTTATAACGATCAATTTACTACGTCATCCATTTTCCAAACAGGAATTCAACCAAACAAGCAATCAAACAATTTAACCAATGTCCAAATAATCAATCAACATTCATAACATCATTGATATGATATAATAAAATTAAATGTGAGTTCAACTCACATTGATTTTTGTTTCTGCTGAATCGTCTCCATTTTGGACTAAAACCGAACGATCATCCGATTTTAGCCTAAATTTTCACTTGCTCCAAATCCAACCAAACAAATTCCATAGTGAAGATCTCGACGATACGAGGCCAATGCAAAAAAGGGCAATCGAATCCGACCTCGTACGAGTGGGATATGAAGTTTAGAAGTTATTGATAATTTAAAATAATAATATAGAAACTTATCAATATTTAAGATTGCCCCTCTCCATTACCTTCATCTTCCTTATATTAAGAAACGGTCATGCATAGACCAACCTATTCACGTGTGCATGTGTATGTACGGACACAGTGCAAGACACGATGGAATCCAAATCCGACTTCGCCAACGCGTTGTCGTTTGCGAGCTCGACTCGCCTAGCACTACGGCGAACACTTCGGAGCCTCCTAGCAAAATGCTACTTGGTATAGTCGTCGTCTCCTCCTTATCAAAATGTTTTGCAAAAAATCCAATGGACCACCCCAAAAACTGCCAATCGAAGCTCCATCTCAAGAGAAACCTGTTGCCACCCTCGAATCCCCCTAACTCTATCTATTCATCAACAAAACCCAAACCCTAGCTCTGCTGCTGAAAACGACAACCCCCAAATCCATGACATAACCACATCGATCACATGGAATCATAGCTCTCAAGCATACGAGCTCAACGAATCCAAAATCAAGATTTTTAGATGAGTATGGAATTTGAAATTTGAATTGAAAAGGGAAATTCTCATTTCTTGTTATAGGCATTATTATATAAGAGAAATGGGTTATGGGCTTGAATAGTGGAGATATGGGTATGAACAACGAGGGTATGGGCTAGTGGTAAGGTAGCAAGGCCCAATAAAATGAATATCTATATTTGTTCGAAATGGCCAAAACTCTATCGGATTAGTGAATAGCTGATCAAATTTTAATAAAAATAACAGCAAGCATACGACATATAATTCTTTTAACGACTGGCTATTTCAAATCATTCAAATCGACAATCATCCACTCATGTCAAACTTGAATTGCTCAACACAACAGATTGTTAATTTATATTTGGAAAAACTTAGCATGTACAGTAAATAAACCGATTACAGAATTACAAACACAGAGTAATATAACAATAAGCCGCGGAATAGATAAATAGTAGTTCACGAAGCCACTATATAAACATTAGAGTTAAAAAAATACAACAGATATCCAATACATAGAAATCTCTAATACATAAGCAAATGATGAATCTGAACAGCAATGACTGGAAATAACTAAAAGCTGAATAGATATAAGACAGATCTTCAAGAAAACTCCAAGCTCCAAAGGTGAGTCTCAAATGTTATGATACTCTGTCTGACCCAAGCATAAAGCAAAACACAAAACACTCGAGCCAGGATTAACATTCTTATACTAGTAAATTCAACTCAAGTGAAATGTCAACTGAAATACAAAATAATTCAAAGGATGTTTGGGATTCCCATCCTTTAAGGATCAACTAAACTATCTACATACGTAGTATAATATGCTACGTAGATAATGTCTACAGTAAAGTAAACAATTGAAATAACGTTAAGGTGTTACCCATATCCCCCTGAACACATTTTATATATTCGCGTAGTCTATACAGTTCTGTAATTCCTCCGTAAACCGAAGGGATATCAGAGGGCACTCCATAAGTACGGTGCAAACCAAACTCGTAGAAGGCGCGATATGTCATGTGACAAGGCACGTGGGGCAATACCCAAGGTAGGATACTACCGTTTTACGAATCTGGACTTGTGGTAACGCATAGAAGCTACTACCGCCCACGTCAAGACACACTCCCAAAATCAAAGGTGCACCCAATCAAATCACAAAGTAATAGATAGGTATTGAAGAAATGTGCCCGATAGGAGGAGCGACCTCACTTGGCCCGCCGTGGCTCCTTTTTTAGCCACATCAAGCTGACTCGCGGGAGTCAGGGCTGCGTTAATACCTTATATAGAATCATCGCCAAACCATCCTAATTTGTTATGGAATCTCCATAATGTACACAGTTGTTAAAGTGGTTTTTGATATTAGCAGAGAGTACGATAATATCTGGTTTCGGTCTCTTTAACAACCAAACATTTATTTCATATCATGGTCATTTTATATTTCGAACCGTTTATATTTCATATCAAAATATCATATTCTTTAAAAATCATATCACTTTTGAAATCATATTCACTTCCGAAATTATATCACTTTCGAAATCATATTCACCTTTGAATTCATATCACTTTCCAAGTTAAACAGTTTGAATATTAAAAATAGTGTGTGTGTGCATGTATTAAAATAGTTATATATTTAACAAAGTTTATACTTAAAATAGGTTATAAATTAAAAAATAGTTTATTATTTAAAATAGTTCGTATATTAAAATAGTTTATACATGAATTTGTCTCTTCTAATTTCACAAATCAATTCAAATCAACTTAAGTCTCAAAATTCAATTTAAATTAGTCTCAGTTCAACAATTTCAAATTTAATTCTAATTCTCAATAAAACCATTTTTAATTTCTATCAATTTCAAATCCAAGTTTGAACTACAATCAAAACATTTCCAATTCAATAGGTTTCACAGTTTTAAATATTCAAAGGAATTTACAATAACTCAATTTGATAAATTTAGTTTATATTCAAAATCCAACTTTAATCCTATTTAAAATTTCAAAATATACACTTAATCATCTTTAGTGACATTTAAATAAAATCCCATATTACAATTTAATATTAAATATTAAATTTTCAATTTTATTTAAAGTTGAAATATTCATTTAATCACTATTTATCAATCAAGTTATAAAATCATACCCTTCAAAATATCAAATCAATAAGTTCAAATCAAACCTTATTTAAATTCAATTCTAAATAAATTCAATTATAAATCGATTCTTATCTAAATTCAATTCTTAACAAATTGAATTACAAATCAATTCTTATTTAATTTATCTTTCCAACTTCCATCTACATAAAGTTGTTACAAAAATATATTTTAAAATATTAATATAAATTTTAAATAAATACTTAACATATTATATATATAATTATTATTTAAATTAAATACTTAATAAACTTTATTATATTATTTCTTATTAAAACAAATCTTAAATTTTTATTAAATCTATTTAAATCTTATTTTATACATTTTTGAAATAATAAAGTTATAAGTAAGATTTTTATAATTTATATTTTTAAACTTAACCTATATCCAAAACATATAATTTTACAATCTAAATTTATAGATTTAAAATAAATATTTATATTATAATTTAAAATCAATAATTATCAAAATCCATATATTACCCTTTCAAAAATTCTGGAAATCATTTTTTTCAAAATAGACCAATGGTGTCCGTATATAGTTTTCTAGCCTATGGTCGAGTGATACAGATATTCATCATTTCAATCCAAAATTTATTTAAATGTACGGGTATATCATTTCAACCCACAATCCCAAAATTTAGAATCAATGAAAACCGCTTGGATTTATCATTTCAACCCATAACGATTTTCTCTTAATCTACAAGATCGTTCGAGTATGTATCATTTCAACCCATAGGGATTTCTAAACTAATAGGGAACTGGCTTAGTGAGAATAAATATGAAAGTAATATAACATATCAACAGCAGGCATATATCATCAATAACAAATTCAAATATAGTATATACAATAGGTTATGGTGTCATATGTCATATGTATATACAATTTAAATTTGACAGCATATTTCAATCATCATTTCATGTAAATTAAATTTACTAAATTTAAGAATGTTAATCGTGAGTGATCACTCACCTTTTGAGGGTATGGAATTTGACGACACAAACAAGCTATGAATTTGAATCCCGAACTCGAAAATTGACAAATCCAAACAACAAATTCCAAAGGAAAGCAAGGGAAACACGAATTCGACGAACAAAGCTGATAACTTGGAATCAAAAAAAATCATAACTAATTATAAAAATGGAAACAAATATATATATATATAATATGTATACCTTTCTCGCTTTTTTGTTCCACAGAAAGAGAAGTAGAGGCTGGGGTTGTGGTTGAGCAGGCTAGAGCAAAGCGAACCAGTGGCTATCGGCTTTGAAAGGATGAAGGAAACAAGCATTATCTCAATACATAAGCAACTTAGATGTAAAAACTTATATATACACGCGCGCGCACACACACATATACAATATGAAGTTGAGGCTTGGCACACTATATTATATATAATACGAAAGCAGCATATATTATATACTTAAAACAATAGACGAAAGCAGCATGTAAAATCTTATATATATATATATAATACGAAGTAGAAGTATATTTTATATATAATATGAATGCAAGGTAGTTTGATGTGTACAGATTGTTCTCAAAGCAAAGCAAACTTATGTTCTTCAATATGTGTGTGTGTATTATATATATATATATATATTCGTATAAAAGAACTACAGGGAAGGTTCTTCAATATATATATATATATATATATATATATATATATATATTTGTATAAAAGAGCTATAGGGAAGATTCTTCAATATATATATTTTGTATAAAAGAGCTACAGGGAAGGTTCTAGGTAGTCTTGATCAAAACGAAACGAGTGGCTTAAGAATAAAATCGAGTTTATATATTAAAATATATACCTTTTTTATTTATAGAGAAGTGATGTCGTTGTCAGGCTAAAGATGCAAACTTTATAACACACGCGCGCACGCACACACACACATATATATTATAAAACAGAACACGAATAGGATAATTATACAATATTCCTTTATATATTCTTAAAATATGAAAAATACCCTTTTATATAAGAATGCTGCTGTGTAGCTGGATCATGGCAATGGGCTGGAAGGTGGCGCTGCTATGAGAGGTGGAACACTGGTAGACATGGGTTCTTGGCAGCGGCCAAAGGAAGGGAGGAGCAGTTTTTATCACAGGAAAATATATATAGAGAGAGGGTGGTTCAGTCATGAAAGGATTTGATGTGGGCGGTAGGCAGACTGGGGTGATCGGAGGTGGATGCTTGCTGACGTGGAGAGGGGAGGTAGGTTCAAATTGTGGGTGGAACAAAGGTGGAAGGTTACACATGCACGAATGTGAAGAGACAAGCACATTTCCAGGAAGATAAAGGAATGCATAAACTTCTCCTATACAATTATATGAATGCATTATGTTTATATATATTGTAGGGAGGGCTACGGTAGGTTGGGAGAGAGGTGAGTGGAGGGAGCACGGCGTGTGGGTCAGTGCATGGGCGGAAGGTAGCAAGTACGGGCGGAGACCGAAGGGAGGAGTTGGTCAGAGACATGGGATGAGGTAGAGGCGGAGGCGGATGGGAGCAGCGAGCAAAATGGTGGATGGACGCAGTCATGTGGTGGGTTTCAAAAGAATAGGACGAAGGTAGGAGACATACACGAAAGCAACATCAAGTTTAAGAGAATATATGCAAACAATATATGATTCTTATTATTTTTTCTCTATCATTTCATAAAGCAATGAACAGAACAAGGAGAAATTGGCAAAGAACCGAACCAGAATATTATATTTAAAACCATATGAATGGTCAAACTAATGGCTTAAAATTTTGAAATAATAAAAGCAGTGACTGTTTGTTTTCAAATGGAAGATAGATGTAAGGGCACAGGGAAAACCAAAAGGTTCAAAAACGGATACCGATACGGCTAACCATTTCGTAGATTTCGCCGCGTACCGAACAGTGAAACACACAAATGAATATACTACAGAGATTAAAACGACCAGATGAATAGAATGGTACACAGATACCGACGGTAAGATGAACTATAAAAAGTCGATATTTCGCTGCCAAACTGCTGCAAATTCGCAGAAAATAAGATAAATGGAGCTAGATAGGTTCAAATTTGATGAAACGAGATATGATGTCTCAATCGAAAAATGGTTTATAAATTTAATATTCAGGTTTCAAAAATATTTTATTTTTATCAAATTAACTAATATTAATTTGAAATTGAAAAATACACAACAGAACTAACTTCCCTATTTTCCATTGAAAATCTGACACTCGCTACGTTTAACTAGACACATACCATATATATTAAATTTTCATACTAAAATTTTATTATTTAAATTTCATGAAAAATTCAGTTAATTGCGTTAATTAAATCATTAAAATTACCGGGTCGTTACACTCTCTTCCACTTAAAGCTTTTCGTCCTCGAAAAGGAACGAGATAGGAGATGAAGCAACAGAATGGAAAATAGATTAAAATATAGTACCAGACACAATAATTAAATTTCATTTATTTTATTCAATTCAAAACTGTAAATTCAAATTGTTAATTTCTGACCATATAAATTTCCATCTATTTTATTTCGTTCATATAGTTTGTTTCTTTAAATGTAAAAAAATCACTTAACTAATCCTTCAACAATTTGATTTACGTAATATTATTAACATTCCATATTTTTATTATAACCTTAAGTTCATTTTTCTTTCAAAACAATTTTTTTATTTTACTTAACTAATTTATTATTCAATTTATTCACTTAACATTTCCTATAACGTAAGTTAAGTGTATAAACATTTATTGTAAAAATAAAAAATTTATTTATAATTTGCCTTAATAAAATTTCATTTGAATAACTTATAGCTGTATATTATTTGATTACATTCAAACCTTTTCCAGGTAAGTTTTGTTAATGTTTTCGAATGTAATTGAACACTATACCAATTTGCTCTTTTAAATTTACAACATTTATGTTAATCATAATTTTGTTTGAACATTCTTATTGCCTAAATTTCTCTTGTATAACCTTCAATTACATGTTTACATTAACATTTTAACTTTTTGAATATTTCAGGTAAGTTATATATGTATTAGAATGCATTTGAGTATTATACAAATAGTTTTTATCATAGTTCAATTGTTTCAAGCCGTTTAAATTCCAATTCTCATTTTAAATACTTCAATTTTCGAAATTTTGCTTCATTTTAATAATTGAAAACCATCACTTAACCTAGAATTTAAGATTTAAATTTTCGGTTTCATTTCAAACCAATTTGAAATAACTATATACATACGTACATATATATAATATAAATCAAATCATACTCAAGATATTCTAGTCAAATTCATTTTTCCAAAACATAAGTGTAGCAAAGCTACTAAGTGGCCTCTCCACTTTGAGACTCGAAATGAATGTCAATGATGTTGTGGTCATTATCGAAATTATTTTCTAGCGACAAAAGAGGAGAGTGCTGACTTACTTTTTGAAAATTCTTTTGAAAACAATTTCCATTCAAAAATACTTCCAAATAATATATTTCAAAACTTTTGGAAACCAAATTTTGAAGAGCATCGAAAATTTAATTCTCAAATCCTTAAATGAAATTCATTTCATTTCCAAATCCAATTTATAAACCATGTTTTAATATTTCATCTCCTTATAATATTCAACAATAGTTAATGGTTTAAGAATGTTGACAAAACAATAAATGATAATCGCATTATCATTTCAAACAACCAATTCATTTAACCATCAAATTTTAGTAAATTATACTTTCATATGTAAAAAGTATAATCCTAAACTATTTTATTTACCAATATTGTGTCAGTTTGCTCTGTTCAAGCGTTTTGGAATTCCTATCGATTGCGTTGGCCAGACGAATCGATCGAAACCTCGAATCAACTAATAACTCAAATAATGCAATATAAAACATTTTTTTTATATTAATTTCAAATACACTCTTTCTAAGGATGATTTAAGAATGGATTTAGAAATAGGATAGAGATTTAAATTTAGAGGTACCCTAATCAAAGATAATTCTAACAGCGAAGATAGCTCGAAGGCTGATAAGATCATTAAGTTACAAAAGAGAAAAAATAATAGACTTAATTAATTGCGAGCGACCTTAACCAGGTCAACCGAGACTAAGGATTGGAGAACATCACAGAAGTAACGATTTATAAGATCGACAAAGAAGGCAGGAGCATTGGTTAATCCAAAGACATGACTAACCATTCATAGGAACCATTTATCTGGAAGGAAGGACAAAAGGTTGAGCTCCAGGAATAAGATCGATGCGGAATTCAATTCCTCGCTTGAGAGGGAGAAAAATGACTTCATCGAAAACATCAGGATAATACCTGATTATTGATGTGGACTCAAGATTACTAGGATGAGAATCAAGCGAAATGATAGAACTGTAGGAAAAATTCTGAGGCAATCGACATTCGATCCTAAGAGAATTACCCTAGTCGTCTACTAAGGAAACGATTTGGGCTTGGCAAGAGATAACATCATCTAAACCAAGGACATAGAAGCCTCCAATGAATCGATGCCCGTTGTAAAGGAGTTTTACCCTTCTACAAATCATACCAAGGTTGGCGGGAACGCCGACAGGACTAGTCGCACAAAAGGATGAAGTTGCCAATTGAAATTAAACCTATTTTAGAGATCAATAGAGCTATGGGATGCTCCAGTATCAAAAGAACACGAACATAGGAGACATGAACGGATTTCAAAAAAAGGGAAAGTCTTGAAATTCAAAGGAAATCCGAAACAGAAAGAAAGAAATTTAAGCTCAAATGAAGGTGATTTTGATTAATTTTTTACTGCATATGCTAAGTTTTGCCTAAACCAGAGCTCGGATACCAATTGTAACGATTGGCTAATTCGAACCTTTCAAATCGACAATCATCCACTCATGTTAGACTTGAATTGCTCAAATAACAAATTTTTAATTTATATTTCACAAAACTTAGCATATACAGTAAATAAATCAATCATAGAATCACAGACACAGAGTAATTTCAATTAGCAGTGGATAGATAAATAGTAGTTCATAAAGCTACTATACAAACATCAGAGTTAAAACAAAATACAACAAATATCCAATACATAGAAATCTCTAATACATAAGCAAATGATGAGTCTAAGCAGCAACGATTGGAAATATTTGAAAGCTGCATAGATATAAGACATATTTTCAAGAAAACTCCAAGCTCCAAAGGTGAGTCTCAAATGCTATGATACTCAGTCTAACCCAAGCATATAGTAAAACAGAAAACACTCGAGTCAGGATTAACATTTTTATACTAATAAATTCAACTTAAGTGAAATGTCAACTGAAATATAGAATAACTCAAAGGATGTTAAGGATTCCCATCCTTTAAGGATCCGTTAAACTATCTGCAAACATAGTACAATACGCTACATAAATAATGTCTACAGTAAAGTAAACTATTAAAATAACGTTAAGGCGTTACCCATATCCCCCTTAACACATTTTACATATTCCCATGGTCTATACAGTTCCGTAATTCCTCCGTAAATGTAACAACCCGCATATTTTATGATTATATACTTAAATGTTTTATTTAAATATAGCATCATTAGTTGAGTCCGAAATGTAACTTTTTGTAAACAGTCGAATCTGGACTTGAGACCACTTCTATTGAGTTTAAAACGATGTTTATAACTTGTTTAAGTATAAACATCGATATGTTTGAAGCCGATTAGGATTTTGGTATTTTGTTTGGGCTTTGGGTTGTGTTCTAGCCTACTAACCCATTAAGAGAACCCAAACCTTCTATCAAATAACCTAACTCCTCTCCACTTCATTAATTCTACTCATAATAGTTCCTAACGTTCAAGCTAAATGAAAAACGGGAGAAAGAGAGGAGATTAGAAATTCCTAAACCCTAGTTCTCTAAGGAAATCCAAATTCAAGTTCCAAAATCAAAGAGAAGCCTAGGTAAGCATCCTCTTCATCTTCTCTATCTCAATCCCTCTTCAATTCTTGATTTTTCCTATAACCTAACTTAGGAAAAACTTTACATTTGATAATAAATTAAAGATTCTAAAGTTGTAGTGAAGAGAAATTGGTCTAAGCTTGTTTTAGAGCTCCTCATTTCATGTTTTTGAATTCAAAGGTGAGTAATTGAACTCACATCTATGTCTATAACTTTCATTGTTGTTAGGTATGAATTCCTAACATCTATTTCATGTTCAATTACTTTTGATTTGAATTGGTTTTGGTGAATTTTCCAATTTTGGTTTTGAAGTCAAAATTTATGAAAATCCTACCATGGATGTTTAGACACGTTATTTGAGATACATCGAAGAGCCTATAGGACTGGGTTGTCGCTTGGCATAAATCCCTAGTCTCCATCGCTCATTCAGTCGCTTCTGAATTCTACCTAGGTCTAGGAAACCAAACGTATAGTTAAAATTTCCAGACGTCTAGTAGGGGTCTCTGGAAAAAAATAACGAACACAAAAAAATGGCAGAGCCCATGACAAGACGTCTGGTTAAACCTAACCAGACGTCTGGGAGGCTTTAGGAAATAAAAAGAAAATGGATAAAAAAATATAATTTTCTAGAACCCAGGGTCAGACATCTGGTTGAACCAGTCAGACGTCTGGTTCTGTTGAATTTTTCCTATTTTGCCTATTTTAGAGTGATTTCTAATTTTTATCGAACTTTGATGATCCGAATAGTTATTTCAATCAATGCCGACTTTGATGATTTCTTTTCTGGATTTCTAGTGTTTCCATTTTATGGATTTGATATCGATTTCCATGGTTTTGATTCACGTTATTGAAATGTGGATTTTTGGTGATAAATTGTTTTTACAATCGTTTCTGTGATTTGTCACTTTAAAATACAAATTTTTTTATACTAGTAGTAAATATTCAAACTCTTTCACAAAAAATGATTTCAGCATTGCTTTTAATACAAAACTCTTTTTCTGAACCATTTTCTAGTCTATTAGTATATACAAACTTTTACCTCGTTCGTATGAGAAATCCAATTAAATGGCTTAGCAAAACAAGTGGTATGAAATGCTTGCATTTACTTTGTCGGTTAATTCTTGGACTTGTTCGATTGAAATCTCATGACAATTTTCGAGTGGAAATCTACAGTCTGTTTGTAAATATTTAAGTTAAGCTAGTGGTTATGGGACATGAAGCTGAACCCATTTATTTACAAGCTTAGTGTAATATACACTTGTTGATCAACGATGATCATTTGTGATTTAGACTAGCAATGTGCAATGTCTCTTTGTCCGTGTGGGGGACTATACCCCGTTCTGTAAAGCATCGTCTCATTTTTATGGGCTAGCACCCCATGGTTTTCTAACCATTTTATGGAGTTCGGTTCATCGGACATATTGTTGTACTATGTCTTTGTTCCATTTTATTTGAGATTCAGGTTCCTCAGGCGTACCATTGTACTACGTCGTTGCACCGGCTCTATGGGTTAGCGACCTATGGGGTATCATCCCATTTATGATGCACATGTTGGTGAGTTTTCATGCTTCCATTTATGATAGGCCTCCTTCCCCTTTTAATTTTTCTAAATTTTCAATTATGGATTTCTAGAATTTATGCTTCACCAATTTTTGCAATTTGCATTGATATGTTTTGTCAATATTTGGGGTTTGGTGAATAAGCTAAAGAATATGATATTCTTTTTGGGTGTTTGAAAAAACTTGAGATATTGTATGATTATCATTGTTATCAAATATATACTTGTCACAGTATGGAATTATTTTTATCATGTATTTTTGTCGTATCTCTTATCCTATCTCATCTTATATGATATTTATAGCTAGACTGATTCATTTATTATTTTTCTTCTTAAATAATACTTGGGTCAGACAGAGGTGTTTCAGGTGCTTCCACTTGACTTCTTAGCAGGGACTAGCTTCTAAATTTTGGCTAGCTACTTTAGCTTAGTAGTTTTTGTCTTTCAAGTATTCGAGATAGAGACTCCTTGATGTATACTAATTCTTTTGTGATGTAGTGGATCTTGTATGACCACTACTTTGATGTACACTTTGATGTGTTATATTCATATCTGATTCAATCTTAGTGATACGAATATTTGTGACTAATTTATGTTATGCTTATTTTATATTTGTTTCTGAAGGCCACTTAGCCACAATGTAATAGATTTGAGTTTGGATTGGATATGTCATATTTCCTCTTGAAATGAAATATCTGATATACTATCTGACGTATCGGTTCTCTTTCAAACCAATTACACAGTCGGTCGCTCCTCAATAGCCTTATTCTTCGTGCTAGTTTATGGCATTACCCCGTAGTGTTCTAGGCTAGTGTGAGTAAAGAAGTGGGGCGTCATAGCTTGGTATCAGAGCCAAACTTCGAAACAATGTAGAATAATCTAGCAAGGATCATTGTCCTAAGTCTCCCTTAGGAATCTCCCTTAGAATTTAGTTCGAGTCTTAGGGCCCGTTCTATCCTATTTTATTTTATGATGCCTTTTTGTTAATCTAGTTTGTATGAATTCATTCTGAGAATAACTTTTTTCCTCTTCTTTCTTTCCTTTTTAAAAAAGAGAAATGGTCAAACCAGGCTATCCTAGCACCGGTCAATCCAGTGCTACTCCTCAAGATGGCGTATTCATGTCTGCCCAACAGCTTTTCGATCTTGTAAAGAATTCCCAAGCTGTTGGACCCATTCCTGAGCCTACTCACTCTAAATCCGGGTTTGCATGCTTGTGCAGTGATTATACCAATTTGGGTAGAAGGTCGTTCAAGGGTTCCAAAAGCATTATAGAAGTCCAAGCTTAGCTTAGAACATGCGATCGCATTTTTCTCGCATGAATCTTGTGGATCTACATCGTGTCCAAGTGGCTTTAGCATGCTCTAAGAGAGAGCATTAGATTAGTATAAGCTTTTGGTTTTGGAAATTGTTGAGGTGGATCTTACTTGGGAGCAATTCTGAGAAAGGTTCGAGTTAAAGTTTATGTCCAAAGCTGAAAAAGTAACTTTAGCTCGACGCTTTATTGACCTTGTTCAAAGTGAATCTTCTGTGATAGATTATGTCACATCTTTTGAATCCCTCTCTAAATATGGGGTCAAGTATATTAATACCCCATTGAAGAAAAATCAGAGTTTTATTCATGGATTGAATAAGAACCTCAAAAAGGCTTTACTTTTGAAAGTAGAAGTTCCTTTCGATCAGCTTGTAGATATCGCTCTTCGACTCGAAGAGGCCGATAAAGAAAGTGATGCTGAAGTTGCGGGTGCCAAAAGAACTTCAATAACAACAAGAAGAAGCATCACGATAATAAGTTCAAAGGCTTTAATCCCAACAAGAAAGGGAAGCAAGCAACTTCGGTAGCAAAGACTCCTACCTCTAGTCGTGGACAATGCTACAATTGTGGTTCTAAGGACCATTATGCAAATAGGTATCCGAAACTCCTTTATTGTCGCTATTGCAAAAGTTCGAGACATCTTATATCTTCATGTCCCAAACTTCAAAGTAGAAAAAAGAGAAAGTCGAATGTTGTGCAAGCCCCTAGTAACACTTCTCTTGGTCAAGGTATTTCTCATTCTATGCTTGATGGCATTATTATGCATCGTGGTCATCCTATTTGAGTTCTTTTTGATACGGTGCATCTCACTCTTTTATATCAAAAGAACTTGTTGATACTTTGCCTTTAAATGTTATAGGCTTGATGACTTCATTAAGAATTGCGATCCGGTTAGTGGATTCACAACACTCGGTTTATATTGTAAGGATGTTGAAATTATTCTACGTGATTATGTTTTCAGTGCCGATTTGCATGTTATGCGTTACTTGGGTTTCAGAATGATTTTGGGAATGGATTGGGTTAATCGTTATGAAGCCTACATCCAATGTCCTAAGAGGACTTTCCATTTTCGACATCCCCAATCTGTTAAGCAGATTTCTATTGTTCTTAAAGATTCAAATTCCAATTCGGTGGCATCCTTATATTTTCTAAATCCACATGATCATGATAATGATGATGAGAAATATGTCATTTCCCTCATTCACGCTGTTCGTGAATTTCCCAATATATTTGATCCCGTTTTATGATTACCACCTAAGCAATCAATTGAGTTCAGAATTAATCTAATCCCTGGAGCTTTACCTATCCCCCGTCCTCCTTATCGTATGTCCAATAAGGAAAACGAAGAGATGCGTAAACAATTATCCGAATTGGAAGAAAAACAATTTATTTGTTCTAGTTCCTCTCCTTGGGGAGCTTCAGTTATCTTTGTGAAGAAATCCAATGGTACACTTAGGCTTTGGTTGACTATCCAAGCTTAATGATCATGATCAAGAATAAACATCCCTTACCTCAGATTGATGATCTATTCAATCAAATTTGCAGTGCTAGAGTCTTTTCACAGT
This sequence comes from Allium cepa, assembly GCA_030765085.1. Lineage (NCBI taxonomy): Eukaryota > Viridiplantae > Streptophyta > Magnoliopsida > Asparagales > Amaryllidaceae > Allium > Allium cepa. The sequence goes on along the minus strand of CM060939.1, from coordinate 89,276,787 downwards.
TAGACTTAACAATCGGTTTTCATAAACTTTGAATTGCAGAGGATTGTATTCATTAGACATCGTTCCATACTTGTTATGGATATTATGAATGGCTTGTTATGCCATTTGGTTTAACGAATACTCCAGCTTATTTATTGACCTTATGAACTGAATTTTCAAAGACTTCCTCGATCGATTTGTTCTCATCTTTATAGATCATATTCTTATTTATTCTAAAACCGAGGAAGAGCATGAAGAACATCTTCGAATTGTATTGAAAATCCTTAGGAGCAATCAATCGAAAGTAAAATTTTCTAAGTACCACTTTTGGCAATCCCATGTGAAATTTTTAGGACATATTATTTTTGAATCCGGAATTTTCGTGGATCCTTCAAAGTTTGAAGCAATTCAAAATTGGAAGAGACCGGAGAGTGTGACGAAAATCTGTAGTTTTTTCTATTGGCGGGCTATTATCATCGGTTCATAAAAGACTTTTCTAAAATTTCCGTACCTCCTACTAGTTTAACGAAGAAGGGAGTTAAGCACATTTAGTTAGACAAATGTGAAGCTGCTTTTCAGAAATTAAAAGAACTCCTTTTCTATGCTCCTATTCTTGTGATTCCCGAAGGGAACCAAGATTTAATTGTTTATACCGATGCTAGTCGTGTTGGTTTGGGAGCCGTTCTCATGCAAAAGGAATTTGTTATCGCTTATGCTTCTAGGCAATTAAAACCTATCGGTACTAGATATGCCACTCATGATTTAGATCCCACGGCCAATATTTCCGCCTTTAGAATTTGGCATCGTTATCTTTCGGGAGAGAAATTTGTTCTCTACACCAATCATATATCTTTGAAGTATTTATTCTCTCAAAAGGAACTTAATTTGCGTCAACAACGTTGGCTCGGATTCTTGCATCTTATGATCTTGATATTCTTTATACTCCCGGAAAGGGAAATCCTATTGCTGATGACCTTAGCTTTAAGCAACAAGCGGTTGTTTCCATGATGATATCCGAATGGAATGATCTCGAGACTTTGTCCACTTGTGAGATTCGAGATCGTGAGTCCGGTTCATGTTCATCTCTTGCTTTATGTAGGCTTGAGGCTCATACTTCTCTTTTGGATCTCATTCTTGAAGCTCAATAGCATGATCCTAAATTGGCTCATCTTAGCCAAAGTTATAGGGATAGAAATATTAATGGTTTGGAAGACTTTGAAATCGATGCTCGCGGTGGCATTAGAAAATTTGGTAGACTTATTGTGCCAAATATTAGTGATCTTCGTAAAGACATTTTAGAAGATTCTCATCGTTCTAAATTTAACATTCATCCCGGTAGTCATAAAATGTACGCGAACATGAAGCGCCCTATTATCGGGATGGAATGAAATCTGATATTGCTAACTCCATTAAGCGTTGCATGACTTGCCAACTCGTTAAGGCCCAGCATCAACGGCCCGGTGTGTTATTGCAACCTTTAGACATTCCCGTTTGGAAGTGGGATCAGATTTCAATGGACATTATTAACGGTCTTCCCCATTCTCGTTTGGGCCATGACGGTCTATGGGTGAATGAAATTAGACTTACAAAATCTGTCCATTTTCATCCTGTTCAGTCCAACCGGACCGTGCCTCCTTTGGTCAAACTTTATGTCAAAGATATTTTTTAATTGCATGGAGTTCCTACTTCTATTGTTAGCGATCGTGATCGATTATTTACTAGTGGTTTTTGGAAAGGTCTTCAAAAATATTTGGGAACGAAGCTTAATTTTAGCACTGCTTATCCTCCTTAGTCCGATGGACAAATAGAGCATGTGAATCAAACTCTTGAAGTTGCATGTGTTCTTGATTTTGGTAGAAGTTGGGAAGATCATATTTCCCTTGTTCCCTTGTCGAGTTTTCTTACAATAATAGCTTCCAATATAGCATTGGTATGGCACCTTTCGAGGCAATCTGTGGAAGGCCATGCCGATCTCTTTCGTGTTGGCTTGAAGCCGGCGAGAAGTTGGTTTTAGGTCCGGATTTTATTCATGATTCAACAGAAAAGGTTGACCTTATTCATCATAGGATGAGAGAAGCTCAAAGTAGACAAAAATCCTATGCTGATAACCGAAGAAGGAAACTAAAATTTTCTGTGGAAGATTTGGTATTTATTCGTGTTTCACCTATGAAGGGTGTAGTGCATTTCAATCATTCGAAAAAATTAGCACCTCGGTATATTGGCACATTTTCCATCACCGAACGCATTAGTTCCATGGCTTATAGCCTTTTATACCGGCTCAATTTTCTGCTATTCATGACATATTCCATGTTTCTCAGCTACAGAAATGCCTTAGAGATTCCGATTATATTCTTGAGCCTGGTGTTATTGAAGAAATTGAAGTTTTACCTAATTTGACTTATGAGCACATCCTATTCGTATCATTACTACGGAGGTTAAACGCCGTCGTAATTTAGATGTTCCGCTTGTGAAAGTTCAACGGTCCTCAAATCCTAAGGATTGTCCTTGAAAATCCAGAGAATTCATCGAGCGAACACATCCAGACTTACTCTCTCATGCTCCTTATGGTGAACTTCTCACTTCAAAATTTTCTTTTGTGTTGTTATGCCTTACAGTGGTTGTTACTCTTTATTTTCTTCTTAAGTATTGCGAGAATGAGATTTCTTTAAGGAGGGAGTCTGTTACAACCCGCAGATTTTACGATTATATATTTAAATGTTTTATTTAAATATAGCATCATTAGTTGAATTAAAGTCCGAAATGTGAATTTTTGTAAACAATCGAATCCGGACTTGAGACCACTTCCGTTGAGTTTAAAACGATGTTTACAACTTATTTAAGTGTAAACATCGATATGTTTGGAGTGATTAGGATTTTGGTATTTTATTTGGGATTTGGGTAGTGTTCTAGCCCACTAGCCCAATAAGAGAACCCAAACTTTTACCAAATACCGTAACTCCTCTCCACTTCCTTCATTTTACTCATAATAATTCCTAACACTCAAGATAAATGAAAAATAGGGGAAAGAGAGGAGATTAGAAATTCCTTAGCCCTAGTTCTCTCAGGAAATCCAAATTCAAGTTTCAAAATCAAGGAGAAGCTTAGGTAAGCATCATCTTCATCTTCTCCATCTAAATACCTCTTCAATTATTGATTTTTCCTATAACCTAACTTAGGAAAAACTTTACATTTGATAACAGATTAAAGATTGTAAAGGTGCAGTGAAGAGGAATTGGTCTAAGCTTTTTCTAGAGCTTCTCATTTCTTGTTTTTGAATTTAAAGGTGAGTTCTTGAACTCACATCTATGTCTATAGCTTTTATTGCTGTTAGGATGAATTCCTAACATCTATTTCAAGTTCAATTGCTTTTGATTTGAATTGGTTTTTTAGAATTATCCAATTTTGAGTTTGAAGTCAAAATTTATGAAAATCATACTATTGATCTTTGGACATGTTATTTGGGGTGTATCGAAGAGCCTATAGAGCTGGGTTGTCGCTTGGCATAAATCCTTAGCCTCCATTGCTCGTTCGATCGCTTTCGAATTGATTTGGACATTATTGGCCTAGGAAAGTTCTGCCCAGGTCCAGGCAACCAGATTCTAGTTGAAATTTCTAGACGTCTGGTATGGGTCTTTGGAAAAAAAATAATGAACATGGAAAAAATGGCAGAGCCCATGACTAGATGTCTGGGAGGCTTCAGGAAATAAAAAGAAAAGGAGAAAAAATATAAATTTCCAAAACCCAGGGTTCGACGGCTGGTTGAACCGGTCAAACATCTGGTTCTGTTGAATTTTGCCTATTTTTGAGTGGATTTTCAATTTTTATCGATCTTTGACGATCCGAATAGTTATTATCAATCAATACCGACTTTGATGATTTCTTTTCTGGATATTTGGTGTTCCCATTTGATGGATTTGATATCGATTTCCATGGTTTTGATTCACGTTATTGAAATGTGGATTTTTGGTGTTAAATTGTTTTTACAATCATTTCTGTGATTTGTCACTTTAAAATACAAAGATTTTTATACTAGTAGTAAATATTCAAACTCTTTCACAAAAAATGATTTCAACATTGCTTTTAATACAAAAATATTTTTCTAAATCATTTGCCAATCTATTAGTATATACAAACTTTACCTCATTCATATGAGAAATTCAATTAAACGGCTTAGCAAAACAAGTGGTATGAAACGCTTGCATTTACTTTGTCGATTAATTCTTGGACTTGTTTGATTGAAATCTTGTGACAATTTTTGAGTGGAAATCTACAATCTATTTGTAAATATTTAAGTTAAGCTAGTGGTTATGGGACATGAGCTAAACTAATTTATTTACTAGCTTAGTGTAATTTAAATTTATTGACCAATGATGATCATTTGTGATTTAGACTAGTGATGTGCAATGTCTCTTTGTCCGCGTAGGGGACTATACCCCGTTCCATAGAGCTTCATCTCATTTTTATGGGCTAGCGCCTCATGATTTTTTTAACCGTTTTATGGAGTTCGGTTCATCGGACGTATTGTTGTACTACGTCGTTGTTCCGGCTTATTTGAGTTTTAGGTTCCTCGAGTGTACCGTTTGTACTATGTCGTTGCACCGGCTCTATGGGTTAGCGACCCATGGGATAGCTTCCCGTTTATGATACATGTGTTGGTGAGTTTTCATGCTCCCGTTTACGACAAGCCTCTCATTCTTTTACGTTATATAGATTTTCAATTATGGATTTCTGGCATTTATATTTCACCAATTTTTGCGATTTTCAGTGATATGTTTTGTCAATATTTAAGGATTGGTGAATAAGCTAAAGAATATGATATTCTTTTTGGGTGTCTGAGAAAACTTGAGATATTGTATGATTTTCATGTTATAAATATATACTTATCACAGTATGACATTATTGTTATTATATATTTTTGTCGTATCTCTTATCCCATCTCATCTTATATGATGTTTATAGCTAGACTGATCTGTTTATTATTTTTCTTCTTAAATAATACTCGGGTCAAACTGAGGTGTTTCAGTTGCTTCCACTTGACTTCTTAGCAGGAACTAGCTTCTGACTTTTGGCTAACTACTTTAGCTTAGTAGTTTTTGTCTTTCATGTATTCGAGATAGAGACTCCTTGGTGTATACATATTCTTTTACGATGTAGTGGATCTTGTATGACCACTACTTTGATGTACACTTTTATGTGTTATATTCATATCTGATTTCGCCTTAGTGATATGAATATTTGTGACTGATTTATGTTATGCCTATTTTGTATTTATTTTCGAAGGCCACTTAGCCACTATGTAGTAGATTTGAGTTTGGATTGGATATGTCGGATTTCCTCTTGAAATGAAATGCCTGACATACTATCTGAAGTCGGTTCTCGCTCAAACCAATTACATAGTTGGTCGCTCCTCAACAGCCTTATTCTTCGTGCCAGTTGACGGCTTTACCCCGTAGTGTTCTTAGCTAGTGTGATTATAGAGGTGGGGCGTCACAGTAAATCGGAGGGCTATTAGAGGGCACTCCATAGGTACGGTACAAACCAAACTCATAGAAGGCACGATAAGGCATGTGACAAGTCATGCGAGGCAATGCCCAAGTTAGGAATATTACCGTTTTGCGGATCCAGACTGGTGGTAACGCATAGCAGCTACTACCGCCCACCTCGAGACACACTCCTAAAACCAAAGGTGCACCCAATCAAATCACAAAGTAATAGAATTGTATAGAAGAAATGTGCTCGATATGAGGAGCAACCTCGCTTGGCACGGCATAGCTCCTGTTTTAGCCACATCAAGCTGACTCGTGGGAGTCGGAGCTACGTTAATACCTCATGTAGAATCGTCACCAAACCTTCCTATTCATTTTGTAATCTCCACCATGTACACAGCTGTTAAAATGGTTTTCGGTATTAGCAGGGAGTATGACAATATCCGATCCCGGCCTCTTTAACAAGAAACGTTTATTTCACACCATGGTCATTTTATATTTCGAACAGTTTATACTTCATATGAAAATATCATATTCTTTAAAGTCATATCACTTTCGAAATCGTATTCACTTCCGAAATCATATCACTTTTGAAATCATATTCGCCTTTGAATTCATACCACTTTCCAACTTAAACAGTTTGAATATTGAAAATAGCGTGTATATATTTAAAATAGTTTTAAATTTAAAATAATTTATACTTAAAATAGGTTATAGATTAAAAAATAGTTTATTTATTTAAAATAGTTTGTATATTAAAATAGTTTATATATAAATTTGTTTCTTCTAATTTCACAAATCAATTTAAGTCTCAAAATTTAATTTAAATCAATCTCAATTCAATAATTTCAAATTAAATTCTAATTCTCAATAAAACCATTTTTAATTTATATCGATTTCAAATCCCATTTTGAACTACAGTCAAACCATTTGCAATTCAATAGGTTTTACATTTTAAAATATTCAAAGGAATTTACAATAACTCAATTTGATAAATTTTGTTTATATTCAAAATCCAACTTTAATCCTATTTAAAATTTCAAAATATACACTTAATCATATTTAATGACATTTAAATAAAATCTCATATTGCAATTTAAAATCTAGTATTAAATATTAAATTTTCAATTTTATTTAAAGTTGAAATATTCATTTAAACACTTTTTATCAATCGAGTTATAAAACCATACCCTTCAAAATCTCAAATCAATAAGCTCAAATCAAACCTTATTTAAATTCAATTCTAAATAAGTTCAATTATAAAATGATTCTTATTTAAATTTAATTCTTAACAAATTGAATTACAAATCAGTTCTTATTTAATTTATCATTCCAACTTCCATTTACTTAAAATTTCTACAAAAATCTATTTTAAAATATTAATATAAATTTTAAATAAATACTTAACATATTATATATATATATATTATTAGTTAAATTAAATACTTAATAAACTTTATTATATTAAATCTTATTAAATTAATATTAAATTTTTATTAAATCTATTTAAATCTTATTTTATACATGTTTGAAATAATAAAGTTATAAATAAGGTTTTTATAATTTACATTTTAAAACTTAATTTATAATTTTAAATTTCCAAAACATATAATTTTAAAATCTAAATTTATAAATTTAAAATAAAAATTATTGTTATAATTTAAAATCAATATTTATCAAAACCCATATATTTTCCTTTCGAAAATTCCGAAAATCAATTTTTTTCAAAATAGAATAACGTTGTCCGTATATAGTTTTCTAACCTATGGTCAAGTGATATGGATACTTGTCATTTCAATCCATAATTTATTTAAATATACGGGCCCATCATTTCAACCCGCATGCCCAAAATTCGAAGTCAATGAAAATCGCTTGGGATTGTCATTTCAACCCATAACGATTTTCCCCTAATCTACAGGATCGTTTGGGTATGATCATTTCAACCCATAGGGATTTCTAAACTAACAAGTAACTGGTAGAGTAAGAAAAAATATGATATTAGTATAACGTATCAACAATAGGCATATATCATTAACAACAAATTTAAATATAGTATATACAACAGGTTATGGTATCATATATCATGGGTAAACAATTGCAGATAATAGCATATCATAATTAACAATTAAATAACTTAACAATTTAAATTTAACAGCATATTTCAATCGTCATTTCAAGTGAATTAAATTTACTAAACATAAGAATGTTAATCGTGAGTGATAGCCCACCTTTCTTGGCTATAGAAATTTTACGACACAAACAAGCTATGAATTTGAATCCCGAACTCGAAAATCGACAAATCCAAACAACAAATTCCAAAGCAAAGCATGGGAAATACAAATTCGAAGAATAAAACTGATAACTCGAAATCGAAAAAAACAAATCAAAACTTACTAAAAAATGGAAACAAATATATATATATATATATATATATGAAATAAATAGACAAATCCAAACAACAATTCCAAAGCAAAGCAAGGGAAATACGAATTGGAAGAACAAAACTGATAGCTCGAAATCAAAAAAACAAATCAAAACTAACTAAAAAATGGAAACAACTATATATACATATATGAAATAAATATACCTTTCCCGCTTTTTTCCAGAGAAAGAGTAGTAGAGGCTGGAGTTGTGGTCAAGGAGGCTAGAGCAAAGCGAACCAGTGGCTAACGGCTTTGACAGGATGAAGGAAACAAGCAGTATCTCAATATATAAGCAACTTATATGTAAAAGCTTATATATATGTATATGTATATGTATACGTATATATATATATGTATATGTAAATATATATGTATATGTACATAATACGAAGTAGAGGCTTGGTACACTATATTATATTATATATAATATGAAAGCAACATATATTATATACTTAAACAATATACAAAAGCAGCATGTAAAAGCTTATATATGTATGTATGTATGTATGTATGTATATAGGAAGTAGAAGTATATTTTATATATAATACGAAAGCATGGTAGTTCGATGTGTACAGGCTATTCTCAAAGCAAAGTAAACTTATGTTCTTCAATATATATATATATATATATATATATATATATATACACATATATATATATACGTATAAAAGAACTATAGGGAAGGTTCTTCAATATGTATATATTTTTTCGTATAAAAGAGCTACAGGAAAGAATCTTCAATATATATATATACATATATTATAAAAGAGCTACAAGAAGTTTCTAGCTAGTCTCGTTCAAAATGAAACGAGTGGCTTCATAATAAAATCAAGTTTATATATTCAAATATATACCTTTTTATTTATAGAAAAGTGATGCCGCTGTTAGGCAAAAGATGAAAAATTTATAACATATACATATACATATATATATATATATATAATAGAACATGAATAGAATAATATATACAATATTCCTTTATATATTCTTAAAATATGAAAAATACTCTTTTATACAAGAACGTTGCTGTGTGGCTGGATCACGGCAATGGGCTGGAAGCTGGCACTGCTATGGGAGGTGGAACACAGGCGGACATGGGTTGTTGGCAGCGGCCAAAGGAAGGAGCGGAGCAGTTTTTATCATAGGCAAATATAGAGAGAGAGGGTGATTCGGTTATGAAAGGATTTGATGTTAGCGGTAGGCAGAATGGGGTGGTCGGAGGTGAATGCTTGCTAACGTGGAGAGGGGAGGTAGGTACAAATTACGGGTGGAACAAAGGTGGAAGGCTACACATGCATGAGTGGGAAGTGACAAGCACGTTTCCAGGAAGATAAAGGTATGCACAAACTTCTCCTATACAATTATATGAATGCATTATACATATAGAGAGAGAGGGGGCTGTAGTAGATTGGAAGAGAGGCGGGTGGAGGAAGCACGACGTGTGGGTCTGTGCATGGGAAGAAGGTAGCAGGTTCGGGCAAAGATCATAGGGAGGAGTTGGTCGGAGACATGGGATGATGTAAAGGCAGAGGCAGATGGAAGCGGCAAGAAAAAAGGAGGATGGAAGCGGTCGTGGCGGGTGGAGGAAGCACGACGTGTGGGTCTGTGCATGGGAAGAAGGTAGCAGGTTCGGGGGAAGATCGGAGGGAGGAGTTGGTCGGAGACATGGGATGATGTAGAGGCAGAGGCGGATGGAAGCGGCAAGCAAAAAGGAGGATGGACACGGTCGTGTGTGGTGGGTTTCAAAAGAAGAGGATGAAGGTAGGAGACATACACGAGAGCAACAGCAAGTTTAAGAGAACATATGCAAACAATATATGATTCTTATTATTTTTCTTTTTCGTTTCATAAAGCAATGAATAGAAATGAACGAGGAGAAAGTGGCAGAGAACCAAACCAGAATATTATATTAGAACCGTATAAATGGTAAAAGTCATGGCTTAAAATTTTGAAACAATGAAAGCAGTGACTGATTGTTTTCAAACGGTAGATAGATGAAAGGGCGTAGGGAAAACCAAAAGGTTCAAAAACGGGTACCGATACGGCTAACCGTTTCACAGATTTAGCTAGGTACCAAACAATGAAACACATAAATGAATATACTACGGAGATCAGCATGACAAGATGAAATAGAATGGTACACAGATACCAGCGATACGACCAAACTATCAGTAGTCGATATTTCGCTGCCAAACTGCTGCAAATTTGCCGAAAATAAGATAAACGGAGCTAGCGAGGTCCAAATTTGACGAAACGAAATACGACGTCTCACTAAGAAAATGGTCACAAATTTATTATATAAAAATATTCAAGTTTCAAAAAAAATTTACTTTCATCAAATTAACTGACATGAATTTAAAATTGAAAATCATATAACAGAACTAACTTCCCTATGTTCTTATGAAAATCTAACACTCGCTATGTTTAATTAGACGCATTTCAAATATCAAATTTTCGTACTAAAATTTTATTATTTGAATTTCATGTAAAATTCAGTTAATTACGTTAATTAAATCGTTAAAATAACCGGGTCGTTACAATTCTAATATGTGGAGAGTACGGGTCGATCTTACATTTTAGAATTTCTATTCAATTAAATTAAACCAAGATTTGAGAGTGTTTGAAGCTAAGCATAGTCAACATCATATGTATATGAAGAGGTAATTTGTGTTTTGTTTGTCTAAGCATTGCCTATTTGGTGTCAACAACATAGGCTATCAAATTCAAAGCTAAAATAACAAAGTTTAATCATATCAAACATTTCAATTAAGCACAAAAAGAGATCAAAAATATCAAAATGTTGAATCTACATGATTAAGAGAGCTTCATTACCCCTAAATCGAAGAGGTTTAACTTCTCATATTTTCTTATCATGTCGGCAAATGTAGATTTCAATGTAGAACAAAAAACAAGAAGAAAATGAGTGTTAATTAATTTTGCATGAAATAAATCTAATCTACTTGCAAGAAATAAAACTACACTAATTGCATAAAATAAGAACAAGAATTAAAATAGCATGAAATTAAATTGCATTAAAGCGAAAATTACATAAAAGAAGAAAATGGCTAAGTAGCTGTTATCCCGCCTTTTGGTCAAGGCCGGAATGTCAACAAATTGGCTGGAAAGGATGGATATCAGGATCGGAGATTGATTGGAAACAAGGCTATGATCGATGTCATCAAAATTTTGCCGAGCTCCAATCAAGGCAGGATTGATTGGGAATAATGATCCAGGCTAGGAGAGGCTAAATTTCAAATTTCAGGTCAATCGGAGTTCGTATGCTCGGGATACGGATGGATCAATGTTGAAAGAGACCGGTTTGGTATCGATACTGTTCATATCCATATGTTTCGTATCGATGCCAATGGATACGAACAAGGTGTTCGTATCGATCAGGGGGAAGGGCTAAATGGATTTCAACTCGACAACTGTGGATTTAGGTTGGATAAATGGGTGCTTGATGGTTTGTTCGACTCAATCATTTCGTATCGATTAGGATGGGACATAGTAGCTTATTTCGAATCGGCAGACTTTGCATCGATGCAGCGCGAATCGATTGGTTGGATATACAGGTATACTTCGTATCGATCGTTGCTTGATCGATACGAAGGGTGGTTTCAGGACTCTGATTGGACATTATGTATCGATCGCTTATGGATCGATGTGAAGAAGGCACTTAGGAAGGATACGAAGAAGGTAGGTTTCATGGGTGCGAAGTAATAGACACGAACAGATGGATGCGAAGCCAAACAGCAAAGCTTAGATACAAACTAGAAATGTGCATGAATCGTACGAAGAAACGTTCAACACGGCGTGGAAAATGGATCGAGCTTCGAAGATAGGGTCACGTCATCAACGTGCATGTGCGTGGAACCGATACAAGCCAGTGTCGATACGAAATGAACCCATGCGAATAAAACACCACACAAACACTCTAATTCGTACCGATCATAACTCGATATTCACAAGTCCAAATGCCACCAAATTTTCACAGGAGCTTACGTGCGACCTAAAGAACGTTCTTGCTAAATTTCGAATCGATTGGGCAAAATCTTGATCGATACAAAACTCGTTCGTATCGATCATAGATCGAGTCGAAATCGCCCGGGATCGATTGCGTAGGCCCACTCACATGCCAAAAGAGGTCTCCCGAGATTTGAGCGAGATATTTGCAGCCTACACCTATAAATAGCACCTCAGAACCTATAGATAAGGGATCTTTTAGCAATCCAACGTCCAGACTCTACCGAAAACATCTATGCACTACAAGGTTGCTATTGTACTCGAATTTCATCACTGTAGTCTGTAGTAATTAGTTGTACCCAGCAAGGAAAGTCAATAAAAGATTAACTTTTGTAGTGGAGATAGGCTGGAGATAGCCGAACCGCTATAAATCTTGTGTCTCTGTCTATTTCTTTCCGTTTTAAGTTTACTATTCTTCATTTTTTATCCTCTTCATAACGTAGATCTGTGATTTGCGATCAGATATTATTGATCTGTATTCATACACTGGTGTTTTCACGATATTTGGGGTTTTTGACCAATTTTGGCGCAAACGGTAGCCATGAAAAGAAAGCAAGAGCTTTTTTTTATTTGTGAGCCTCAAACTAAACTAAATGGAGGCTCAAAGGACGCTAAGGGTGACTCATAGAAAAGAGTTAAATGAACATATGGGGTATTTGTACATGTTTTGAAACCCTAATCCTATTTTTAGGAACAACCTAAACTACCCTTGAGGAAGCATGGCCACCAAGTTATCATTAGCATGAGATAATCCTCCACTAAGTGTGCATGTGACTTTAGTGGCCATTTAGCATGTGCATTAGCTCCTAGTTGTACATCAAGATAGGTGGGTAGGTGGGGTCCTCCATGTTCATGAGTTTGAATTATTTCCATCTTCATTCCTTTTTTTCCATTTGTGTATGCATATTTTCCATGAAGCCTCTTGTAGTTTCCATCCAATTTTCCTACAAATAAAAATAAAATGTGGAAATAAATATTCTCAAATTAATATATGCACAAAAAATGACCATTTTGCCCCCGTATGGAGATGAATATATGATGATTTAAAAATGATTGAAATTTTGGTTTAAACATGTTAAAACACCGCATATGCTCATTTATTTAATTAAGTTCGATAAAATATAGAAGTAAAAACATGCACATTTACGTGCGCATCAAATACTCCCATACTTATTTTTCTATTCGTCCTCAAATAAAGAAAAACTAAGATAAATCCATTTCGTAAGAAGCACGATTGCATTGAGCATATGCAATAAGCCGTTCCCTGACCACAAGAAATCAGGGTTTTCAGCGGATACTACCCACAAAATCAATGCAATAGGAAAATATTTACAAAATGAAAAATTCCTAAATGCAAGATTTATTTACAAAAATATGAATGCAAGTTTTTGAAAATATTTACTAATGAAGGATTTACTTTTAAATCGACACAAATAAGTTAAATATAGGTTTTGGTCATTAACAAGAAATTTTACTCCTTTTACTTGTCAAATTTTCCAATAAAAATTAGGCTATCATAATAAATAGACTCTAGTTTGACTAGTTGTTTCAGTTGATAACATAATGCAACTATGAAATGGATCCTTAGTTGATTTTCAAAGTTTATCAAAGTTGTATTTTAATTTCTTTTGAATAACAAGTCAAATCAAATAAGTAAAAATAGTGCTTGAATTTTAATTAATTACACTCTCTTATTTGAAAATTTTATTGATATTAACAATATTTATATATGCCTAACACGGAAAACTAAGGCCAGATATATTACCCATGCACTGCCTTTCGAGCTTACGTGAGGGGAATACAGAGCGTGGGGAGTGAACATACAAGTGTAAACACCTATTGACTATAGGCATTATTAATGAAAGAATTTTTTATACATACACCTAACTCGGATAAACTAAGGCCAGATATACCGATTGTGCACTACCTTTTGGGCTTATGTGAGAAGGGTACAGAGCATGACGAGTGTACACACTTGCATGTGAACACATGACTCTATGTGTTAATAAAAATATATACATATATAATTTTTTTTCTTTGTTTGTTTGTTTTGTAATATTTTTTTGTTATATATTTTTGTTTTTTGTTTTTTTTTGAAGAGAGAGTTTTACAAGATCTTCTTAGCACCATTTAACTTAGAAGATAAAAAAATGCTATTCTCCTTCCTATATAATGGTTAGACCATAGAAACTGGTACTTAAACTTTATTTTTTCTTTTGTTAAGATAAATAAACTTTCAAACATTTCAATTTAATAACCAAAACCAAATATTTATCCTATAGTGTTTCTTCAAAAGTAATTAAAAAGAAAATTTGTTTTAGGGTTGACCCATAAATTTAACGGTTTTTATAACGTAATTAACTGAAATTTTACTTGAAATTAAACAATTCAATTTAGCAATGAAAATTTGATATTTGTAATGTGTCTATTTAAACATAGAAAATGGTAGATTTTTATCAGAAAATATGAAAGTTAGTTCTGTTGTGTAATTTACAATTTCAATATTAAAATAGTTAATTTGATGAAAATAAAATATTTCGAAATCTGAATATTGGTGGTTCATTCTCTGCTTTTCATTTTCTTCCTCTCTTGCTTTTCATTTCTGTTCTTTTGAAAGAAAAAAAAATTAGTAATATATTTTGGTTCGTATACGTGGTTGATTGAGAAGCTTGCTCCCTATTCACGTCCTTTTTCCATAGCCTAAAGCCTGTTCATTCTTTTGAAAAGAAATAATAATTACATTAGGCAAAGTTTATTATGCTTTCTTCTTCTCTATTTCCTATGCCTGCTCACCATTTTCTTCTTAACCAAAAATTTACTCGTCGCCTTCTTTTCATTTTCCACCATAACCCACTCCCTGTCCACTCATACCAACCTACCCTTCCAACTTGCAAAACACGCAAGCCCATGTAACCACGTCCAGGACCGCCACCGTTCCGAGCCTACCGCCCATGTCTGCTTCCTCCTCCTCGTGCATCACAACCCCATGAGAGCACCCATCTCAGCCTTGCATTGCACATCCCCAACCATACATCACCACAGCCGCCAGAGCACCCATCAACCCTCCGACCACCTAGCCCTGAACTCACATCGCCCATAATAACTCCAACCTACCCTATCCCCTCCACGTAATAGCCGCATGGCCTTCCACCTTCCTTCATCCACCCATTACCAGACTCCTCATCAACACATGCAGCCAACACCCACTGCTCATCTGCAACACGCAGCAAACCTTCATCCCGCCTTCACCATAGCAGGCCGCCCAAACTTGCCATCACCAGCCTTGGCCTTGCGCCTACCACAACCGAAGCCCTTTGCAGTCTTCTTTCTCTTAAATATATACTACTCACATATTTTATTTTAATCTATCTCTACTAGCATTCGTATATGTATATTTGCTTGTGAATGGTTGTTGCTTGCCAGCTCAGCCTTGTCTCTTCTTTTAAAAAAATTAAAGGAGTAATATAATATGTCTTAAAGCATGATATGGATTATATATTAGATCTTGCATCTGCCTTCTACTGTTTTCTTCTTCGCTGCTTTTTGAGAATTTGACGTCTATTTATATAATATATGTAAACTATCTTGTTTATAAACAATATGTTAAAGAAGTTTATATATATCTTTTTGTAAGGGTTGTATTTATTTAAATTTATATTATTATTTATAAAATCGATTTTGCAACAAATTTAATATAAATAATATGTTTAATATTTTTTGAAGTTATGTCATAAATTTTGGAATAATTCTATATATATATATATATATATATATATATATATATATATATATATATATATGATATGTTTAGAATATATATTAATCCGTCGAATCTGAATTCACAGTGCCTTGTCTCTCCACCATCCAAATTTACTGCAGCGGTTCTAGCTTTGTCGCTGTGTGGTTTGCGTATCCGTGCGCGTATCCGTGTCTGTTGCTTCTCATTTTACGTTTTTCTCTAGTCTCGAAAGGTGAGCAATCACTTACGATTAACATTCTTATATTTAGTAAATTTAATTCTCATGAAATGATGGTTGAAATATGCTGTCAAATTTGAATTGTTAAGTTATTTAATTGTTGATTATGATATGCCATTATCTACAATTGTTTACATATGACATTTGACACCATAACCTGTTGTATATACTATATTTAAATTGTTGTTGATGATATATGCATGTTGTTGATATGTTATAATGTTATCATATTTTTTCTCACTCTGCAAGTTCCCTATTAATTTAGAAATTCCCTATGAAATGATAAATACCCGAATGATCTGTTAAATTAAGGGAAAATCGTTATAGGTTGAAATGATAAACCCAAGGGATTTTCATTGATTTTTCAATTTTGGGATTGCGGGTTGAAATGATATACCCATAAATATTAAATTTAATTATTAAGGATTGAAATGATAAATATCCATATCGCTTGAGCATAAGATACAAAATTATATACGGACACCAGTGGTATATATTTTGAAAATGATTTCCAAAGTTTGAAAGGAAATATATGGGTTTTAATAAATATTGTTTTTTAAATATAATATAAAGATTTTAATTCTAAATTATGTGTAAAAGTTAGATTTTAAAATTATATTTTTGGATATTTTGAATTTATAAGTTAAGTTTTAAAATGAAAATTATAAAATTTTACTTATAACTTTATTATTTTTAAAATATATAAAATATGATTTAAAAATAGACTTAACAATAATAAGATCTAATTTAATAATAACTAATATAATAAAATTTATTAAGAATTTAATTTATTGAATAATATATAATATGCCAAGCATTTATTTAAATTTATGTTAATATTAAAATAGATTTTGTAATAACTTTAAGTAAATGGAGGTTGGAAGAATAAATTAAATATGAATAGATTTGTAATTTAATTTGTTAAGAATTGAATTTAAATAAGAATTGATTTATAATTAAATTTGTTTAGAATTGAATTTAAATAAGGTTTGATTTGAACTTATTGATTTGAGATTTTGAAAGGTATGATTTTTATAACTTGATTTGATAAAAAGTGATTAAATGAATATTTTCAACATTAAATAAACTAGATATTGAATATTTAATATTAACTTAAATTTGTAATATGAGATTTTATTTAAGTGTTGTTAAAAATGATTAAGTGAATATTTTGAAAATTTTAGTAGGACTAAAGTTGATGTGAATTGATTTGTAAAATAGGAAGAAACAATTCTAATTTGAAACTATTTTCGATATAGATATTTTAATATATAAACTATTTTCAAATATAAACTATTTTTAATAATTATTTTCAAATACAAACTATTTTAATTTATAACTATTTTAATATATAAACTATTTTCAAATATATACTATTTTCAAATATAAACTATTTTTAATATATTTATTTTCAAATATAAACTTTTATTAATTTATAACTATTTCAATATATAAACTATTTTCAATATTTAAACTGTTTAAGTTGGAATTGTTATGATTTAAAGTGAATACGATTTCCAAAATGATACGATTGTGGAAGTGATATGATTTCGAAAGTGAAAAATCATTTTCGAAAGTGATATGATTTTGAAATGAATATGGTATTTTGATATGAAGTATGAACTGTTTGAAATGTAAAAATGACAATGGTGTGAAATAAGCGTTTAGTTGTTAAAGAGACTAGGATCGGAAATTATCATACTCCATACCAATATCGAAAACCACTTTAACAACTGTGTCCGTGGTGGAGAATCCAAAATGAAGTATGATGGCTTGGCGACGATTCCTTATGAGGTATAAATGCAGCCCCGACTCCCATGGGTCAGCTTGATGCGGCTAAAACAGGAGCCATGCCGGGCCATGTGGGGTCGCACCCTCTATCGGGCACATTTCTTCGATATCATTCTATTACTTTGTGATCTGATTGGGTGCACCTTTAATTTGGGAGTGTGTCTTGAGGTGGACGGTAGTAGCTGCTATGCATTACCACCAATCCGGATCCACAAAACGGTAGAATCCTACCTTGGGCATTTCCCCGCATGCCTTGTCACATGCTTATCGCTCCTCTTATGAGTTTGGTTTGTGTCATCCCTATGGAGCGCTTTCTGATAACCCACCGGTTCGGTGGAGTTCACAGTACTGCATAGACTACGACATTATATAAAATGTATTAAGGAGGATATGGGTAATGCCTTAATGCTGTTTTAATAGTTTACTTTACTCTACATATTATATATATAGCATACTGTACTATGTATGTGGATAGTTTAATGGATCCTTTCGGGTACTTAGAGAAGTAATTAAATGGAATTCTCATTACTTCCTGGGATTTTTAACATCCCGAGTTGTGAATATTAATTTATAATATTCAATAATATTGTATTTTTATATACATACAACATTCCCATAAATTAATGATTAATAATTTTATGCAACTTTCCAAATCAATATAATTTGAATTTTCAAATCTATATTGAATTATAGATTTATTCAAATGGAATTTCTTACATATATACATATTTTGTTTTTGATAAAATATGTGTAGATTGTTTTGGAAATATATATGCATTTTATTTAAAGATTGAATGTGTATATTTTATTTTAAAGATAAACTATATTAGAGAATTTAAATTTATTAAAATCAAATGCTCATAATCTTATATTTTGGAAACAATAAAATTTACACATAACGGGGAACAAGAATTCATGGCATTAAATTAAATTTAGATGTATATAAAATTTGGATAGAAATTCATAATGAAGTAAAAAGAGATACTTTTGATTTTGGGTATATAAACAATGTTGTCTATATTAACTAAAAAGAAGTATTAAGATTTCTAAAATAATGATATACATTGAATTAGAAAAGTTATGAATGTGTAATGATAAGTTAAAAAGGAAATTTAAAATATTTAAATTGACGGAATGTTATAAATAAACAGATGTGTATATGAATCAAATAAATAATTGAAAAGAAACTATATACACATTGAATAAGGAAATTTATAATACTTAATTGATAAAACGTTATAAATAAATTTAGGTGTATAACAATCACTTAAGTATAATAAAGAGAAGTTGTATATATAATTGGGAGAAACTATATACACATAGATAATAAATGATTTAATATATTTGTAAATAATATATGTCTATATTACAAATGAAGTTGTGTATATGGTTATATATACAAGAAGGATTTAAAAATAATTTTATACCACTATGAAGTTTTATAACACATAGATTATTTAATATTGAAAGTTATTCTATTTTATAACATATGTATATGGGGTATTTATCATAGAATGTTACGTTTTGTTTAAAATACACATGTATTTTTATAAAACAAATGAAACAATGGGTTATTTTAATTTACTAGTTTTCACCTTTATTTCACTGTATGAATGGCAAATGAAAATTCAACTAAGTCAAAAACAAAGATAATTTTTAAGCTACTTTTAATCTTTGTTTAAGTAACATATACTTGCATAGGTGTATATAACCAAGAAGTTATTTTAATCATTCTCACTTTTATTTTAAAATATGTTAGAGACATATGCAACACTACCTTGTCAAGTAATAGTGACTGGGCTATCTGATTTCTTGTGCATACTTATATATATACTTTTAAGTACCTTATGGTTTATATAAACTAGATAATAAATAAAAGTCCTTAGGTTATTATGCTGTGACAAAGGAATCAGGCCTGTAAAATAGTTAACAAAACAATGGGAAGTTAGGTAATAAATTTTAATTAACAAACTACACTTGGTAGTAAAATCCTGGAAATAAAATCTAACATAATTATTTTTAGTTTCTTTTCACCAGATATTTTCAACTGAGACAATATCTTTTCAACGACCAAAAAGTCATTCTATCCTTCTTTTGATTTCAAGCTTGTGTGTATTTGGATATTTCAGATCTGAGTGGCTTGTTTTGGAAGTCAAAACCTGTATCTTAAATACAAAAGCCTTTGTTCGAATTATAAGCAATAGAAAAGAAAACTTAAAGAGAAAATATAACAGTGCTCTGGAATTCTGTAAAACAAAGCATCCTCTGTTAAACTCGAGCTCAGGAGATTCAAAACAAGATTTTTAAGAATTCAAGTTTCAGATTTTAAAGATCTCAAATTTTAATTTCGAAATTTCTGGAACCAAGATGTTTAAGGTGAGAAACTTAAATTTCCAAACTTTGAAATATTCTGGCTTACTGCTCTGTTACTGTAAACTATTATACATGTTCCTACTTCAAAAAAAAATCTAAATCTCTTAATCTAGTTCATATATATGATGATATAAACAGATAAAATATGCATTTTCTAGTATAGTTTAAGTTAGAAATAGTATGCGAATAAATTATGCTGTGTAGTTTATCACACATCAGTTTTACAGTAAGTATCTCGCTTTAGTGGAAATTCAATGTTATTAAATCAAGAATTCAAGTATGTAATCGGGTTCCCTGTGTAAGAATATGAATTTTAGTAGTTAGATTTGAATTTTTAGTGATCTCTATCATGAGAAATCGAATGATGAACAATTTCCGTTCGAAAGTTATTTTTCGACAATCTCGACGCTGAGGGGTGTCGCGGCCAAGTATAGAGGGTGCTGGTGGACCAAGGGTAGGTGACGACCATGGCGGAATTTCTGTTTTTGGCTTAGTTTGGAAGAGCAAGTTGATTTTAGGGTTTAAGGAAGGATGTGGCTATGGTGAAGTCGCGGGATTTTTGAGGGGAAAGGGTGCGACCGGAGTATGTGATTTTCGGCAGTGACGTAAAGTGGTGAAAGGGATTTCGATTTGAGAAGGAAGCGAGGAAATCAGAGGGAAGGGCGAGTGCAGTTCTTCGAATCAGTAGAGGCAGGTGGGTTTTTGGGTGTCTGGATGTTTGGAAAATTATCGATTTCGATCAGAGAGATGGCATACTTCGGCAAGATGGCAAATGAGATCATGGGGCAAGATGTGACTCACAGGCGATGTCGTGATAGTGAGATGGTCGCTGGTGATGGTGTGTACGTGCACCGCGTGCACGAAGGTGTCTGATCGAGGATGTTTCGACAGTGATCGAGTTCGATCTGGGTTATGATTGGCTTATGGCATTTCACTGATCAACCGAGAGTGTTGTTGAGTTGATCGGAGATAGATCTCCTCTGGATTGATATCATCGATTCTGGTTATTGTTTTTGGATATTTGTCTGATGGTAGAAGTATTAGGGGAAAAGAAGAAGCGGGTTGGACGTGCTTCTTTGTTATGGGCTTTGGGCCGTTCTATTTTAAGTTAAAGATTGTATTTGGGTTTTGATTTATTTAGTTTTGTTAAAAATAAAGAAAATCTAATTCTCTTAAAGATTATACCAAGTTGTTTGTTAAGATAAATATTCAAAACCAATTCTCCTCATATGTAATGTCTACTTTTAAATGAGATTTGTTATAAGGAATTTGATTATAAAGTAAAACAAAATCCAAATCAAATTGATTTGTTGAGATTTTATTTAAGTCATTTAAATAAGTGATTTTATTATTAAGTAGACAAACTTTTAGTAAGTAATAGTTTATTATTAATCTTTGAATTATTTGAATCCAGTGAAGTATAATTAAAATAATAAAAGGAAAATAAATGTTTATACTCTGAAATGAATTCGAATTCATAAGTGATATTATATTTATAATAATTATTTAATTTCACATAAAATAAAGTGTTATGGAATGGATGGTTCGTATCAACGGATGTTGTAACGACCCGCAAATCCGTACCCCTTGAGTCAACTCTATTCTACATCAATCGACTCAAGTTGCATAGAAATATGAACCATTAGGGTTTAAGAAGAAGAGGTAGAAGAAGAGATAATAGAATACAACAACAGAATCTTACCATCGCAGCGGAATAAAATATAATAACTATTCAATGATCTTTACACAAAGGAAAACTATATATGTTTATACATACATCATCAGAGTACATCATCAGAGTTCCACATCAATAACATACAATTGGGTACACAACCGAATAATAATCAAATACGGAAGTACGTATCGCCATCCTGCTCGTCTCCTAAGCTCCACAGCATCATATCCTGTATCTTATAATACTCGGTCTGACCCGAGCATTATAGTTAAATAACACCCGAGTCAGTCAGGAATACCAGCGTGAGAAAAACCACACCCAAATTGATTATTAAAGTTTCAAAAATCCTTTGAAAACAAAAGCATCTCGTAAGACCACGCCACAAATAAACATGTCGGGTTTTTACCTTACGATAGCTAAAACACTTTTTATCAAAATCCTCTGATATTATAATAGGGCGAAATTGTTACATTCATTAAATTCCAGCTACTAGCCACAGAGTGGGTAATACAAACAGAACTCGTAAAAGGCACGTAGGGAGAATGGATTTCCAACTAATGACTAGGCACTGGGGTACCACCTGTCACAGTACGTGGTCTAGATCACAGTACCGAGGATCACTCTCGACCCCTTGCAACACAAGACCCAGACTATCCCTTACTGGATAGTCCCGAGTAAGATCACCCCACGGTTGGGATCAACAACTGCACCACTAAGCCGAAATAAAAAGGGACATCTAGACAGGGATGACCTTACTCGGAAATGGGTGCTGCCCACCAAGCCTTGCTGCATAACCCCTGATTTTCAGTCACTCACGGTTGATGAGGCTTGAGGCTAAGAGTTACCTTTTTTAGAACATATCCCTTAGAATCCAAACCGTATCGAAACTTGTTTTTCCACGAAAACGTACAAACCGGATCGAAGTGGTTTTCGAGAAATAAATCCCGATCCCGGTCTCTTCGAAACGATCAACGTATTTGGCCAATATTGATAGTCGGTTATTTAACTATCAATTAATATTCACAAACATCCATCAAACAATAAATAATTTCCCAAATTATTTATTTATCTCAAAATATCTTCACAAGATATTTCCATTTCAACCCTTTTGAAAACAGTTTCAAACTATCTTCCTTTTACAGCATAAATTTCCCAAATATTTCTATTTCCACAGAAATCACCAAGCATAGAACTTTAGAATTTTAAAATAATTCAAAGACACTTTATTGTAAAATATGGTTTAACATTTAAATTTAGAAAAAAAATACTTTGATACTTAATTAAAAATAATACTTTAAGAATATTTAAAATAAGGTTACTTTATAAAATATAAATCTAGATTTACTCCTTTAAAACAAAATACTAAGTCCCCTTTTTAAATAATTACTACGATAATAGGTTTGAAGTAAATACTTACTTTAGAATTTAAACATTTGGTAATAATAAAAATTTTAAAACATGCTTTTAAAAACAACATTAAAACTTCAACTTATATTTAAAAATTTACTTTGAAAACGTACCTGGCTATCCAGGGAAATATACTTCTCTTCGTATCCTTTTAAAAATAAATCACTGTTTATTTTTAAACAAATTTTCTCATTTCCTTTAATAAATTCCCATCTTGAATTTATTCTTCCCAAATATCCACTGATATATTTAATTTACTTCTATAAACCCAGTTTATAAATTCCCAAAGTCTCATTTCTCTTTTAATAATCTCGGTTTTACACAATTAAATCAATCTCCAAATTGATTTCCAATTTACTTCGTTTGGAAATAAATTCCTTCTTTATCTATTTCAATAAATTTGAACTTGGATTTTTAAAATAAATTCTTTATTCCTTTAAATAGTGTCACTTAAGGTTTTAAATTTCATTATTTCTTCGATTATTCAAAATCCCCTTTCTATACTCGAAAGTTATTTATTAGAATTTTAAAATCACATTTATTCTTTTCCAATTTATCCTTTAATTTATTCAGATTCTTTATAATTATTTTGCTTAAAATTTATTCTTTTATTCTCATTCCAAAAAATCTAATTCTATATATTTAGATAACTCAGTGTACCAAAATATTCAAACAAACTATAGCATTCAATATTCCTATATAATTCATCACAGAATATCAAATAATCATAACAGAGAATATTAAATAATCTAAATAAATGTTGAGAAATCCAGTTGGATCCCTTCAACCTGTTTCCCTGCATCTACAGATGTTAGCACAACATAAAATACCAATTCTACTTCGAGGTGGAATATCGTGGTATATGAAATTAAATATAATATTATCTGCTATTATGTGGCGCATAGGGTCTCATCGGCTATAAAATGCGGAAAATCAATAATTCCAAGATATATTATATACTATAATATAACAAAATAAATCAAATCAACCATTCAACCAATTATTTAAATTTAACTATTAAAATTAAAATTAAAATTCAGCTAAGTGAGATTAACTCACCTTAAATTTTGTTTGCAATCCATTTCCATCACGCCTTGCTTCTTTACAGTTTTTAGACCTTGAATAATAGTTTATGATTTATTAACATTTGAATAAATCAAACAATTAATCACCATTAATTTCTGTAATTTTAAACTAATAATTTAGTTTGAATTATTAATTTAATTTTTAAACTAACCTTCCTAAAATAAATAGATTTTCTCAGTAACCAAAATAATTAAATAGGTTAATTCAACCAAGCTAACTACCTTAATCCATTTGAAAAGTAAGCTAATAAGTTTGAAATGTGTATATGTATACCCTTTTTATTATGTCTTTTATTTTTGAAAAATCATATACACTTATAAAATAACCTACATGGATTAAAAATCAAATCAAATTTTTTTAAAAAAACTCTACACATTTACTATTTCCATATTTTCCCAAAATCTTACGTATATATATTTCTGTTTAAATCTATATATATTAAAAACTAATAGAATAAAATTCCTTTTAAATCAGTATATATATATATTAGATTGATCCTCCTATTCACGCTAACCGAGACATTCTTTCCACTCATCTCTCTTCTCCTGTCCCTTCTCTTAACTTCCCAATGGCAGACCTCTCTCTCTACATCACCGCAACCATTATTGATGGGATCTGGTCGGTGGATTCTCTGAATAGGGTACTCCAGTCAGCCTTCAACCATACGGAGTGGCCGATATGGTTCCTAGACAACAACCGTTTCTTGATTGCATGCCCCTCCATCTCCACCAGAAATACGGCCTTAACACGGAAGATCTTATCCAAAGCAGGAGGATCTGTTTTTTTGGAGGCTTGGCCGGAATACGAAAGGCCGCCGCAGATTACTCTAGAGCCTCCTAGCTGGGCGATAGTTAGAGGAATCCCTGAGAATCTTAGACACAACACTGATGCAGTTCGAGCGGCCACCAATCCTGTTGGAAGATTTACTGAGTTCGATCGTTGCGATTGGTCGGAGTTCGACCATAGACTCATATACATTAAAATGCAGTTCCTCGAAGGCGTCCCCTTCTCCTCTTCATACAGAGTGCGACTCAACAATGCTGATCATCTCGTAACAGTAACTAGTGGGACCACGCCCACCCGAATTCCAGACCAGAAAACTTCCTCCTCGGGCTGGACTATGAGAGAGACGTGAAATTCTTTTATGATCCCCTAGGCATACCATCTTCTGATCTCTCCTCGCACGAGCGGTTGGACGCGATGAATTTCGAGCCTGCCTCACCCCCCTGTCCCCTCCCAGTGCGGTCAACCTTAGATAATGAAGACTACATTTTCCCCGGTCCCGATCCTGACCTCATTCCTCTTAGGTGGGACCCACTCCTGGATCTAGATCTCTCCACCCCATTGCATTGCCAGATTCCTGTCCCGGATCCAATTCATTCCGAAACGTATCACCACGTCCCTCCTCCCACTGATCCTCTCACATCGGTGCCTCCACTTGCCTTAGTTCCCAACCCTGATACCTTCGCATCCCCGGATCTCAATTGGGCTGGCCCATCGTCTTCAGTGCATTTGTACCCTAACAGGTCTGACTTCACTCCGGCGCAAGTCAGAAGAAGTGCTAGGAACTCCAGATCTGTACCAGGCCAATCAGGTTGTTTTTATGGAACTGTTGTTTTTTCTTCTGCTAACTCTAAACTTAATAGAAAGCTAGCACGTTGCATGGGAATAACTATTTTCGATGAACAATATGATGCCATGCAAACCCTAGAACAGGAGAGAATATCCTCATCCCAATGAAAATTGTATCATGGAATGTTCGTGGGCTTGGGGACCCCTCTAAGCGTCACTCAATCTATCTGTCCCTGTCCCCCTTTAACTTAGACATTCTTCTGCTTCAAGAATCTAAATTATCTGACCCAACCCCCTCTCAGATCAGGCAGCTGGGGGGTCCCAATCTCACTGGTTGTGCCCACTCCAACCCTATTGGTTCTAGGGGAGGTTTAATTACCATGTGGAACGAATCCAATTGGTCCCTCTGTCAAATCATCTCCCACCCCTCGGCCCTCCATATTGCCCTCAAACACATACAATCCGACACCATTTATTTCGTCTCAAATATATATGGTCCCCACACCACACGTGAGAGGTTAGACTTATGGTCGTCTTGTTCAGACTTTGCTTCTTCTATTTATGGTCCGTGGATAATGGGCGGAGATTTCAACACTACAAGATACTCTGACGAAAGAAGCTCAGGCAACCTCTCATCGGATTCTCCAGAATTTAATGCCTTCATCAATGCCTCTACACTCATGGAACCTCCAATCAACAACCGTCGTTTTACCTGGACTAATAAGTGTCAATCGCCCTCCTTTGCCAAGTTGGATCGCTTCCTTTTTAATCCTTCATGGGAAGATCTCCACCCCCTCTCCAGTTGTTCTGGCCTTGCCACCACCTTATCGGATCACTGCCCTCTCTGTCTTGATACAGGCTCGCTCCTCCTCCCTAAGCGTCCTTTCAGATTCGAACGTCTCTGGCTGCTTGAACCGTCGTTCGAAGAATTTAACAAAAGAGTATGGGACCAGCATATCAATTCTCCTTCCGCCACTGTCCGCATAGTCTGTAAACTTAGATCTTTGAGAAAACTTCTTAAACCTTGGGCGAAAACCATTTGGGGCCCCCTCCGCAGATGCATAACTGAGATTCAAAATGACATCCTATCACTAAACATCCAGGAAGAAGCCTTCCCCCTTGATCACAATGACAAATCTAAACTCGCAAACCTGGAAACCGAGCTTGAACGCTTAATGAAGCAAGAAGAGATTGGTTGGAGACAAAGGTCCAAAGCCAAATGGGTGAAAGAGGGGGACAAGAACTCGTCTTTTTTTCACAAATGCGCTAATGGCCGTCGCAGATCCCTTTCTATCTCGGAAATTGTTCACAACAATGTCTCTATCAGAGACCCCACCAATATCTTAAGCCTATTCACTTCTTATTTCAGATCCGTTCTTGGAAAACCTTCCTCTCTCCTCCCCCCCATAGACTGGAATCTTCTGTATCCCAACCTTCCCCAATTCCGATAGACTCATCCTTCTCAGAAGAAGAGATCCTGACTGCTCTTAAGGACATGGATGACAACAAATCGCCGGGACCAGACGGCTTCGGTCCATTCTTCTTTAAGCATTTCTGGAGTGTGGTCAAGGACGACATTCTACAAATGTGTGCTGAATTCTGTACCAACCCTCAATCCATCGCTCGTCTCAATCATGCGGCAATTATCCTTCTCCCAAAAACAGCTGGAGCCAACTCCCTCCCCGCGTTCCGACCTATCAGCCTGCTCAATACTACCTTCAAAATCATCACTAAAGTCCTTGCTAATCGCCTCCAATCCTTCATGGAATCGTTGGTTGGACCAGAACAGTCCGCTTTCATTCATGGTAGAAACATTCTAGGCTGCTTGGCTGCGACCCAAGAAGTAATTTCATCCTGCCACTCGAGTAACATCCCGGGGGTCCTACTTAAACTTGACTTTTCCAAGGCCTTTGACTCGGTAAATCGGAATTTTATTCTGGAACTTCTCAGACATAGAGGTTTTCCTCTTGTTTGGTGCAACTGGATCCAAAGCATTCTCTTTTCAAGCCTTTCATCGATTCAGATTGGAGGCGTGTCTGGAGGCCACATAAAATCAGCTAGGGGTCTCAGACAGGGAGACCCTCTCTCTCCGCTCATCTTTGTCCTCGTGGTTGATGTCTTCAATCGCATGATCAAACTGGCTATACACAACAACTTCCTTGCCGGCATCAGTCCCCCAATCGCTGGCATCAATCACTGCCCCAGGCCGATGATCTCTAATCTCCAGTTTGCAGACGACACAATCCTCTTTGTCTCTCCTACACCTGAACATATCCATTGCCTCAAGGTCCTTCTCTATTCCTTCGAACTCATCATGGGTTTGTCCATTAACTTTAGCAAAAGTTCCATTGTTATGCTTGGTAATGCAGAGCTTCTTGGACCCCCCATTTCCTCCGCCTTAAACTGCCGCCTCGACTCATTTCCTCTAACCTACCTGGGTATTATCCTGCGTCCAACCAAGCTTCATAGATCGGATTGGACCCCTCTAATAGCCAAACTTGAATCGCGCCTTGCCGGATGGAAAGCTAATTCCTTATCGTCGGCGGGGAGATTAGTGCTGGTCAAGGCAGTTCTCTCAGCTCTCCCCACTTATTGGCTATCCTTCCACAGACTTCCAATCTGGGTATCAAAAAAATAGACATCATAAGACGATCCATTCTCTGGAATGGAGGCAAAGTCAAGTGTCTCATCAACTGGAAAATAGTATGTAAAAAGGAAGAACAAGGGGGACTCGGAGTTTCCAACCTGGTCTCCTTTAATCAAGCTCTTCTTGCTAAATGGATCTGGCGAATCCTCTCGCCGGGGCATTTCATTTGGAAAGACTGGATTCTTTATTCCCTATACAGGGCTGACCCGTTCCTCGTCCTTCATTTCGCTCCTCAACTTAAGGCATCTCCCTTTTGGTCTGGTATTCTTGCCTCAGTAGATCATTTCAAATCCTTCATTTGGGTTACTATAGGAAATGGCTCGAGTTGTCTCTTCTGGTACGACTCCTGGCACAGTCTCTCCCCCCTTCAACGTACTTTCCCACTCCTCTTCTCTTTATCGAGCTTTCCCCTCCTGACAGTGGCGGAGGCTGTTTCTCTCGGTCCCCCTAGCTTATGTCCTCCATCCCTTTTCTCCACTGACACCTTATCTGAACTTCTCTCGGCTCTACGTCTGCTCCAGTCCGTAACTCTCGGCCCTTTATCATTAGACTGTCATCTCTGGTCCCTTTCCCCCTCACTTCGCTTCTCCGTTCCTCAATATTCCTCCTTTCTTAACCATTCGGGCCGCCTGTTCTCTTTCGCTCGTGTCTGGAAATGCCACATTCCTCCTCGAATCAAATTCTTTCAATGGTGTCTCATCCATGGGCGCATTAATACTAGAGACCGTCTATCGCGGTTTAACATCTCATCGGATCTGTCATGTGTCCTATGCAACTCAGTACCCGAATCCATCAGTCATCTTTTCTTCGAATGTGAATCATCCTACTACATTTGGGTCTCGGTCTGCATTCACATCCTTGGCCAAATACACTTGATATCGGACTTCTATGATCACTGGCAGTACAACGAACCGAAAAAAAGCCTGGATGCCCTCTTAGCCATCTTCTGTTGGGTCATCTGGACCGAACGAAATGCCATTATATTCAACAGACCAACCAGTAAACCGTTTACATTATGTTGTAAAATTACTAATATTTTTACATATTGGTCAGGCTCCACATCCGCTGCGCCTTTCAGGCTTCGTCTTCCTGCACCTCGATCCCCCTCCCAAGAATCTGTTGGTAGCGCTTCATCTTCAGCTTAAGGAGAAAGGTCTTGGATTAGTGAACCATTGCCAGTAACCACGTGAAATACTCTTGACTGTAGGCTATGTAGTAATCTCTCTATTTTCTTGCTGATCAAAGTAGGGTTCACTGTGTATATTTTAACAAACTCTGGAGTGAATGTTGTAGTAGACAAACTGTTTTTTGTGGCTGTATGGTTAACTTGATAAACACTGATTCCGCTATCGACGACTGGTTGGTCGACCTACTTTCATATATCTATATATTACCTTAATCGGCTGTGTAGCTCCACGCTACATACCCGTTCTCCTCAAAAATATATATATTAGATTAAAATAGATCAGAGTTGTTTAATAAATCTTACTATAATATATGTGTATTTTCTTCTCTGATTACTGTAAAGTACAGCAGTAATCTATTTTACTGAAACCATTTTATGTTCTGTAAATATGTATTAAATTAAATTAAAGGTGGAATTGATATACCTAGCAGCCTCCCTCTTCGACCGACCTTCCTCCTCCTCGAGACCCCATTACCCCGACGCTCGTGACCCCTACTGCACGAGAACCAGCACGCTGCTTCCTGCCTTCGTCAGAGCACCGTGCGACCTGAAGATTCACTTGCACGATTCAACGCGAGCTCGATTAACTCACGTGGTTGCCGCCCCAACCTCGACTCGATCGGAAACCTCAACCCAGCTCGTCCCTGCTCGAAACTCGTGACGCTTCGCCTAGCATGTCGTCGAATTTCCCCAACGCCATGTCGTGCCTCCACTAGTGTCGCCGCTTCTACGTTCGCCCTTGCCTAGCATCTGCCATAGTCCAAGCTTGATGCCTCTTCGCCCAAAACATCCACGCGTCCACTTGAATGATAGAATCGAACTCAGATTGGATTTGAATTTCGTTTGGAGATTTATATTTTTTTCCTTACTTTCGATTTCGAAAAAAAAGAGGCTTCGGCTGATATTAAATTGTGGAGGAGAGAATTGCGTGCTTCAGTTGGAAAGGGGGACAAGATATGATGTTTGCGTGCCACCATCAGTTTGCTGTAGTGACTTTGAAAGAGGTGACAAAAAAACATTGACGTGAAATTTATTTGACTGGTCACATAAAGTATAAATTATTTTTAAATTTAAATTTCAATCGACTTGAATTCGTAGTTTAAAATCGTGATATCATATCAAGGCATGCCGCTAGGCATTTATAATATTATACGCCTATTCC
Organism: Allium cepa; assembly: GCA_030765085.1. Classification (NCBI taxonomy): domain Eukaryota; kingdom Viridiplantae; phylum Streptophyta; class Magnoliopsida; order Asparagales; family Amaryllidaceae; genus Allium; species Allium cepa. The sequence goes on along the minus strand of CM060939.1, from coordinate 89,245,999 downwards.
GGTCGCGTTGGAAAAGGTTACGAGTCCTAAATCGATCGTATGGAAAAGATAGCTTTTTGAACCCAGTTATTATATCAAATTTTCAATATAAATTCCAACGTGTTTATATATCGTACGCTCACACAACAACTCCAAACATTACGAAAATTTGAATCCGATAATAATACAATATTACGGATCCAATGGAACTCCTTTCGTCGAAATCCGAGACTATGCCTCGGAAGACTATTTTTAAATTCAATTTAAACGATATATTTTTAAAACTGAACAAATCAATGTTAAATTCAATTTCAAAATTTTTATTATCCTCAGCACCATTAATATAAATTTTACAAGCTTTCAATTTATTTTTAAGAGGCTTAAAACTCCAGATTCAACATTTTACCCAACTTCAAATCATTTAATTCAATAATTTAATTATCAAATAAATAGTGATATTTGAATTCAAGTTAAAAATTAAACTTTTAAATATCTAAAATTAATTAAATATTCTAATTTCAAACATTCAAAAATTCCGGGTCGTCACAGATGTTACGCCGTTGTATGATCCATTGTAAAATTAAATAAGTGAAATTGTATAAGCTTGTATAGATAGGATCTAAATACCAATTGGGAATGAATGCCACTGAATAACTTTACGAACAAACTATTGAAATGTTCCCAACTGAATAGTTTTGTTATTTAGATTGTTCAAACTGGTTAACATCTGGACAGCGGAAACAGACACCATTCCGCTATATAGTTAGTCTAAAATGTTGTGGATAGTGTAAGCCATTAATCTGATAATATATGTATAATTATTTCTAACAATAATAATCTCTGATCTGTTGTTCTTGCTTATATCTGTTATGTGCTTGTTAATTATATTTGAGAATAAAGCATAAATCGATCTATGGAAGCTGATTGATTTGAATATCCGAGTGACTGTGAGTTGTGAATTGCTAACTACCATTGAGACTAATAAGCCTTGTCTGTTTGGATTGATTTTGAAACTATTTTTTCTTTAAAAATAAATATTATTTTTAGAAATGTTTTAAAGAAATGGATAAATGTTTTGAGGATATCAAAATTAGATATTTACTATTATTTTGGAAATCCTTATAAGGGCATTATTTAAACTATTTTCACGTATTTAACTCTTTTGTAATAATCCTTTAAAGATTAATTTTTTTATATTTAAGTATATTTTCTTCCATATAAATCTATTTAATATAAATGTTGTTTGAATAATATTTTATAGTAACTTTCACAAAGTGTTGTTGTTTATTTAAACTTGAAACTAATATTTGAAAATTTATATATATGATTTGGAAAAAAAATGCTTTGGATATACATATATATATTTTTCAAATGAAATAAGCTTTCTGAAATCCGTTTGTATTTTCAAGGTAAACAAGGCTTAAAGGTTATAACAGGAAATAAGTTGGTTGTATTGATTTTTGATTGTTTGATAGTTAAATAACTGACTATCAATATTGGACAATGCGCTGATCGTTTCGAAGAGACCGGGATCGGGATTAATTTCTCAAAAACCACTTCGATCCAGTGTCTACGTTTTCGTGGGAAAAATGAGTTCGTAGTCAAAGATGGAGTAGTGAAGTGCAAGGGCTAGTCGCTACTAATCCTGAGGATGATTCCAAAATGGATGTAGTATGCGTAGTGCCTTCGGTTCCGTTCGGACCCAGAATGGACTTGTATGGATGAATGCTTTCAGAACATCATCAGGTGGACGATGAGCATTCTATGTGATATGTTCTAAAAAGGTAACGCTTAGCCTCGAGCCTCATCAACCGGGAATGGCTGAAAATCAGGGGTTATGCAGCAAGGCTAAGTGGGTAGCACCCAAGTAGGGTGAGGTCATCCCTGTCTAGATGTCTCTTTTTATTTCGTCTTAGTGGTGCGGTTGCTGATCCCTACAGTGGGGTGATCTTACTCGAGATTATCCAGTAAGGGGCAGTCTCGGTCTTGTGTTGTAGGGGATTGGGAGTAATCCTCGATACGGTGATCTATGCCACGTACTATGATAGGTGGTACCCCAGTGCCTAGTCATTAGTTGGAAATCCATTCTCCCTACGTGCCTTTTACGGTTTTATTTGTAGAACCCACGATTGTGGCTAGTAGCTGGAATTTAATCATGTAACAATTTCGGTTATTTTAATAAATATTTGTATATATATACCCTATTATAATATCAGAGGATTTTGGTATAAAAAAATGTTTTAGCTATCCTAAGGTAAAAACCTGACATGTTTATTTGTGGCATGGTCTTACAAGATGTTTTTGTTTCAAAGGATTTTCTAACTTTAATAATCAAGTTGAGTGTGTTTCTCACGCTGGTTTACCAGACTGACCCGGGCTTGGTGTTTTTCCTATTTTCTCGGGTCACACCGAGCATATGTATTCCAGGTTTAGCTGGAAGACTGGGAGCTTCAGGAGAGGAGCTGGAATCTAGAATCGTATTCTCGTAGATGCTTATATTCAGTCAGTATTTGTTGTGTGGTCATTTTTATAAGGACATGATTAAAAGAACTGTCCGAGTTGTGTGGTTGTAACTCTGATGTAAAGCCTGTATATGTTATATAAAGTAACAGTTTTGGTTTCGTGTAAAGATTTGTTTATATTATAATTTAGTCGATCCGCTGTGAGATTCTGGTTCTCTTTTCTTCTATCTTCTTTCTATTTCTACCTTCTTTCTTTCTTTCATTATCCGTATTTAAGTACGATTTAGCTGACAAGAGTGGTTCAAGGTCGGCTTAAATAGGTATGGAAAAATGGGTCGTGACATTGTGGTATCAAAGCCTAGGTTGAGTGAATACCTAGGTTCGAGTGAGTTGCTCCTTAGGAATAGAGTCTGTAGCAACTTGTTGAGTCTGAGTGTGTGTGTATATACGAGAGTGCGTATTTGTTAATTATATAAAAATGGGTTTTATATTATGTTAATTGATCAGTTATGTGGCATATGGATTTTGGTCAATACGAGTAGCTAACGTTATTGATAGGGAACTCTAAACACTTGAACCAGGCCAACGGACACAATATTGTTTTTAAAGGGGGAGATGAAATAATTTTACCCAAAAATATTTTCCACATAAAAATTATGACTTTTAAACGTATATCGTTTATACCATGATTGGTTGAGATGATAGTAATTTATCATCTGTGTTCTGAGTGGTTTTAGCCATCAACCTTAAGTATATTTATTTATTGCCCTTTTGACTTGAGTATACCCTTAGAAACTGAACCCTTTAGAATTTGAATCTTTGAAAAATGGATTTTATTGAGTTTATTTGCTAGAGAAATTTGGAAAAACTCTTTAACTGAAATTTGGAAAACTTTTAAACTAGTAGGTTTTTGAAAAAGTTTCCTCTCTTTAAAGATAAATTAATTAATCAAGTAATTAAAAATTAATTAAGTTGCAGTTAACACTTAATTAATTCAGTAATTAGAGATGAATTAATTGGTAATTAAAAATTAATTTATTTGAAATTAAAAATGGTTAATTAAAGCATAATTACTTAGAGAAGTAATTAAAAGGATTGTTAATAGTTAATGTGAAGATCATTAATTAGGGAATATGTAATGATTAATTAATGTGATTAATTTTAACAATTAATTGAATTAATTAGTTGGGGATATTTGAAAATTTTAAAACTTATAATAATTTATTTGTTATATATATATATATATATATATATATATGGATTTATAAATTGAAGAAATAAGTTGTTTATAAAACTTACTATACATATATATGTGTGTGTATTTTCTCCATCCGATAATCACTTTTCAAATATGTATACTTAAATCATTTTGAAAGGATGATTTTATAAAGATCTAGGATGGTAGGAATTTAAAAGGTGGAATAAATTTTGAAATGTAAACCTTGATGCACCCCTTAGCCTATAGAATTCTAAAACCTTAGGGTCTCATCTTTGGGTTTTGGTTTTGATTGTAGAGAACCCGTAGCATCAACTGGGGTGGAGCACTCTCGAAGGCCAGAAGAGTTGGCGATTATGGTTTGGCTAGGAGGATTCAGAAGGATCTGGGTGAGCTGTCAATATACGAGGAAGTTCCAGTGGAGCCTATTGAGCAGCCACAACCTCAGGAAGAAGAGCCCAAGGAAGAAACAGTTGAGGAGCCCAGGGAGGAAGCAGAAGAAGAACCTGAAGAGGAATTCGACGATGAAGATGAGTTCGAGGACGAGGAAGGACGCGAAGAGGAAGAGGAGGAGTTTGATGAGATGAAGAGTTTGAAGATGAGGAATATGTTGAATCAGAGAATGATGACGCAGTCATTTGGGATTTAGGTAATGCTGTTGAGGAGCCAGATGGTGTAGGTCTCATTCCTGAAGTTCCTAATCCAGAGGATGTTTGGGTACTAGACAGTGATGCAGAGGTCAGGGAATTGTCAGGACCCGAAAGGGAGGACACTGGTAGTGAGAGTCCATAGTTAGTTGGGTTGCTTTCTCATGGTAGGGTGTGCTTTTTGTAGGTGTTTATGACCCATGTACGTCGTGATTGTTAGATCTTAGATGTTTGGTAAGGTGATATATATATATATATATATGCATATATATATGTAAGGTTGAATGGATGATGAAAACAGCTGTAGGAATATTCTAGATGGTACTTAATGTAATGTATATTTTGATAAACAGTTTGAATCCATGTGTTTACTTGTTTGGATTGTTATTGATCTGTTCTAATCTGTGTAGATAATTTTACTAAATTAGCTGTGGAATTTCGGGGACGAAATTCATTTAAGGGGGAAGGAATGTAACGACCTGGGATTTTTAACATCCCGAGTTATGAATATTAATTTATAATATTCAATAATATTGTATTTTTATATATATACAACATTCCCATAAATTAATGATTAATAATTTTATGCAACTTTCCAAATCAATATAATTTGAATTTTCAAATCTATATTGAATTATAGATTTATTCAAATGGAATTTCTTACATATATACATATTTTGTTTTGGATAAAATATGTGTAGATTGTTTTGGAAATATATATGCATTTTATTTAAAGATTAAATGTGTATATTTTATTTTAAAGATAAACTATATTAGAGAATTTAAATTTATTAAAATCAAATGCTCATAATCTTATATTTTGGAAACAATAAAATTTACACATAATGGGGAACAAGAATTCATGGCATTAAATTAAATTTAGATGTATATAAAATTTGGATAGAAATTCATAATGAAGTAAAAAGAGATACTTTTGATTTGGGTATATAAACAATGTTGTCTATATTAACTAAAAAGAAGTATTAAGATTTCTAAAATAATGATATACATTGAATTAGAAAAGTTATGAATGTGTAATGATAAGTTAAAAAGGAAATTTAAAATATTTAAATTGACGGAATGTTATAAATAAATAGATGTGTATATGAATCAAATAAATAATTAAAAAGAAACTATATACACATTGAATAAGGAAATTTATAATACTTAATTGATAAAACGTTATAAATAAATTTAGGTGTATAACAATCACTTAAGTATAATAAAGAGAAGTTGTATATATAATTGGGAGAAACTATATACACGTAGATAATAAATGATTTAATATATTTGTAGATAATATATGTCTATATTATAAATGAAATTGTGTATATGGTTATATATACAAGAAGGATTTAAAAATAATTGTATAGCACTATGAAGTTTTATAACACATAAAGTATTTAATATTGAAAGTTATCCTATTTTATAACATATGTATATGGGGTATTTATCATAGAATGTTACGTTTTGTTTAAAATACGTATGTATTTTATAAAAACAAATGAAACAAGAGGTTATTTTAATTTACTAGTTTTCACCTTTATTTCACTGTATGAATGACAAATGCAAATTCAACTAAGTCAAAAACAAAGATAATTTTTAAGCTACTTGTAATCTTTGTTTAAGTAACATATGCTTGCATAGGTGTAAATAACCAAGAATTTATTTTAATCTTTCTCACCTTTATTTTAAAATATGTTAGAGACATATGCAACACTACCTTGTCAAGTAATAGTGACTGGGCTGTCTAATTTCTTGTGCATATTATATATATACTTTTAAGTACCTTATGGTTTATATAAAGTAGACAATAAATAAAAGTTCTTAGGTCATTATGCTGTGACAAAGGAATCAGGCCTGTAAAACAGTTAACAAAACAATGGGAAGTTAAGTAATAAATTTTAATTAACAAACTACACTTGGCAGTAAAATCCTGGAAAGAAAATCTAACATAATTATTTTTAATTTCTTTTCACAAGATATTTTCACCTGAGACAACATCTTTTCAGCCACCACAAAGTCATTCTGTCCATCTTCTGATTTCAAACTTGTGTATATTTGGATATTTCAGATCTGAGTGGCTTGTTTTGGAAGTCAAAACCTATATCTTAAATACAAAAGCCTTTGTTTGAATTATAAGCAATAGAAAAGAAAACTAAAAGAGAAAATATAATAGTGCTATGGAATTCTGTAAAACAAAGCATCCTCTGTTAAACTCGAGCTCAGGAGATTCAAAACAAGATTTTTAAGAATTCAAGTTCCAGATTTTAATGATCTCAAATTTTAATTTCTAATTTTCTGGAACCAAGATGTTTAAGGTGAGAAACTTAAATTTTCAAACTTCGAAATTTTCTGGCTTACTGCTTTGTTAACTGTAAACTATTATACATGTTCCTACTTCAAAAAAAATCTAAATCTCTTAATCTAGTTCATATATGATGATGATATAAACAGATAAAATATGCATTTTCTAGTATAGTTTAAGTTAGAAATAGTATGCGAATAAATTATGCCGCGTAGTTTATAACCCATCAGTTTTACAGTAAGTATCTCACTTTAGTTGAAATTCAATGTAATTAAATCAAGAATTCAAGCATGTAATCGGGTTCCCTGTGTAAGAATATGAATTTTAGTAGTTAGATTTGAATTTTTAGTGATCTATATCATGAGAAATCGAAGGATGAACGATTTTCGTTCCAAAGTTATTTTTCGACAATCTCGACGCTGAGGGGTGTCGCGGCCAGATCTAGAGGGTGCTGGTGGACCTAGGGTAGGTGACGACCATGGCGGAATTTCTGTTTTTGGCTTAGATTGGAAGAGCAAGTTGATTTTAGGGTTTAAGGAAGGATGTGGCTATGGTCAAGTCGCGGGATTTTTGAGGGGAAAGGGTGCGACCGGAGTATGTGATTTTCGGCAGTGACGTAGAGTGGTGAAAGGGCTTTCGACATGTGGAGGAAGTGAGAAAATCAGAGGGAAGGGCGAGTGCAGTTCGTCGAATCAGTAGAGGCAGGTGGGTTTTTGGGTGTCTGGAGGTTTGGAAAATTATCGATTTCGATCAGAGAGATGGCAGACTTCGGCAAGATGGCGAATGAGATCAGGGGGCAAGATGTGACTCGTCGGCAATGTCGCGGTAGTGTGATGGTCGCTGGTGATGGTGTGTATGTACACCACATGCACGAAGGTGTCCGATTGAGGATGTTTTAGCAGGGGTTGAGTTCGATCTGGGTTATGATTGGCTCGTGGCATTTCAGTGATCGTCTGAGAGTGTTGTTGAGTTGATCGAAGACAGGTCTCCTCTGGATTGATATCATCGATTCCGGTTATTGTTTTTGGATATTTGTCTGATGGTAGAAGTATTTGGGGAGAAGAAGAAGCAGGTTGGAAGTGCTTCTTAGTTGTGGGCTTTGGGTTGTTCTATTTTAAGTTAAAGATTTTATTTGGGTTTTGATTTATTTAGTTTTGTTAAAAATAAAGAAAATCTAATTCTCTTAAAGAATATACCAAGTTGTTTGTAAAGATAAATATTCAAAACCAATTCTCTTCATATGTAATGTCTACTTTTAAACAAGATTTGTTATACGGAATTTGATTATAAAGTAAAACAAAATCCAAATCAAATTGATTTGTTGAAATTTTATTTAAGTCATTTAAATAAGTGATTTTATTATTAAGTGGACAAACTTTTAGTAAGAAATAGTTTATTATTAATCTTTGAATTTATTTGAATCCAGTGAAGTATAATTAAAATAACAAAAGGAAAATAAACGTTTATACTTTGAAATGAATTCGAATTCATAAGTGATATTATATTTATAATAATTATTTAATTTCGCTTAAAATAAAGTGTTATAGAATGGATGGTTCGTATCAACGGATGTTACGCCGTTGTACGATCCATTGTGAAATTAAATAAGTGAAATTGTATAAGCTTGTATAGATAGGATCTAAATACCAATTGGGAATGAATGCCATTGTATAACTTTACGAACAAACTATTGAAATGTTCCCAACTGAATAGTTGTGTTATTTAGAATGTTCAAACTGGTTGACATCTGGACAGTGGAAACAGACACCATTCCATTGTATAGTTAATCTAAAATGCTATGGATAGTGTAAGGCATTGATCTGATAATATCTGTATAATTGTTTCTAACAATGATAATCTCTGGTATGTTGTTCTTGCATATATCTGTTATGTGCCTGTTAATTATATTTGAGAATATAATGTAAATCGATCTATGGAAGCTGATTGATTTGAATATCCGTGTGACTGTGAGTTGTGAATTGATAAGTACCGTTGAGACTAATAAGCCTTATCTGTTTGGATTGATTTTGAAACTAGTTTTTCTTTAAAAACAAATATTATTTTTAGAAATGTTTTGAAGAAATGGATAAATGTTTTGAGGATATCAAAAGTAGATATTTACTATTATTTTGGAAATCCTTATAAGGGTATTATTTAAACTATTTTCACTTATTTAACTCTTTTGTAGTGATCCCTTAAAGATTATTTTTTTTATATTTAAGTATATTTTCTTCCATATAAATCTATTTAATATAAATGTTGTTTGAATAATATTTTATAATAACTTTCACAAAGAGTAGTTGTTTATTTAAACTTGAAACTAATATTTGAAAATTTATATATATGATTTAGAAAAAAATGCTTTGGATATACATATACATACATACATATGTGTATATATATATATTTCGAATGAAATAAGCTTTCTGAAATCCGTTTGTATTTTAAAGGTAAATAAGGCTTAAAGGTTATAACAGGAAATAACTGGTTGTGTTGATTTTTGATTGTTTGGTAGTTAAATAACCGACTATCAATATTGGACAATGCGCTGATCGTTTCGAAGAGACCGGGATCGGGATTAAATTTCTCGAAAACCACTTCGATCCGGTTTGTATGTTTTCGTGGGAAAAACGAGTTCGGAGTCGAAGATGGAGCAGTGAAGTGCAATGGCTAGTCGATACTAATCCTGAGGATGATTCCAAAATGGATGTAGTAGGAGTAGTGCCTTCGGTTCCGTTCGGACCCGGAACGGAATTGTATGGATGAATGCTTTCAGAACATCGTCAGGTGGACGATGAGCATTCTAAGTGATATGTTATAAAAACGTAACACTTAGCCTCGAGCCTCATCAACCGGGAATGACTGAAAATCAAGGGTTAGGCAGCAAGGCAAAGTGGGTAGCACCCAAGTAGGGTGAGGTCATCCCTGTCTAGATGTCCCTTTTTATTTCGGCTTAGCGGTGCGGTTGCTGATTCCAACCGTGGGGTGATCTTACTCGGGATTGTCCAGTAAGGGGTAGTCCCGGTCTTGTGTTGCAGGGGATTGGGAGTAATCCTCGGTACGGTGATCTAGGCCACATACTGTGGCAAGTGGTACCCCAGTGTCTAATCATTAGTTGGAAATACATTCTCCCTACGTGCCTTTTACGGTTTTGTTTGTAGAACCCACGATTGTGGCTAGTAGCTGGAAGGTAATCATGTAACAATTTCGGCTATTTTAATAAATATTTTTATATAGACCCTATTATAATATCATAGGATTTTGGTATCAAAAAATGTTTTAGCTATCGTAAGGTAAAAACCCGACATGTTTATTTGTGGCGTGGTCTTACGAGATGTTTTTGTTTCAAAGAATTTTCTAACTTTAATAATCAAGTTGAGTGTGTTTATCATGCTCGTTTACCAGACTGACCCGGGCTTGGTGTTTTTCCTATTTGCTCGGGTCAGACCGAGCATGGTATTCCAGGTTTAGCTGAAAGACTGTGAGCTTCAGGGGAGGAGCTGGAATCTAGAATCGTATTCTCATAGATGCTTATATTCAGTCAGTATTTGTTGTGTGCTCATTATTATAAGGACATGATTGAAAGAACTGTCCGAGTTGTGTGGTTGTAACTCTGATGTAAAGTCTGTTTATGTTATATAAAGTAACAGTTTTGGTTTCGTGTAAAGATTTGTTTATATTATAATTTAGTTGATCGGCTGTGAGATTCTGATTTGTTCTCTTTTCTTCTATCTTCTTTCTATTTCTACCTTCTTTCTTTCATTATCCGTCTTTCCGTACGATTTAGCTGACAAGAGTGGTTTAAGGTCAGCTTAAATCGGTACAGAAAAATGGGTCGTGACAGTATCAGAGCTATGGTTTAGGCAAAACCTAGCATATGGAGTAAAAACTCAATAGAGATAGGGTAATGATACCCTAGAATGAGTAGAACCAATTATAGAATCATTTTCGTTCGAACTTGAAATTCTTCGTCCTGGATAGGATTGCTTTGAATTTTGGAACTCTCCCTTTGTTCTGAAATCCATTCTTGTATTTTCCAGTTCGTATTCTTCTCGATACTAGAGCATCCCATAACTCTATTCCTATTGATCGCTGCAATAAATTCGAGCATATCTTGCAACCCTAATTGGCAACTTCATCCTCATTTGTAACTAATCCAATCGGCGGTTCCTCCAACCTTTTTATGATTTGTAAAGGGGTGAAACTCATTTACAATGGGCTTCGACTAACTGGAGATTTCTTTGTCCTCGATTTTGATGTTGTTATCTCTTGCAAAACCTGAACCATTTCTCTAGTAGACGACCGGGGTAATTCTCTTATGATCAAATGTTGATTGCCTCAGGATTTTTGCAGGCAGTTTTATCTTCTCGCTTCATTCTCACCCTAGTGATCTTGGCTCCATCCCGTTACCCTGCTATTTTCGGATGTCTTGGTGAAGTCACTTCTCTTCCTCCTAAGCGGGAAATTGAGTTCCGCATCGATCTTATTTTTGGAACTCGATTTTGCTATCGGTTTCCACCCACTCCATGTAACTAAGGAGAGCAATCCCAAAACTGCTTTCCAAATGGTGAATGGTTTCTATGAATGGTTAGTCTTCCCCTTTCAATTAACCAATACTCTTGCCTTCTTCGTCGATCTCATGAATCGCATTTTCCGCAATGTTCTCAACCAGTTCGCCCTGGTTTTCGTTAATAATATTCTTGTCTTTTATAAGTCTCAGTTGACCGGGTAAAGGTCGTCGTGATTAATACAAGTCTATCCATCTCCCTCTTTTGTAATTTAGTTATCTATCCTTTTTTTGAGCCTATTTTCTTAGTGGGAATTCTCTTTGATTAGGATCCCTCTAAAATTTGAATCCCTATCCTTGTTTTAAAAATATATTCATGAATCATCCCATGAAAGAACGTATTTGTAATTAATATAAAATGTTTTATATTATGTTATTTGAGTAGTTAAGAATGAATTTTGGGTTTCGATTGATTCGTCTGGTCAACGCTATCGATAGGAATTCAAAACACTTGAACAGAGCAAACTAACACAATATTGCTTTCAAATTTGGCAAATGAATTTTTTTTGTATGATTATACTTTATATATAAAAGTACGATTTTCTGAAATTAAATAGTTAAATGAATTGGTTGTTAGAAATGATAATTTTAGGTTATCATTTCTGTTTTGTGAACCATTGACTATTGCCGTATGATATAAATAAATGAAGTTATAAAACATGGTTTATAAATTGATTTGAAACTGAAATGAATTTAAATTAATAATTTGAGAATTTAATTTTCGATGCATTTTTAAATTTGGTTTTCAAAGTTTTGAAAAATATATTGTTTGAAAGTATTTTCGAATGGAAATTGTTTTCATAGAAATTTTAAAAGAAGAAGTCGGTACTCTCCTCTTTGGTCGTTGGAAAATAATTTCAATGATGACTGCAGCATCATCAACATTCATTTTCGAGTCTCAGAGTGGAGAGACCGCTTAGTAGCTTTGCTACACTTTTGTTTTGGAAAATGTATTTGACTTGAATTTCTTGAGTATGATTTGATATCTAAAATATACATGTATTTCAAAAATGGTTTGAAGTGAAACCGAAAATTAAACTCTTAAGTTCTACGTTAAGTGATGAAATTATTGAAATGAAGCAAAAAAAATTTGAATAATTGGAGTGTCTAAATTGAGAAATAAAATTGAAAAAGCTTGAAATATTTAAACTAGGATAAAATTTATTTGTATAATACTTAAATGCATTTTATAACATAAATATAACTTACCAGAAATATTCAAAAGTTAAAATGTTAATGAATTTTGGTAATTGAAGGTTATACAAGAGGAAACTTAAGTAAATAAATAAATAAAATTCAAACTAAATTTTGCTTAATAGCAATATTGTAATTAAAGGAAAATTGTGTAGTATTTAATTGCATTCGGAACATTAATAAAACTTACCTGAAAAGGATTTGAATGTAATGGAATATCATATAATAAATGTAAGTAATAGGATGTCCAAAAATGAATTTTTGATAAGGGAATTTATAAATAAAAAATTGATTTGTTATTATATTATAAGAAATGTAAGTGAAGTAAATTGAATAATAAAAAGAAAAAGAAAATACTATTATTACCAGTATTAAATCATAGATATATATATATATATATATATATATATGTATGTATGTATGTATGTATGTTGATTCACTGATACATCTGGTACATATATCTTCAGGCATGCACAAGGTGAGCTGTATTGTTGAGTTGGGCCACTGCCACTGTATTGCTTAGTTGGGTTGTATTGCTTAAATGTTTGTTTTATGTTTTGTTGGTTTTCTTTGTTTGGCCCATTTACGTGTTAAGCCTGGTTACTGGTAAGGGTGTGCGTTGTCATGTAATTTGTATAAAGGGTTGATGTGCCTATCACTTTAAAATTCAATTCTCTGTTTTCTATTTCTTCTCTTTTATAACATGGTATCAGAGCTATTCTTGTTTTAAGATCAATTCTTCGATCTGATCTGTATCTGAGGATTCTTATTCAAATTAATTTCCTATCGAATTAGGGTTATGGCTGAAAGTAAGTCGATCTCTGATGTGTTGCCAGTGATGTCTAAAATCACGGAACATAAGTTGAATGAATCAAATTATTTCGATTGGAGTAAAATGATTCGCATATATCTTCGAAGCATTGATAAAGACAATCATCTTACTGGAGATCCACCCAAAGAAGATGAGGATAAAGAGAAAAGTCAGACATGGCTAAGGGATGATGCCAGACTATTTCTTCAGATCCAAAATACCATTGATAGTACAGTAATTAGTCTGGTTAATCATTGTGAATTCGTGAAAGAATTAATGGAGTATCTAGAATTTTTGTACTCAGGAAAAGGAAATTTAAGTCGGATGTATGATGTGTGTAAATCGTTCTATCGTGCTGAAAAACAAGATCAAACTCTTATGAACTATTTTATGACATTCAAGAAGACCTATGAAGAGTTCAATACTTTGCTTCCAATCAGCCCTGATGTGAAGATACAGCAGACACAGCGTGAACAAATGGCAATAATGAGTTTTCTTGCAGGACTTCCACCAGAATTTGAATCTGCTAAATCACAGGTGTTATCTGGATCTGATGTAACATCTTTGCAAGAAGTATTCAGTAGAATTTTAAGGACAGAAAATTCAAGCATACAAATGACTTCTGCATCAACTAATAGTGCTTTGGTAACTCAAAACAAGTATGGTCCATGGAAACCTAACCAGAGTGGATACAAAAGAGAAATGGTCAACACAGAGGGTCGAGCAACAAATCCAGTATTTTGTGTCTATTGCAAGAAACCAGGACATACTAAATTTGAATGCTGGAAACTGCAGAACAAACAGAAACAAAGCACTGGCTCTAGAGGAAGTGTACCAGTAAACCAGTCTGCACATATTGCTAAAACAAATGGTGACGATAATAAATCTGTTCTTGTATCTGCTGATGAATTTGCCAAGTTTACCAAGTATCAAGAAAGCTTGAAGGATGCACCAACTCATGTCTCTACAGTTGCTAAATCAGGAAGATGGGTTATAGATTCTGGTGCAACAGACCATATGACAGGTAATGCACTTAATTTTTCAAAGTTTCAATCAAACAGTTCAAATCATAATGTTACTTTGGCTAATGGATCTTCATCAAGTGTAAAGGGATCAGGAACAATTAATCTCACCAGCACAATGTCATTAGAAAATGTCTTACATCTGCCAGACCTAGCATTCAATTTACTGTCAGTGAGTCAAATAACCAAGGAGTTGGATTGCTGTGTTTCTTTTTATCCTACCCATTGTATATTCCAGGATCGATTGACGAAGCAGATTATTGGTAAAGGTCATGAATCTGGAGGGCTCTATATCTTTGATACCCCTGTTGCATGTTCAAGTATTACTCAAGCTCTCAAATTACACAGTCAGCTAGGCCATCCTTCACTTCAAGTATTCAAGAAATTATGTCCACGGTATAGTTCATTACATTCATTAAATTGTGAACCTTGTCAATTTGCTAAACTCCATCGTAGTAGTTTAACTCCTAGAATAAATAAACGAGCTAGTTGTCCATTTGAACTTGTTCATTCCGATATTTGGGGACCATCAGCTGTTATATCAAAACAGGGTTACAGATATTTTGTTACTTTTGTGGATGATTACTCTCGTACCACTTGGTTATTTTTGATGAAAAACAGGTCAGAATTATATACCATCTTTTGTGCATTTTGTACTGAAATTAATACACAATTTAATACAAAAGTTAAGACTTTAAGGAGTGACAATGCAAAAGAATATACTTCTAGTCAATTTCATGAGTTTATGAGTAAAAATGGTATACTTCATGAAACATCTTGTGTAGACACCCCATCACAAAATGGAGTAGCAGAGAGGAAAAATAGGCATTTACTTGAAACTACTAGAGCACTTATGTTTCAGACTAATATGCCTAAGTATTTTTGGAGTGATGCTGTGTCTACTGCCTGTTTTCTTATCAATCGAATGCCTTCATCAATTTTAAATGGAGAAATCCCATATACTATACTGTTTCCAAATAAGTAGTTGTATCCTGTCCCACCAAGAGTCTTTGGTAGTACTTGCTTTGTTAGAGATGTGAGACCACAAGTATCAAAACTGGACCCAAAAGCTCTTAAGTGTGCGTTTGTTGGCTACTCAAAGTTACAAAAAGGTTATAGGTGTTATTGTCCTACTTTAAATAAGTATCTAGTATCTATTGATGTTACTTTTCATGAAGACGTCCCATATTTCCAATCAGCACCAGCAACCTATCCTAGAAATCTAGATAATGAAAGTACCAACTAGATGATGAAGACTTTCTCATTTATCATAGTCAAGTTGATACTACTGATAGTAGTAATCCTATACAAGAAGCAAGTGGTCATCATAATATTACAACTGAAACTTTACAAGAATCAGAGCCCACTCCTATTTTGAACCCTAGCTTAGATCTACCTATTGCATTACGAAAAGGTAAAAGACAGTGTACCTATCCAATCTCTACATATGTGTTATATGAACATCTACCATCTTCTATATGTATGTTTAATCAATTATTGGAGTCTGTCCCTATACCCAAAACTGTGGGGGAAGCATTATCACATGATGGATGGCATGCAGCAATGATTGAAGAAATAAATGCATTAGAGCTTAACAATACATGGGATCTAGTTCAGTTACTTATGAATAAGAAGGCAATAGGATGCAAGTGGATATTTTCTACCAAAGTTAATCCAGATGGGTCAGTGGCAAAGTTAAAAGCCAGATTGGTTGCAAAGGGATATGCTCAAGTGTATGGGGTAGATTATTCAGATACTTTTTCTTATGTTGCTAAACTTACATCTATTCGATTATTTATTTCCTTGGCAGCGACTTATAACTGGAAACTTCACCAATTGGATATCAAAAATGCTTTCCTTCATGGTGACCTTCATGAGGAGGTTTATATAGTTCAACCACCTGGATTTATTGCTCAGGGCGAGAGTAATCTGGTATGTAAGCTTAACAAATCACTGTATGGTTTAAAGCAGAGTCCCCGGGCTTGGTTTGGAAAATTTAGTCATGCACTTGAGTCTTTTGGTCTGATGAAGAGTAATTGTGATCATTCAGTATTTTTTAAAAGATCTAAAACTGGAATTATTTTACTGGTAGTATATGTGGATGATATAATTATCACTGGGGATGATAAAGCAGGAATTGAGTCTCTCAAGTTATATATTCATACACAATTTAATACAAAGGATTTAGGCGAGTTAAGGTACTTTCTTGGAGTGGAGGTTATAAGAAGTGATGATGGAATTTTCTTATCTCAAAGAAAATATGTACTGGACCTATTGAGTGAAACAGGAAAGTTGGGTATGAAACCAGTTGTAACTCCAATTACACCTAATTGTTGTATTGAAGAAGGTAGTGAACTACTCGAGAATCCAGAAAGGTACAGGAGACTAGTGGGAAAATTAAATTATTTAACTGTAACAAGGCCTGACATTAGCTTTTCAGTGAGTGTTATAAGTCAGTTTATGCACTCACCTACAGTTCATCACTGGTCATTGTTAGAACAGATATTAGGCTACTTGAAAAAGACAACTGGTCAAGGGATCATGTACAGAAACCATGGTCATATCAGCATGGAATGCTTTTCTGATGTTGACTGGGTAGGGTCAAAATCAGATAGAAAATCCACTTCTGGCTATTGTGTGTTTTTAGGAGGAAATCTTGTATCATGGAAAAGCAAGAAGCAAAGTGTTGTTTCGAGATCAAGTGCTGAATCAGAGTATAGAGCTATGGCTAAGGCAGTGTGTGAAATAATGTGGATCAGTCACATAATGGATGAAATTGGTTTTAAAATTGAGAAACCTACAATGTTATTTTGTGATAATCAGGCAGCAATGCACATAGCTTCAAACCCAGTCTTTCATGAACGGACTAAACATATTGAGGTGGATTGTCACTTCATTCGAGAGAAGATTCAGAGTGGTCTAGTGGCAACTGGGTATGTGAAAACAGGAGAGCAAATAGCTGATATGTTTACAAAATCCCTAACTGGAGCGAGGCTTGAATACTTATGTTGCAAGTTGGGCATGAAGAACATGTATGCACCAACTTGAGGGGGAGTATTACCAGTATTAAGTCATATATATATATATATATATATATATATATATATATGTATATATGTTGATTCACTGATGCATCTGGTACATATATCTTCAGGCATGCACAAGGTGAGCTGTATTGTTGAGTTGGGCCACTGCCACTGTATTGCTTAGTTGGGCTGTATTGCTTAAATGTTTGTTTTATGTTTTGTTGGTTTTCTTTGTTTGGCCCATTTACGTGTTAAGCCTGGTTACTGGTAAGGGTGTGCGTTGTCATGTAATTTGTATAAAGGGTTGATGTGCCTATCACTTTAAAATTCAATTCTCTGTTTTCTATTTCTTCTCTTTTATAACAACTATTTTAATAAATAAATATGAACATAAGAATAACTGAAATTGAATTATAAGTGGTATTAACTTAATTGGAGATAAATGGATAAAATAAACGAGTTAAATAAAATAAATTTTGTTTTGAAAGAAAATTTTTGGTAGAAAATGTGGATAAATTGAAAAAAATCAATTGAATGAGGATACCTTGAATTTAAGTCAACCACATGTGAACTCAATGACCATTTATTGATTAAATAAAATAATTTGAAACCAAATCTGTTGAATGTTAATCAATTTTAAAACTAATGAAATATATGGTTTTGAATTAATTGTTGCATTTTGTATTTTGAATCTATCTTATCTTTCTATTGCTTCGATTCTCCTATTTCGTTTTTTATTGCTTCGATTCTCCTATTTCGTTTTTCAGGGACGAAAAGTTTTGAGTGGGGGAGAGTGCAACGACCCGTAAATTTAACGGTTTTTATAACATAATTAACCGAAATTTTGCTTGAAATTAAACAATTAAATTTAGCAATGAAAATTTAATATTTGTAATGCGTCTACTTAAACATAGCGATGATAAATTTTTATTAGAAAATATGAAAGTTAGTTTTGTTGTGTAATTTTCAATTTCAATATTAAATTGGTTAATTTGATGAGAATATAATATTTTAGAAATTTGAATATTTTTATATAATAAAAATGTAGATCATTTTTTAAGTGAGGCGTCATAATTTGTTTCATGAAATTTGGACTTCTCTAACCCCGTTTCTCTTATTTCGACGAATTTGCAGTAGTTGGCAGCGAAATATCAACTTTTGATAGGATAGTCGCATCGCTCATATATATGTATCATTATGTTTGTCTCATCGTGCTGATCTTCGAAGTATATTCATTTATTTTTTTGTTTGACATTCGGTACGCGCAAAATCTGTGAAACATTTAGCCGTATCGGTACCAAGATTTTAACCTTTTGATTTCCCTGTCTCCGTTAAGTTGTCCATCCAAATCAAACAGCCATGAGCACTTGTAATTTTTGAAATCCAACTGTTTCCTTTCACTATTCCCAATTGTTTCGATATATTGGTGATTCGTTCTCCGCCTTTCATTTTCTTCCTCTCTTGCTTTTCATTTCTGTTCTTTTGAAAGAATTTTTTTTTAATAATATATTTTGATTCGTATGCATAGTTTTTTGAGAAGCTTGCTCCCTATTCACGTCCTTTTTCCATAGCCTGAAGCCTGTTCATTCTTTTGAAAAGAAATAATAATTATATTAAGCAAAATTTATTGTGCTTTCTCCTTCTCTGTTGCCTAAGCCTGCTCACCATTTACTTCTTACCCACAAAATTTACTCGTCACCTTCTTTTCTTTTTCCACTGTAACCCACTCCATGACCACTAATACCAACCTACTCTTCCACCTTGACACATAAGCCCACGTATCTACGTCTATAACCGCCACCGTTCCGATCCTACCACCCACGTCTGCTTCTTCCTCCTCGCGTATCACAGGCTGACAGCGCCCATCTCAGCCTTGCATCATACGTCCCTAGCCATCCATCACCACAGCCGCCAGAGCACCATCTCCCCTCCGACCACCTTGCCCTGAACTCAAGCATCGCCTACAATAACTCCAACCTACCCTATCCTCTCCACGTGACAGCCGCATGGCCTACCACCTTCCTTCATCCGCCCATCACAAAACTCCTCATCAACACACGCATCCAACACACGCTGCTCGTCTACAACCCGCAGCAAGCCTTCGCCCCACCTTCACCATAGGATGGCCGCCCAAACTTGCCATCACCAGCCTTGGCCTCTTGCGCCTACCACAACCGAAGCCCCCTGTAGTCTTTTTTCTCTTAAATATATACTACTTACATATTTTATTTTAATCTATCTCTGCTAGCATTCGTATAGGTATATTTGCTTGTGAATGGTTGTTGCTTGCCGCCTCAGCCTTGTCTTTTTTTTAAAAGGAGTAATATAATATGTGTTAAAGTATGATATGGATTATATATTATATCTAGCATCTGCCTTCTACTGTTTTCTACTTCACTGCTTTTCGAGAATTCGACTTCTGTTTATATAATGTAAGTAAACTATCTTGTTTATAAGCAATATGTTAAAGAAGTTTATATATATATCTTTTTGTAAGGGTCGTATTTATTTAAATTTATATTATTATTTTTAAAATCGATTTTTGCAACAAATTTAATATAAATAATATGTTTAAATATTTTTTGAAGTTATGTTATAAATTTTGTAATAATTATATATATATATATATATATATATATATATATATATATGATATGTTTAGAATATATACTTGATCCATCGAATCTGAATTCACCTTGCCCTGTCTCTCCGCTGTCCAGATTTATAGCAGCAGTTCTAGCTTTGTCGCTGTGTCGTTTGCGTATCCATGCGCAAATCCGTGTCCGTTGCTTCTCATTTTCCATTTTTCTATCTTGAAATGTGAGCAATCACTCACGATTAAATTCTTATGTTTAGTAAATTTAATTCCCATGAAATGACGGTTGAAATATGCTGTCTAATTTGAATTGTTAAGTTATTTAATAATTAATTATGATATGCCATTGTCTACAATTGTTTACCTATGACATATGACACGATAACCCGTTGTACATATTATATTTAAATTGTTACTGATGATATATGCATGTTGTTGATATGTTATATTATTATCATATTTGTTCTCCCTCTGCCAGTTTCCTGTTAATTTAGACATTCTCTATGGATTGAAATGATACATATCCGAACGATCTGATAAATCAGGAAAAAATCGTTATGAGTTGAAATGATAAACCCAAACGATTTTCATTGATTTTGGAATTTTGGGATTGCGGGTTCGGGTCAGATCGAGTATAACAGATTTTTAGGTAAGGACGTTCTGGAGCTCAGGAGACGAGCTGGATGACAGGAACGTATGGAGGGTATTCCGTTGTGATTTATTGTAGCTTATCTGGGGCATGTTGAATTAAACTGCCCAGTGTTGTGTAAATGTTGTAACTCTGATATATTAAAGTGTAATTTGACAAGTACAGATTTCCTTTGTATAACTGCTATTTATTTGATATTATATTTTGATCCGCTCCGAATGTGAGAATCTGTGTTTTGGTGTTTCTGTTTCTTCTTTTTCTTCTATCTCTTTCTTCTTTTTCTCAACTATCTGGAATTTTCGAGATCGAAAATTCCGGGTCGTTACATTTGAAATGATATACCCATATATATTAAATTTAACTATTGTGGTTTGAAATGATAAATATCCATATCACTTGACCATAGAATAGAAAATTATATACGGATATCATTGGTTTATATTTTGAAAATGATATCCAAGGTTTGAAAGGAAATATATGGGTTTTAATAACTATATATTGTTAAATATAATATAAAGATTTTAATTTTAAATTATGTTTAATAGTTAGATTTCAAAATTATATATTTTGGATATCTCAAATTTATGTGTTAAGTTTTAAAATGAAAATTATAAAATTTTACCATAACCTTATTATTTTTAAAATACATAAAATATGATTTAATAATAATAAGATTTAATTTAATGATAACTAATATAATAAAATTTATTATTCACTAATAACATATAATAAGTCAAGCATCTATTTAAATTTATATTAATATTTTAAAATAGATTTTGTAATAACTTTAAGTAAATGGAGGTTGGAAAGATAAATTAAATACGAATAGATTTGTAATTTAATTTGTTAAGAATTGAATTTAAATAAGAATTGAATTATAGTTAAATTTGTTTAGAATTGAATTTAAAATAGGTCTGATTTGAACTTATTGATTTAAGATTTTGAAATGTATGATTTTTATAACTTGATTTGATAAAAAGTGATTAAATGTATATTTTCAACTTTAAAAAAATTTGAGATTGAATATTTAATATTAACTTAAATTTGTAATATGAGATTTTATTTGAGTGTTATTAAAAATGATTAAGTGAATATTTCATCTGACATTTCAGCTTTCCAGTTGACATTTCACTTGGCATTTCACTTGAGTTGATTTACTGGTATAACAATGTTAATCGTGACTCGAGTATTTTGTGTTTTTCTTTATGCTCGGGTCAGATTGAGTGTCACTGCATTTGAGACCCACCTTTGGAGCTTGGAACTTTGCCTGAAGATCTATCTTTGTTTATTCAACTTTCCATTTATTTATGTTCAGTCTGGTTTGTTACTTTTGTATGGTTTGTTACTTTTGTATTTAAGACTACTTTGCATTTGAGATTTCTAAACTATTTGATTTTATACTATGATGTTTATATAGTAGTTTCATGAACTACTATTTATCTATTCTACTGCTTATTATTGTATTACTCCGTGTCTGTGATTCTATGATTAATTTATTTACTGTATATGCTGAGTTTTGCTAAATATAAGTTAACAATCAATTATTTTGAGCAATTCAAGTCTGACATGAGTGAATGATTGTCGATTTGATTGCTTCGAAATGCCAGGTCGTTACATTTTGTTTTTTCTTAATTTTTTTGAGTTTTGGAAAGCAAATGCAAAAATAAACCATGAAAAATGAAAAAGAAGACGCGTCTCCCCCCACACTAGATTTTAACTGTGTCCCCACAGTCAATCCAAGTTAAAGGAGAAAAATAAAAATAAAAATATGACCTATATTTACATGAAACTATTATTATTTACAAGACATTAGAAAATATGCTGTTAAAGAGTAAATGAAACGGTCTTCCAAAGACCAATTCATTTGTCTCGTCAAGTATGCGAGACACGGCTGAAGCTTGGAAAACCAAACCATAAAAGATTTCAAACTTGAATGTTGATTTGGACAAATGAATGTCGTTTTATTAAATATCGTTTGAGTCGCTTTATTTTCGATGATTTTCGGGTTAAATAGAGCAATTGGTTGAAATTCAAGTTTATTTTCACCAAATTGAAATTCAAACTTATCATTGAAAACTTCTTCAGAATTAATAAATTCAAAATCGAAATGGTGATTTAAATCTTCCTCTTCAAAATTCAACAACTTGTCTATGAAAAGTCCAAAAAAATTATATTCATTAAATTCATCCTCCTTTGTTGGATCATCAACAACTTCATTACATGTATCTTGTTCAAAATCCAAAGTTGCTGCGTTTAAATTTTCAAAATTAGAAAAAGGAAGATCGAATTTTAAATCGAGTTTCTCACCCTCAAAAGAATTGAAATTTAACTCAATTACCGTATTTTCAATAACTTCATTAAGATTTTCATTTCCAATTTCAAAAGTTATAATTTGAAAATCATCAAATTGGGTAAAAGGTGGATTATTATTTCACTCGTCACCCATTGAGATTTGGATTTGTTTCTCACGTTGTTACGTATATGTTTCGAACAACAAATCCACGTGATCATTGTAGATTTCATCCAATTGCTCAACAAAATCAAATTTATAATTATTAACTTGAAAATTTTCAATTTGAACTTGTTGAGAATGAAAATCATCAATCACATCATAGTCGAGATTATTCCCATTGCCAAAATCGTTTAAACAGTTATTTCCATTTTCATTTTGAATTTCATTTTGGAGTTCAAAATTGAATTGGCATGGATTATAATCGAAATCATTTGAATTTTGAAGTGAATTCAAATTTTGATTATTTTGAAAACTTTGACTTGAATTATTGCACAAATATGAATGACATAAATCACTTATTCTTTGATTTTGTTGTGTAGAGAGTTCAAGTAAAGATGAAATCGTCTCAATGCTATTTTCAAATCTTGAGGGCTGGTCATTATTTTGGAAATTTTATGGTTTATAATTTGAATTGTTTATACAATAGTTGTCATTAAAATATCCACAAGAATTTGAAGTGAAATTATATGGATCATAGTGATTTTCACAACTATCGTAAAATTCATGTAAGTAGGGAAACTCAGATATTTCAAAAATGTTTTTTCATAAACGAAAAGAAAAAATATTTACCAAAGGGAATTTATTTAAAAAAGGGAAATTTGATTATTATTTTTTGGTTTTTCAGTTTTTTTTGAAAAGATTTTATAATTTTCTTTTGGATTTTTGCTTTTCAAAAAAAAAGCTAACTCAATTTTTTTTTGGATTTTTGATTTTGACTGAAAATTTTCAAAATAAAGGATTTAAAAACTAAGTTGAGGAATATTTACAATCTTTTTAGTTGTGGATTTTGAATTTTTTTAAATATGCATGTACTATGCAACTAAATGAATGCAAGGGTTTAATTACAAATTTTCTATCCTAAGTAGCCCTAACCCAAAATGGTATTTTCATACTTTGTCTTAATTCAACAAGATAGTTCTCGGCCAGGTAAGGGACAAGATTTATCGGTGCTCCACGAATCACCGTAGTAATACAGCCGAAGGTTTAAGTACTTTCAGAGAAACAACCACTATAATATTTACGAATCACCGTAATATTTATAAATGGTTATTGCTCTACCATAGCCTAGACATCAAAAAAATAAATTGTCAAAAGAGGACAACTTGTCAATATACAACTAAGTGTTAGGTGAGTTCGTGACTCCCTTAAGATGTCTAACCGTTATTATTAGCAAATTCTAGGATGAAATGCAAAACCGAAATTAAACATGTATTAACAATGCAACCACGAATTTTTTTTTTGTTTTTGAATTTTTTTCAAAATGTAAGCAACCAACAATGCAAAGAAAAAAAGTGATAAGAGTATGATACTAGAGCATGCAGAATTATTAGCAAATTATTTTAAAGCGGCAAAGTTTTTTTATATAAACAAGGCAAAAAAAATTTAGCAAGCAGGCTTTTTGTTTATCTGCTTGGGCTACCTGACAAAGGAGTTGAACATAGATATATACCATAATTTATATATATCAAAGAAGAAACTTAAAAAAATTTAGAAACAAAACAAAAATGGAACTACAACAAAAAAAAGAAACCTAAAACGAACGAAAACAAAACTTTATATATAGATATATACACTTGTTTTTTTGTTTTTTTTGGAAGGAAATTTAAAAAGATAACAAAAATTATTTTTTTATAAAAGAAGAAAAAAAATTAATCTAAGAAAATTTTAAAACCCACCAGCCCAAACACAAGCAAATTAAACAGCTCCAAATCCAATTAACCCAACTTACTCCTCCCGTTTCCTATTCAAAGAAAATAATAATAATAATAATAATCGAAATCAGTGAAACAAAGAGGCGAATTCAGAGGAAAAAAAAGAAAAAAGAAAATAGTGTTGCAGAATCAAAATCGCGAGTTCAAACAGTGGCGCTTCGGTGATGCTTGATTTTGGTTCGAGGTGATTGGGGTTGTTGATGTGGGAATGCTCGGCGATTGGTTTTGGTGATATGCTAGCGGCGAGGTGGTTGGAGAAGTTCGTGAATTGCGGTGGTGGAGGTGAATCTGAACGTTGATGTTGACTCGATTGGGTAATTTTGAATCTGAATGTTGTGGTGGTAGAGGTGAATCTGAATGTTGCTGTTCATTCGATTGGGTAGTTTTGAATCTGAATGTTGCGGTGGTGGAGGTGAATCTGAATGTTGCGGAAGTAGATGACGTTCGCTGTTGTTAAGGGTGTAGAATGGTCGATTGTGGTAGTTTTGACTAGGGAATGGCGTTGGTTAGTGGGGCTAGACTTGTTGACAGTGCTATATTATAGTGAAGTGATGACAGAGGTGTACAGGGGTGGATGATCAGGTGGCAGTTAGATGATATTGTTGTGGTAGTTGATCTTTGGGGTTGTGGAGATGCTTTGGATTAGTCAAGTTTAGGTTGAATTTGGGTTTGAGTTGTGTGTTGCCAGTGGCTGTTAGTTGCAATGTGAAGTTAATGGATGGATGTGAGGAATGCAGTGGTGCTGAGATGAAGAGGTGGCAGTGATCTTGAAGAGAAGTATGTGCCGGAGAAGGTATGACTTGTTTATTGGTAAGATATGGAAAGGGGATAAAGTGTAGTTGATGTAGGTAGTCAAGTTGAGGTAGACGATGTGGTTGTTTGTGGATGACAGTTTTGCAAATGATGGGGTATTACTGGGGGTAGCAGTGAAATAAAGGCAGTAATATTGATTAGAGCAGATTGGTAGTAATGGTGATGTATGTTGGTGAAGTGGTTGTGAATGGATGGCAGAAGTTTTTGGGTACTGTGATGATGATGAAGTTTGATGTTAGTTGATGCAAGGCAGACGTGCTCAGGTTGTTGGAAGATGGTTGTTGTGGTATGACTATTAGTAGGGGAAGTAGATTGTAGTGACTGTGAGTGGTAAGAATGCTGCCTGGTGGAGGGATTAAAGACATCAAGTTGAAGTTTGGGTACTGTTGTTGTGCTGGAAACAGGTGAATGATGTATGATAATGGTTTGCAAGATGTGATACTTAGCAGTGAAGTGAAGTTGAAGCAATATGAAGTGTGAAGCACAGTTGCACAGAGTGGCAGGGCAGGGAGAATCACTACGCAGAGGTTGGTAGATGGTGCCAGGCACTGGTAGCGGGGAAGGTCAGATGGACAGAAGTGCGGGTTGATGCAGAGGTTGTTGAAGTCAGGGCTGTT
Organism: Allium cepa; assembly: GCA_030765085.1. Classification (NCBI taxonomy): domain Eukaryota; kingdom Viridiplantae; phylum Streptophyta; class Magnoliopsida; order Asparagales; family Amaryllidaceae; genus Allium; species Allium cepa. The sequence continues at coordinate 89,219,868 of CM060939.1, read as the reverse complement.
GCAGAAATGGTTGGCAGAAATCATAGTGGCAGAGGGATATGATGCAGAAATGTGCACGGTGAAGATATGCACAGTGACTGTTTTTGTTTTTTTTGAATGTAAAACAAAATGATGAAAATTGTACTGTAAAAAGAAAATGAATTGGAAAAACTTTTTTTTTCTTTTTGAAATGACCTGTGTATAATTTTTTTCAAAATAATAATGCAAATGCAGCTCAAATATAACAACAACAATCGCATAATCAAAATGAGAACAAAAATTGCATAAACACACAAAACAATTTTTTTTAAATGCAAGATAACACAAAACAAACACACAAAAATCAAACAAAATAATTCGAAGAATAGAAAATAAAATCAAATCAACCCGGCAACGGTGCCAAAATCTTGTTCGAAACGACCAAAACTCTATCGGAGAAGAGAATAGCCGATCAAATTTTAATAAAAATAACTGCAAGCGCACGATGTACAATTCTAGTACATGGCAAGTACGGTCAATACGTAGAGAATTATTTAGATTTTCAAATTTCTGTTCAATCAAATTAAACCAAGATTTGAGAGTGTTTGAAGCTAAAAAATGTAAAAACTAACAAAAGCTAGAATGGATAAAAGTATGAGAGCTTGAAGGCAGTTTAAAGATAAATCCACTCTCTTGATCGCATAAATCAACACAGCGTGAAATTATGATCTTTTTTTTTTGTCTTTAGTGAGTTTAGTTGATATGTTTATCATAAGTATGGAATATTTGTGCTATTAATTAGCCCAATATAAACCATCAAACTATAACATACCCACCAAACCACTTGCTAACTCTCATGAAAATTGACAATGAATTTTAAAATAAAATCTATTCTAAGCATGATCTATTAATTATTGATTAGAAATATTGATCACCAAAGTTTGATTTTAAAATCACTTCGTTACCAACATCATATGTAGATGAAGATGTAATTTGTGTTTTGTTTGTCTAAGCATGGCCTATTTGGTGTCAACAACATAGGCTATCAAAATCAAAGCTAAAGCAACAAAGTTTAACCACATCAAACATTTCAATTAAGCACAAAAGGAGATCAAAAATATCAAAATGTTGAATCTACATGATTAAGTGAGCTTCATTACCCCTAAATTGAAGGGGTTTAGCTTCTCATATTTTTTATCTTGTCAACAAATGTAGATTGCAACATACAACACAAAACAAGAAGAAAATGAGACCTAACTAATTTTGCTTGAAATAAATCTGCTCTACTTGCAAGAAATAAAACTATACTAATTGCATAAAATAAGAACAAGAATTAAAAGAGCATGAAATTAAATTGCATAAAAGAGAAAATTACATAAAAGAAGAAAATAGCTAAGTAGCCATGAAAAGAAAGAAAGAGCTTTTGTTTATTTGTGAGCCTCAAACTAAACTAAATAGAGACTCAAAGGAGGCTAAGAGAGACTCGAAGAGAAGAGTTACATGAACATATAGGGTATTTGTAAATGTTTTGAAAGTCTAATCCTATATTTGGGAACTACCTAAACTACCCATGAGGAAATGTGGCCACCAAGTTATCATTAGTATGAGATTATCTTCCACTAAGTGGCATGTAACATTAGCGGCCATTTAGCATGTGCATTAGCTCCTAATTGTACATTAAGGTAGAAGGATAGGCGAGGTCCTCCATGTTCATGAGTTTGAATTATTTTCATATTCATTCCTTTATTTTCTCTTGTGTATGCATATTTCCCATGAAGCCTCTTATAGTTTCCGTCTAATTTTCCTACAAATAAAAATGAAATGTGGAAATAAATATCATAAAATTAATATATACACAAAAAATAACCATTTTGCCCTTATACGAAGAAGAATATATGATGATTTGAAAATAATTGAAATTTGGGTTTAAACATGTTAAAACACTCTCTCTATATGCTCATTTGTTTAATTAAATTCGATAAAATATGGAAGTAAAAATATGCACATTTTCGTGCATGTCAATATAATTTTAAATTTTAAAATATTCCACGAAACATACCCAAAAATATCGAACTTCGAACGAGGCATTCCACCTGGCTTTCTATATGTTATATCCCTATTCAGAACTCAATGGAACTAGTCTTAAGGTCTGATCATATGTAGAAGATAGTGTTTTAGACCCCCTTATTATATTAAGTTTCCAATATTAGTTTCTATGCGTTTTGAACTCGCACGGCCAAAAGATTCGTTTGATCGTCATGAAATTCGACGACATATTATAATTCACTATTACGAATCTAATGGAACATGTTTCGTCGAAATCCGAGATTGTGCCCCAGAACGACAATTTCACAAATTTAGATATTTAATTATCAATATTTATCCAATCTATTTTATATTTGTAGATTACAAATTGAATTTACCAATATTATTTGTTAATTAAAAGGGGTTAAATAAAATTATTAAATCCTTTTAATTAATATTTGATTCACAGTTCAAATATTTAATTATTCTCTATATTTGAATTATAAGTTATCGAATTCAAAAATCCAATTATTTAAATATTTAAAATTAATTAAACATTTAAAATCAAATAATCAAAATTGTGAGTTGTTACAAAAGGATAAGCAGGTTGTGAAGGCTTATGCTCTAAATGTTTTTCCCACTTCATTGAGTGCTCCATTAGTGAAAGAGAAAGGGAAGGGCATCACGATTGAAGGCACGCTTTCCAGTTATTGCATACCTATTGTGTTTTGTTTGATGCTAGGGTATCACATTCATTTATACTAGTGACCTATTACATAGACTTAGATTTGAATCTGACTTAATAGATCGACCATTTGTCCCGGTGAATCATGTGTGTTGTTCAGTTGGTTGAGTATGGTTTACTGTGACTTTATTCTATAGAGTCATGGATGCATGTTTGCTTTTGATTTGTTTATGCTTGGTTTGGTAAGGTTAGAATTACCTCGGAGATGAAATGGCTTTAAAGGTACTAAGTTGTGGTTGATTGATTGAGGTTATTGGTGATGATTGGGACAGACGATGAGTGTAGGCTAGAGTTGAGTTGCATGCCCGAGGACACAATGATGGTTAAGTCTGTGTTTCGCTCCAGATCCCATATGATAAGTTTTCATCAATACCCATTGCTAGAGAGTATCCTGATATATTTGAGGTAGTTAAAAAATTACCACCACATAAAGAGATTGAGTACCATATTGAATTAGTGAAGGATTTTTCAAACCTATTGTATTAACTTCGAGGAGGATGGTACCCAAACAGGAATGGAACTAGAGGCGCAAGTAAAGGACTTATTGAGGAAATGGTTCTTTTATAGGAGTATTTCAAAGTGGGGAGCACCTGTATTATTCACCATTAAGGAGGATGACTCTTTGAGACTTTACGTTGATTATCGTGACTTGAACAAGATGGCGAGAATGAATAGGTATCCCTTTTTGTGCATGGATACTTCTTCGATCAATTTCATGGTATGAAGTTGTTTTCTTGGTTGGATTTGGTAACAGGTTTCACCAATTAAGAGTGACAAGGGATAGTGTGCTATTGCCACATTTTATATGCCATCGAATTTTTATAAGTGGTTGTTATGTCGTTCGGGCTAACCAATGCACTAGCATACTCCATTGATCTTACGAATCATGTTTTCAATGATCATCTTAATAAGTTCGTGCTAATGTTCTTCTTTTCTATTCACAGACATAAGATGAACATATGACACACTTGAGACGTTGAGAAAGCATCATTTAAAAGCTATTCAATGTGTTGCATCTAGAGGAGGGAAGTAAGGTTCTCAAGTCATGTTATTTCAGAGCGGGTCACCGCTGTGGATCCTGCCAAAGTAGTAGCAGTCCAATAGTAGAAAAGACCTAAGAATGCTATAGATGTGAGAAGTTTATATGGAGTAGCAGGTTATTATAGGCGATTCATAAAAGAATTCTCTAAGGTAGCAGCACCATTTACTTATTTGACAAAGAAAAATCAGAATTTTGCTAGTGAGGTATGAGCACGTGTTTGTTGGTCTGAAAGAGAGGTTGATGAGTGCACTAGTACTAGTCATTCTACTTGGAAATGAAGAGCTGATATTATATATTGATGCATGTGGTACTGGATTTGTGGCTAGTATTGATGCGAAGAGGTAAATTGATTGCTTACGAAAGTAGGTCATTGCATATATCATGTTCAAAATCCAAAGTTATATTCAATTTTTCGAAATCAGAAAAAGGAAGATCGAATTTTAAATCGAGTTTCTCACCCTCAAAAGAATTGAAATTCAACTCAATTATCGTATTTTCAACAACTTCATTAAGATCTTCATTTTCAATTTCAAAAGTTGTTATCTGAAAATTGTCAATTTTGATAAAAGATAGATTATTATTTGACTTGCCACACATTGGGATTTGGTTTTGTTTCTCGCATTGTTTCATATAAGTTTCAAACAGCAAATCCATGTGATCTTTACGAATTTCGTCCATTTGCTCAACAAAATCAAATTTATAATTATTAATTGGAAGATTTTTTAATTTGAAATTGTTGAGAATAAATTTTTTCACCATGATTGAAACAAGTCCCATTGCCAAAATCATTTAAACAGTTGTTTCCATTTTCATTTTGATTTGAAATTAATTTTGAAGTTTGAAATTGAACTGGCATGGGTTATAATCGAAATCATTTGAATTTTGAAGTGAATTCAAACTTTGATTATCTTAATAATTTTGACTTGAGTTATTGCACAAGTTACTCAAATTATTTATCATTTGATTTTGTTTTTCATGTAAAGGCCAAATTGTTTAAATGTTATTTCAAGAGTTGAGGGTTGGTCGTCATTTTAAAAAATTTATGGTTCAAAATTCGAATTGTTTGTATAACAATTATCACTGAAATATCCACAAGAACATGATGTAAAATTATATGGATTATATTGATTTTCACAACCATCGTAAAATTCTTGCTAGTAGGGGAATTCAGACATTTTCATATTCTTTTCTTTTAAAGGGAAAATATTTACCCAAAATAATTTATTTTTCTAAAGGGAAAATTGATTTTCAATTTTTTTGTTTTTGAAAGATTATTATATTTTTTGGGTTTTTGTTTTTTCGTAAAATATCTTAAATGTTTTTTGGATTTTTGATTTTGATTTAAAATATTTCAAATGAAAAGATTTACAAAACTAAGTTAAGGAAAATTTATAATTTTTTTTAGTTTTTGGACTTTGAGTTTTTTAGTTTTTATAAATATACATGAACTAATGCAACTAAATGAATGCAATGACTTAATTACAAATTTTCTATTCTATGTAGCTCATAACCCAAAATTGTATAATCAGACTTTGTCTTGATTCAACAAGATAGTTCTCAGCCAGGTAATGGATATGATTTATCGGTGCACCACGAGTCACCGTAGCAATGCAACCACTATAATATTTATGAACCACCGTAATATTTATAAATGGTTGCTCTGCCGTAGCCTAGACACAAAGAAATTAAATTATCGAAAGAGGATAACTTATCAATATACAATTAAGCCCTAAATGAGCTCATGACACCCTTAAGATGTCTAAATGTTATTATTAGCAAATTCTAGGATGAAATGCAAAATTGAAATTAAACGTGTATTAACAGTGCAATTACGAATGGATTTTGGTTTTTGTTTTTGAAATATTTTTAGAAAATGCAAGCAACCAACAATAGAAAACAAATAAAAGCAAGAGATGAGGGGATGATACTAGAGTGTGCAAAATTATTAGCAATTTATTTTAAAGCGGCAATTTTTTTTTAATAAAGCAAGCAGGCAGAGCAATTATTTTTGGCAAGCACTTTCAGCACTTGCAACCTGAAACAAAAACACGATATATATAGTTTTTTTAATTCTCTTTTTTCTCTATTTTGTTCTTAAGAATTTAGCTAAACAACACAACTCAAAAGAGAACAAAGAAAAACAAAATAATTTAGTTCAAACCTTAATTATTATTTTTTAAACACAAACAAAAGAAACTTTATTTTTTTAAATGAATTTACACGGAATAAAAAAATTCAACAGCAAATAGCAAGTCCACCACCCAAATCAGCCCATAGGATTCAAAACCCAATATCCGACTTTTTAATTTCTAAATCCAGTCTTCTCCCAATCTACGCAAAACAAAACAAAAGAAAAGAAGGAAAAAGAAAAAAATTGTTAACAAAAAAAGAAGATGCGACTAGGAAATCACGATTGGACTTAGGTCGCTGATCAGGCGATTGCAGAGGTTTGTGGCAGGTTGTAGAGGTTGGAATTGGCGAGGCGATTGGGAATTTGGGCATTTGGTAAGTGAATTGAAGTGGTGTCGAGGAAGTTGCAGGTGATTGGATTGGTTCTGGAGCATTCGTTGATTTGGATTTTGGCAATGTGTAGGATGGTTCGGGTTGTGGTAGGTCAGGTTATGGCAAGTTGATGATGTTGATGGTGAAATGAATATATGCAGCAGCAGTGCTATGGGTTGCAAGCAGTGGTCAGTGTTGTGAAGCTTGGGTGATGAGATAGTAGATGGTATTTCAAGAGAAGCAGTTAAAGATGATGGATAGCAAGGAAAACTGTGGCCAAGTTGTAGTGGTGATGGGTGAGGTGAGGACAGTAAGCAGTAGTAGTGGTTTGATGGAAATGGAGTGGTGAAATGCAATACGTATGAAGGCAGTTGTGTGCCAGGGCTACAAGTTACTCGGTGTTTATGGTGAGGCAACTATAGTGATGTTAGCAGACTGAAGCCGAGGAAAGATGTTTGCAGAGAGGAAGACTAGTATTTGCAGTTGATTTTGTAAAGAGGCTGATGGAAGGAGGATCAGGAGATGGCAGAGGGAAGCAGGGGTGAATGGTGATGTCATTGATTGTGGAGATGCACTGGAGGTGCTGTTTGAAGATGTGAAGTAGTTAGAACGGTTGAGGTGTATTGGTTGGAGTTGGAAGTTGTGCACAGTGAACATTGAGGCAGTTTTGGAGGTGTGCAGGGTGGTTTTTCTGTTCAGGTGGATGTGAGGAGGAAGTAGGGGGGTATTGATGTTGTTATGGTAGAAAGCAAGTAAATGTTGTGTAAAGTAGTGCTGTTGATCAGGTGCACAGTGTGTATGTGCACTTTGTGTGCACAGTGAACGTAGGGGCTGATGACTGTGTTGTGGCACAAAGATGCGATGGTGCAGGTTGGAGTTGATGGTGGATGAACAAGAATGGACGGTAGGCACTAGGCAGTAAGGCAGTGTGGTTAAAATTTGATTGTGAATAGGGGTGATGCGAATTGTTGTATCGAAGTTGGATTGTGGCAGTTTTGGATGTTTTGGTGGGGGAAGTCAGATGGGAAGAAGGCAGTGATGATATTCGCTGGGGAAGTTTGTCTGGCAGTATGGTAATGTGAGGTGGATAAGCGATGAAGCAAGGTTGTTGTAAGGAAGGTTGATGGTGAGTGATGGAGCAGTAGCAGGATTGTTTCCCTGTGAAGCAGTGGCAATATTGATGGTATGAAGGCAGTTTGTGGTGACGGTACGCAGGGGGTAGTTTGTTGCGGTCTGAATGAGGAATTGTTGGTTGAAGTTGGTCTGAAGGTTGATAGAGATGAATGTAAGTGGCTGAGGTATTGTACAGTGGTCTGGTGTTGGAATGACAGTGTATGGAGATGGAATGAAGGCAGCAAGCAGTTTGAAGTAGTGCACATTGCACAGTTTTGGAGATGTAAAACTGTGATATGATGGAAGTAAGGCAGAAAAATGTAAATTTGTAAAAAAAAAAAAAAATTAAAAATTGTAAAGAAAATGAAATGCAAGTTGTAAATGAAAAGGAAATAAAATATATTTTTTTGTTTTGAATTGTGTATTTTTGTAAAATAGAAATGCAAATGCAAAGCAAACAAAAAGACAAGCACACAAATCAAATCACACAAAAACATAAACACACAGTATTTTTTTTTATAAATGCAATTCAACACAAAAAATAAAACACAATAAAATAAAATAAAAAATTCGAAGAATAGAAATAATATCAAATCAACTCCCCAGCAACGGCACCAAAAACTTGTTTAACGACTAAATCTCTGTCATATTAGAAAAATAGTCGAAAATTTTAAATTAAAAATAACCGCAAGCCTGTGCAGTTTAAGTCCTCAGTAGATTCAATGCCGTGGAGACGCAAAAAGTCATAGTGGGATACAGCGAGCATATAGCCGGATATAGCGGATGACTCTAAAATACCATATAAAACTCGTGCTTAATATTTTTACAAATAAATGATAATTAAATGAAAAATTAACATTCAGTTGAATTATAATTAATACATAAACAATTTTAAATAAAAACATGTGCAAATATACTATAAATAAACATAAAACTTTCATATAACATAATTGAATTTAGTAGAATATTAGAGTATTTTTATTTCTGAAAATATATTAAAAATTCAATTAAATAAATTAATTTCATTATTTTTATAATGTATAAATGTCATTTTTCAATTCATTTCTTTTTAAAGAAGATATAGCGGAGATAACGGAATATAACGAGAATAACGGGATATAGCAGAAATAGTGGAGCTTAGAGCGGAAAGGCTATATTTGAGGCCATATGGAAAAATCCTAGCGGTAGAAATCCGCTATGAGATATAGCATGGTTATAGCGGGGTAATAGCAGGAATTAACTGCACAGCCGCAAGCACATGGCGATTATAGCATGTATGTGAGTACGGGTCGATCCGTAGGGAATTGTGTTGATTCTAAAATTTCTACTTAATCAAATTAAACTAAGAATTTGAGAGTGTTATTAACTACAAAAAAATGCAAAAACTAACTACTGTAAAAAGTGAATGAAAACCATGAGATTAAAAGACAACTTAAAGATAAATCCACTTTCGTGATCACATAAATCAACACAACATAAAATTATGATCTCTCTTTTTTGTCATTCGAATTTAATTGATGTGTTTATCATAAGTTTGGCATATTTGTATTATTAATTAGCCCAATATAAACCATCAAATCATAACACACCCACTAAACCACTTCTTAACTCTCATAAAAATGACAATTAAAATAAAAATAAAATCAAGCATGACTTATTTACTATTGAATTAGTAACATAAACAATTAAATTTTGATTCTAAATCCACTTCCATTACCAAAATCATTTAGTTAGATGATGGTGTAAATTGTGTTTATTTGAGTAAGAATAGCCTATATGTGATTAACATCATAGACTATCAAATTCATTAATAAACTTACATTAACATGCAACTTTCCATTAAGCACAAAAAGAGAAATTAAATGAGCAAATTATGTTGAATCTACATGATAAGAGAGTTTTATTACCCTCTAAATTGAAGGGGTTTAGCTTCTCATATCTGTTATCATTTTAACTATTGTAGTTGCAACATGAACATAAACATAAACAAGAGGAAAATGCAAGTAAAGTAAGAACGGTGCTAATTAAAATTAAATACAAATGGATCTACTTGCACAAATAAAAAGATCTACACTACTAGCATGAAAGAAAATAAACAAGAAAATGACTTGAATTAAAATTGCATTAAGTAAATTACATGAAAGAAGAAAATGTCTAAGAAACCATGAAAGAGAGATAGAAAGTGTATATTTATTTTTGAGCCTAAAACTAAACTAACTAAAGAGGAGGCTAAGAGCTTCGCTACATGAACATATATGGTATTTATACAAGCCTAAAACCCTAATACATATTTTTGGGGACTACCCAAATTGCCCTTAAGGAAGTGTGGCCACCAAGTTATCATTAGTATAAATTAATCCTCCACTTAAATTGCATGTAGCTTTAATTTTCAGTAATATGTGCATTAGCTCTTAATAGGGATCATGGTAAGTGAGTAGGTGAGGTCCTCTTTGTTGTTATGAAATGATTTATTTCCATCTTCATTTGCTTGTCTTTGCTTGTGCATGCATATTTTCATATAGACCTCTTCCATTTGAATTCATATTCCTACAACAAAATATGAAAATTTCCAAGTAAATTTTCTAAAATTAATATATGTACAAAAACGACTATTTTGCCTCTAAATGAAGATGAATAAATGATGATTTGAAAATAATTTGAATTTTGGTTTAAACATGTTAAAGTACCATATATGCTCATTTATTTAAATAAATTAGATTAAATATGGTAGTACAAAATATACGCATTTACATGCACATTAGTAGGCAACTATAATTACATGAGAGAAAAGCCCAACCAATGGTTTGGAGCAGCTATTGTTTTTTCTTGAAGGCGTAGAGATATTTTTTGCTATGAGAAAGGTTTAAATTATTCATCGATCATAAGTCATTGAGATACCTTTTCTAATTAAAGGACATTAACTTTCGATAGTAGAGATGGTTAGAGTTCTTGCCCTCTTATGAATTTGATATATACTATACGTCCAGTAAGGAAAACGTAGTCGCGGATGCATAGAGTATGAGACATGCCAACTTTCAAGCTCTGTTTCTAGAGTGGATACAGTTAGAGTATATGGTTAGGTATGATTTCTGAAAGAGTTATGAGCTTAGGCTGAGATATTGGCAAGCATAATATTTAGATCAATGTTGATAGTATGGATTGGTACAAGTCAGAGCTGAATCGGTTGGTCTATAGTTGGAGAAATGGTTAGAATTCAAAAAAAGTTCTCGTATTTGGATCACAGTGGGCCTAGGAAGTCTAATGGGTTTGACTAGAACCAATCAAGTTATCAAATTAAATCATATTTTAATTAACATTATATTATATTTGTTAATTAATCATATTAACTATTTCAACTAAAAGCTTATTTAGATGTATAATGTATATATCTAAAGATATTACAAGATGACATAATGTGATATATAAACATGTGTAACGTACACACACAAAATACACACACACCCATATATCAAAATCATGATTTATATCCATTGTATACATATTTATTATACATATTTATTATACTTACATATACATATGATAATTAACGGCTCGATTTTTCGGACTAGTCTGAATCACCGAAAAACCCATCCGTTCCAAAACTACGAATGAAAACTACTAACTCAATACACAATACTTGATAAATATTCAACACTACTAAATGTATGGAATACAATTTAATTATACAATTTATCAGAGCAATTAATTAATTTATTCTATAAGGTGTGCATACCGAACTCAAACGCAATAAATCTACCGATGCACACTCTAATGAGAGAGACAACAATATCCTTACCTGCGAACTCTATAAACAATGTAAATGCGAAATAAAATAGTAAGGGGAAAGATACAACAACACAAGATAAACGACAAACAATAACAGATAAATAGAAAAATTGTTATATTACTTTATGGTTGTATCACTACTACTTGTGACTAACTATGTACCCCTATCTAATTGGGTACCCAATTAGATACAGGATCAAGCCAACATAGTTCTCCTATTTGGATTTTATTTCGAATTCTTATTTCAAAACTTTTAACACACACACACATATCTTTTATATTCAAACTAGTATCCTTTACTTCGGGATCTGAAAACAAATCATCTTTTTGAAAAACATATCAATATACAAGCATACAAACTATATGCTACCTGATCGGGAGGTTTCTAGCCATAACAAGGCAACTGGTTCCCAGCCTTCCGAAAATAAATATAGATATATGCATCCCTCTACAACGAGAGCGGACTATACTGAGGCTATAAAACATATGCACCATCCTTGCCCACTTTTTAGTTATGAATTACCCAAATCATCGGTAACATAACAAATCACTTTATATCCTGAAGTGGAAAAATCATTTACAATAATAATTACAAATACATCAAATCTATAATAATTTCCATTTCCAAATCCTTTCAAAAATAATCTTAAAATGTTCGGGTTTAGACCTCGAAATTCTTTCTGTTTTATAAAACACATTTTATAAATCGTTATTCAAATAAAACTTTATATGAAATCACCAGGGCCGGTCCTAGATGTTTTAATACCTAAAGCCAATTGCAAAACAAGTGCCCTTTTAGCATTTCTAGATTCTGTTTATGCATTTCTAAACACTATAAAAGTAACATAGAATGATATCGTATATTAATAATTATTATAATACAAAAAATAAATTATAAATGTCTAATCTACCAGTTATGATTAATCAAAAATATTTTCATATTAGATGATCTATACATTCATAATATTAGTGATACTTAACAAATAAAGCTGGGTGATGGAAAAATTAACAACATCGCCGACTAAATAAACAAACTAGGCACACTTTTAGAACATGCTTATCTACATTTCTCTTTATGTTTCGTGGTCAATATGATTTTTTTAATTAGTGATTTATTTGCATTATAGTACATGTTATCTGCTAGTTATTATAATTATAATTAGAATAGGATAGTAAATACAATAAAGATATTATCATTACACTCTGATTAAATCATACTATAGATGAATGCTATCAAATTATGAATACAGATATTATCATAACACTCACAATAGGGTGAAACCATTATGAATATAGATATTATCGACTAGTTATAATTATAACTAAAATTGAATTCGCACTATATTATAGAACATAGATGCAATTCATTGAATCGTTTTACAAATTACTGAATTAGTAAATACTGAAAATTACAATACAATAACTAAACTAACTCAATAATTAAAATTTTAAAGCATACAAAATCCAAATCATGAAATTAGGTAGTACCAGTACCTTCAACTGAGATAGAGGAGCCGTTGCCGCCTGCCTGTGCCCTAGCTACCGACTGTCGAGATGAAGGAGCCTATTGCCGTCTGCCTGTGCCCTAGCTGCCGAGATGAAGCCTGCTGGCTGCTGGCTGAAAAAAAGGAGGAAAAACTCTTGCCGTCGTGGGTCGCTGCCTCATCTGCTCCTGAATCGCGGATCCACAATTTAGGTTTTTTTTCCACTCTCTTCTGTGTCGCGTGGTGAATTTGGTGCCCTGGTTTGTTTTGGGGCCCAAAGCGGATGCTTCCCTTGCTTTGGGGAAGGGCCGGGCTTGGAAATCACTTCCAAATATTTTCATTGAACGCTTTATAGTCAAATTGTAAAATTATAATTATAAAGCGTTCGTATTCAATGCAACCATAATTATGGTCCACCCAACCCATGCATGTAAAGGTAATTGCTCATAAACTGGTCGAGCAAAATTAACAATCAATATACTATACAATGCTCATAAACTGGTCGAGCTCAAATCAAACAATCAATCAATAGCAATAATAATAAAGAGCAAACACATTCATTAATCAACATATTAATTGGCTTCAAAACAATCAATTTACTTACAAGCATAGAATGACGATTTATTCATTTCTCTTTGTCAAAATATCTTCGATATATATATATATGTGTGTGTGTGTGTGTGTGTGTGTGTGTATGTGTATATATATATATATATATTCTTCAGCAATTATGGAATCATTGTAACATTTCCTTTGAGATTTATCAAATCATTTGGTTTATTTAAACCTTTTTGAGTTATGGAATAATTCAAAATTATTTACGAAAAACTTAATATGAATTCTTAGGATATCCGGGCTTTTCTTTCGATCTATTCCACCCCTCGTCTAAAAAATAAAGCGAAGGTCAGGTTAGTTTGGGACACTGGTTGCTCCATTCCTAACCTTAGTTACACACCTTTTTTTTACCGTTTAGCTCGCAAGTGGGACAAATGTACTAGTCGTTTCCGCACACTCAGTTTGTTATTACATTCAAGGAAATGATTTCTATTATATTGTTTAAGTGTTATAATAACCATATATTTAAACTCTTTCTAAAAGAATTATAAAACTTCCAATTAAAACACTTAATTATTCATTTAAAAACATTTACAAATGATTCTAGAAAGAATCGTTAAGTTTAAATTTTTATTTCAAAAGTTATAGAAACTGCAGCAGAAAAGTGCTGCGAAAAATGCTTAAAATAGCTTATTTGATTAAAACAACTTTTTTTAATGTGTAAAATTTCTTATTTTCCAATTCAAATCTCTTTTATCAAATTTATTTTCTATTTCTAATCATTTAAAAATATCATTTATAAATAAATTCCTTCTTGGATTCCGAACTGCAAAATCGCGATGTTTTTAGAAAATTGTTTTGGACATATTTCGAAATCTACTTAATGAAATCTTGATTTTCTTTCTTCATTGGAAAACTATGAATATAATAGTATGAAATATTCTTATTTCTAATGATTCCGAGCCACATTCCATTCTATACACTCATTCGACCTCTTATGGCGCGAAATCGTGAATTACTGTTACGCGACACGTCTGCTTTTGACTAAATTCTCATTTACTTTTCAAACTTCACCAAAACACTTTCATATGTTTATAAAACATTTCAACTCATTTTAATAATATTTTTATATTTCAAACTCATTTTTCATTTCATTTCATATTATAATATTATATTAATATAATATCATTTTGAACCTTATTAGATATTTTAAAATCATTAAGAGGCTAAATAATTTCCATACACATATTTATATGAATTTATATTCTCATTTAATTAGCTATGGTTAATTTCTAACCATTTCTCTTATCAATTATCAAACCAAGTAATCATCCATATTAACAAACATATAAACAGCCAACTTTGCATATAGGTTATCAAACATATTATTAAACTAGGAATTATTAGTTAATTCAAAAATGAGTACTCACTTTTAACCAAATTGATTAGCTTCCTAACAACATTCTTATCCAACCATACTTCACTAAAATAATCTATACTTCACTAATACATCCATAAACAACTCTACCACATTGCCCGTGCTCACGATCATCCTTCCTCCTTCACTTTGCTCTTAGCATAAACCTTCCTCCCACCTCCATAGCTCACAGTCATAGCCTCCCCATCCAATACTCATGGCCTAAGGCTATTTAAAGAAGAGAAGAAGAAGAAGTGAATTAAGAAGAGGTTAGAGTGTAATTAATGGATTGGACCTTAAGCATTCCACTATTTTTAACCCTCCTACCTCTCTTAAAGAAGAGAAGCCATTAATGAACAAAAGAGAGCTCAGAAATGAAGAAAAAGAATGACAAGAATGGATGGGTATTTACAGGAAAAGCAAGGAGTGGTGAATTACAAAATTAACCCTTTACAAAATTACCAAAATAACCTTACTTTATCTTACTTTTTCAACACTTACCATCACTTTGTCATATCACGACTTTATGTCATAGTCACTTAATGCATAAGGAAAATAAAGTAAAAATTTGATTTGAATTGATTTGACATGATTTTGTCCTTTTATTTTTACTTTTTCTTAAGTACATTCTAGAATTTTCTAAGTATGTTTAGTAAAAGTAAACTTGATTAGTGAATTAATTAATACTTATAATATTTGAATATATATCTGCATATATAAGAAAATAAAGGTGCGACAATGTTGTGATAAATTTAAATCGACAAAACGTTGATTTTCGACAAAATGTTTTGCAGTCACATTTTAACGTTTTTGTTAAACTATTTATTCATGTAAACCAAAATTGAAAATAAATTTGTATAATGTTATTTAAAATTATAAATACTCATAAATTAATTAAAATAATTTATTTAACCATTTAAACTTACTTTTTTGAAATCGAGATTTTGTCACTTTTTTCGATATAAGCAATTATTCCTATTTTTGTGTATATTTCTCTTTGCAAACCCTATCTAATTTTATTTGAATCATAAAATGTTATCTATTTTATATTTAAAATCACTTTAAATAGTATATTTTAAAGTGGTCAAATTCAGGGTCGTTACAATAATTTCATATGAATACCAGGAATTTAAAAGCCTAAGTATATATATACATATGTTTGAATATACCATAATAGATGTATATAGTTTGTTTACAATTGTTTATAGTATCATATATTTATATATATAGTTTAAACATATATATAAATATATATGATATTTTCTTGCCACTTATATATATTTAACACATATACCTATATAAATTATTAAAAGGCATCCATATAATAAAATAGATGATTTCAAGTAAGAGAATGCTTGAGTGGAAGATAGAAGAAAATAAGGTTTCTTGTTAAATCTTGAACTAATCATAACAGAGTAAAAGGAAATAGAATAAGGTATTATTTTATAGTTCCAACTTTCCAAACAGTAATTAATAGTAAATTCAATACCATAAAATTCCATACTTAACTACAATAGAAAAAAAATCCAAACTTTAAAATCACATATCTGAAAATAAACACTCAACATGAAAACATAATTGTTAGAAGTAATTATTGTCACAACTAATGTTTATTTTTAATAACATTATCGAATTTTTGATATTAAACATTACATATATACATATACACATATGTAAAATTGTAATTTAAGATTTAAATCACAGATACATACAATTGGCTAAACAGTAAGAGATTAAATTTATTAATTAGAAACAAAATTAATTTTAAATAAAAGAAAGAATTTAATACTAATTTACAATTTTGGATAATAATATAAAGCATATAAATGTATTCAAACATAATTTAATTAATTTAACACATCGTATGTAACTTTAAGTGAATTAAATTGTGAATAAATATAAATTTTACAGCAAAAACAAATCTACATTAAGTGATAATTTCGATTCCATCAAACAACAACAAAAAAGAAAATAAATCAAGCACAAATTAATTTTACAATTGAGTGACAATGCATAAGAAGTTTCTAAAAAAAATTCAACAAGTGGCAATTTAATATGCGCATATATGTGAATTTTGTCTGGTATAAACACCACATAAAATAAAATGAAATAAAATAATTGAACCTAAAAAGTCTTACCCTTTGTAATACTTGATTTGAGATTTCTCCTCGGATCTCAAGTAAATTCACACCTAGCTTTGCAAGAGAAGGATGAACCACTTATTTTTTATTGATATTTTCATTTAATTTAGAGTTAAAAAATGTAGGATCGTTTTAATATATTTTTAGCCATGGATGGTGAGGAGGAGAGAAAAGAAAAGTGCATGAAGATGAATGAATATACAATATGAATTAGTGTATTTGTTTTAATTGAAAGTGTTAGTATCTCGATTCTACAATTTCGATGATAACGACTATAAAATCACGTATACAAGATATATCTTATCATATTACAGGTATATACCAGAAGAAGATCACCATGCTTAAAAAATTCATGGCTCAAATACAATTGAAGAAAAATGGATCATGTATTTGAAAGTAAGGTCATCTTATTGTATCATAGTCATGGATAAATGTTGTACAATCTCCTTGAGTAATCATAACACACATAACAAAATGTCCAAATTTTGCAAATTCAAAAGCGATAAACATCTGTCAGTATGCCTCAGACGTCTATGGTATATTTTGGGTTTTTGTTTTATGAAATTCCATGGACGTCTATTTAGACGATTCTCTTTGCTTTGAACAAACTAACTGCTCCTTCAACAATTGTGTGACGACCCCACTACAACTATAAGACCATATTATAACTATATGTTTACACCTGCTAAAAAATGGCAGTTGTAATAAAGGTTTTTTACAACCCTTTTTTTCAAAAAGTTGTAATGAACCTATTTTCAACAACTCTTTTATTTTAGCAGTTGTAATAGATGCCTACAACGTTTCTTTTTTTGCTAGTTGTAATAGATACCTATTTTTAATAGCATTCCGTTTTTGTTAGTTGTAATAGATGCCTATTACAATCTTTTTCGTTTGCCAATTGTAATAGATATCTATTTTTAATAACTTTTTTTTGTCAGTTGCAATAGAAGTCTATTACAACCTTTTCTGTTTGCCACTGTAATAATTAATTAATAATTATAATTAAATAATAATACTTAATAATTAGTAATTAGTGATTAACAATGAATAACTTTTTAATTAATAATTAATAATTACCATTAAATAATAATAATTAATTTGAAAATATGAATAATTAATATTAATAATCACTTTCGATAATTAATAAATAATAATTTAAATAATTAATAAATAAGAATATTTAATAATAACCTCAAAAATTAATAATAATTAATATTAATAATCACTATTAAATATACTTAATAATTAATAATTAGTAATTAGTTTTCAAAAATTAATATTTAACATTTAATATTTAATGATCGGTAACATATACATAGTGATTAATAATTAAATTACCAATAAAAGATTATTAAAAAATAATCAATAATTGATATATTAATAATCAATTAGTAAATAATAAATAACAAATAATTAATAAATATTTAATTAATAAGTTATAAATATTAATTGCTATTAAATAATAATTACTATTAAATAATAGTTACTATTAAATAATAGTAACTAATAATTAATATACAATAATATTTTCATAATAAATAAAAATTAAAAGTTAAAAATCAATATTGAATAATAATAAAAGTTAAAATTAATATTAAATAAAAAAATAAAAATTAATAATTAATTAAAATAATAATAATTAATAAAAAATAAAAAATAAATATGTAGTATATAATGCTTAAATAAAATAATTTTATATTAATGTCTAATAATTAATAACTACTACTAATAAATGTTAGATAATAATTAAGTACAACATTTTCCTTTTCCTTTTGCTAGTTGTAATAGATGTTAATTTTCAGCAACTCTTCCTTTACGCTAGTTGTAATAGACACCTATTACAACCTCTTTAATTTGTCTGTTGTAATAAATACCTAATAAATAATAACTAAAATTAAATAAAAATAATTAATAATCAATATAAAGTTAATAATAAATAATAAATAAATTATAATACTTAAATATAAATAATTAAATATTAATATACAATAATTAATAACTAATATTAAATAATAATAATTAATAATTAATTTAAAATATTAAATAATTCATATTGATAATTATTAATTAATAATTAATCAGTAGTTAATAATTAATTAATAATTACTAAATTAATAATCAATAAAAATAAAAATAATTTAATTGATAGATTATAAATAATAATTATTAAATAGTAGTAATAAATATTTAATAATTAGGTTTTTATAATAAAAATAAATAATTAAATAATAATAATATAAGTTAAAAAATTAATATTGAATAATAATAATAGTAAATAAAAATAAAAAATAAAACATAAAAATAAAAATAAGTAATGTCTAATAATTAATTATTATCAAGGAAAGTCTTGGTTCCAAAGTCCAAAATTTTCACTTTATTGCAAAAAAATTCCCATCAACCCTATGCCCTTATCCAGCTCATCAATCCAAACTTGTCACTACGCCAAACAAATCCAAACACTTTCATTAATCGTATGCTTTGAAACAATTCGTCCTCCTGATCCACATCGTTGCTCCTTCAATCAAACTTAAGCCCACTTTATTCTCATATACTTTCCATCGCAATCTATTCCCAATTACCCATATCAAATCCTATCGTCCAAACAACCATAATTTGTGCCATGGCACTCAAAACTGAAAAGAACCCCATAGAAAAAATGACCGAAGAAGACAAGAAGACCGTTGTCGAGAAAACGCTAGTGGTAAGAAGCCCGAAGCCGAGAGAAGCTCCATGCGAAAGATGCAATAGCGACTGCCGATAAAAAGAAGAAGAAGAAGTCGAAATCTGCTGAAACGTGCAAGATTTACATTTTCAAAGTGCTGAAATAAATACATCCTGATGTTGGAATTTCGAGCAAGGCTATGGGAATCACGAATTCGTTTCTCAATGATATTTTTGAGAGGCTTACTCAAGAATCGTCTAAATTGGCAAGGTAAGCCAACTATCACTTCACATGAGATTCAATATTTTTTTATGATGTTCAAAGTGAACTATTGAGAAAATAGGTGAAGAATATGTGGAAGGTTAAAGGATAATCGAAAGATAAGTTTGAAGATTAACTATTAAATTTTCTTAAGTTTTACAAATTTTTCAAAATTATTCTATAACGGTATTACTCCAGAAACATTTAGCTTAATACTATTGTTATAACTTTGAATATTATGTTAGATGATTTTCTTCTCTTTTGATAGATCATAATGCATTTTAACTTTTAGTTTCCGAATGTAATCAATTAACTTTTACAAAATTTACTGGCACTAGGACAAACTTTAGATTTGACTGTTTCAAGTCTGGCCTTTTTGTTGCATGTTACACAACCTTAATTTTTTTATTTCTTAGATATTAGACACATCAAAAATGTAGTTTACAAACCTGTTCACTGTAATTTTATTGAATGTAAAGCTTATATTAGTAAATCCTACATTCGAACTCTTTATAAATGAAGAAGTTAAAAGTTTAAGTCATATTGAATGCAAAACTTATGTTTATAAACTATATATTTAAAAAAGATAATGCAAAAATATGTTTTCTGATTTTACATTAGTCTTGTGCAACGTCGGGTGCTGGAGGACAACATCAAGTTCGTTCCTTAGGCTCTGGCAATGGTTAACCAGATCAAAAATAACGCGGTATCAGCCACCGGCTCGATCCTTAGCACGTACATAACACTTGTACCTGATGGTCTTCATGGCATTAGAGTTTGATGTTGAGTATGATTGAGTCAAAGAGAATGTATTGCTTGAATTTCTATAGAAGTTTTCTAGAGATGAAGTGGACGTGGTTGTTTACATCCGTAACTGTGATTTGTAGCCTTTTGTTACAGATTTGCATATGTTAGATGTTCTCTTCTGGTCATATTCAAAACATTATTTTTCAAGTTGGAATTAAATTAATGCTATCAGATGGAGTGTACTATGTTAAAGTGGTACATGGATGTCATGTACCTATTTTACAATTGTGATTAATTTTTTCACTTTACATTCTTTTTACCACAACTACCAATTGCAGTTGTTAAAAGGTATTCTACAACTGTTAATAACAGTTGTAAAAGACCTTTTTACAACTACGATTAATAGTTGTAAAAGACTTTTTTTACAACAACCGACGGCAGTTGTAAAAGACTTTTTTACAACTGTCGAAGATCGTTGTAAAAAAATATAGCTCCATTACAACTCTGGATATCACGATAGGTAGCTGCCCGTTGTAATAGACTTATTACAACTTTTTTGGGCAGTTGTGAAAAGGTGTTTTTATTGTAGTGCCCTATTACGGAAGGTTTAAATCGAAAATAATCCACACATGTCCGACTTAAACAATCCGAAACATAGATGATCAGTGAGGTTAATTAAGAAAAAAAACAAACATAGAATCTCACAGCGGAACGATAAAATATAATAATCAAATAAATAGTTCATGAAGCTGTTTATACTATACATTTGATTATAATATATACAGCATTTATCAGAGATATATATACATCAAGAATAAATAAATAATACAGCAGATAACATGATGCAGGAATACTAATAGTCATAATATATCAAATGTTCGTCTTCGTTCTCCAGAATAAATCTTCAATAAGCTGAAAACTCAAGGCTGGCCCAAGCGTAATTAAAAGACAAAACACTCGATTCAGGACTAAATATCATTACGTGAGTCAAATCGATATCGCATATAACCTGAGTGTCGTGGCGTCAGAGATGTTTATGGGTTTTACACCTCCTGTCTCATGTATAACGTGCGTGCAATAACTCAAGAGATGTTACGGGATTTTCCATCTCTTAAGGATCCGTCAAAATATTTATATGTATTAGCATACGCTACATATATAATGTCTAATCAGCAAAAATTTCTTAGCGTTAAGGCTTTACATTAATCTCCCTTAACGCGTTTTTAAGCATTGGTGTACAGTTTGCATTTGACACAACCAGTAGCACGTCGGTAGTCAGTGATGCGCCATGATACCACAATACTAAACCAAAATCGTAGTGGTCTCGTATAAGGATAAAAGTATGACAAGGCATATGAGGCAATGACCAATGTAGGATACTACCAGTTTACCCTTCCTGGCAGGTGGTAACGCCCAACGGCCCACTACGTCCAACACTCCCAAAATCAGAGGGTGCGCACCAATCAATAACAATGTAAATGATGGAAATACGAAGAAGTGTGTCCATTAGAGGTAGATAGCCTCAATTACCAGTACGACTCCTGTTTTAGTCATTTCAAATTAACATAAGTGTCATGTCAATCCATCATCGTTCTCTTTCTTCAAATCCAGCAAACGACACCAAATCGAACCACTTCGTTCTGGAGTCTCCTCCGCGTACACAGTTGTTAAAGTGGTTCCAATATTGACAGAGAGTATGCCAATAAGAGGCACGATCTCTTTAACAACCAAACGTCGTTTTGCACATCGGTTGGTACTTTTATATTTTGAAAACAATTCGTACTTGATATGAAAATATCATATTCGCTTCAAAATCAAACCCATTTCAGAATCATCATGTTTACTCAAAATATACCATTTCATTTCAAAATCATTTTTGCCTCAATATCCCGATTTCGCTTCCAAAATTGTTTTAAATTTCAATTTAGGTTATAACTTCATTTCAACCCAATTCATATTTAAATCCAAGATTTAAATATTGACATTCCACTCCTTTGATTAGTTTGAATTTTTAGAAAATAGTTTAAATAGTTTTAAAATAGTTAAATAGTTAAAATAGTTTAATAGAAAATAGTTTGAGTGTTGAAAAAAGGTTTATATAGTAAAATAGCATGGAAAATAAAAATAATTTGAATATTTTAAAGAGATATATTTTTAATAAATTATTTGAAAATAGTTCAAAGTCAAATCGATTCAATTCTAGATTTCCCAATTCAAATCACGTTTAATTTCCATTTCGATTTAATCGATTCAATTCCGATTTCAAGACGAATTTTACTTTGATTCCAAATTAATTTCACTTCCAATTCCAAATTAATTGCAATTTCTATTCCAAATTAATTTCAATTCCAATTCCAAATTAATTTTAATTCTAATTCCAAATTAATATTAATTTCAATTCTAAATTAATTTCAACTCAATTTCAAATTTAAACGGTTTCGATTTATATTAATTCCAAGTTCGGTTTTCAAAATATCGATTCAAAACACTTGAATCAAATTTACCTTCAATACCCAATTTAAAATCCAAATTTTCAAATATAATTCAATTTCGAGCTTAATTACGAAATATCGTTTTATATCACTTTTACTTAGTAATATTCAAAGTTCAAATAGAAGTCCAATCCTTTAAATCAAATCAATTTCTTAAATTTAAATCATATTTTGACTATAACTTAAAAATCTCAAGTTCAATTATTTAGAACATTTCGTTTGCCAAACTTAAATTTCAATATTTCGAGCTCGAGTTCAAAAAAAATTCGATTTTATTTTCTTCAAAAAAAATCAAAATCAATTTGAATAATTTCAAATCGAAATCTTAAAATCATTTAATTTAACCAATCCGGTGTCCGTATATAATTTCCTATCCTATGCCCAAGTAAATCAATTATTTCAATTTAATTCCAAGGATGAGTATATATCATTTCAATCCAAAATAAATGTCATAGACACACATCATTTCAAGCTATTTCTTAATTCATTCGAAATAATTCGATTATAGTTTCATGTACTGTAAATAATATACAGGATGATAATAGGATATACTAAACCTAAATAAACATCCCGACATCCAAATATCAATCAATTGACATGCATCACAATCGATCATCCAAACAATTAAAATAGCTCACAACTATTTCATAGTTATTAATATCAGGTAATTTACTGGCAATTAAATTCCATTTTCAAATTTGACTGTCAATTTTAATACCTACAGTCAATTCATATGTCAATTTCATTTTCAATAACAGTCAATAAAATTAGATAACTTCACGATTCAATTTTAACGAACATAAAAATATTGTAGTACGTCATGAGCATTATAAAATACTCACCTTTTATTTTTGTTATGTCATCGAGACGTTCCAGTTTGAAACTAAAACCGAACAATGTCCGATTTTAGCCCAAATTTCCACATTCTCCAAATCCAGTCAAACCAGTATCATTTCAAAGCTCTCATCATCACGATCGCAACGCAAAAATCCATGCCTCGATTCGACATTGTATGCGAGAGTTATTAAATTTTTAGTTCATCGGCAAAATATAATTAAATTTAAAACACTAATTAAATTTTTAATTAAAACCCATTACCCATAATTTTGTGACCCGACCCAAATTCTCAGCCCAAACCAAACACCCCATCTTCTTCTTCCTATTTCTACTTGCCTATACACGATACAGGAATCCATCGTGTACGCTCCTTGATGATACCACCAACTACTTTTCGAAACCATGAATAAACATTGCCGACGAGCTTCTCTTCCAATTCTCCATGTGATCGACCCACTTGTTATGCTCGATGCCTACTCCTCTTCATCACGACTCGCTCGTGCCTCGAATTGCACTGTAGTATCTAGTCGCAACCCCCAAAATAGCATCGCCCCATCCTAATTTGCTTGTATGCGAGCTCCTACCATCACCAAGTCAGCGCACCCTGCCTCGACACCCGAATCCCCTTGAAACGTTCGCAAAAGCCAACCCTAGATTAACTGCTCCAAAATCAACCCTTGCCCAAGGTTGTCAAGTACGAATCTGAGGCCATGGGTGAGAAATTCCAACTTTTACGATTTCAAAGATACCAAATTTTTATTTTTTTCGATTTGTATTTCCCGTGATTTTGATTTAAAAAGGTTTCATCATTCATTCATTTTTTTCCTTCGTTTATTCTTCCTATGTACGAATGAAAGAAAGTGTTTATTGGGAGGGAATGTTTACTTATTGTTTTGATTTGAAGATTTGAGTATTTTTTCTCTTTGAATCTGTTCATTTTTTATATCTTTCCGAAGACGATTTTAAAAGCATAGGATGGGTGAAGCTACGTATCAGGTAGGTGGCGTGCTACAGAGATAGGGTGGCTGATATGAGAGAATGTGGGCTAAGTTCAACATCAAGAATATATATATATATATATATATATATATATATATATATATTTTAAAATTTCAAAATATCTATATGTTTATTCTGAACCTTGATTGAGACGTGACGCCAGGCATTCATAATGTTATACCTCTATTTGGAACGCAGTAGAACAAATTCCGAGACCTAATTCGATCGTATGGAGAAGATAGCTTTTTGAAACAAATTATATTAATTTTCAATATAAATTTCAACGCGTTCCTATTCTATACGACTAAACGATAATTCCAAATGCTACAATATTTGAAATCCAATTATAATACACTATTACAGATCCAATGGAATTGGTTTCGTTGAATTCCAAGACTGTGCCCCAGAAAGCTATTTTTACTCGTTAATTAAAATGAGTTATTTTAAAATTCAGCTAAATCACATATAAATCCAATTTAATAATTTTATTATCTTCATTCTTATAAATATAAATTAAATAAGCTTTGAAATTATTTTTATCTAGCTTAAAATTCAAGATTCCATATTTAACCAATTTCAAGAATTAAATTTAACAATTAAATTATCCAATAAACCACTATATTAGAATTTCAAGCTATTAAATCTATAAAATTAACTTTTAAATATTTAAAATAAATTAAATACTCCGATTTCAAATCACTAAAATTCCAGGTTGTTACATTCCTCCCCCTTAAAAGAATTTTGTCCCCAAATTGCCAAGGTAAGAACAATGGCCCGAAACGCATTAACTTTCCCAAAATAAATTAGTTGAAACAACTTCCAAAAATCAATTTGTTGAAACCACATTATCACTTTTACAAATTTTCAAATTCATCCATAGATTTCAAATAATATTATTTACTCAATCATTTCAAGTTATAATTAAAAATCAAATTTTAGTTATTAAAAATTTTCTAACTCCTAAATTTTCGAAAAATTTCGCCAGCGTCTCCTTTGCTCGGCTCGATCGGAATGACTACAAAACGCCACTACGAGCCCAAACCAACAAACGAAAACAGAAGCCAAGTGACTCAATCATAAAACCATCAAATCAAATGATAAAATAAACATGTACCTTTTCGTCGGGCAATCCAAATTTTTCTTGATTTTAAATACCTGCATCTCATTTCCAATGATGTACAATCATATAATTTAAAATAATTTTATATTTTTCATTTTTAATTTCCAATATTTACTTCACTCAAGCCCGTACGATGTACACATATCATCTGTATGCAATATCAAATCAGATCGCTCACTCGATCATACAATTTCACTTTTGAACTAGTACGTTTACACGACTCTCTACTGCGGATTCAGATCTGGTTCCTTGATCAGAAACCATCATTCTCCTTGCATAGCCATATGCTATGATAGAGAATTTCAAAATCAACCAAAAATCCATATCCAGTGTTCGCCGTCGAAAATGAGTGAAAAATCCTAACTCGGATCGATATAAATTATCTCGAAATTCTGTGCTCGATTCTGGATCAAATAGTTATGCAGATAAAATAATATACGTACATCTTTCGTATTTATTTCTATTGATTCTTATCCACATCAACTTCCTTTTGTTCACATTTATTCTATTCACTTTCAAATTTTCACTTCAGTTATTCACACTGCTTAATTTCACATTGCCTTATTTACTCACATTCACTTCTTTACATAGTATATTCCTTAATACTATTATTACTTACACATGATTCCATAGAATTTGTTTACTTAAGTTCATTTAAAACATTTTATACAACTTAAATCTATATCCATTGAAACTCATATCTGATTTCCATATTTAACACCTTTCACACTATACTATACCATTAATGAATTATAAAATTCTACTTAAGCTATAAACATTGCATTTAACTCTTCTCATGTTTATTTCCACTTCATAACTTAAGTTTATATCTATTTATAATCAAATTCAATTTCAATATCATTTAACTTAATTCATTTGTTTAGATTTTAACCATATTCCAAATCAACTCACTAACTAAATTAGTTAGTCCAATTAGCCATTCATTAATTTATTTCAATCTCAATCAACTCCATTTTCAAAAATTATTTTATTTAACCCAGGATAAATTTCCAAATTTCACTTTAACTTAATTCTAGTTAATTTCATTCCACGGTTCAATTTATTATTCACATCCAGTAATTTAACACCGTTTTAACTTGCTAATTTTCAAATTTTATAAGCTATCAAACTAATTCTCATATTCCATAAAACATTTTAAATCAAAATCCCGAAGTTTAAACACTTTGTTCTAAGTCTTTGAAACTATTTTTGAAATCATATGTACATACACACAGTCCCTTGGAATATCAAATTATTCTTTTGAATTTCAAAACCAAAACCAGCTTTCCAAAGCAAAACTCCAATTGGTAGCAATTTCTCCCTTGGAAACTCAAAAATGAACATCGATGATGCTGCAGTCATCACTGAAATTATTTTCCAATGACCGAGGTGAGTATAGTGCTTTTATTTCCTTTAAAACTCTTTAAAAATATTTCAAAAACATTTTCTAATTAATATCCCTATTATTTTTTCCAAAACCTTTTGAAACAATTTTCAAAACCAACAAGATTTAAATTTCCAAATTTCCAGCCTTAAACCCTTACAATCATTTTTATATACCATATTCATATAATATACTTGAAGAATTTCGTTTCAATTTATAACTTACATTTACAAATCATATTTTCATAACTCCATTTTTGTTATATGAAATTGTTTCTTAATTTTCAATTATAATCTCACTTTTATTCGATCACAACAACAAACAACAAATGATAATAGTTTAACATTATTATTTTCTAACAACAAAGCACACCATATACAACTCTACTAATTTCTGAAAAATTATTTCTTTATATATTAAATATAATCTAGGTAGAAAAAATTCATTTACCCAGTTTCAAAACAATATCATGTCGGGTTGCTCTGTTCAAGTGTTTAGAGATGCCTATCGATAACGTTAATTAATCGTATTCACCAGAATCCATAAGCCACTTAACTAACCAATCAACACAATATAAAACAATTTATATCACTAACAAATACACATTCATATCTATTAATACACTCAAACTCATTTTAGGGTACTACTGACCTTATCTTCAATGAGTTACCCCATTAAAGCCAAGGTTATCGCTAAACCCGGCTCTACCAACTGTGGATACCCACATTTTGGAAGGTTAAATCGACAATAATCCACACATGTCCGACTTAAATAATCCAGAACATAGATGATCGATGAGGTTAATTAAGAAAAATAAGAAAAGAAGAAGAAAGCAAACACAGAATCTCGCAGTGGAACAATAAAATATAATGATCAAATAAACAATTTATGAAGCTATTTATACTATACATTTGATTATAATCTATACAACATTTATCAGAGTTATATATACATCAAGGGTAAATAAATAATGTAGCAGACAACATGATGTAGGAATACTAATAGTAATAATATACTAAATCTTCGTCTTCGTCCATAAGATTAAATCATCAATAAGCTGAAAACTCAGGGCTGACCCAAGCGTAGTGAAAAGTCAAAACACTCGAGTCAGGAAAATTTTGTTATATGAGTCAAATCAATATCGCATATAACATGAGTGTCGTGGCATCAGATATGTTTACGGGTTTTACACCTGTTATCCAGTGTGTAACGTGCGTGCAATAACTCAAGAGATGTTACGAGATTTTCCGTCTCTTAAAGATCCATTGAAATATTTATATGTAGTATAATACGTTACATATATAATGTCTAATCAGTAAAATAAATATTTTTCTTAGCATTAAGGCTTTACGTTAATCCCCCTTAACGCATTTTAAGCATTGGCGTACAGTTTGCATATGACAGAACTAGTAGCACGTTGGTAGTCAGTGATGCGCCGTGACACAACAACACTAAACCAAAATCGTAGGGTTCTCGTATGAGGATAAAAGTATGAAAATGCATGTGAGGCAATGTCCAAGGTAGGATACTACCAGTTTACCCTTCCCAACTTGTGGTAACCCTAACGGCTTACACATCCAACACTCTCAAAATTAGTGGGTGTGCACCAATCAATCACAATGTAAATGATGGAATTACGAAGAAGTGTGTCCGCTAGAGGTAGCTAGTCTCATTGACCAGTACGACTTCTGTTTTAGTCATCTCAAATTGACACAAGTGTCAGGCCAATCCATCATCATTCTCTTTCTTGAAATCCACTTAATGATGCTAAATCCAACCACTTCATTTTAGAGTCTCCTAAGCGTACATAGTTGTTAAAGTGGTTTCAATATTGACTAAGAGAATGTCAATAAGAGGCCCAGTCTCTTTAACAACCAAACATTGTTTTGCACACCAGTTGGTACTTTTATATTTCGAAAACATTTCGTACTTTATATCAAAATATCATATTCTCTTCAAAATCAAATCCATTTCGAAATCATCATATTTACTCAAAATATAACATTTCATTTCAAAATCATTTCGCCTTGATATCCCGATTTCGCTTTCAAAATTGTTTCGAATTTCAATTTAGGTTATAACTTCATTTTAACCCAATTCACATTTAAATTCAAGATTTAAATATAAACATTCCACCTCTTTGACCACTTTGAATTTTTAGTAAAATAGTTAAAATAGTTTAATAGAAAATAGTTTGAGTATTGAAAATAGGTTTATATAGTAAAATAGTTTGGAAAATCAAAATAATCTGAATAATTTAAAAAGATAGATTTTTAATAATTTATTTGAAAATAGTTTCAAAGTCAAACCGATTCAATTCTAAATTTCCTAGTCCAAATCACTTTAAATTTCCATTTCGATTTAATCGATTCAATTCCGATTTTATATTGAGTTTTACTGTGATTCCAAATTAATTTCACTTCTAATTCCAAATTAATTTCACTTCGAAATCCAAACTAATTGCAATTTAAATTCCAAATTAATTACAGTTCCAATTCCAAATTAATTTCAATTCACTTTTAAATAATATCAACTCAATTCCAAATTTAAACCATTTTGATTTATATCAATTACAAGTTCGATTTTCAAAATATCGATTCAAAACACTTAAATAAATTCACCTTTAATACCCAATTTAAAATCCAAATTTTCAAATATAATTCAATTCCGAGCTCAATTTC